>OZ026507.1:12130454-13330454 GCA_964019985.1 Aurelia sp. 4 Dawson et al 2005 | reverse complement strand
GGAATCTCAATGTTGCAATTTCGTTGTGTGCAGTCAAACAGTCGCACTCCATCTTTCGCATTCGCAGTAATTTTCGTTGAATCTCCGATTCTGCTTCACGATAGCTTGCTCCTGGAGAAACGCTTGAGTCTGATAGCTTTGGTAAGCGTAACTGCATGTTCCTTGTGTTATCCAAAATAAAACTTGACCGTAGCCACTTTCCTATCATAAACAACCTCGACACCTCTCCTTGACTGCAACTTTCGAGCATTTGTTTGTTTTCCCTTCTAATAAATAATGAAAGCTTGATTCGTTCCGGCGCAAAAGTCTTACAGAAGGACAAAGACTGGATAAGACCTAAAGATACTTAAAAATTGCCCCCATTCTTACCTAATAACGTTCTGACAGACCGCTTTAAGTACCGTAATACGAGAGGTGTTTGATTGTTCCCAATGGGGTAAAAGCTTAACCAAGCGGCTTCTTTCAATGAGTAAAGCTTCTAATGTTGCAATTCCTATTTGAGTATCTACTGTGTAAATTGAAGCGTTTCGTCGCACGGTGTATCAATGCGCAAAGCGAAACAGAAAATTTACTCTCAGTGCAGTGACTAGACGCACAATACAGTCCCAGTTATCGCAACAATAACAACAACGACAATGACAACAACAACAACAACAACAACAACATTTTCATTCATCAGTCATCAGTGAATCAACAGCGATAACTACGAACATGCAATTAGTCTTACTCATTGGCATCTTGCTTTCCTTTGGCAATCAAATCAATCATGATTGTATTGTTTAAGTTTTTAACATTGTTTCATTTCAATGCATTTAGATACGGCTAATTGAATTTGGATGAAATCTTGATTCTTTTGATTTCTAAAGGAACGCAAGGTGACAGTCTGTTCCAACCTCGTTCCCAGGGTGTTCTTATGTCATATGATGATCAAGAAGCCGAATTAACACCCGGGGGAACTTATTTCAACATTTCTAAAGGCATTCGAATAATAATCCGGGGTTAGCAAATGTGTTTAATGTGAAAATTAAGCACGGTTTGTTTAGGGCGAAAATGGGCCTACAATCCTTCACAAATAATATTGCAATCTCGTCCCCAGCAGAGTGAGTTCGTTGCTCTACCTCGACTCTGGGACACAAGAGGCCGTTCGGCAATGTGATTGGCTGTTCACCATTTTAAGTCGTAACTCCGTTTTGCGTTGGGAAAACGGCCACGGCATGTCAAAATTCAGCGTAAAACGATATTCATTACATACATCGACCATCATTTGAAATTTATTTGCGAAATTCGAAGAATAACAAGCCATTTCATTTTCGAAGCTGCGGTGAAAGTTTCTCGAACTTACAACTTAGGCCCATTTTCGCTCCAAAACAAATCAAGCTTATTTTCACATTAAACATACTTACCAACCCCAAACTATTGCTCGAATACCAGGGGCGGATTTAGCATAAGTTCCACGAGTTCGAGAACTTTGTCAAAATTTCATAGATTTGTCTCTGAGAATAAAATTATCATGATAATCATGAAAATGAGATTCATGATGAAAAGAATAATAAACGATTTCCAACCGGTTGCACTTCTTGGTGATTTCATTTGAATGAAATAAAAGATTTGTTTTCAGGTCGTTTCGTAAGTTTCAGCATGATACAATTGGACCACAGTGGGACCCTTTCGACAGTTCCTGAGCCTGAATCTCTCCATGTTTTGTTTGTTTGTGTAAATGTTTGGAACTGAGACCTTTACATTGTTTAGAATGTTCGGAACTGCAACATCTTTTGTTTTCTTAGTCGGGAACTGAGGCCTTATCGTTTGTTGGATGTTCGGAACTGAGACATAAGTGTCTGCTTGAGACTGAGGCTGACAATTCTGAGAAATTGTGTGAATGGCGGCAAGTTCACGAGGAAACAGACGAAGGATGAAGGTAAGATCTTCAAGTAATTCACAGCAATAAAATACACCAGCAATGTTGACTACTCCACCAAATACATAGAAGGGTTTAGAATATTTTTAACTGTACCTATAAACCAGGCCCCTCTTATGTGTATGTGAGGCAAACTGTGGCTGGCTGTAAAGCTAAAGCATTTGATGAAAACGTTAGGCCTTAACGTATGTTGATGTGAGAGTGCAGCACAGGTTTTGCGATTTCTTTATTGCAAAATTTTTTGCAAGCTGATAGTTAGTTAAGAAAGACTGGATATCATTTCAAACAAATCTAAAGGGCATTAGCTGCAATAAGTTTCCTGAGGGATTACCCCCGGACCCCCTAACTTTTCGGCTTGCTTTGCTCGATTTCGGTCTAGTCATGGGAACTCGCTCAAAAATCCGGCTAGATCCGCCCCTGGAATACCTTCAAAAAGGTTGAAATAAAGTCCTCGCAGTGTTTGTTTTTAGTTTCCCAATTTATTTTCACCAGAATTAGTGCTAGAGCAACGGCCATTTTCCGCCGCATAGCGTTGCCTAGCCAACGGTTAAATCCAAAAGGGCTGCTAAATGTACCCAGATTCTGGGCGCATTTCATCGAAGTGTACCAGGGTGTTCATTCGGCCTCTTGATCAGCGTATAATAAATAATAATAATAATAATAATAATAATAATAATAATAATAATAATAATAATAATAATAATAATAATGATAATAATAATAATAATAATAATGATGATGATAATAATAATAATAATAATAATAATAATAATAATGAAAATAATAATAATAATATATTGTGATAGGAGCACTCGGTACCATCAGAAAAGGAATGGAGGATAACGTCAGAAGCGTCTCAGGGAATATGAATATTTTAACAGTTCAAAAGACATGCTTACTAGGGACTGCAAGGATCCTTCGCAAAGTGCTTAGCATGTGAACTTCAGAACATGACATGCCTTAGGTGTATTGTTTACACCCGGCCAAAGAAAAAGCAACCAGTATGAACTGTGACATTTAGCACCAATAATAATAATAATATAATTTATTTTAAGTTGGCGACTGTAGTAGCAGCAGTGCTAATTAAAGCCAACTATGTACAAAAGTAACCTATTTACACTAATTATAAATCTAAAATATACATAGTAATGCTAACTAGATATAGCCAAGGTTTGGTAATTTTGTTTTGCAGAGCTTGCAGTTGTATTTGTCTGTAGTCCAGCTTTTGATGAGACCCTTAAAGATTCCTAGCGTTCGAGACTCTTTGACTTCACTTGGTAGTGTCTGCCAAAGTCTGCTTCCAACGTATCGTATGGTTTCTATACCATGAGCAGTTGTATTTGCCCTTGGTAATAGAAGACCATCCTAATTTCTAAGATTGTATGATATTTTCGTTCTTTCGACAAAGATGTCTTCCATGAAAGGTGGATTTAAACTGTTTTTGGTTTTATATATCTCTATCATCAGCAACTGCAAGTTTCTTTGGTGAACTGATACTGAATTATCTTTTGCTAACGTAACGTAAGAACACCCTGGGAACGAGGTTGATTATATTGAGACCAACATAACAAATCCCAAACTTTCATACCTCCTTATCTCCGCTACAGTAAACATGTTTTTTCCTTGCCCATGTCACTTCCCCTCCCCTCAGTCAATGTTGTGATTCTAAACAATGCTTGTAATGGAAATTTGAATGCAGTCACACCAACATGACACCAATCAACTTAGACAAGTCATGACGCCTTCTTTTGGCCATGGGGCTGCCACTGCTTTTCAGGGTGCTGCGGGCTGGGTGCCTTCTTGGGGGTTCGGTGGGTGGTGCTTGAATCTTGCGATGGCGAGATTTGGGTTCCGCTTGCTGGGCTCCCTGGGTGGGGCTTGGTGTGTGGTGCTCTGCGGGTTGGTGGTGGCTCTATGGCTGGGGGCGGATTTGCTCTACATGGTTTTTCGTCGTACCTTAATGTAGCGTAGTGTTTATTGGTAAGGCGTGGTGTAGTGTTATGTTGTGTTCTTCTGTTAGTTGATTTTTAGATTATTGTTAAAATTATTGTGAGAGCCATTCATAGTGGGGACTAGATGACCATGTGTCTTTTCCCGCTATGATTGGCTCAGATTATTGTATTGTTGTTTCTTTTAACATTATATGTATATAGAAAAAAGACAGGTGATGGTCCAGAGGGAGACCGGGGACCATGCCCCCCCAAAGTGTAAGAGTTCTTGTAAAAAACCGTTGCCTTTTATAGATGAACGAATAAGTTCTAAACCTTTACTTCCTAAAAGAGCCCCCAAATAACCATAGCACAGCTGCACGACAACTCGGCTAACGACAAGCCTGTCTAACTAACTCACGAAGTAACTTACTTTTGATCGAAAGGTTTGAAATATATAATACGGGTCTGGATTCTGAACGAAGTTTAAATTCGTGAGGTCGAGATTGAAAATCATTTAGTTCATTCACATTGTCGCAATATCGGAGCAATTCAGGATCTTCCAGTGAACTTTGTTGTTGAAGTTTATTCCATGATAAATTTCGTTCTGTTACAGACGATGAAGAATCTTGAAGACTCATGAAGACTCATGTCTTTTGCTGCGATAGTTATAAAATGTTGTTCAAGTCACTTTAATACCGCTGGGGGAGTACGCACTTTTGAATACAAGTGAAGCTTCTAGAAAGTGACTTATTAGGGAGCTGTCATTTTTAAGGCTGGGTACAGGGGTGGAAGAATTTTTGAAGGGGTACCAAATATTTTGGCCTCGTTTTGTTGGGGTATCAAATATTTCGGAAAAAATTGTGAAATGTCTGATGGGCTGTAAAATTTTTGGAAAACATTTCAGACTGAAGTAAGAATTATGTATTCTTTCACAACAAAAATTTTATTTTTTTTCTGCTATGTTCATTAGGCAAGAAAGAAGTTATTTGAAATAGTGATGATGATTCTATTTTTCGATGATTCTTCCAGTTGCTCCAATCTGATTCATTTTATGTTTAGACTGTGTTTCTTAGTGTGCAAGTTTTTGTAATATATCCAAGCTAAATAGCTCAATAGTGGGGTATCAAATATTTTGCTATACCGAAACGGGGTGTCAAATTTAATTCAACTTTGTGAATGGGGTAAGAAAATTTTGCTGTTTGTGTAAAAATTTCCTCTACCCTTGTACCCAGTATTTAAAAAGACAGTTCCCTTAGGCCAAGAGAAGTTTGATAACTTACTGGTTTCTCTTATGAGGGAACTTAACCATGGAAAATTTCAAGGAATCTTCACTTAACTTTGAAATGGATTTGAATCGTGGATCTGAGACATACTTCACTTTTATAATTTTCATTTCCATGGTGGAGGAGCTTATTTCCGTGATTGACATTCCCGAACCGGTGCTTATTGTTCCCGAACATTGTTCAAAGTAAAACTGAAAAGTTACCTCTTGAACAAAGTCGACCGATAAATCTAAATCTATGCTACTTTGCAACTTAGTACTGAAAATGCAAATTATTTGAACTATATGTATTGAATTTACCTGATCTAATGAATATATCAGAACAGGGGGGGGGGTTCTTTCCTCGATTAGTTTACCTATTGAGAGAGCTCCTCCTTTAAAGGCAGTCTGTCCCCTTTGAAGAATGAAAATAAACTCGATGAGGATTTCTATTGTACACTCCACAAGTTTGTGCTAATTCGCTTTATCCAAAGAAATCAAGGTCATAGAGACTCAGTGATGCATGAATTTCACTCCGATGTAAATAAGGTAAATAAAGCCGTAGCTAAGGTCAGAACAATAGGGGACAGACTGCCTTTAAGTAATTCCCTACATGCAATTTATCATTTAGCTCCTCTTTGTACTTGTATCACAGGGGCATCAGTTTAAATATTCTTAGTTATTATTTAGTATTTCTTGACATTGTCATTTTGAATATTTCCCTATTGCTCAATGCTGTTGTCTTTCTTGCTTCTGAAGAGCCGCGAATACTTTGACCAATGCGAAGGAGAGCAGAAAATGCGAAGGAAGTGAGGGAGAGAAAAGCGGAGGTTTTCTGCTCTCCTTCGCATTGGTCAAAGTATTCGCGGCTCTTCAGAAGCAAAAAAGACAACAGTATCGAGAAATAGTGAAAATAACAATATCGAGAAATACTATATAATGATTACGAATATTTAAACTGATGCCCCTGTGCTTGTATATTGTATTTAGCTTATTGTAACATTGTATTTTTTGTTGTGTAAAATTATATATTCAGTCTATGAAGTTTAGTTATTTGTATGTACTGTAGAATCATAAATTGTATGTAGAGAATTTAAATTATATGAAACTGAACTGAAACTGAACTTATGATACTCATTTTATGGTCCCTTCCCCCCTTCCCTTGCTTTTAAACATGCCAGTTTGTATTTCAGGAGAAAGGCTCTCTTGTGACAATGGATTAAATGATGAGCTAAATGATCTAAGATGAAGCAAAGAGCAAAAGGGATGTTTCCCACGTTTTGCGAGAGTCTGAAGGGCGTGGCCGCGAAGAATTTTCCTGACCCCCATATTTCTTCCGTAGTGCCCTCCCTAAACTCCAAGGCTGGATCGGCCCCTGGACTGAGAGAGAAGGGGATGCAGTCTCACAATTTTGTGAAGGATCGTAGGTTGAAAATTCGAGAAACTTGGACTGCAGCTTCCAAAATGAAAGAATTCGTTATACTTCGAATTTTGGAAATAAATTGTATGGTATGGCTATAGCTACTTTCATTTACCGTTGAAAAATCTATCGGAAAGCTCAAGGTTTCCCAGGCCTCCAACTTCAGGGTAAAGCCAGACTAGGGAAAGCATTCATTATCACTCAGATTATACCATATCTTTGTAATGTTGTAACTAGAACACATTGCTATCACCTTGGCAATCAGTCAGCCAAGACCAGTTTTTAACAGGTAAAACTATATGTAAAATTTGGTAAGCCTGAACTTAGGCCAGATGCTCGTTCATGATGTTTTAAAAACTGTTTACTTGCTGTTGTGAAAGCCAGTGGCTATGAAAAATCAGGTAAGACAAAAGCACTGATTGAAAATAGGGACAAAAGTAATGCTAATGGGGCTAATAGAAAAAATATGTTGAACAGCGCTAATTATCCGAAGAGGCTTACTAATTTGCTCGAAATGTTTCACATGGGACTTTAGGCCTATAATTGTTTGTATATGTACAAACTGGATATTGATGTTTATATTGCAATCTGTTTCGACCGTAAAATCAACGCTTGAATCAACATTCTTGTTCATTCTCAACAAGCGAAACCCCACAAATGCGCGACGAAAAGAAGGAGAAAGAACTTCAACCGATTAGTAGGGTTAGTAGCCTGGTACAAGAGGGGGGAGAGCGACGGAGAAATGTACTGCCAGTGCTAAAGACGGCGGTAAGAAATGTAAAGAGCATGCCTGCAGATCAGAGTTTTTCAAAATGGCGGAGTGCTGAAAATGTGAAATCTGTGAACTTTCCCAATTCAGACTCGGGAAGGGATGTTAGTGGCGGGAGCTGTAGAAGGAAAGATGGGGAAGAACTGATGCTGCAAAGAGCTATGGGAGAAATGAAAATTGGAAGACTAAAGAAACCAATGCTTCAGGTAAAGGTTTTGTATGAAATTTAAGGGCAGTTAAAGGAATCTCATGTCCTAGTTTCTTAGTGATGGCGAGAGACACAGACCATTTGACGAAGTCTATAGTCAAAAGGTCTGTGATCCTCGAAGTCATGGTTGTCTCTTTATGCATTATCATGGTATCTATGTACATTCATCTGTGGTAGTAACTTCTGCCTCTCGGCTGACGTGGGTCGTCGAAATCCTGTTGTCGTGAGGAGTACCGGGTGATGAGTGAACAAGTTGAAAGCCTACTGCTCCAGGAATATATAAACAATCATGATTTTGAACATCTGATTGAATAGCTACCACGTTCAATTATTTTTACCATTTTTCTGGCTGAAATCCCTCTCCGTTTAGATTTGAATGGGAATTCCTAAAAAGTTCCTTCCAGCGGCACAGCGGTGGTGCATGGGGCCCTTAGTGAAAAAGGGAGACTGGGGCCCCTTGTACCTTGAGCCTATGACGTAAATCGACTGTTGGGAGCCCCTGTAGAGACCTTGAAGCTTATTATCGCTGTATAAAGCGTGCCTGAATTATTGGCAGCCAATAATTGAGTTGCCAGCCTTGCATGTATCAGCGTGGTTTCACCAACGCGGAATGGAATTGGGCATAGTATGGAAAAAGAAGGGATCTGACGACATCCTTTCATGGCGTCAGAAGACAACTTAAGATTGATGCCCATAATTCCGTACATTCTGATGATTTTTTAAGGACATTATCCCACAAATCGAATAAAAAACTGGGCCTTCATTCGGAAATCTAGCCTGATCGGAAATCCTGAAAATTTCCGGAAAAGGATACCCTTAAAGCCTGGTTTCCATATGATCGTAACAGTCAGCGACCTGCTGCGACACATCGGCGACGTGTCCCCGATCAGTCGGCGACATATGGAAACGATATCACTGCTATGATCATATGAAAACCAGGCTTTAAACTCATATCAACTCTTTTGATGCGTCCCCGTACTGTCCCCTCCCCGTCTGATCGGCGACGTCGTTCAGAAATTGTTTCCATTTAACGCAACCGTCCCCGATGTGTCCCCGAGCCTGTCTCGGCGTATGGAAACCAGGCTTAATTCCGTAGAATTTCTGAAAATTTTGAAAATAATACAGATAATTCTGTTAACGGCATGGGCAATTCTGACACGTGAAGAATGTTTCATGCTTACTAATTCTATGTTTTGAAGCAATTAGAATGCTTACCTTGGTGTCTTTTCTTGTGTTTTGAATTCTTCTCGTAGCAGAGTCGATTGTCCGCCATTGCTTGCTCTCAACGCTTTTCAAACGGTTAGGTTAGTTGAATCGTTGTTGTGGTTGTTTACCACAATGTCATATTTCTCAAGCAGGTTTTCTTAGGAAAGAATTCAAAACACAAGAAAAGAGACACCGAGGTAAGCATTCTAATTGCTTCAAAACATAGAATTAGTAAGTATGAAACATTCTTCACGTGTCAGAATCGCCCATGTTAACGGTTGGAAAAATGTTCCCCTAAAAAATTGTACACCCCCCAAAAAGGTATCGATACCTCCCCCCAAAGATTAACTTTCCCTTCAATTTATCTAATAGGAAGAATTAGGCAATAACGTGTTACGCATTTAATTTCAAGGTTTGCAAAGATTCGAGACCTGCTTTTCAGCAGCTTTCTGTCATCTAGAATAATTCTGCATGTCTTTACCATCAGGCCCTCTTGCAACAAGAATTAAAAGAAAGAGACAGAAGAATTGCATGCCAACGTGTATCATTGAAGAAATTGCAGATGGATTTAGCATCTGCAAATAATCACATAGGCTTGATGAAAATGGAGATGGACGATTTGAAAAACCAGGCGGTGGAGTGGAAAAGTTACATTGAACAACAAAAAATCAGCAAGGGAAAACTCCTAGAAGAATTGAAGACAGCTCGCAAACAAAACAGAATACTAATGCAAAAACTTGAGAGTTCGGAAAGAGCTCAAAAGGTGTTAGCAGAGCGGTATAAATTGGTCGTGTACGAAGAAGGGCTGAAGGACTCCAAAATACAAAGTTTAGAGAAGAAAGTAGCTGATTCCAAAAGTATCGTGGTTAGGCCGACATGTTCAAGGAGACGCTCTGATAGTTTGATTATGTCATTGGAATGGAAATGTCCCAGCTCTGAAACAATTCTCGAACTGCCCAGGAGAGTGAGCTGTAAAAATTTATCAGAAAATAAAGTAACATTATCTGTGGATGCAACATTATTAAACAGAAACAGCGAGCAATGATCTTCATTACAACATTACAATAAAGCTAATTAACTATTTCGAATGAAGACATTTCTCCCTATCTTATTCATGTTAAAAAAGATCCTTTTTGCTAAGTTTTGAGCCTGAGTCTCTGTCTCTTGTTTCCCTACGTTTTTTGTTTTTTGGCGTCACTTCTTATGATCTTGGTCCTAGCTAGCGCCAATACTTAGCTCTTTGGGATAACTCCAGTTTCCATGATACGGGGCTGAGCTATTCAAATCGTAAGAGTACCACCCATAAATCCGGAAAATTTTCTGAAAAGTGTAGCTATCAATCCAGAAAGTTTTATGAAAAGCATACCCACAAACCTTGAACAGCGAAAAAACTCACAAATGAATGGAATTTTACAAAAAATGATACAACAATAAATCTGGAAAATGTAAAAATTGTTGACGAAAAAGCCATAAATCTGGGCTCTATCATAAAAAGGGAACCCTAAGGATGACGCTATAGCTATCAATCCAGAAAAAACTTTATGAAATCTTCATAAATCCGGAACAGCCGAAAAAGTTCACAAATATATGAAGTTGTAAAAAAATAGCACAACAATAAATTTGTTGAGAAAAATAACCTTAAATCTGGACTCTATCATAAAAAAGGAACCCCAACGATGACAGAACACCGTACTATGGAGAGCATAAGCTACCCCCTCCCCCAAGGGGGATTTAGCTACGATCTTTTCTGCACAAAGACAGCTGTTGGGTGTATCACTCTTCCCAATAAGCGTACCAGAATTTTTAAAACAACAGGATTTTCAGGGAGTTTTTACGGACTTTTTTTGAAAGCAAAAGGATTTTTGTTGAAGGTGTACGAGATGTTTAGAGAGTGATGTGCCCTGGGACTTTCATCTTTCGACTGATTAAGCTAAAGTTCTAAGTTTCAGAAATATTTTGAGACACTTCTAATACATTTTTCACGTTTACTCAGCCCCTTCTTCATGAAAACACCCTTTCAATCTGTCTATTATGTCTAAGTTAGTTATCCAAAACCATAACGAAGAAATGTCTTGGGGAGGAAGACTCAGCAGGGACTCAGCGTCAGTGTTCGACGGGGAGGTGCCATTTTTCAGGGTATCACCTTCACCTAATTTCTCTGGCAACGGATATCGAAAGAAGCAAACCTTTCTAGAGACAGTTTTCAACTTCCTAAGAGTGGGTTGTTGCTCAGCTTGATGCTTACCCTTTGGAGTATACTTTTCAAAATCTTGCTAGAATAGGCTCTTGTTTGGAGGAAGAATCCTGGAGCTGGGTAGAAAATTTTTGTTAAGTAGGCATACCTCGGTACAAATAAAATCCTTGGATATTGTGGAACTGATTTGGGTGTTCCGCCTCTTCGAGCCTTGGGGGGAGGTGCACTACATATATCTTCGGTACAGGGAACGTGCTATTGGGAGAGGCATCAATTTGCCACATATTGGTACAAGGAACTGCATCAATTTTCAAGGTTCTGGTGTAAGATTTAAGGTTTTGGTGTAATACAAAAAAATTGGTATAAGGTCATGTACAATTTTTCGAAAAATTGGTATCAGGAACGAGTATGTTTTTGAAGCTTCGATGGGACGTCCCGGAACAAAATCTGGTCAATTGCACCCCTCCCCCATGGGCTTCGGGCACCAGTCTCTTTAATAACAACGCAGCCAGCCATGTAGAATTCGCGTGTGGGTCTACGCTGGTCAGGGCTTGTCAATATTACGTCTTCCACATTCGTCCTAAGGAGATTCTATCAATTACCGTAATAGCAAAAAGTTCACACATTACCAGGTATCGAATTTGACCTTGGGGACATCCTTTTAGTCGTGAGTGTGATGTCAGACGCAAGAAAGTTTCTCAAATGACGTGGGATGTATTCGTTTCACAATGTGCATCAATCTCTTATCTTGAAGAGAGAGAAGTCGAAACTCACAGTTTTTCTTGAGGAGCCTTTGATAAAACACTTTCAGAGGTAAATCTTTGCTGCGAAAAAGCAAGATTCAGTCCAGAAAACACACATTGTACGTGTGAGCAGTTGCAGCCTCGTTTCATGACGTTTTCGAATAGAAAACAGACAGCTTCTTGGATGTCCCAGTCGACATCGAAAACTTTGGTAACTCATTTTCTACTTGGGTAAACTGTATGAAACACTTCAAGACCGAGGTAAATAGTGGCTGTGAAGAGCAAGATACAGTGTCATAAACACACATTGATCCTATGATCCAACGAGGAAAAGTCTTCACTCACAGTCTCGTTTGTTGGTGAGAATTAGTCTCTTTCGACATCGACAACCTTGGTATTAGTTCTTGGGTGACCCTAGTGACAACACTTCCAGAAGTAATTCGTAGCTGCAAAAGGGTAAGATACGGTCCAAGAAACACTGGTGGGAAGAAGTCGTGGGGTTACATGTTCGTTCGACAACAGAGAACAGAGAACTTTTGAATGATACTTCCCTTCGACAATCTGTCTTCGTGACTTTCTATATTTCACTGGCTTGGCGACAGAGAAGAGTTACAAAGAATAGGAAAGTTCAATTCTTGCTATAACTACTATTCTAATGGAAAGACAAAGAAAACCTGCATCATGTTTACAAGGGCTTGTAAAGCAATTTGGAGAAGATCCTCGAAAGATGACATATGAGAATTCAACGTTGAAAAAGGTACAAGGGGTAAAAGCAGAGAGTTCAGGCCGTGGTTCAGGCGGAAAACTATCGAAATTTGAGGCGATTTTAGCAGACAAATACAAGATCGTTTCAAAGCAAGATGAAAGATTACGGATAATGAAAAAGAAGGTAATAGAAGCAAAGAGCATGATGCAATGTTTGGAAGATGAGATGATGAATCTGAAAATGAGCCTGACCGAGAAAAATTCAGAGATCTTGGAATTGCACAAACAGGAACAAAAACTGTGGAAATATCTCGAAATTGGTGAGGTCAAAAACACTGATGTTGGAAAAGAGACTGAGCAATTAGAGAGATTTCATTGGATTGAGAAAGAAAAATTGAGGTTTTTGGAATATGAAAATTCATTCAGAGACAGGAAGATTATGACATTGGAACGGAAGCTACGATTGGCAGCTATGAATCCTGGACCAAACAGAAAGACATCCATGCGATTGAATCTTTTCTGGAAAAGGAATGGACTCTTTGAAAACGAATTGGACCCTAATGTCCTTGAAAAACTGCAAGTCAAAGCAAAGACGTCCAGGCCAATGGCCTATGCTAAGAATCCAATCAGCAGAAGTAGGAAAATGTCGAGGAGTTCTCATCGTTAGTTAGCGAGCGGTCATTTTTAATCCTGGGTACCAGGGCGGAGGATGATTTCGCACAATTAGAGAAAATTTCATACCCCCATCTTGAACATAGAAGAGTTTTCGTACCCCATCATCTTTCAGCAAAATGGTTTAGTGCCCCATCCGGAAGTCTTTGTCCATAAAACATAGATAAATGTACAGATACCAAGTTGTCCCAGGCGATTCCATACTTGTCAAGTGATTCATCATTTCCAGATGCCTGTTAACTTTTCTTTCAATCTTTGAGCCACGACTTAATCCACAATTTCTTCACGCAAAATAGTTTTGTACCCCATAGAAATTGCTCTTACAAGTTTTGTCCCCCCAACAAAATGACGGAAAAAGGTTTCATACCGTCCTGGTATCCAGAATTAAAATGACTGCAACCTTAAAGATTATGAAGTGGTTCTGGACAGACGTGGTTCCGTTTACAGTTAGTCTGCGAACAGACAATTTTGTATTCAGAAAACAAGTAAGGTTTAAAGAAAATGTAAGCATAAAAAGTGGCTCAAGTCCGGGACGGATCTAGCTCGAAATTGAAGGAAGGGCAGCCTGCAGAGAGGGTGCCTACAGCATGATAGAAAGCAAAAGCGCTGAAGACGCAAGAAAGTGTTTGGACTCTTGATTGAGACAAAATGTTCGTTTTTCTGCCAAAGAACGCCTCGAGCCTTGTATGTTTGCCCCACATTCTGATTAGAATAGTTAGAAAAAGAGACACAGGGTGATGACGAGGGGCGCATTTCTCGCCACGTTGAGAACGCAGAGCCGAGTCTTCATCGTTGAGTTAGGGGCAGTTGCTCCCATTTGCCCCAAATCCGTCACTGGCTCAAGCCACTCACTGCGGTCAAACTCTATCCCCTTAGCCAATCACATATGGGTATATCTTGTCAAGGGAGGCATTACTTATTCCTAAGCTAAGTGACAGGGAAATCAGACAAAGCATTTTTTTGAAAATTCAAAAATGTACTAAACTTGAGAGATTTTCAGATCCCAAAAATCTACTCATTGCTGCATAGTGCATACAAAGGTAGAGGTTTTACCATTTTCCCCGATTCAGCTCAACACTCATCCTGTCAAATTTTCACAACAAAACCCCTAAAAAGATAAGGATTATGTACAAAGGGGTAGGGGACAGGGGCTGAGGGCTGCAGCCCTCAAATGTCGGGAAAATTTGCAAAAATCAGCCATAATCGGGCAGAAAATCGGCCTATCGCCGAGGAAAACTTTCGTAAAAGGTGGATTTTTTTATCGGGCAGGCCTCCTAAACACTCATTTAATAACTTTATAAAAATGACATTTTAGGATTTAATTATGTGCCATAACTATAGCCACAAGGGGAGCATATTCAGTTATCCGAAGAAGTAACAAGCAGTGTAACGGAGCGATAACGTCCAGACTATTGCGCAGACGTTCTGCAGGGAGTCCGAGACGGCGGGTACTTGAGCTAAACTTGTGCCCATGAAAAATTATTTCACTCGGCTCCTGAATTTGTTCGCTCAAATGGTAGTTGATTATCAAAAAATCGCTCAAAGTATGCTGCAAATTCCAAAACATGGAAATTGCACTAAGTAGCAACCAGATAAAGCAAAATGTCCTCATTGACATGTTTTGACAACCATCTCCAGAAAAATTGCCTTCTTCTGATACCCCGTTCTAGCAAAATAAGTGAAAACGATGCTCTGAAAATGGCACATCCCCGTCGGACAAATATACTAAGTACCCCTAGAACAGGGAGAAACAGCTAAAAAGAAGATGTGCTTCAAAGCAGTTGACAATTCTATTCAGAAGATAATTTCTAAAACATATCTTAATATACAGGGTGTCTCAAAAAAATTGTTCGACGTTTGATTAAATTCTAAAAAATAACGATACGCTGAATAGACATTTGGTCAAGTAACCCCTTTTCTGAGATTTTAAAGTAATTTTTACACAAGAATCTTGCAAATCCGCTAAAAATTCATGGAGTTGCAGGCCTTTGAGGCTCAAGTCTATGCGAAAGCTGAAATCAGAGGTCTCGAAATGGCATTTTTGGTAAAGATCGTTTCTGTTCTTTCTCAATTGTTTCGGAGCGAACCAAATGGCATCTGACCAGGTTTTCGATAACCTAACTTTCAAGCATATGGATGCTTTGAAAAAACAGATTCAGTCTCTCGTCGATTATGTTTTGAAACACTGCTTTTGGATACTTGCAGTTGCAAATTTTGACAATGATCACATAGATCAAATAACTTTGGAAGTCCTATTTGGTTTGCTCTGATATAAACGAGAGGTATGACATCAAACAAACTTCTTTTACCTTGGACTTCGAGGTTTTTTGCATTGCAAGTAATCTGGGGTCTCTGGCTTCAGCCATTGCATATTTTCTATATCTGAAAGGTCGCAACTCAGTGAAGTTTTGACCGATCTGCAAGATTCTGGTCCCTAAAATTATTCCATAATCTTGCCATGAGCCCGTTCATGCTATCGTTATTCAATCAAACGTCGAACAATTTTTTTGAGACACCCTGTGTGTATATCGCGTAAAAATCGTCACAATTTGCATTCTTAAAATTATAATTATTTGCACATTGTTTCAGATAAAACTTTGCACAAGTTCTCTTTTTCAGTCATCCTACCGCCGGGCGAGTCAAATAAAAGCTGCTGTATACGTGTACCGTTTTTTCTGCGTTCGGACCCCGGGATGGTAACTCGAGACTTGGGATCAAGAAGCGGCAGCCTTCCCAGATGCCACGCTCGACGTGTGTAACTGGCTGCAGACGCATTTTTTGCCTCGTTTCTGTGATCAGTGTTACGTGATAGCCTCTTATCCAGCCTATTATCCCTGAGGAACATCTCTTTCGTTCCTTTCAAATAGGGTCGGTCTGGTTAATACTATGTCGCGCATTAGAATATCGTTCGATGCAGATCCTTCTATAGAATAGCTAAAAAGTCTATTATAGTAGCCCAAACAGGTAATAAGTCGCAAGAATTCAAGACCTCAAATTTTGAGCGCGTCAGTTTGCAATACCAAGTCCCTTGTGGGGGTTGTAGCCTCTTCGGCCTCGTCGTCCATAGGAGATACCCCATGCATCTTTCAAAATCAGCTATTTATACACGTAATGCCTTCAGCTGCTAACTAAATACAAAATGACTACATAGCATCTATGCATCTATTCAAACATATTTATCACGAGTGGGCTAGAATTAAAATGCTCTCATGCCCGGGATCGAACCCGGGACATTCGTGTCAACAGATTTTCCAAAAGTCCACTGCGCCACTCAAGCGCAATGAAACTTAGGAGAAATCCGAATTTATTCAGATCCCTGGTCTTACACCACGACAGGTGCCATTTTTTGCTTTTTCATGTTTCGACTTAAAGCCTTCATCGCACAAAGGACGCGGCTTCGATCCCGGGCAGGAGAACATTTGAATTCTCGAGATAAATATATTTCACCGTGTCAGCTAATGCCGAATGAAATAACATCTATTCAAACAGGTAGGAATGAACACATGCATCTATTCATATATGCTACGCAGTCCATTTAATGAAAGGGGTCCGTCATAGAACTTACTGTCACTAGACTTGTACTTCCTGCGGATATCTTTCAGCGGCAAGGCAGCGAAGTAGTAAGCCACTTTCTTCAGAAATCCAGTGAAGTCAGATTGGCGCGGGTAGTTCTTTACGGCATATCCCAATTTGACGGCGTACGACGGAGTATCTTTTATTGCATTGAAATTTGCCTTAAATTGAACTTTTCCATCGATAACCAGAGTGGCGCTATAATAAGAAATAAAAAACAAGTTCTTGAAAGTCTTCTTCACAAAGTTTGTTTTAAAAAGAATAGTTTCGACCAGGCGGAAAATTTCTCTCGCAAAATATTACCAATGTTCGCAAAAGCGAATTCACCTGAAGGTGGATGCAAGTCACTGGTATTCTTGGAAATTATTTCACGTCGTGTCGTCAAAGAGTTCAGGAATTACGATAGTTTTGAGTTTTTTGAAAATTTTCTTAAGGAATTCTCGAAAAGAGAAGCAAGACACTCTAATTCTTGAAGCATTAAAGATTTCAAAAAAGTCAGAAGGCAGAAATCACAGAAAGTAGCTAAGGTTTCTTTGGGGCCATTCTGTTCAAAGAAATAGGTCACTGAATTTTACATCCACTATCTCAAAGATTTGAAACATATGCTGTTATGCTACTGAAACAAAATTCAGTGTTAAAGTAGAAATGTGGTGAGGTAGCACTTACGTGTGTGGTCGACGGGCGGCTTCAACGCTCAAGGCAACATGATGCCATTTATTATCATAAACTTGCTTTTTGCCTTGCCTCAAAAATCTGCCAAGCCTCACTTTCAATAAGCCTCGCTCCACAAATATCAACTTCATTCTTGAATCATAACCCTTCCCGTTTCCAACTTTTGAGATGACGGTTCCATCTTTAGCTGTCTTGACCCAAAATAATATTGAAAAGTCTGCTAGTCCAAAATTTAATTCTTTACTGAGCCTTGCATCGATTGGAAGGTATTGACGGCCCGGAAAGTACTGATATTCGATGAGCACTGCAAACAGACGAGAAAGACCACAGGAGAAAGTTTTAAGAATAACTGAACAACTTATTATCCGGATAACATATACACTCTTCTAGATGACTATTTGTTCGGATAACTAATAGTCCGGATAGCTACATGTCTAGATGAATATTCATTCACATGCACAACGCGATAGTTTGCCCTGCAGGTCTCAATGGAACTTCTGCGGATCTGTTTGTTTTGAATAACTGGTTGAGAGGATTTCTTTTGTCTCATTTGCCAATCTCTTTGAATTACAATGTCAATCAAAACAGTAGATTTTTTAGTCTTACAAAATCTGTTCTTTGCCGGCTTATTCTACTTTTCAAGATTCTCTAACATTTAGGAAAGATTTGGTAAGATTCTCATAGATTCTTCATTATCATTAGGGAGATTCAGGAGATTCTCAAGATTTACAAGGATGCTGAAAGATTCCGAAGGATTCCTAACAGAAGTGTACGAGATTCCTAAAGTGATTTGCCCCCCCCCCCGTAATTTTGTATCCTTCATCTACACTTTGTAACACATATTTTTAGCGTTGAACTTAATTAGCCAAATACCAGGTGAGCCAGAAAAAGGTTCCCACTTTTGAAAATTCCTAGCACAGAGAGTACTTCACAGTTTTAAATGATTCAAATTCTAGTTGAAAGCTTAAAGATTGAAGTATTTTTGTGACTCTTCTCGTTGTCTTACTAACACTAGAAATATCGCAAAATTCAACTTTATAAAAATTTTATGGTTGCAAAATGACTGAAAATGGCCTAAAATATTGATCAAATCTCATCGCACAGCTCAATAAAGAAAATGTAATTCTTCACGCGTAAAAGGTATCCACTGCCCATGTATTGCTCTTGGACTGAAAAGCTATAGTATTTGTTAGAAAATTGATGTCTTGTAACTCTCGAGAGAGGTAAAAGCCCATTGAGTATTGTTCTATGTAAGGAGAGTCCTTACAATTTGATCAACGGTTTAGTCCTATTTTTCGGTCAATTTGCAACCATGAAATTTTCCTAATGTTAAAAATTTACCGATACTTCTAGTGCTGGTAAGACAGCGAGGAAGATCCCAAAAATGCTTAAGCCTTTCGGCTCATAACTGGAACTTGAATCAGTCAAATTTGTGAAATACACTGGGTGCTATGAATTTTTTAAGTGGGAAATTTTTTCTGGCTTATCCGGTATTTTAGCTATCAGTTATTTAGCTAACAAAAAGAAATTTATAATGATAATAAAAACAACAACTTTCGCCTGATTTTGAGAAATCGTTTATTATTACTGCCGGGTGCCCTAGAAATATAACACAACCTCATGCAAAGCAAAAATTTCAAAGTAATTGAATGTGAATCATATCAAGGTCTTACCCCGCCCACCAACTGCGGTCGATACTTCTTTCTCTGACTTAGGAATCTTGATTGAAATTTTTGATGGACCTCCGTATCTCCGTTTTGACACTTGTGTTATCCACGGGACATCCTTCACACCTTTGTAGCCAACGAATGCCCACGATGCTCGGTTGGATGGATATGCTGGGTTTTTCGCACCAATTTCCCTCAAAGTATTCTCTGCGTGCCAAGCCACATGACCAGTACTCTAAAATTTAAAGAGCAATGAGCCACAAAAAGTGCCGGACTGGGCCGGACTCAATAATGCGGATACAAGAGACTTACATTGAGTGTAATCACAGGGACCCTAGGAAGTTGCATACCCCCCCTCCATCCAATGATACAGAGGCCTTCCTCCGAGCCTCCTTTCCGATTACGATGCTATGACGTAATGCTTTAAGAAAGAGATAAAAAGTGAGGCGCGCGAACGAAAAGTGAGAATAGGTGAGAAAGAGAAGAATTCTTCTCCTTTCTTCTCTTTCTCACCTTTTCTCACTTTTCGTTCGCGCGCCTCGCTTTCGATCTCTCTCTTAAAGCATTACGTCATAGCTTCACAATCGCACAGGAGGCTAGGAGGAAGGCCTCTTTATCATTGGAGGGGGGGTTATACAGCTTCATGGGATCCCTGTGGTGTAATAAACAAAATCAGTCAAGGTTTGTTTCTCTGGGGACGTTCTTGGGGTTCTTTATGTACGTTCATACAGGGCGGTACCGCAGGAAAATCTGAAAAGGCATCCTGTCCTGAAGTCAAATTCCCAAACAAAGTAGACTGTCCGGGAGTAAGATTTTCAAAAACAATAACCTGTCCTTGGATTTCTTCACAGAATTTATGCATTGTCCTGGAAAATTGTTAGATATACATTAGAGAAAGTGGCAGTGATGCCATCCAGATAATTTAAATCATACTCGTGTAGTGCAAATGGCCTGCAACCGCGTTACGGAGTCGATCATTATAGATTTGGATCCTGTAATGCAGCTGGCAATAAATGACACCCTGTCCCTGTCCTGGAGTGGGAATCCTGAAAATGGTACCCTGTTCAGCAGTACGTCCCCAATAGAAAAATACATGGGTGCCCTCAGGGTTTGTTCACATCCGCTTTAAGAACAGGGACTCCAGGAAGTTGTATAACCCCCACCCCAATAATAAAGAGGTCTTCCTCTTTAAACTCCTTTGTGATTGCGCAGCTATGACATAATGCTTTAAGAGAGAGATCGAAAGCGAGGAGCGCGAGCAAATCAAAACGAGGCGAGAACGAAGAAAGGACAAAAGGACAAGTCCGGGGTTGATAATATCATTGTTAAAAAGCAACCTTACCAGGTGCTGAACACCAGTCGTGAGTTCTTTCTAAGTTTTCATGCCTCGAACTTTCATAAACTGATTGATGAATCTTCGTAAGTTAGGCCAAATATCGTCACCATTTTGTATTTTGTAAGAGTGCGAGAAGGTGCGATAAGGAGGCTAGCAATGTGGGTGTTATAGCAGTGGAATAATGTCAACGCATTTGGCAGCCTCGTTCCGGTCACCGTGAAGTGACTGCATAGCAAATGACGTCAATTCCGCCTTTCTTGGCAGATTGAAATATGTAGTTTCGCAGATCAAAAGAGAAACAAATCAAAAAAGTACTCCACACCATTCACAACATTGTAATCTTTTAAATGGTCAACAATTATAACAACACCGGACTTGTCCTTTAAATGCTGTGAGATTCTGTTCACAAACAACTTTTTCAACATACCTGAACAGCAATAGCAATAATTGTATCTTCTTTGAGATTCTTTAAAAACCGGGCCAAAAACTTTGCAGCTCGAGCATTCCGGTTGGTGTAATATGACTTCTTGCTATAAACCTTTCCGGTCTTAGCATCAATTGCGACCAGATTATGTCCCGGTTTTTTCAGGGAATATTCTTTTCCGTTGACTTTGATCGATGCTCTTGCAAGCCGGCAGTTGTTCCGCACTTGGAAAGAAAGATAAAAACGGGTGAGTCAGAAAAATTTTCAGATGTTTGAAAGCGTACAACTTTAAAGGGGGTCCTTGGATTTTTACAAACTGATCAAAATCAAAGGCAGCGTGTCTATATATAAATGAGTTGCATGCATGAACCGTTGAAACTGCTGACATGATGCTGACATGCAAGTGACTTTTCGAGAAGTTGATTGGTCAAGAGCCGGCACTCTAAAAACTGATTACATTTTAATAGGAGCCTCGTCGTCCAAGCTTGATGAGCTATGGCGGTGAAACAATCTTCTAAGTTAGTGTCTTTGATGCTTGGCCGTGACAGTGACGAAACTCAAACACATGGTTTTAAAGTGAATCAACGGGGTTAAAAGCAAACTACGCTAGGGGGACTGGGTAAATCTAAATCTAACCTATATGGAACGCCGTTTGCACAAAAATGACATAAACTATGTTTATGTGCACAAAAAAGAACATAAACTATGTTTATGTACATAAACTATGTTTATGTGCACATAAACTATGTTTATGTAACATAAATATAGTTTATGCCATTTTTGTGCAAACGGCGTTCCATAAACCTATGGTATTTGATGTTTTTGACCTATGAAACAAAAGGAAGATAAGTGGCGCCTGCCATTCTTTTGTGCTATGTTTAGATTATGACGCTATATCTTCGTTCATTTACTTTAAGAGCATTTCATGGCAGATGGGAGGAAGAGGGATTGGAAAGATATTTGAATTATTGGTAGTAACAACGCAGGCTCAAGATCAAGAAGTCTTGTTCAGCTACAAGCAATTTTAAAGAAAAAAGTTATCAAAGTTTTCTTAAAATTATCCATAGTAGGAGATGTATTAACATTGTTTGGCAGCATGTTCCAAAGTCAGGGAGCGCAGACTGAGAAGGCTTTGTCTCAATAATTTTTAGTTTAGATCGTTGTTCTTGCAGGTTGATGCCATTCGCTGATTAATGAATAGTTTGATTTTTTCAGCTCGAGTAAATCATTAATATAAGTTAAAAGTTGCATTTCTTTTATTTTGAAATGCTTGACACTCACAAGTTGAGCATTTAACATTTGAAATTTGAATTTCTTGCATTTTGAGATATTTTTATTGTCGATTTCAGGCCATTTTCTGCCTGCATGATCTGCAAAACTAACTTTTTGAATCTTTAATATGTACCAAGGATCTTCTATTTTGAAAGTGACAAAAGCAGTGCAAAGAACAATACTATCTTGTAGCCGTTAGACAAATAAATTTTAAAGACTTTGATGCAATCAAATTTGTTGCAATGATATTTTGTACAGAAGTAAATTTTTTTGAGGCACCGGGGGCAATCTTTAAGTAAAAATACAGCTGCAGTTCCTTTCTTACAATTGGATGGATCATTACCTAAGGAAGACAAAGAGAACTTCTGATGATGGATGCATCCGGATGCATTGATCAAATTTGAATGATTTTGCAAACGTTTCTTCCTTCTTTGTGACATCTTGTTTATAAAAAGAATTTTTTGCAAAATTCGTAGTACCGACATTAGGAATGTCAAATCATTGAAGTACATACGAAATGTCCTGCACAACGGGGCTATTTACCTCTTTTAGGCTTTTTAGTCTTTTTAGGTTTCTTAGGCAGCTTTTTCTTCCCTCTAGATCCACTAGGCCTTCTTTTCCTGCCAGGGTGTTTCTTCCTTTCTTGAGGTCTCGAACCGCCCCATCTTGATCCCCATCTTGATCCCCCTCTTCTGTTTCCCATCCTACTAAACATCGACTCGAAAGGACTTCTTCCAATTTTCGATTCACCATTTGAATCATCGCCGCCTGACTGATGGCCTTCAGATTCATCACGGATCAACTGATCACCAACATCACCGTCGCCTGTCACTCCACTTTCATCCTCTTCGCCATCGCCAATATCACCATCAGAATAGTATTCATCATCATCTGTATTGCCAAGTTCCCCGTTCATCATACCATAGAGCTGAGGATTCCTTGGTCTTCTTCTCTTGCGAGATTCAATCGTTCGAGTTCTTACCGGGGGGTCATCACATCCTTCAGATGATACCTCGACAAATATTTCTGTTGATTGAAAAGAGCATTAAGACTGCATTCAGACGATAACCTCGTTCCCAGGGCCGCCATTGTCTTCCTTACGTCATCGATGTCAGTACTGACGTAGGAAGCTGGCCCTTGGAACCAGGTTGTTCAGACGATGCTGGCACGTTTCGAAAACGGTGAAGAAAGCGACGGATAGGCCTGCCGTTTACACGGAAAACGGCACAACTTTTTGCCGGTAGATTTTGAAAACGGTAGACTTTGAAAATGGAACTCTAACCTTGAAAATGGTATCGTGGGAACTCGTATATGATGTGAACGGAAAATAATCCAACGCTTTCACAATGGGGCTAAACGGTTCTTGAGGAATAGGACGAGTAGGTACATTTATTTGGCATCAAATTCTTGGAGAGATTCCACGGAGTTAGTTACTGTTGTATTTTCTATCGTTTTAAAAACTGTGCCTGTATCGTAAGAACGTTAGCCCAGATTTTGCTACCGTCACTTTTCCACCGTTTTCAAAATGTGTAGCATCCTGTGATCATAGTCTAAGTCTAGCGCAAACAATATTATCATTGGCGTTTTATTGCAGAAAGAAGGAATGCATAGTTCAGTTCAGTTTCATATAATTTAAATTCTCTACATACAATTTATAATTCTACAGTTCTACAGTACATACAACTAACTAAACTACATAGACTGAATATATAATATAAAAAAATACAGTACAAGTACAAAGAGTAGCTAAATAATAAATTGCATGTAGGGAATTACTTAAAGGAGGAGCTCTCTCAATAGGTAAACTAATCGAGGAGAGAGCCCCCCCCCCCTGTTCTAATAAATTCATTAGATCAGGTGAATTCAATAGAGTTCTAAGTTGCAAAGTAGCATAGATTTAGGTTTATCGGTCAACTTTGTTCAAGAAGTAACTTTTCAGTTTTGTTTTGAATAATGTTTTAGATGAGGCATTTCTGAGTTCCACAGGTAATTCGTTCCAAAGTTTGGCACCGAGATATCGAATAGACTTTAGACCATATTGGAGACTGTTTTTTCGAGACATATATAAGTCACCTTGACTGGCCTGTCTTGTGGAATAATGATGAACAGATGAATTCAGTAGAAAAAAGTCATGAAAGCAAGTAGGTGAAGTTTTATTAACAGAATCAAAAACAAAAGTTAAGAGTCGGAGTTCAAAGAGCTCAGAAAGTTTCAGAAGTTCAAAATCACTGAAGATTGGAAGAGAAGGAGACATGCGAGGCTGAAATGAGATGGCTCTGACAGCTTTCTTCTGTAATTTGAAAATTGGATCAATGTATGATGCATACGTTTGACCCCAAACAATCAGTCCATATTGTAGGAAGGACAGAAACAAAGCATTGTACAAGCAAACTAAAACATCTAATGGAAGTAAGTTCCTAATTTTGAAAAACATTCCACATGTTCTGGATAATTTTTTAGCGAGTTCACTGAGATGATATTTCCAGCTAAGATGCTCATCCAGGAGGATACCTAAGAACTTAACAAACTTTACTCTTTTAATCTGTTTCTTCCCTATTTTGATATTAGAACCAGAAGGAACATTAGAAGATGAAGAATGAAATATGATATAGTTAGTCTTATCAATGTTTAATGATAGTTTATTAGCATCAAGCCATTTCTTTACCAATCTCAGCTCTTTGTTGACAGTTTTAGTCAAATTAGCTAAATCTTTGGATTCATAGTAGATGTTTGTGTCATCAGCAAAGAGATAAAAAGTGAGTCTCTTAGAAGCATTTGGTAGATCATTGATATAGATGAGGAAAAGTAATGGACCCAGTACAGAACCTTGTGGTACACCACAAGTAACTGAAAGTAAGTCAGAATTACTTCCATTAACAGAAACATATTGCTTTCTATCACATAGATATGATCTAAACCACTGAAGGGCACATCCACGTATACCATAATGTTCCAATTTTGATAGCAAAATTTTATGATTAACTGTATCAAAAGCTTTTTGTAAATCAATGAAAATACCACAACCAAATCCTTTATTGTCAAGAGTATTTCTTATAGCTTCTGTTAGGCTCACAAGGGCATGATCAATTGAGTGGTTTTCTTGAAATCCAAATTGTAAAGAATAAAGAATATTATGGATTTCAAGGAATCTATAAAGTCGTCTATACATCAGCTTCTCAAATATCTTGCTGAAAATGGATAAAAGAGAAATTGGCCGGTAATTTGAAGGAAGCTCAGCATTTCCTTTTTTGAAAAGGGAAATAACCTTGGCTATTTTGAGTTTATCAGGGAAAATTCCAGACTGAAAAGATTGATTCACAAGAAGAGCAAGGAGTGGTGAAACAGAATGTCCAATAATTTTAAGTAATTTTATTGGTATACTATTAGGACCTACAGATTTGGAAGGATTTAAAATATTGATTAGATCATTAACTTCTAAAAAAGTAACTGGTGTAAGGAAAAGTGAATTGCCAGTTCTGTTAGATAAATATTCAAGAGGAGATTTTGGAGTAAGTGGGATTGTCTTTGTTATACCATCAGCAACATTGACATAAAAGTCATTGAAAATATTAGACATTTTAGAGGGGTCTGAAGTTAAGTTTCCATCTTTGCCTTTAATTTTGTTGATTGAAGAAGAAGTGGAGGACTTATGAGAAATTATTGTTTTGATACCTGACCATATTTTTTTCATGTTTTGACTATTGACAGAAAAATAATTATGAAAATACCTAGCTTTACTTTCTTTTAATTCATTGGATACACGGTTTCTAAACTTCTTATATAGCTTAAGGTCATCAGGAGTCTGTTGCTTCTTTAGTTTCAGCAAAATCTTGTCTCGTATTCTCATCATCTTCAATATTCTATTATTTATCCATGGCTTATCTTTGAGTTTCATTTCCTTTCTACTCCGCCTTTTAACTGGAGCATGCTTATTTGTTAAGGTATTGAGGTCTTTTAAAAACCTATCAAATTTATTATTCACATCCAGGTCACTGTCTTCTAAATAAGTAAAATCAATCTGATTGAAGTCGTCAAGAAATTTGTCTTCCTTAAACCTAGAGTAATCATATTTAAATGATTCAGATTTACTCTGGCTAACATGAGTATTTTTCAAAATCAAAAACTGGGGAAAATGGTCAGTAATTTGCATCATAATATTGCCACTTGTTATACTTGCATTGGTAGCATTAGTGTATATGTTATCGATAACTGATGCTCTATGTTCAGAGACCCTAGTTGGATGATGAACGCAAGGAAGAAGGCTGTGTGAGAAAAAGTTGTTAACAAAGTCACTTGTTGGTGTATGGGAAGCATAATCTAGCAGGTTGACATTGAAATCACCCATTATAAATACCAGCTTGTTTGGTGATATCTTGGGGAGAACATTCTGAAAATGAGATGTAAGGTTATCAATAGCTGAACTAGGATGTCTGTAAACACAACAGATTAGGAAATTTTTGTCCTTTTTTGTTTCAATTTCAACCCATATTGTTTCAAAATCATCTGTGCAAGAGTCTAAATCCGTTCTTGGATTGGAAGTAAGAGAATCTTTAATGTACAAACCAACACCACCATTCTGTGTAAGTGACTGAGTCTTAAAAAAGGTATAGCCAGGGATATCAACATTTGATGGCAAGGGATTGTCAATTGAATGCCATATTTCAGACACTCCAATCACCGCTGGATTCAAATTAGTGTGAGCAGATAAAGAAACTAATTCATCATGATGAAGGGATAGGCTTCTTATATTAGTGTGAAGAATAGAAAAGTCAGTAGAGGATAATTGTAAAGAAGAGAGTTCAGGTAAAGTGAAGTAGCGAGAATCAATATTTTTAGGCATATGTTCATCAATATCATAATCACTAAGATTGGGCAAGTCCATTAGGTTAGAAGTAACTTCAAATGAGGGTGCAGAGTCAGTGAATGAGGGTAAATCAAAATCACGGAGTCCTAAGAATTCATCATTTGTTAAGGAGCCAAATGGAAACATAACGGTGGTACATTTTTTGCAAAACCAAGAAATATCATCAGGTTCATTTTCAAGTTCTTTAAATTCTGAAGCAGAGATATCATTGCATTTTGTGTGGATATAAAAATTGCAGTTATTACAAAAAATTGCCTTTTGGTTGGCTAGTATATTTTTGTGGCAAATGCCACATGGATATTTAGGGGGATTCATTTCTTATTATGAACTGAAAAACTGGAGTTAAGTTAAAACATCAAGAAATAAACACAAAATCAATACCTTAAGGGCAGTAAACACAACATGAATGTACTTTGAGTCTTTATATGATGCTCTAATTGACATTAAAAGATACTTCACTTTCTGTCTCATCTTTGTTAGATTCATGACTTGTTTTATCAGGCTCTTCACCTGGAGTTGGAGTAGAGCTTCTTGTACCATGTGGTCTTCCATTGATTGGACGAACAACAAGACGATCCATTACCAAGTATGCAACACGACCCTGTGCTCTGGCACTTAACATCTCTGGTATGAGCTGAGCTCTTCTTTCCAAAACTCTGTTTGAGAAATCCTCTTTAAAACTGATATCTTTTGGTTTTTTCTTCTGTGCATCTTTGATCACTGCAGACTTCTGCTTCCAGCTCTGCAGTTTGGCCACAATGGGCCTTGGACCTTCATCATTCCTTCTCCCAGCACCAGCCTGTTGATTCCTGGATCGTGCACGCTTGTGACCATTTTTAGGCCCAACCCTATGTGCTCTCTCAATGAGAATTTCTTCTTTTATATCCAGCTTTTCAGCAATAGCCTCTTTTATTTTGCTTTCGCAGTCATCCCATGTTTCATCGTGTTCCTCCGGAATCCCGAAAACCTTGATATTGTTCCTTCTACTTTGGTTCTCGAGGTAGTCACTTTTCCCCTCAAGTTCATCTAGGCCCTTAAAAACATCATTCAGAGCTGTAGCCTGAGCAGCAATTGTAACCGCTATCTCAGAAACTTTCTGTTTGTTCTCATCCACATCTTTTTGGGTAAACTGAATACTGGCTTTGAGATCATTTACATCTTTTTTTAGTGCTTTCAAATCTTCTCTGAACTCGTTAACCACCATCTCTATCATGGACCGATAGCTCTTGGCCTGAACATCCAGCAGTTCTCTTACATAATCTTTCACCGAAATTGGTTTATCCATTTGATATTTGATAGCAAGCAGCAATTAAATTCATCAATAAATACTCATCATTACTAAACTGAATAGATTTTATAAAAACAAAGTAAAGTAACTTTAGCAACTTTAAATTAGATTTTCTCGCACGTGGTTTGACTACCGTCCGCCATCTTGCTTCGACACGAGTCCTAAAAAAGTTTCTTGACAGTCTAACTACTTGAGAATTTACTTTCGAGGATTTAGAATGGAAGAGAATTAAATTGAATTTGAGAATCAAAACTTACTTACAGGCTTCTAAAAGCCATCATCACAAGCTATTACGTGAATGTTTGCTGGAGCTCTTATAGTTCAAGAAATTGAATACCAAACTTTGCAAAAATATCCTGGAAGCTCAATCTAGACTTGCAGTCTGAACTCTTCGAAATTGGTGCAATTGGTGCAATGTACAATTTTCCTAGATTGATTACATGATTCTAAGTTTCGCATTCAATTGGATGATGTTTGTGGCTTCAAAATGAGACTCGTGACCAGACAGGGACTAATTTAAGCCGCGTCCACCGTGGTTATCGCGAGACCATTGACCAATCAGATCGTTACTTTCTTAACATAGTCAACCCACGTGCCTATTCTTAGTGTTTGATTTGAATTTGAATATTAGCTCAAACTTCGACCTTTCGAAGTGAGGCGACGTTCGAAGTGACGTGCGAAGCGACGCTCAACTTTATTTCGACGTTCGAAGGACTGAAGTTGTTAAATGATTTTCAGATTTTATGCAAGATTTTGGCCCCAGCTTAAGTAGAATGAATTTGGTTATGTGTCCTTGTATGATTTGAAATAAAAATATCGAATTGAAAACATATGGGTGAAGACAAGGAATCACGTCTTAAATCAAAAACTTACCGCGGCCTGTCAAAAAGGACACTTCTTTTGGGCACATCGTGTTGTGTTGTAACAAAAAGAGAATTCATGAAAACTTTTGACTTTTGTTGTGATTTTTCCAATATCTGACAATGGGTATCAAAACAATTTTTACTTATGGATTGGTTTGTTTTTCAATTTATTTTGAGTGGGCCTGTCAGGACTTCTAGCCACTAAAAGCTAGTTTAGGCCCACTGTGCATGCTGCATCCAGGCATGGGATCCCTAGTTTAACGTCCCTTCCGAAGGACGACGAGGTGAGTTGTGAGGTCAGGCCTCCGAGGTCACCCATCCGGAATTTGACCTCACTCGACCGAGCTTAACTTCAGTTATCTGACGAAAAGTGCTTAAGCCCTTCGGCCATTCACTAAGTATGGATGGGTTACGAAAACCTTTTATTGCCAGTCATAGCCCTGCAAATAATTAGGGGGAGTGTCCAATGGCTGGACAGGCAACAAGTCCTCATTCTCCGTGATTTCCGTTAGGAAGACTCATCTGTTACAAAATCTATTCACATTACCTTCAGCAGCCGGTTCAGTTACGGGTGGCAAAGTCGTTGGCAACGTAGTTGGAAGTGTGGTTGGAGTCGTAGTTGGCCGGGTTGTAGGCAATGTTGTCGGAATAGTGGTAGGCATGGTCGTTGTCATTGTCGTTGGTTCGCGAGTAGTCTGGATTTTGATTTCGGCATCTGGTGGCATAATATTGCAAATATCTTCGCCGAATGAAATATCATCGATTGCAATGTCACTGTAATACCTCGTACCTCTTTTTGCTTCAATGATTACCTGAAAATTGCAAGGGATTCCTATCAAGGAGGCGATTCCATGGCCGATTTTAGTAACAGGAAATTTCTTTTTAGAATAATCAATGATTCGGTCATTGACTTATGACGATGACCTTGCGTTCCTTTGGCAATCAAGAGAATCAAGATTCTATTCAAATTCAATCAGCCGTGTCTAAATGCATTGAAATGAAACAATGGTAGAAACTTAAACAATACAATCATGATTGATTTGATTACCAAAGGAACGCAAGGTGAGTCTCTTGCTTCCCAGGTCTCTTTGACTTGACGATGGCACTACGGTCAACAAAGACTCATCATTTAGCCTCACTACATAAGGCCCCTCAAGTTACGCTCATCTCATTGAGCTGCATTGCTGTTGTTATTACTTGCAAACAGCCCGGTGGTGTCATTTGTCTGTTCTTCGCATCAACCAAACTAAAGAGCTTGCGACGAAACGCATATTTGGTGTAATAACGTTGTTGATAATTGATTACTTTATTTTCTTGCAGGTTTAACAGCTTTTTCTTCAAATACAGGTTCATCTTATATTATTGCTGTGCTTTTAAAGGGGTTGATAGTGTTTTTCTTACAGGATACAAGTTTATTGTGGGTCCATGGTTTATTTAGATTTTGTACCACTAATCATTTGTTCTTATGACTATCATAACATGACTGCAACAACAAAAATAATGACAGCTGTACATGCTTACCTGGAATGGAACACTACTGACGTATGGCAATGGAACTTTTGCTTGCTTCCATTTCGTCCCTTGGTTACCACTCATGGACCATAGCAAAACTTCTTGCTCATCGAATTCATTTCGGACATAAACGTTGAGATCACCCATTGATATACCGTACATATGGTAGAAAAAATTGAGACACGAATTTTCACTTGGTGTGAAAGTTTTGCTTGCAATCCGTGCGGTATCACCTGTCTTAGCAGGTTTGCTGGCTTCCATGTAAATATATTTTCCTGCAAGAAAAATCAGTATTTTAAAGGACAAGTCCGGGGTTGGTATAATTGTTGGTTTTTCAAGATATTACAGTGCTGTGAATGGTGTCTAGTACTTTTTTCAATTTCTTTCTCTTCTAATCTGCAAAACTACATATTTCAATGTGCTAAGAAGTGCGAAAGTCACTTTGCATTGACCTGAACAAGGCTGTAGCCTCCTTATCACACTCTTACAAAATACAAAATGGAGACGATATTTGGCCTAACTTACGAAGATTAATCGTCCAATGTATGAAAGTTCGAGGCACGAAAACTTGGAAAGAACTCACGACTGGTGTTCAGCAGTTGGTAAGGCTGCTTTGAACAATGATTTTATCAAACAAGTCATCAAAATTTGAATATCATTATCATAACCTATGAAATCTAAACTAGCCCGATGTTTTTCTCACACTAAAGAGTGTCCCAAAAATGCCCCCATCTGTGTGGATGCTGTGGAGGAGCTGTGGCATTAATTTTCTCGGATTTACGCAGTTGTGCTATATGGGCAGGGCTTCATTTTGGGGTCTGGAACCTTTTTTGGTCAGTCTATGGAACTATTTTCTTTGTACAGAGGAATATTACTGCTTCAGAATAACATATTTCACATTGTAGTAGGTCAGGGAAATATAATTCTCTGACCAACAGTCTACTTTCCATTGTTGAAAGATCTTTAAATCAGACTTAAGTGATTCGTGGCGGGGCGTTAGGGTACCAATCTCCTGCAAATTTAGGCAATTTCGAATAAGTGCGCTTCTTAACTCTGTAATATAGGTATGAGTCCCTATTGGCTGAAGCGACATCAACAAGTCAAGAATACGGGGAAACAAAGGGACTCAGTTTCATTCGTCTAGAGGAGCACTAGACTATTCCAAGAATTCCATCCATCATAAAAATATATGCACGACGTCCAACCTCTATGATCTCCGATTGTGTGATCTGCTGATGGGCCTGTATTACTGGTTCTCGTACCCCCCGACTTTCGTATCCACGGCAGCTTGCTTTTTTCTCTCTTCCAGGTGGGGCAGTTGGATTCAAAATCACAGAAAAGATCATCAACTAGGAGAGAAGAAACTGGATGAAGTCAAGGCCTCATTAAAGGGAATATAACCATATAAAGGGGCTCTGAGCCACAAGGCTAAAAGTCATCAATTTTCATTTTAACGACGTGCTGCTGAACTTGATATTATCATTATTATCAGGGTATCACTTTTAGAATTCCTACTCTGCGACAGGGTATCATTTTTGTACAGTTGGTTCCATGGCAGGGTCAATATTTTTCATTCTTGGCTCCGGAACGTCGTTGTAGGTCATAGCACTCCGCGTATGTGATTCAAATCACTTGAAGGCAACATTTCTGCATTTTCTGATAGATTTCTTACACATTTCCGGGCAGCGCACAAGTTGAGGAAACGCAAGGACATTCACTGCAAGAAATGATGAAATTTCACCACATTTTTTGTTGGGGAAATTTTGGGGAAACGGACTCATTTCCCATAATTTTCACAAAGGGGAAATGGAAATTTCCGTTTCCCTCAAATTTCCCATAGAAACTTATCCATTTCCCTTAAATTTCCATCCAAAAACTATGGGGAAATTTTGATATTTTTTGCTGTGATTAGGACAGTGTATTGTTTCAGAAAATTTTACTCAAGGACAGGGTATCATTTTCAGGAATTTGACTCCGGGACAAGGTAGCCTTTCAATTTTCCAGCGGCACGTCCTCTCATGTCCATGAAGATGTTGATAAGGAAGTGCCCTCTCCCCCCGCCTGGTATGCGATGCGATACATGAATAAAACATATTACCTTTAGGCTTTGTAGATGGGACAGAAGTTGACATAGTAGGTGGAACAGGATAGGGAGGGTCTGTCCAAGATTCGGTCGCAGACGTTGAAGGATCGGTCCTACTTGTTAGATAGTCAATCTTTGTAGTTGATGGGTCAGTCATAGTAGCTGGACGCTCGGTCTGTGTAGTTGGAGGGTCGGTCCGTGTGGTCAGGGCATCGGTCCGTGTAGTGGGAGGATAAGTCTGTGTTGTTGGGGCATCGGTCCGTGAAGTTGGAGGGTCGGTCTGTGTTGTTGCGGCATCGGTACGTGAAGTTGGAGGGTCAGTCCTTGTAGTTGCTGGGTCGATTCGTGTTGTTGGTGGATTGGTCATTGTTGTTTGAGGGTGGGGTCTAGTAGTAGGTAACTGGGTTGTGGGGTCTTTCCTGGTAGTTAAAGGCATCGTAGTAGTTGTGGCAGGGATTTGTGTTGTTGTTGGTGGGAGGGTTTCAGGGGGAGCTGTAGTCGGTCTGATGGGTGGAACGGCAGCAGGTGGGTTGAAATCGCATTCATTATCAGTGATGATAATGTCATCGATAGCTGCATCACCACGCCAATCCGATCCAATTGTACCAGATATGATGATCTACAGGGAAATAAAGATGAAATTTTGAAAATTTGAAATTTTGAAAATCATAAAGGGTCAACGAAATTCATTATTAAAATCGCTATTATTTCTGACCGATGATATCGTCAACTCAACCCTGATCTGACAGCATACGTTTGCTATCACGCATCTATGGTGGCCTGACATCCAATGTGGAGCAGATTTTAGTATGTGTTAGTATCTAATCTTAACTTACTAAATTTCTATCTATTAGCATGTCTTTATGTTAATGGCCACAGGGTAGTCATTGTCTCTTGCTCCTTGTGGTCCCGTCCCTGTAGTGTTGTATTGTTGTAGAGTAATTAGAGAGTATAGTAGAACGTAGATGTAGCATGCATTGTAATGCTTCATATGCATATAAAATTTTTTGAAACTTCTGGTACATTTTCTTGCTCTCTAAAGATTCGCTGTTACTATTTTGCTAAAGTGTTTTAGACTTGATTTCGTTTATATTACGTTTTCATATATATTTATATATATTTCATATTTGATTTGTTTAGGGAGGGTTGCCCTTCAACGAAAGATGTTTTTCAAGGGGGCCTTCAATAAAAACCAATTACAATATACAATCAAAATGCTAGAAAATATGAACTCATAATATTAAAAACCTGTTTACAACTAAATTATAATTACAAGATAAAGGGAAATAATCAACCCCTGTATTGATTTTTTGAAACCACAAAGGGAGGATGCCATCTTAGACTCAGCAGGAAGGCTATTCCATAGTTTAGCTCCCCGGAAAGAAAAGGATTTTTGTCCATTTGCAGACCTTTACTTTGGCAACCTTAAATCAGTCTCAGTGTTCTGGAGACTTCGTTGCATTTGCATTGAGTTACGCTACCTGTAAAGGTTAATGAACTGGACACATGGTAATTTGTAGATCTCGCTTGTGAGACAGAATTGATAGTCAACCTGATCTTAGATGGTATGTTCATTCCTTAGCACAGGAAAATAAAGGACTGAGCAACTTACAAGTAGACCCATTATTCAAAAGAAGAAACGGTCTGTAGCAACCTTTGCTCTTTTGTTCCGTAGACTCTTTCATTAGGGACTTAGGTAACAGAAACAGACAGACAGACAGACGGACAGACTAACAATAGCAAAAACAACTCACTTTATAGCCACCTAATAAAGGTGATATTGGGAACGTTCCATACTTCCATACTGCTCCCTGGTTTCCTGACAATTTCCACATGTTTATCGATTCGGAGTTGGCTACTAAATCGACTGAAATATTCCCGATTGTGCTTCCTTTCATGCTGTACCAAAAAGTAAAACAACGTTGTGTGGCAAATCCTTGAATATACTTGGATGACAATTTTGCAACGTCAGCTTTTCTTCGTGGCGAGCTTGATTCAATGTACATGTAATGCCCTTGAAGAAATGAAACCGGACATGAATAAACTTTAGACAGTAAAATTTGGACGGAAACCTTTGGATGTAAACGTTTTGGTATACACATGAGAAAACTTGGTGTAAGAGTTGTGGATGAATATTTTTGTGAATGAGTTAGTTTTGTCTTTCAAACTGCCAACCATTCCGTCCTGTAAAGTACCCCTGCGTTGGCGGAAAGTTTGGCAGTTTGAAAAAATTGGCGATGAGTGCATCACAGCACAGCGACGAAGGATACAGGGCTATTTCAAGCTGAATAAGGAGCAGAAGGCAAGAGAAATGACGATTAGAATATCAAAATTAAGACACCAAGTCAAACAAACCCCTATCCTAAAGTATATGGTATACGCGGTATGGTTACTTCCATACGTATGTAGATCAAAGCGTACGTGCCGCTCATAAGGATGGGCTCTGAACCTCAAAAATCCCTAAATATGGGCCTCAAGATGTTCTGAACAATGAATAGAACATAATGTTAGATGAGAATAATGGAAAAACTGTTCCACTAGAAATGGGTAGCTGTTTGAATTGTAACACAAACTGCTCGAGACTTTCATTGTTATTGTCTGAGTTTCTTCTAGTAACCTTGTCTTCCATTAATACACCTTTCAAGTGAAATGAAACTTGATTCCTGGGAACTTCAGCAGGCTTTTACCGTCTAAAACCCTTTAAAATGGGTATTAAAATCGACCGAAAATCCAAAGTATGGATCGACCTCTAAAATATTGGGCGGCACGTCTCCGTCATCCGAAGACTCGAGTTACCCCCTTTGATTGTCTGCAGGCTGAAAAAACAACTTATGGCTGATCTCGACAAGATCATTTTCTGGACAATCGTCACAAAATTTTGCGACGACAACATGCGCAGTAGAATATTTCTGATAGTGCATAGAAAAAATTCGCTGGACGAAAAGTTGAAATGTTTCTAATTCGCTTGGTCAGACGATTTTGTTCGTTTAGCTCTGTGACCAGTGGAATCGCAGGATTTCTCAAGCCTCACTCAAAGTCTTTAAATTTTGAAAAAAATAGTCTTGTGGAAATTGGTCTATATGTTCACAAAAAGATGTACCTTTTCCATTTCCGGTAGTATGATCCGAATCCGGTCCAGTGTAAGGAGAAGGAGTTCTGCCCTGTCGTCTCGTCCAGTTGAAATCATCACCAATAGTGTTTTCCCATAAGCATGGATACGAATCACTTTCAAAATTGCAATTCACTAAAAAAAAGAACACTTCAATTCAAGCAAGATGATATTTCAGCATAGGTTTCAAATCTTTAAATAGCTGGGTTTAAAATTCAATGACCTATTTCTTTGAACTGAACCGCTTCAAAGAAACTTGAACTATTTTACAGTAAATCTGCCGTTGGACTTTGCTGAAATCTTCAATGTTTTCAAAATTACGGTCTTTTTCTTCTCTTTTAAGAATTCAAGAAAATTTTCGAAAAAAACTTAAAACTATCGTAATCACTAAACCCCTTTACGAAAGATCAAATAATTTTGAAGAAAACCATAGTTTTTGGAGGCCTACAATATGGTATCAAGCAAAACTCTTTCACTCTTCTGGTTTGTGATTTAGAAATTTGATGACGTCACATCATAAAATGAGCTGAAATATTAAATAGGGTTTAATTTCGAAAAATATTCAAGATTTCTGAAAATTCCAACGGTAGAATCATAGAAAAGTGGCTAAAGTTTCCTTCAAGTCATTCAGATCAAAGAAATAGGTTATTGAATTTTACACCCGCCTTTTTTTCGTAGAATTAAAGATTTGAACCTATGCTTGATATTTCACAAGAACAAGAAAAACAAAAAACAAAAAGTTACAAAATGCAAACAAGGGAAAACACAACAAGGTTTATTTAGCCAGTCTATGATTACTAATTACTCTTAGAATTCAGAAAAAGCAATTCCGGATCAAAAATATAAAGCCAGTTACTGCAACATCCAAATGTTAGGGTAAGAAAAATTTTTCACATAAAACTTCGGAAAAAAAGTTTTGATACTAAAAACATTCCCCCTTTTACAGGTTATTAATCAAATCCTGAAAGCTGCTGTGTCGTTGTATCTATCTAATTATCTCTCGTCCTATGAAGCTCGTCGTCGTCGTCGTCGTCAGGTGCCTTCTGCTCTCAGCAGGTTGGCTGTCATGGATGCCCAGTCCTCCCTATGCTGTGCCTTCCTTATGGCTTCTGCATAGTTCATTCCGGTCCTTTCCTTGATGTTACTGAACCACGTAAATCTTGGCCTGCCTCTTCCTCTTTTCCCAGAGTCTCATCTTCCTCTAGTAGAAGCCTTTGCAGTCCGTCTCCTCTTATCAGGTGTCCAAAATAAACACATTTCCTCTGCTTTATTTTATTCATCAGCGACCGTCTCGTATTCATCTTTTGTAATATATATTCATTTGTTCTGTGTTCAGTGTACGATATTTTTAGAGTCTTCCTGTATACCCACATTTCAAAGGCCTCAATTTTTCCAATCATTGCTCTTGTTAAGCTTCTGCACCTCTCCTATGAAGCTCACCTCTCTCATAATCATAAGCCCTCCCCTTTTAAGCCAAAATTTTAGATAATGTGTCCCTCTATTACACCGTTCCACTGATTTCAAATCCAAGAGACTTCCAAAGGATTGTCAATTTTCTATATAAATAATTTTGCATGCTAATTCTGGTATAGTTTGGGTTAAGATATCTATCGAATATCTATATTTGACTTGCAAAACTGAAAGCTGACCCCGCAAGATGTAGGATAAAAAGAGTCAACAAGCTATTAATTATGTCATCGTCATCCGAGTTTATGAATGGGCCCTCTTCTCTAATAACCATCCCTCTGGACTCTCCGAGGCTTGAAATTTTGTGTTACTTGCATAAAAACAGAAGGGACAACATACCAGTGCATGCATACGTATTGCATTTTCCAACTTCATATGAAGGTCCTTTGCAGTCCTTCCCACCGTGCTTTGGTGCAGGATTATTACATGACCGAGCTCTGATGCGTGAACCCCCGTCACATGACGCATCGCAAGCTGACCAATCAGACCATGCGCCATATTTGCCATCTATTACATCTGTATGAAGAGAAACAATACAGAAAAACCCCGCAAACAAGAACATAGCAAAATAACAACCTGCAGACTGATTTTGTGAAAAAAGACACCCAAAGATAAGAACCAAAAACAGAATGATTTACTTCAATGTTCTTATGAGATGGTACACTTAATCAAGAAATTTCGTCATATCAATGTAAACAAATTCCAAACTTTTGATAACTGAACACCTCCAACAGTTTTCAAGGATAAGCAAATTGTTTTATCAAGCCGTATGATATAAACTGATTTCTCAACAACAGAAATACCATGCTCTCTAATATTCAAATGCTGTCATTATACCCTCAAGTTTGTTTAACACATGCCGTACACTGTCGCTATATATTCATCATAGTCACAAGTGTCCTTGCAATAAGAACCACACCCTGAAAATGTCATAAGTACCTCCTTTATAAGAACCAAGCCAGTCTGTTTTTCAGAAAGTATGTTCTTGTTTGCGGGGTTTTACTGTAGTTAAGAACGATTACCGTTTCAGCAAATTTGGTCGCTGTCTTGTGCGAATGCGTGCTCACGGTCGCACAACCAGTGTCCAGTTGAAGCAAAAGGCGTATCATTTTCACAACACCAGAGATGGTGCTGATAAGAAGACAAATTCTGAGAAAGAGGATGTGAAAAGAAAACGAGCTTCACGTAATCCAAGGAGAAGCTTTTGGGTGAGAAGAATTTACAAAGTGCGGAAAAAGAAAGAAGAGTTTCATATATTTGCTGTTGTATTTGCGTTTCATCGACATCATCAAACTCATAAAGTAAAAGATGTTGAAGTATAATTATCAGCTTCGCTCTCCAGAAGCCTCCATACGATTCTGATTCTTCTTTGTCTCAAGAATGAAGTAATCAAGACGGAATTTCTTGCAACGGCATCGTCATTTTTCTTCGAGTGCTGGCTTAGGCCAAGTTTGTCTCTTTGCTTGTAGTGGCAACGACAGTTGCATAATCATATTTTCAGTTAAGATATTGAGGAAGCGTAACTTTGTTATAAATTTCAGAGCAAGGATGACGACAATAAGCATTTCCTTCATTTCATATTCATCCTTATTCTGAAATCTATGATGAAGTTGAACTTCCGACTCTCTTACACTTTTCTTTGAATTGGATGGCTTGTTTATTCAAGTAGTTTGTTATGATTCAATAGTTGCGATTTCATACCTTGATTATTTGAGAATTTTAGCGCTAAACATGGACATATTTTATAATGCAATAGGGACATTTGCTTTAATTGACATTTCAATTCAAAGTGATTAGCGAAGGAAAGACAAAGAAACTTCTCTCAACCAGTAAATCAAAACAAACAAGGCCGCAAAAGTTGCCCCAAACCAGTTGGGCAAACTCTCGCCCTGTGTAAGCAAAGGTGGTTTTTATGAGCAGATGTGCTCACGATGTAAGAAGAAGAGCAACTCTATCTTCAATAATCGCTACAAGCACACGAATTTTCTTCAAAACCACCTGTCACTTACACAGGGCGAGAGTCTGCCCTACATGGTTTCAGGGCAAATTTTGCAGCCGTGTTTGTTTTGATTTACCTGTTGAGAGAATTCCCTTTGTCTGCAGTGGCTAATCGCTTTGAATCGATTTCTCAATTAAAGCGACTGTTGATACTTCATTACGAAATCTGTCCTTGTTGTAGCATTATATTTTCATGGACAAGACAAGACACATTTCTGCTTGCCACCATATTATAGACTTTCAGAAAACAGGGTTTGATTGAAGATTTTACGGTTTCTTACGATTTTACTTTTTCATCCTTTCATAAATTATGGTTTTCTTGAAGATCGTATTATCTTTCATGTATCAATTTAGAATTTCTGATGCATTAAACTGTTCGAGAACTTTCCAGGAATTCTTCCAAGAGAAGAAAAACGCCGCCATATTGAAAAAATTAAGATTTCCAATGATTTCCACAGTAAAAGTAAAGCAAAGTACTTTGATTTACGTTCAAGCTATTCAGCTCAGATAAAGAGACATGAACACTTCACAATGCTTATTCAAAGATTGTGCAAAGAAAGAAAAGATAATATGCTGACCGTGTACTCACCTGGGGAGCATTTGTAGAGAAGTGCTATTTGCCTAATATCCTCTTGGCTGAGTCCCCGTCGCTGACCAAGAACAGTGGAAATTTTAGGGTCAAGTATTCTGATCGTGTCTTCGCCGTTCTTTGAAAATGCCTTCGGCCCATAATGCATAACTGAACCATAATCATAGGGGGAATCCAGAGAGTCGATTTCACCTTTGCCATATTTCTTGAATTGGTTTCCATAACCTGCGTGGAGGCAAAATAAGTGATAATACAACCGGCTGAGTCAATATAACAATAGGCAGTTTTAGTTAGAAGACCCAAGTCAAGAAGACGCCAGCATTATTCTTTTGTTCGAGGATGTAAATTACAAAGTGAAATCAACTTCAAAGCTTTTGTGAGTCTCGAGAGACTTATTGTACTTTCTATTCTGAAACCGACAACCTGAAAAGCATACTTTTGTAAGCCGCACTGCAAAAATAGGACGTCGAGAAGGGAAACAAAATGCAATGTGAACACATTCACAAATGATGCAAAAGTGAGAGTGCAATCTGTTCTTAAGGAATTTGTCTGTCTGTGAGCAGCTTTCTGGGAAGGACAAGGTTGGAAAATAAGGATGCTCTAAAAACTATACAAAAACATTAAAAAGTAGCTGCGCTTTCAAAGATTCAAAGACGTCCGCGTCTTGCTCCTAACAGAAGGCTCTTTTAGCAACAAGACGAGGACGTCTTTGAAAACGCAGCTACTTTTTCAAGATTTTAGAGCATTCTAATTTTCCAGCTTTTTCCCTCCCGGAAAGCTACTCACCGACAGACAAATTCCCTGACAGCAGTTTGCATTCTCGCATTTCCATCATTTGACAATGTGCTCATTTTGTAGTTTGCTTCCCTTCTCGACGTCCTATTTTCTGCAGTGCAGCCAGCAAAAGTAAACTTTTCAGGTTGTCAGTTTCAGAATAGAACTTACAATAAGTCTCTCGAGACTCACACAAAAGTTTTGAAATGGCTTTCACTTTGTAATTTACATTCTCGAACAAAAGAATTATGCTGGCGTCTTTTTGACTCGCGTCTTCCTGCTAAAACAGCCTAGAGTCTTGTCCCCGTTTGTATCACCTCAGCTCCCTGGATATCAACGCAATGATTTCCCCAAACATGTCAACTGTAGCCTTTTAGAATGTGACAGTTGTTACTGCACGATGTAAAAGACTCCGGGACCCTTCCAATTTCTTAAAAGTAAACAAGGTGCTGGAATAATGAAAAATTCAACTTTAGGCTTCGCAAAGAAAATGTATCACATGTTCGTTTCATAACAGGATAGCTTTTTTATGTTTATATATTGTAGTTAGCTTTCTCTTTGTCATTTTGTACTAGTTTATTTCACGTTTGATGCAAAGCATATATTGTGTGAATTTAGATATCTGTATAAGATATCTTATTCATGCATACACATATGCATATTCCGATGAAGGTACCTTAATCCTACGTTATGAGCATATGCACATAAAGGCTTGGTATCTAACATGACAAGGGTGTCAATATCTGCAGTGATCGTTTATGTGGGGCTATCTGCAACTGTGTATTTAGTTTGCAATTAGGTTGGATAAATGGATATCTGTTTATGTTAGGAGCACAGAGCAGTCATTGTCTGTTGCTCATTGTGGTATCATCCTTGTAGTGTGGTATATTCGAACAGCAATTAGATAGTGTAGTAGTTTGTAATTTTGTATTGTAACATGTTAGATGGATATAAAAAACAAGATATCTATGTTCAAGGTAATATTCGAGGAACAATTTGAAGTTGATTAGCGATTGATTATAGCTAGGTTATCATTGATTGATCCATGACTATTATTGACCCGATCAAATCTGTATAATTTTTCTGAGACACATCTGTATAATTTTTTCTGAGACACATTTGTTTAATTTTTTCTGAGACAAATCTATATAATTTTCTCTGAGACACATCTGTATAATTTTTCTGGGAAACCCGGTGCATTACCTCCGTAATAGTGGAAAGTTTTCAAATCCATGACATGACATGACATGAGTGGTAGGACACAATTAGATTGAATAAGATTGGATTAGATTCATTGCCTACGTTGCAATGCCATAAAATTCTGTTCCTTGATATGAGCAGCCTTTCTCAACCGTATTTTCTGCCCTTGAAGTGCAGAGCCCCGTCATATGTACTTTTGTCGGAATGTTTGGGCCTAAGTTGCCCTCTGGCATCCACTACGCATTATTGTCCTCCACAAGAGGTATCAAGAAGACAAAAACTCAACACCCTGGCAAAGGCCTAAACATTCTGAAAAGCATATGCGACGGGGCTTTGCAGTTCAAGGGCAGAAAATATGGCCGAGAAAGGCTGCCAATGTAAAGGAAGAGAATTTTATGCATTCAAGGTAGGCAAAAAATCTGATTCGATCTAATTCAACCTAATTGTGTCCTACTATTCATGGTGTTGCATGGAACTCACCGTTAATGACATTAGCATAGATAATTTCTACAAATTTGTCTCGATCAGGTCGACTTTGCTCATGCCAGAAGCCAATCGCATGCATCATTTCATGTATAACAACTCCTTTGTATTCGCAGCCAACCCCAATGGAGATTTGTTGTTCTCCACCAACACGACCAATCAGAGACCAGCATCTAAGAGAAGGAACAATAGTATTGTTTAGTCTGCAAAGATGTTCATTTAAAGGCATTGAGTCAGGGTAAATAGTGATTCTCTGCTGGGGGTCTGTCTGCTTTCACGTGATCAGTCTGTTTTCATGTGACCAGAAGTTTCAGCTACAGGTTACAATGTTATCCACTATTTCTATCTTGAAAGTTCCGCGTTTTCATGTTCTTTCTGTTGATCCCCATAAAAACTCATTATTCCACTGAATCCCTTGGCCCTAAGCTTATTGTTGCCCTTTAATTGAGATAATCCTGAAACTTTTCATGCGATCTCTTTGTATCTAGTCTCTTGGTAGCCATTAAGGTTTTACTTTCATTATAATTAAAGGAAAAGGGCGCTAATCCCCGTGACCGAACAATACTTTGGGAGGCTATATCATGTGTGCAGTTTGAATAATAGCCAATCACATTAGCGTAAGCTACAATTATCAGTCAGCAGTTCTTGCAATTTGGGTATACGCCGTCTATTTACCCTGACTCAATGCCTTTAAGAACTTGTACGTTCTATGCAATTTTCGGTTGTCATAGGTTCATGCCAATTCAGTCACATGCGAAATACAGCTTGGCACAAAATTTTGTCACATGTCTCTCGTTTTCATTTCTTTCTTTTTCATTTCATTCATTTCTCTCTCTAACATTGTAAGCAAAGACTAGACTTATTACGTTCGGTCAGACATTAGACATATTTCGTATATCAGCTCCAAAAGCTTCAAAACAGGGTTACCGGAATTGTATCAAAAAGCAGCTGTGAGTACGGGAATCGGTTATTTAATTATCAATATTGAATCTGCATTCTTTTTAGTTAATATTTGTCAGTAAAGGTATAAAGGTTTGAGATATCTTTAATTGAAGAGGGAAGTTAATTCCACAAACGTGCTCCTTTTTATTAATATCATTTAAGTAGCATTCAAGTACCCTGTACACCGCTCCCCAACACTATCTACTTGAGTCCCATTTTTTGCGTTGTTTATTGAATTGGACGATGGCACTTCGCTGTAAGTGGGACTGATAATAATACTATCTGAAAATCCGGCTAAAATCGCCGTGAAACTGGCGCGACCAATGAGAAGGCAGAGTTCCAAACAATAGTTGACTCCAAAAATTAGCCTGTCTTTAATCCTGAGGCTTCAAAAGTGATGAAACTTGCAAGTATCGCTGTCGATTGCTGTGGTGAAACCTTGAGACTAATTTGGCTTTAACAGCAGTTTTCCCATGTCAAAGTGAAGGAACCTTCAAACAGCACACAGAAGAAGCACTCACCTTGACTCAGGCTGGATTTGGGTTTCTTTACAACCTCAATGAAATACGAATTTTAGGCGTTTTAGAATTGTTGATTTGTGATTGTGTCGCACGGGCCTACGCTCTTGGCTTCCAGCATCAATGCGAGGTTCATCAATTTCTGGCCGAACTTTTGATTATTTTATGAGTCGTAGTTGTAGCGATTATCAGCATATCAAGGAGCGAAACTACGACGATATTCATCAGTCTACCGCACCCCAAAATGATCGTTTTCTTTACGTTTTAAAAACTTTTTGAGCGAGTAGCGGCAACTTACCCTCCTCCTTTAAAAAATTTGATGTAATCTTCTTGGGTGGTTCGTGGCTTTATTTTGATGCAGGTTTTCTTGTTGTATTCATCAATAGCTGCTTTGATCGCTGAGTAAGTGATGCGACCCACTTCTTTCACTGAAATAACAGAGAAAATAGTCTGAGAAGTACGGCATCGGAATCAAAACGTCTGATCTAATCCCAGACAATAACGCACCGCCAAGTTATAATCAAAAACCTAAAGTTTCATTCCCTGTGTTGTTTTATTTCTAAGGGATTGTGAGAAAAGCCATGGGCAATAGTTACCGCATTGTGTTCGTAGCTTAGAAATTACAGGTTACTACCTCGATATTACTGCCTTTCTTTGTTGTTTTTTCTTCGGTTTTTTCTTTCTTGGTCATGAGAGCGCTATTTATACTGAATCAATGCCTTTAACACTCTGGCAAAGGCCAAACATTCCGAAAAGCATATGCGACGGGACTCAGCAACGTTGGCGATTGCTAGGCCATAATCTTTTTCATACAGCATGAAATTCATTGTCAGACCAGAAAGGATCATGGGGACCACAAGGTCTTTAAAATGTTTTTCTGAAACAACCAATATGCTGTTACTTACATATATCATCTGCAATTTCATAATAAACTGTTCTTTCAGGCCATAATTCATCTTTGATAGCAGTAGCACCAAATTGTATCCGATCACCTCCTCCAAAAGCTATCACCTTCGTAAGGGTATTCAACCGAATATCACCTTCAAACATACCATCATCTATCTGGTTGTCATTGTCCGTTGGTTCTGAAAACACAGAATAGGAATCATATTTTACACAGTATAGGTATCAAAGCAACCTCGTCCCCAGGGCCTTTTGTCATATCTGGACGGAGACGAAAGCCCTAGGGACAAGCTAGATATCGAAGTTTTAAAAGGGAGACGAGAAGCCCTGGGTACAAGCTTGGTATCGATGTTGTAAAAAGGTGATTGGTTCCTAATCTTTAAATTTGTGTAAATATAAGGGTGTAAAATTATTTGACCTATTTCTGTGAAATCAATTTGGCTTTAAAAAAATTGAAACTATTTTACTATTATTCTACTGTTGGACTTTTTGAAAATCTTAGATATTTCTCCTAATTACGGCGCATTCTATATTTCAACAAGGAACATTTTATAATACAATACAATAGCATCAGTTGCTTTGGTTCACACCTCAATTCAAAGCGATTAGCCAATGCAGACAAAAGAAATTCTCTCAACCAGTAATTCAAAACAAACACAGCCGCAAAAATGCCCTAAAACTAGTATACCAAACTTTCACTGGGTGCGGACAAAGGGAGGCTTTAAGAGAAGTTTTGGGTGCTTAAGATAAAGAAGAAGGGTAAATTTAAAGTTCTTTCTCGCCAATTTCATTTACGTGATTCAGAAGCCGAGCAGAGGGCATTACAATTCTTGCATATTCATTGCTCAAATGTAAACAGTTACTCCTCAGATCCCGAGTCAAATAGACCAAATCTGCCAGACTGAACTTTAGATTTGCCCTTCGACTTTCGTTATAAGCACTTAACTTCTCTTAAAAACGTCCCTTTGCCCACACCAAGTGAGAGTTTGCCGTACTGGTTTCAGGGCAACTTTGCGGCTGTGTTTGTTTCGAATTACTGGTTGAGAAAATTCCATTCGTCTTCATTCGTTTATCGCTGGGAAATGAGTGTGAACTACAGCAACTGATGCAATTGTATTACAAAATCTGCGCTTATTTCAACTCATTGGAATGTCACGTCATTAAATCCCTAAATCATAAAACAGAAGGGTGAAAGACCTATTCTCAACAGAAGTCAACCTTATTTAACTATCGTTTTCTAGCAAAGTATTTCATGGCTACTCGAAGAGTTTAGAAATTACGATGGTTTTGAGTTTTATTCAAATCTCCAACTCTGAAAATTTTCATAATTTCTAAAATGTCCAGTAGCAGGCGGAATAATGGCGAAGAACATATCTTGCTCTGGGCTTTTCAGAAAAACGCAACCCAAAACCCAACGGTAATTCAAGATCTTCAAAATTTGAGTAGATGTAATGCATACCATCTGAAAGTAAAATCTTTCTTCCGTCTAATGACATGCAATTTGGATACATGAACGGAATATTCTCATAGGCGTAGGAGACAGGGGGGCTGCAGCCCTCCCAACTTTGGAAAAATTTGCAAAAATCAGCAATAATCGGGCAGAAAATCGGCCTAAAGTGGGGCAAAACTTAGGTAAACAATGGATCTTCTATCGGGCAGCCCCCCTAAATTTTATTTCCCCCTACGCGTATGAATATTCTATCATTAAATTGATACTTTCTCAAGTATGGCCAATTACAAATGCAGCAGGCTGCAAAAGCAAAATCAACCCCTTTTTCAGTCAAAAATTACGAAAATATTTTTTCTAAATATTTCAGGCTTAGAAGCACTTGAGATGATGCCTTGAGGAGGGAAAAAAGACAATTTTATCCGTGTGAGACGCGTTTTTTGATACTGACGAAATATGCTCTCACAATGGTGGATTATCGTCTATGTAAATTCCTATCATTCTCCGGCATCTAAACAAGGCCACACTTACACGAAGATGTCAATCTAGCGATGAAAAATTAAATCAATCCGCCCAACCTGGATATCATTGGAAAGAAATAGATTTTACTTTCAGTTGGTATGCTTCAAATTGATTCAAATCTTATTATTTCCTATTTCCTGAAGAATTTCGAATGAAAGTGTGTTCCGTTTTTTCTGAAACACCCTGTAGAAGTTCTTTGAAGCCCTTCAGCTCAAAATTTACCCCAAAAGTGGGGTAGCTGAAAAACATTTTCATTTGGGAGGACGACTGCTAGACAACATCAACTAATAGGACATCAAACAAAGTCAATTTCATTGCCAAGTTATACCGTAAATGAGAGAATTCTAAAAGACAATATTTACACCGAAGTATCGGGAAACATTTTCTAAAAAGGCCCCAAATCGGGCTGCGTCATCAAGTCCCGTTCAATTCAAATCTAGAATATGAATCCTTCCTCGCCTCCTCTCCGAAATTAGACAATTTTCTGACTATTAGGATTGCCCTTCAGTTCATTACAAATCATTGTCAAATACACATAAATAACAAAATGAAACACAGCAGTCAGTCTGCAATATTTTTACCCCGGGTACCAGAGCCAAAAATAAGAACCAAAATGGCTCTGGTACCTAGGTTACAATGTTTTAAGCATGGCCTGCTCAATGATAGTTTCCTCAAACCATGGCTAAGGTATAAGGTTTTTCCATGCGTACCAGAATAACAAACCACTTTTAAGGGCCACAAGTACAAGGATACTGAGGTAAATTTCTCAAAAAGCGTTGGATCCATGCTATTAGTGACATTCTAGACACCTGAAACCAATTTCCGACCGAGCAACAACTTAGGCGCAGATGGTCACGAAATAGAGTATCCTTTTTTACTTGGTAAGGAACAAAGATAACTCACTCATTAGAATTCCATTTTTCTTGTTAACTTCGATTATCTTCTCCAAGACAGATCTTGTTCTGTTCTTTTCTGATTTGACGGGACTACATGAGTTGCTACAAAAACACTGGATTAAAATTAAACAAAAGTACAAAGATTTCAACGTCTTCCTATGCATTTCGTAAAAGTTGCACCATCATATGGACCGAAGAGATATTTCGGCTGGTCTCTGCGATCTGTTTACTATTGTCTAGTAATTGGAGAGGTGTTAGATCAAGGGGGAACATTGGCGGCTAACAGTAATGATTATATCTGTAAAAACAGCTTAGATGGCGGTTCCTAGCCGTCAAAATGCCCTGACGAAATAGCCCTTCACTCATTTCTTCATAACACACACCCTATAAGAAACCGGAAACTCAAGTTTTCGAACCCAAAGTAACTACATAGCCTACGAATAGACCCGTTATTCAACGGGTCCACTCGTAGGCTAATAACTACCCTACCTGAATTCAAAAGTTAAAAACTTTTTAAATTGCAATAAAGAATGTGCAGATTCACATTGCCAAAGCCACTTTGCGAAAAAATGACCATAAACAACACTGACTCAAACAGGAACGTTTCCGTTAAAGGCCCTCAATACAGTCAAGTGATGACGCACAAGAAATAAAAACGGCTACACTAAAACCTCAAGTAAACCCGCTGTGATCCTTCGATGACAACCAAACAAGGAACGATTAACCTTTGTGATGCACGACGTTGCTCGCGATATAGAGGCCTCAACCCACTTAACCTCTTGAGTGCCTCATGGACCCTTCCGTGGTCACAAAGTAAGTTTATCTTTCGATCGTACCATGAATAATGAGCAGTTGAACCCAAATGAACTGTTCTATTTCTCTCCTCGTGGCCTCGTGTCTCTGTAGTGTAGTGCAATTATTCAGTGCTAACTTGCAGAGTAGACAGTAACTTGTATTGCAAAATTTTTATCCGGATAAAAAATCCAAAGTCGCTTGTTTCGCTTAGCTTGTACACAGACTTTCGTCACTAAGGGGGAGACTTAAGTCGTTTTCCTCTCCTCTTTCCTCTTTTTGCCTGCAAAAATTTTATGTTAATTAGCATAGGTTTCAAATGTTTAAAAAGCTGGGTGTAAAATTAAATGATCTGTTTCTTTGAACTGAATGGTTTCAAAGAAACTTGAACAATTTACAGTAAATTTGCCGTTGGACTTTGCTGAAATCTTCAATATTTTCAGAATTACAATGTTTTCCATCTTTCTTAAGAATTCAAGAAAATTTTCGAAAAAAACCTAAAGGTATCATAATTTCTAAACCTCGTGACGAAAGATCAAATAATTTTGAAGAAAAACATAGTTTATGAATGCCTACAATATGGTATCAAGCAAAACTCTTTCACTCTTCTGGTTTGTGATTTAGAAATTTGATGACGTCACATCATAAAATGAGCTGAAATATAATATAGGCTATAATCTCGACAAACATTCAAGATTTTTGAAAAGTCCAACGGTAGAATCATGGAAAAATGGCCAAAGTTTCTTTCGAGTCATTCAGTTTAAAGAAATATGTCACTGAATTTTACACCCGCCTTTTTTCGTAGATTTAAAGATTTGGAACCTATGCTATTTTAATTGCACAAAATAAGAGGCAAAGAAACTAAAAGCTACTATTTCTACCTTGTAATCTAACTTTGCGAATAAGCCCCTCTTCCGTAATAGGCTCCCCTTCTTTAAGTATCATACGGGCTTACATTGTACCGGTTTAGTTTAGCTCCGGTACAAAGTTGATTCCGCTCAAGAATGCTTGCACTACTCCTGCTTGTACAGTGCAAAGATCAGGCCCGCATCTACACTGTTCCTATTAATCCTCAACACTTTTGTTCTTTCTTGTAGGTCTCTTTACAATAATTGTGTTCTGGACCAGTCATTACATAAGCGATGCGACCCTTTTGATTAATATGGCTTACTGTCAGCGATATGATTAAAAAGGAACAGCTACGGTGACACGCATAAAGCAATAACTGGCCATGCACTTAGCTATCTTTCTAATTTGTTCACAGAAAATTCTGTCCGAAATGTTAACATTAGAACGAAATGAATGAATCCAAAGCTCCTCCACAGCAGTCACAGAAACGGGGCACAATATTTTTTGGGACATCCTGTATAATATCTTATCAATTCTGTTTTCTGTCATTTGAAGTAGTGGGCTTTTATGAGCTAAGTTCTGAATATTTTCTCATTAAAGGACAAATCCGGGTTGTTACAATTGTTGATTATTCAAGAGAGTACACTGTTTTGAATGTTGTGTAGTAATATCTTTCAGTTTTTTCTCTCGTTTTATCTGCGAAACTACATATTTGAATCTGCTAAGAAGTGCGAAATGGCGTCATTTTGTGTGATGTCACCTCACGCTGACCTGAATGAGGCTGCCAAATGCATTGATATCATACCACTCACAAGCCTCCTTATCGCGCCTTTGCACACTCGTCCAAAAATACAAAATGGCGACGATATTTTTTGGCCTAACTTACGAAGATTTATTAACCAATTTATGAAAGTTGCAGGCATCAAAACTTGGAAAGAACTCACGATTGGTGTTCAGCAGTTGGTAAGGTTGCTTTTTGAAAATAATCTTATCGCCCCTGGACTTGTCCTTTAAATCAAACCCACGATTGGTGTTCAGCAGTTGGTAAGGTTGCTTTTTCAAAATAATTTTATCAACCTCGGACGACTTGTCCTTTAAGTGTGTAGCTGTTGTTTACCGTTAATGCTAACATTGTAAACAAAGTGTTAATAAAGCGTGGACGCGGTCTTTGATCCAAAATTTCAGCCGATCTAAATCATTAACACAGGCATTCTTCATCGGTCTACAAATAGGTCAAGTTACAATGCGACAAAAATTCAAAATGCCTTCACAACTAAACTGCTAAATATGCTTTATGAGAAATTCTAATAAGCAACATTTTGCAAAAACTTTGTCCATAAAATACAGTGTTCCAAATGTCACAAGTGTTGTGATACAGGGCCTCCCACTTGATAAACATTACGTTCAATTAACAATTTTGCTGACTATTTTCGCTGAATATTCTGGAACATTTGATTAAACATTACGTTGCAGTTTTGTCACCGAACATTGCAGAACTTCCTGCGAAGATGATGCAAGAACTGTTTACGTGGCACAAAGTGATGCAATGCGAACTATGATTGGACGATATTTTTGGGACAAACTTTTGATTGGTTAATGTAAATTTTTATCCTTATTAGGTTTTGCTTTGTTCAAGTTTCATACAAAATTAGGTTGGTGGCTTCGCGAAGAGTTGAGTTGAGTGGAGTTCAAATCAAAGTTGAGTTGAAGAGTCGAAAAGTCGAAGAGTCGTAACAGTCGAAAATTGCCGTTAAAAGTCGAAGAACAAGTCGTAAAGTTGTCGTTAGCCGTTAACGTCTCCAAAGCCGTTAAAGTCGTTAAAGCCGTTAGTTGTCGGAGTCGAAGCCGAGAAAGACTCTAGGATTTGCTTTGTATTAGTTAACATAGGTAGGTTTGCCGTTATAGCGTCTGGTGTATGAAAAACGGTGAAGTGGAAAAGTGAAGCTGCCGCCAAAGTCTGTGTCTTCAATCCAGAGTCCTGTCTTTGAAGGTCGTAAGTTTGTCCTCTTTTCACAATATTATTATTCTAGTTTCTTAGTCGTATTTACTCACGCACTTTAGTTAAGTCACACAGCAACGAGTGATTTAACAACTGGTGCCCCGTGTGAGGAAAGCTGTTGGATAAGGAACGAAACTTTGTTTTTTTTTTTGCGTGATAAACTACCGAACGAACCGTAGAAGGAACCTTGTTGTGTGTGTTACTGTTGGAGTGTATTGACGAATTGAAGAAATCTCTTATTAACTGTCATAACTGATTTGGGGATTGCACCATCACTGTGAAATCCTTATTGTAAGAAACTCCTCATTGTGGAACTTTAAAATTCGATATTTGATTGTCTGCCTTGCAATTTTGTTGTTGACGATATTTGACAATGCCACCCCCAGTGATAGGAGAAGCTGAGAATCCCGCCGCGGACGTAGATCCACAGGCGGCGGTAAACGAATTACAAAATCAAATGACTGCAATGCAAGCTGCCTTGGAAGGCAATTCTCAAGCAAACCTATTCAAGCAGCGCCCTTTTAACGGTTTTCCAAACGAAGACGTGAACGAGTGGCTTTCAAAGTTTGAGAGATTTGCGAAATTCTATAACTGGTCGAACGCAAAAAAGTTAGGAGCTATAGCTTTGCTTTTGGAGGGTTCTGCTCTCGCCTGGTATCACACCTTGGGCGAGGAAACTACTGGCAATTTGACAAATTTAATCGACGCACTAAAAGATCGATTTGGTGCCCAAAATTTGGAGTTCATCTTTCGGCAAGAACTCTATGCTCGAAAACAGGGCCTAACAGAGCCACTGTCCATCTACACCGAAGACATCATAAAGAAATGTCAACGCCTTTCCCTGTCCGACAAGGATATGATGAATATTTTTATAAATGGCCTCTCTGAAGACCTAAAAACACACGTCGTCTTAAATCAGCCCAAAACGTTCGCAGAGGCCGAAAACTTGGCCCGTTTGCGAGATTCGGTGACAAAAAGCTCACCTGGTAATTCGTTGGCCGCTGCTGCTTCCACAAATTTCGCTCAAAATCAGCGAATACAGGAATTGGAAGGACAAGTCAACCTGCTCTTCTCCCTTGCTTCTAAGAAAAAGGCCTCCGAGCCAGTGCATGCCTTGAATTTTGGCCATGAAAGTAAAACTAATCCTTTTTCATCCTCCACTTCTGAATTTCAAGCAGATTCCTCAAGCATGCCAAACCGATCTTCTGAGATGCAGGATTTCAAGAATGAGATAATTGCAGCCATTCAAACTGGGTTCAGGGCAAACAACAGGAATCAAAATGTAAGGGGGATGCCCCGGCAGGACCAAGGAGGAAGAGGAGGTGCACGTGGCCGCAATTTGCGAACAACGGACGGCCAGCCCATTTGCAATGAGTGTAACAGAGTAGGCCATGTTGCCCGTTATTGCTGGTTTCGCCAACCCCAACAGCAACAGCAACAAGTGGATTCTCAGGGAGGTTTCTTCAATCCTTTTGCCCAACAACAGCCCCAGCAAAAGGGTTATGCTGGTTCTGTTCAATCGCCCTCGAGTTTCAGCCCTAATCAACAAAATTTAAACGGGATGGGGCCTTCACAATGGGGACAGTGGGGGCCCAAGAGTCAGTAAATCAACCTTTTCGAAGTCCCACCAGTTTTGACCAAGCAAAGCAGAGAAGTCTTGAATTTGGACAGTGGGCGAAACAAAGACGGGAAAATTTCATTGAAAATAAACAAACTCCCGTTTCTAATGTCTTGAGCTCTAGACCTCACCCAAAAGTTGAAGGACAATCTGAATTGCCTCAAATAGGCCCAGCAGTCGAACACGCTGGCAGCAAAACCAATTTAGGTGAAAAAGGATCTGGGTGTGAAAATGATAACATTTTAACATCGGGAGATTTAAAAGGCCACATTAGTCCAGCTGTAAATGCCGAGACATTCAGTTCATTAGCCAACCTTACCAATGTTTTGATATGGGGAACTATCCTCCAACAGCATGTTAAACTGCTCGTAGACACGGGAGCAGCCGTGACAGTAATCAGTGATAAATTTTTCAACGAAGTTTTAAGGACAAAGTATTCAATGACACAAAACCAACAATTCGAAAGTATAAAAACTGCAAACGGAAACACTGTAGCCGTCACTGGTGCTGTTTCATTTTCTGTCACCATTGGAAACCTTGACTATGTATGTGATGCTGTTGTTGTCCCTAACCTTTCTTATAACGTCGTGCTTGGGAGAGACTTTTTGCACAAATTTAATGCAATAATCGACGTCAGAGGACATAAAGTGACCTTTTCGGAGCAGAATACGGTTTTCTTTGCAGTGGGAGATTCTCCTCCAATTGTTTCGGATGTTCGAGCGGCCAAAACATTTGTTATTGAGGGACATAGTGAAGTTGTCATTCCAGCTTTTTTGACGTCTTTTCCATCTGAACCTGTTATCGGTCTCATTGAAGCAGTTCCTAAACTTTCTGATCGATACCATCTTTTGGGTGCCCCTTCGCTGTCTAAACCTAACAATGATGGCATGGTGACCTTTCGTATGTGTAATCCACTTGATGATCCGGTGCTCCTCCACAGAGGCACAACCATTGGTAAATTCAGTGAAACATCGCCGGCTGATGAGATTCATCCACTCCAAAACAACCCAAAACATCCGTCCATCTCTGCTCTTGGTTCTTCTCCTGCTACGCGAAAGAAGCTCGGCACTGACCAGAACAATGATTCTCTCAATTTTCGAAGTCTGCCTAGCCCTGCCCTTTCAACAGATGAGAATACTCAGTTAAAAGCCCTTCTGGAGGAGTATTCAGACATATTTGCTTCTTCCAGTCTTGATTTAGGCCATACGTCCATTGTTAGACATGAAATAGACACAGGGACAGCACAGCCAATTAAACAAGCCCCTTACAGAGTCTCCCAATCTCAAAAGTCAGACATCGAAAGGCACATTTCTGACATGTTAGAACAAAACATCATTGAGGAGTCCGCAAGCCCATGGAGTTCACCTGTTGTACTGGTAAAGAAAAAGGATGGAACAAGTAGATTTTGCGTCGATTATCGTAAACTGAATGCAGTCACAAGAAAGGACAGTTTTCCACTGCCCAGAATAGACGATGCAATAGATTCTTTACGCGGAGCTAAGTATTTCACTACCCTCGATATGCAGTCTGGGTATCACCAAGTGGCCATGCACCCAAACTCAAAGGAGAAAACTGCCTTTATCTCCCATGCTGGCTTGTATCACTTCCATGTACTTAGCTTCGGTTTGACAAATGCGCCTCCGCAGTTTCAACGTCTCATGTCACGTGTATTGCTTGGTTTGGAATGGAAGATTTGTTTAGTGTACATCGATGACGTCATCGTATTCTCGTCCACATTTGAGGAACACATACATCGTTTGCGTCTTGTGTTTGATCGATTCCGTCAAGCAAACTTGAAGTTAAAACCAGCAAAGTGTCATTTCGCTCAAGCCTCAGTCAATTACCTTGGCTTTATTGTATCTTCAAAAGGAGTATTGCCGGATCCCGCCAAGCTAGCAGCAGTTGATTCATTTCCTGTACCAAAGTCCGTTAAAGAAGTTCGCAGCTTCCTTGGGCTGTGCAATTATTATCGCCGTTTCGTCGAAAAGTTTGCCTCGATCGCTTCGCCGTTGAATCGTTTAACTCGTAAGGACGTCTCTTTTGTGTGGACGCCTGAATGTGAAGAAGCATTCGTCGAACTAAAACGCCGTTTATGTTCACCACCCATACTGGCCTATCCCGATTTTCACCAGCCATTTCACCTCTACACAGACGCCAGCCAATCAGCTATCGGCTATGTTTTAGGACAGGTTATCGATGGCAAAGAAGTAGTGATTGCTTATGGAGGTCGAGAGTTAAATAGTGCAGAGACACGCTACAGTACTACGGAACGTGAAGCCTTGGCAGTCGTCGAGGGTATTAAGAAGTATCAGCCGTACCTGACAGGTCAAAAGTTTTTTGTACATACCGATCATGGGAGTTTATCATGGCTTATGCGAGTGAAGGATCCTACCGGCCGACTTGCCCGATGGGCCTTACGTCTCCAGCAACACGATTTCGACATCATTCACCGTTCAGGAGCTTCTAACGGTAATGCTGATGCCCTGTCTCGACGCCCGTACGCCGCTGCCGCAGATTCCTCAAGCAAGAGTTCGTCTGATGCTGCTTATCCAGTCGCCGCCCTTGATCCTCCTTGTCCACAGCCGTCCACCCTCTCTACCTTACAACGCCAAGATCCTGAACTGTACGCAATCATCGCCTACCTTGAATCCGCCACACTTCCCATTGAAGACAGCCATGCCCGCTCTATTCTTTTGTCGATTGATTCATTTTATCTTAACGAAGACGGGATTCTTTTTCATTTATGGACCCCAGGGAAACGGCACGTTAAGTCATTAGTGAGCCAAGTCGTCATTCCTGCATCGTTACGACACGAAATCTTGGTAGCATGTCATGATGACCCCACTGCTGGACATCTAGGAATCTTTAAAACGTATGAAAAAGTGCGCAGCCGATACTACTGGAATGGAATGTACAAGGACATCGAACATTGGTGCAAATCATGCATTGACTGCGCGATGAAGAAGATCCCACGTGGAAAGCACAAGGCACCGCTACTTCCCATACCAGTAGATGGAGCATTCGATCGCGTTGCAATGGACATTCTTGGTCCGTTTCCGGTTTCTCACGACGGAAATCGTTACATCATAGTCTTCTCGGACTATTATACGAGATGGCCTGAAGCCTTTGCTTTGCCTTCCGTAGAAGCACCAAGACTTGCTGAATTAATCGTCAATGAGATCGTCGCGCGTCATGGCGCACCACGAACATTACTGTCGGATCGTGGCCCGAACTTCCTCGCCTCCATCGTTAAAGAAGTCAGCAAGATTATGAACATACGTCGAACACATACTACGGCCTATCATCCTCAGACGGACGGACTGGTAGAGCGTTTCAATGGTACCCTGGCGGAAGGCTTGTCAATGTACGTCAGCACTCATCAGAAAGACTGGGACAGACATTTGCCGATGATTCTCTTTGCTTATCGTGTCTCGCCCAGTGCAACCACGGGAGAATCGCCATTTTATTTGCTTTATGGTAGAGAACCACGCCTACCGATTGACACCGCGTTACTGTTACCAGACGACAATCTGTCATCATCTGTTTGGGAGCTACGTGCTCGCATCGTAAGAAACTTGGAAGAAGCAGAGCAAATCATCAAGTCTAACACAGAGCTAGCCCAACAAAGAATGAAAAGTCATTACGATCAGCGAAGTGCAGAAGCACCGTACGATATTGGAGCGAAAGTATGGGTCTATACGCCCAAGACACGAAAGGGATTGTCGAAGAAACTGACTCATCATTATCACGGCCCTTACCGCATTGTGTCGAAGTTGTCGCCGGTGCACTTTAAGTTGCGAACGCTTGACAATAGACCCGTTTCTGTTCCGGTTCACGCCAACCGCCTCAAGCCGTGTTATGATGCAACCGATCGCCCAATCGTTCCGCCAGCCTCGGAAATCGACGACTTGCACTTGAACGATGTGGATCTCCCAGAAGAGAGTTTCCTAGAACAGAATGAGCAATTGACTGATGAGCAGCCGCAAGAACAAGAACAAAACATCGAAAAACCGTTCAATGAACCTATGATCACTCGCCCTGAAGATCGTTTTCAGCCGCACGAGATAAAGACTAGTCGCTGGATCAAGCCAGGAGGCTTGTCTTAAAGGGGGGTGCCATGTTGTGATACAGGGCCTCCCACTTGATAAACATTACGTTCAATTAACAATTTTGCTGACTATTTTCGCTGAATATTCTGGAACATTTGATTAAACATTACGTTGCAGTTTTGTCACCGAACATTGCAGAACTTCCTGCGAAGATGATGCAAGAACTGTTTACGTGGCACAAAGTGATGCAATGCGAACTATGATTGGACGATATTTTTGGGACAAACTTTTGATTGGTTAATGTAAATTTTTATCCTTATTAGGTTTTGCTTTGTTCAAGTTTCATACAAAATTAGGTTGGTGGCTTCGCGAAGAGTTGAGTTGAGTGGAGTTCAAATCAAAGTTGAGTTGAAGAGTCGAAAAGTCGAAGAGTCGTAACAGTCGAAAATTGCCGTTAAAAGTCGAAGAACAAGTCGTAAAGTTGTCGTTAGCCGTTAACGTCTCCAAAGCCGTTAAAGTCGTTAAAGCCGTTAGTTGTCGGAGTCGAAGCCGAGAAAGACTCTAGGATTTGCTTTGTATTAGTTAACATAGGTAGGTTTGCCGTTATAGCGTCTGGTGTATGAAAAACGGTGAAGTGGAAAAGTGAAGCTGCCGCCAAAGTCTGTGTCTTCAATCCAGAGTCCTGTCTTTGAAGGTCGTAAGTTTGTCCTCTTTTCACAATATTATTATTCTAGTTTCTTAGTCGTATTTACTCACGCACTTTAGTTAAGTCACACAGCAACGAGTGATTTAACACAAGTGTTCGAAATACGAATTCAGATAATAACACGAAAATTCTCTTGCAAACATGAAATCATTCAGCTTCTTGTACTAAACGGTTACACTATGACATTGGGCCTCTTGATTCCCTGTGTTTTTGTGGGATATGGCGTTTTTTACGTATTAACATTTTTTTGTATGTAACATTAAAAGTGGTAAAAAGTAGTAGTCACGTGAGCCGTTGCTCATTACCCCCCGTCCAAGTGGGAGAAACAATGAGCCTTCGAGTTGACTTGAAATAAAGAGATTAGAAACATGCTCGTAGTGTTAAAAAAGCGATAATATGATGTGACACGCTTCCACAAAAAGTCGACCGAATTTATTATGTCTTAGATCTGAAGGGCCTGACATTTTGGTAGCAGAGGGTAGTTGCTATTTTAGCAGCCCCTCACGGCCTAACTGCTTAGCTGTCGTACTGGATGTCATAAACGTTTGGATTCAAATTCTTGTTTGAGATTTGCCTAGAAAAGTGTCGGAGTTTTGTGTAGAAAATTGGCAAAGGGTTGAGCTCAAGATGGCCAGCAGCAATAGGGCAGAGGAGCTACAGTTGTCAATTGAAACAACACTTTACAAGATATCGGAGGTGAAACTCAGAGAAACAGCAAATTATTTGAAGGTCAAAGATGTAGAAAAACTGTCGAAGAGATTGCTAATCAAAACTATTCGCGACTTGGTTGATGAAATATCTGCTGTGGATGAAGGAGAAGAGGGCACAGAAGACAAGATTTTAACACAGTTGAAGGACATTATTGCATTCATAAACGGAGATCCACCGCCGTTGGAGAAGACAGTAGGCGAGGGCGAAGACGACAGTGATGGGGATATAAGTGAAGGCGAAATCGATACAGAAGAACTGGAGAAAGCGAAGCAAGAGTATACGTTGATGCAGGAAGATTTCTTGAAAATGCTGCAGTTGCAAGAGGAAAAGATTGCAGAAGCTAAGGATCGTATTCAGAAGCTTACCAAGGCTCCAAGTTCTCGTATTTCTGACCCAGTTCGCAGTTCATCACCCCTCACACCAAGCAGGAGAGGTAGGGAAGTTTTTACTTCTGAAACAAAGGTTCCAACTCCAAATTCAGCTCATAATGTGTTTCGTTTCAAAGATCTAAAAATTCAGGGAGTAATTTCAAACGAGAAAAACCGCCTGTCTTTCACAAGTTTAAATAAACAAATAGACAGTGCAATAGAAAAAAGTTATCCTGAGAAAGAAATCGTCGATGCTGTGATAAATGCAATTTCACCTCAACTCCATTTAAGATCATATTTAGAGGGCATGAAAAATCTGAGTTTGAAAGAACTGCGGCAAATTTTGCGCAGTCACTATTGCGAAAAGTCTGCCACAGAGGCATACCAAGAATTAACTAATGTGGTACAGGAGCCCAATGAAACCGCATTAAATTTCTTGATGAGAGCCCTAAAGCTCAGGCAACATATTATGCTTGCAAGTGAAGAAAAAGAATCAAAAATTCGTTATGATGATAATTTGGTTCAGAATGTTTTTATCAATGCCGTAGAAACAGGTTTAGCCGATGACGCAATACGTACGCGTATGCGCCCATTTTTGGAAATGTCGCGCGTTTCAGACGAAGTTTTGATACGTGAAATCAACATCGCAATGACAACAGAGAGCGAGAGAAGCAACAAATTTGGAGCAAGGAAACGCCCTTCAAAGAACAATCAAGCCTCGGTTCAAGCCACTGAAGTTGCAGACAAGCCAACGACAAAGGAAACAAAAGCCAACAAACAAAATACGCTGCTTGCCTCATTGGAAGCTGTGCAGGCGGATGTCGCCATGATCAAAGAAGCGATGAATTCTCAACAGTCAGAAAAAGCAGGAAGTACAGAGAAGTCAAGAAGACCCCCGTCCGCGTGTGAATCTTGCATTGCAAAAGACGAAACCGTGAAATGTGACCATTGTTTCATCTGTGGTTCCAGCGAGCATTTTGCGCGTGGTTGCAAGCAAAGAAAATTCAAACAGGGAAACCGGGGGCGGCTGCATCAGAGGGACAGGGTGTAGCTGGAAACGAAAAGTCCCATTTAAAGTCTTGTGGATTTTGTGACAGTAAAGAAAACAGTGAATTTGAATACATGCTTTGCAGTCAGTGTAGAGTTGTTCATTATTGTAGTTCTATCTGCCAACGTAAACACTGGTCTGAACATGGTCCAATTTGTAAAGCTTTGAATTTGCTGGCCCCAGACCCCGATGACTCGAGCTCACTGGAAAATGCAGCAAATAGTTTCGCATGTCATCTTACACCAAAACAAAAAGTTCGACTTTCAAGCCTTGTTGGAAACAAATGTATCGTTAAATGCAAACTGAATGGTCAAAATGCAAGTGTATTATGGGACACGGGTTCACAAGTTTCTTTGGTTTCGAGTAGTTTTCTGAAAAAGAATTTTCCTTCTCAAGAAATACGAAAATTGAGTGAATTACTCGATTTTAACGATGGCTTAGAATTACGTGCAGCTAACGATACGCCCGTGCCATTCAATGGATTTGTAGAACTAGACTTCGAATTGATGAATGGGTCTGAAGAAAATATGCTGAAAGTACCTTTTCTGGTTACCCATACCAAAATAGCTAATCCGATAATCGGATATAATGTTATCGAGGAAGTAGTCAAGTCATCTTCATACAGTTCTAAAGACAATGACGTAAATAATATTGCCTTCGTAAATTCTGTGAAAGAATCCTTTCAACAGGCTACCAATAAAACAGTGCAAAATATGCTTGACATTATTCTTGAAGAAAAAGTTGATGAATTGACCATAATAAAATCTCCAAAACGCGTTGTTGTACTGCCAGCAAAACAGCTTTCTAAAGTTACGTGCAGGGGGAATGCTCATACTTTCGATGCCAAAACACAAGTCCTCTTTATTCCTGAGGAAAACAGTACGTTGCCCTCCTGTTTAGAGATCAAAGAAACGTTGTGTTCATTACCAAAAGGCAAATCTTTTCGCCTGAATATCGAGATTAATAATCCTACAGAACACACAATCACGTTGAACAGTAGAACCGTTTTAGGCCGTGTTGAGCTTGTGAAGTCTGTGACGCCATTAGATGTGAAATTGAAAAGTGAACAGCGTTTTGATCGAGATGAAAGTTCTTCTTTGGATACTAAAACGAGGTCGAGCATGGATAGGAGACAAAATCACAAAATTGAAGCAAAAACAGCGTCTATTGACATTGACAGTGAAAATGAAGTATTTCTAAACCAATTTGACCTCAGTTCGTTATCTCCAGAGCAAAAACAAAGCGTTTCTAAAATTCTCTTGGAAGAATCCGAATCTTTCGCACAAGGAGATGGAGATATAGGCTGCGCAGAGGGTTTGCAGTTACCGATAGACCTTTCTGACCCGACGCCAGTACAACAAACTTATACCTCCATTCCCAAACCGTTATACCCTGAAGTCAAGCAGTATGTTGAGGATTTATTGAACAAAGGGTTTATCAAGAAGTCACGCTCGCAGTACTCCAGTCCCGTCGTATGTGTACGTAAAAAAGACGGAACCTTGCGGTTATGTATCGATTATAGACAGTTGAATTCTAAAACTATTCCTGATCGACACCCTCTACCAAGAGTAAAGGAGACCCTAGAAAGTTTAGGGGGGAACAAGTGGTTTAGTCTTTTGGATCAAGGCAAGGCTTATCACCAGGGTTTTGTGAAGGAAGAACATCGTCACCGTACTGCCTTCATTACGCCCTGGGGGCTTTATCAATGGGAACGTATTCCTTTTGGTCTTTCCAATGCACCTGGCTGCTTCTAGCGTTTTATGGAACAATGTTTAGAAGGCATCCGTGATGATATCTGCATTCCATATTTGGACGATGTACTCGTTTATAGTAAAGATTTCGACGCCCATCTTGAAGATATTCGTGCAGTTTTGAGGAGATTACGTGAAAATGGTGTAAAACTAAAACCAAAAAAATGCGAATTGTTTCGAAATCAGGTCAAGTACTTAGGACACATCGTTTCAAGTGAGGGGTATCACATCGATTCTTCAAACGTCAAAGCCATTACATCTTTAAAAGAATGCAAACCTAAAACTGTTGGTGATATTCGGCGAATTATTGGCCTTTTAAATTACTATCGAAAATACATTGCCAATTTTTCACAAAAAGCAGCTCCATTATTTGATTTACTGAAACAGTCTGACAATGAGAAAGCAAATAAGTCGAATGACAAAAAATTTAGAGCTCAACGAAATCAAAAAAATAATCGTCAACCATCATCGAAAGAAGAAATAGAATGGACTTCCACTCATCAACGTTCCCTTGATGAACTGATTGATTGCTTAACGAGTCCACCTATTTTGGGATATCCTATATATGACATGCCTTATGTGTTGCATACAGATGCCAGCCAGTTAGGATTAGGTGCCGTACTATACCAGCGTCAAGATGGGATCATGCGTGTAATTTCCTACGCGTCACGAACACTAACACCAGCTGAAAAACGATACAACTTACACTCAGGGAAACTTGAATTTTTGGCCTTAAAATGGGCAATATGTGATGAGTTCCGAGATTTATTGTACTACGCACCCTCCTTCACCACTTATACCGATAATAATCCGCTCACGTACGTTATGACGTCAGCTAAGTTAAACGCAACTGGACACCGTTGGGTGGCTGATTTATCAAACTTCAATTTTACGATAAAATATAGGCCAGGTAAACATAACGTCGATGCAGATGTTCTTTCTCGTATGCCTCTAGACATAGAGAAATACATGAAGGATTGTACAGTAGAGATATCGGACGAAGAATTTCAAACTACCGTTTCAGCAGTTTCAAGCCAGTTTACAAACGAAACAGTTTGGGTTTCGGCACTTTCACCGAATGAAAACAATTTTACGCTCCAGGATAGCGAGTTAAAACCTCCAGCTAGTGATATTCGTTTAGACGTAGACGATTTGCAACGTTCACAACGCCAAGATTTTGCGATATCTCGGTTTATTCGATTGAAAGAAAATGGTTCCAAACCTAGTTACAAAGATCGTATTGACGAGCCTCGTGCAACCAAAACTCTTTTGCGTGACTGGGATAAGCTTCACATTGATTCTGACGGTATTCTCAGACGGAAAACTAGCGAACACGATCAAATAGTTTTGCCTACAAAGTATCGTACCTTAGTTTATCGAGAGCTCCATGACGAAATGGGTCATTTAGGCAGCGAAAGAGTTTTTCAGCTCGCTAACCAGCGATTTTATTGGCCAGGTATGCGTAATGATATTGAGCATTACACAACTCGTGTTTGCCAATGCTTGAAACAAAGACGTCCACATGTACCATCGAGAGCACCTATGCAGAATATCGTTACAACTCAGCCTTTTGAATTAATTTCCATCGACTTTGTTCATCTTGAACGCAGTGTTGGCGGATATGAATATATTCTCGTTTTAATGGATCATTTTACTAGGTACGCCCAGGCCTATGCAACGAAAAACAAAGCAGCACACACAGTCGCAGAGAAGGTATACAACGACTTTATTCTAAAATTCGGATACCCTGCACGTATTCACCATGACCAGGGAGGGGAGTTTGAGAATCAGTTGCTAGATAGTTTAGAGAAACTTTGCGGAGTTCGTCATTCCAGGACCACCCCGTATCATCCACAAGGAAACGGACAGGTGGAAAGGTTCAATCAAACCTTACTCGCCATGCTACGCACACTTCCGGAACAAAAGAAATCACGGTGGAAAGAGCATCTTAATAAGGTTGTTCACGCATACAATTGCACGAAACATGCATCAACAGGATTCTCGCCATTCTTTTTGTTGTTTGGCCGTTCTCCAAGACTACCTATTGACCTCATATTCGATACCAAACCGACCGCAGGTCGCAACAGCGCCGAAGATTATCCAGAATATACTCGCAAATGGCGTAAAGCGATGACAGAAGCATACCAACTCGCGTCGAAACGATCTCAAGATGGTCAACGTCAGAGTAAGGAGCAATATGATAGACGTGTCCGTTCTACCGTTTTGCAGCCCAATGATCGTGTACTGGTCCGGAATCTAAACGAAAAAGGCGGACCAGGAAAATTGCGCTCTTACTGGGAACAGGAGATTTATCGAGTTATCAAACGTGTAGAAGAAAACGCACCCGTATATCAAGTAGTATCTGAACGGAATCCAGACGGACGTGTGCGCACTTTACATCGAAATCTTCTATTGCCATGTGACGATTTACCACTTGAACCTACGCAACAACCAAAGCAGAAGAGACCTCGGAAAACGCGTCAACAACCAGTGGTATCACCAAACGATGCCGTTCATGAAAATGAGGATCCTGACAGTGAGGATGAGATCATTCTTTGTTTTCAAGGCGATGAACCGAGAAAGCAGTCAAGCTGGCCTCGACCGCCAACTCCGTTTTATGCACCTGAAACAAACGAACAGGAAGATCCAGATGCCGAATCAAACACTAACAACGTTCAAGAAGATCTGTACGAGCCTCCTAATATCGAACAAGATGATGTTATTCAACCTTCTGTTGTTACCGAACCAGATATGCCAAGCACGACATTTCCGTCGCCCGATACATCATTCTCGACATACGTAGGCTCGTCACCGGAAGTTTACAGTCGACCACGTCGTGTGATTAGACCTCCTGAGTATTTACAGTACCCTTCGTTAGGAAATCCAAGTTCATTTCCAGTCGTAAATATGATGCAGGCACCACAACAATTGACAATACACCCAAGACTGGTATATCCGAGTTATCCGATCCCGAGTTTTCAGCCTTCGTTTTATCGTCCGATACAGCAAAGACAGACTTTCCCAATATGGAACATTCCTGTTGGATGTCGCTGTTAAACAATCATCAGTGGCATACGGACCACACTCAATGTACACATTTTTTTATTATCTTTTTATTATTTACATATATTCACCGAAGACTCAAATTGTATATCGCAAGATGTACGCTAATCGTCGTTGTTCATGTTGAGAAATTGACTCATTTTGACTTATACCTAAAATCGCCTTTTCACGTCGTCCCGACAAGGTATCAACCTTACACTTGAAGAAGACTATTGTTAAGAACTTAAATCGTCGCAAGACAGTACTTTTAAACGAAGAGACTAGACTTATCATTTCTTTCGCTCGTTTAAAATGGTTTCAGCGGACGTAGTACTACCGCCTGAGACCATATAGATGGAAATGATTATGTTGCCGTTTGAGAAATCCGAAGATGGAAAAGCAAAGGAATCTTCGACAAGCGAAGTGTTATTTGAGACGTTCGAAGATCAAACTGTTGAAGAATTTTCAAGACAAAGAACATCAATCAACTCTAAAACGTTTCTAGTTATCATCGATTATCGATTTCACAGTTCCGGAGAACTGCTTTAAACTTAGAGGGGGAGAGTGTGGGATATGGCGTTTTTTACGTATTAACATTTTTTTTGTATGTAACATTAAAAGTGGTAAAAAGTAGTAGTCACGTGAGCCGTTGCTCATTACCCCCCGTCCAAGTGGGAGAAACAATGAGCCTTCGAGTTGACTTGAAATAAAGAGATTAGAAACATGCTCGTAGTGTTAAAAAAGCGATAATATGATGTGACACGCTTCCACAAAAAGTCGACCGAATTTATTATGTCTTAGATCTGAAGGGCCTGACATTTTTTCATTGCTAATGTCACTTCTGTCATTAGGACTGATAACATTTCTATGAAATTTCGGGAACATTTTAACCCTAGGAAAGTATATCCGCCAATCACGCACAAATCAAACTGCTAATATTTGCTACAATTAATTTCTAACCAGTCAGGAGGTGGTATTTATGAGAATGCTGTTGTTACGTACCTAAAATGTTTCATACAAGCAAGCAGTCTCGCCACTGTGAGGGATCTATATGTTTGTACAGAGGAAGACTACTGCTTGAAAGTTTTGTAGTTTGGAATCAATAGGCCAATTTGCGGGGTGAGTGGCCGAGTGGCTTATACAATCTTCGTCAGGTGACTGAAGTTAAGCTTGGTCATGTGAGGTCAAACTCCGGATGGGTGACCTCGGAGGTTTGACCTCACAGCTCACCTCGTCGTCTTTCGGAAGGGACGTCAAACTAGGGGTACCATGCCTGGATGCGGCATGCACAGTGGGCCTAAATTAGCTTTCAGTACCTAGAAATCCTGACAAGCCCACTCAAAATAAATTGAAAGCAAACAAACAAATAAAGGCCATGGAGACATGATTATTAGATTAAAAGTTTGCAATCCAATGTTAAGGCTCCTTAAACCAGAATTCAAAGTGATTTTGCGGCAGCTCCTACGAGTTTTAACCATTTGAATAGGTGTGCCTTCAATTTCAAAGCAATGATTCGAGTCCCAATTGACCCAAGGGACAGCAACGAATCAAAAACGTGAGGGAAAAGGGTCCTAAGGTCACAAGTCTACATAAAGCCTAGATGCACTGCATAGTCCCAGTTATCACCATAACAACAACAACAACAACAGCAACAACAATAGCAACAACAACAACAACAACAATAGCAACAACAACAACAACAACCAAATCAACAATAGCAACAATACTTTACACTCGAAGCCAATAGTGATAAGGGAGTAGTACAAAGACCAGCATGCTCTGCGCGAATTCAACGACCTGCTCTGCATAGCTTCCGGAATAACTGACTACGAAATTCACAAAACCAAAAAAAAAAAACGATGACAAAAACTGCTGGTCTTTTTACTCCCTATAACTACGGTATTGTAATCAACCAGTCTGGGTTAAAGTGAAAAGCCACCACTTACCATCTGCAAAGGCGGCCAAGCCATTCGATAAAATGTTGATACAACGCATGCGGGAATAACGTCCGATTTCCGGAAGCTTCTCATGATCTAGCTGATGAAGTATTTGGTCCCCCCCTGTACCCTACCAGGTCTCCCAGAAAAGAATCATACAGATCTGGCTGAGTCTAGAGTTGAGAATACATAGTTTGATCACTGGCTAATCAACTTCAAAATGTTCCTCGACAGTTAACTTGAACATGGTTACCTCATTGAGCTCCTATTAAGTAAGATTAAGGGAGTTCTTGAGGTAGAATGACGCAAACACAACCCCTTGAAAGAGCAGCTAAATTTCTTTGATATTAGTATTTATATTTACTTTGCTAAAACATTATTTGCTGATAGGGTATTGTGTCAAAACAACAATAAAATGAAATGAAATGAATTTGCCATTTTGAGAGCTAAAGTATTAGGTCCCGTTTACATTACACCGGATAGCTATCGTCGCGTCTCCTTGCGAGTGACCTCTATCGGATAGGGCAACCGTTTACATTATACCGGATAGCTATCGTTGAGTCTTAACTTCCATGACAATTAGGCCTTGTGTTTACATCAGGAGCAAGCAATAAAGCATCGTTTCTTAATCCTTTGTTTTCAATTTTATTGTTTCTCATTGTCCTCAAAGAAAAGAAATGTGGTTGCAGAACGAAGCATATCGGATAGCACAATTTAAATCATGCCAAAACCATGCCGGAGTTATTGCCATGTCACCTACGCAGCGAAGTGATTTTCGCTCCGATTTGTGGAGCGTCATGTATTGGATAGGTCTGGTGTGGTGTAATCGGCACCCCTACCCGATACGAAAGCTGCGGAGCGACGATAGGTATCCGGTGAGTTGTAAATGGGGCCTTAATCTTACAAGTTCAATTTTGCTTCCACGTCCAAACAAGAGCTTTGCCTTTTGGCCAAAGTAAATCCATGAAGCATATCGGAATTCAGAACGAAATTGAAAAAAGAAATGAAAAATGGCACAGAATGTAGCATGATCCAAGTTTTTTAAAAATTTTGTCAAGGATATCGTTGATATATCTATTGCTTCGAGAAAATGCTTAGGCCAAAACTCCAAGCTCTGGTTCGCAGACAAATATGAAGCAGCAAATATATAGCAAATATGATCTTTCAAAATCAATATTTCAACATTCAAGGTACAATCATGTCAATAATAAACGCATCTACTGAGTGAGCCAGAAAAAATTTCCCACTTTTGAAAATTCATGGCATCAAGAGCACTTCACAAATTTTAAATGATTCTAATTCTAGTTAAAAGCTGAAAGATCAAAGTATATTAGTGATTGTTTTCGCTGTCTTACCAGCACTAGAAATATCGGCAAATCTAGCTTTACGACAATTTCATGGTTGTAAAACGACTTCAAAATGGCCTAAAACATTGATCAAATTAAAAAAGGATAGCGTTGATTTATTTTTGTTTAAAGAATTTGCTTAGACCAAAACTCTAAGCTCTGGTTTGTAGACGGTAGCAAAGTTGAGCTTTCAACATCAATACTTCAACATTCAAGGTACAAGTATATCAATAAGGGAACGTCTCCAAATTATGGTATCAGTTTTATACGAATTGATACGAATTCAATCGTATGCGTGAAAGGTGTCATACGATTTAATTCATAAAGCCGCACAAGAGATAAGAATTGTATATTAATTGTTTGATTTCTATACGAATTAAGATACGAATTTGATAGGAATTTGATAGGAATTTGATACGAATTGTGTATACCAATTGCTTATATATGATTTCGATATGAATTGTGTTTACGAATTGCTTATACGAATTTGATGCGAATTGCATACGAATCACATACGAATTGTATACGAATTTATACGAATTCTAAAAGTGACGATACGAATTAATTCGTATGCGGCCTATAGAAATTTGATACGAATATTTGGAAACGATCCCTAATCGACGCATCTACATTCAAGTTAAAGAGCGAGGACCGTTTTGACATCGATTAGCTATTGATTAAAGCAAAGTTATAATCGCTAGGCCTAAACAAATCTGAACACTCTTTTCTGGGGAACACAAAGTTTATACAGAGTGACTAATCTACACTACATAACGCAACAGATAATAACAACGAAAACATCAAGAATCCCCTAAAATGATTTATAGGAAACCCCCTGACATGAAATCCTCTGCAACCTTACTACTCCTAAACCCTCGAACACTCCTTTTTACTCCAAAGTCTTCCTTCGTTTGTTTACGCCCTCTACCAGCTCCCTTGGATGGGTACTTACTTTTTGATGATTGCCGTGAAGCGAAACCACTGACTTTTCGCTGATTAGTCTTCAATGTCTTCTTTTTGCTTCTCGTCTGTCTCTTAGTAGCCTGGCTGTCTTCGTGTTTCCATTTCAGAATCAGCCTTTCAAGACTAGCTTGAGTTTTAGGACACTCTATCTCACCATGCTGTCTTAGACTCTTCTTTAATAGCGCCTTAAAGCTATTTCGTTTTTTCCTTTTTAAATGTTGTGTTTTGTCTTGAAACCACTGTGCCATTTTTATTTCCACGCCATAAAGATAATTCATGTCATGATCCATCTGCTCGTCAGTCTGATCCATGGGGCCTCGGCTTCCAGCCACGTTTCTCAAGGTGCTTGCATTCTTGTTTTGCGTTTGTAAGGTAGGTGTGGAAGTCGTTTGCTAGGGAAAACGAAGAAAGTCGTGAAAGCACAGCATAGGTTTGAAATCTTTAAAAAGCCTGGAGTAAAATTCAATGACCTATTTCTTTGAACTGAACAGCTTCAAAGAAACTTGAAGTATTTTACAGTAAATCTGTCGTTGGACTTTTTTCTGAAATCTTCAATGTTTTCAGAATTGCAGTGTTTTTCTTCTTTTTTCAGAATTCAAGAAAATTTTCGAAAAAACTTAAAACTATCGCAATTTCTAAACCTGTTGACGAAAGATCAAATAATTTTCAAGGAAACCATAGTTTATGGATGCCTACAATATGGTATCAAGCAAAACTCTTTCGCTCTTCTGATTTGTGATTTAGAGATTTGATGACATCACATCATAAAATGAGCTAAATATAAAATAGGCTGTAATTTCGACAAATATTCAAGATTTCTGAAAAGTCCAACCGTAAAATCATAGAAAAATGGCTAAAGTTTCTTTCAAGTCATTCAGTTTAAAGAAATAGGTCATTGAATTTTACACTCGTCTTTTTTCGTAGATTTAGGGTGTGTTTGATAGGTGCTAATTCTGAAAACGGTAGACTTGGAAGACTCGGAATTTGTGTTGATTGACTACCAAATTCCGAAAACGGCAGGTTTGGCAGGTTTGGAAGGCCTGCCGAACTTTCTGCTCCAACAGGCGGAAGGTTTGGCAGACTTTGGAGAGATTCTCGTTTTCATTTGCGAAACTTTGAAAACGAGGCGAATTTGCTCGTGTTACTATGGTAATTGAGTCAGTTCAGTCTTTGTTGCCAAGCACCAGACTCGTCTTCGTGTTTTTCAACTGGAGACCTCGTTTTCGCCAGGTTGAATCTGAAATCTGATCTGCTATTTTGAAGAATTTTGTGTTTGATTGGGCACTGTGTTTCCGTCTCTGCGAAGTCTACCGTTTTCAGAATTGGGTAGGTTTGGAATTACCAATCAAACACACCCTTAAAGATTTGGAACCTATGCTTGAAAGCAACTGAATGAATAGCCTACGCATAGATACGAGGTTATCGAATGAAAAAATTACCGTAGACTCATTCCAAAATTCTCTAGCTTCGCTCCCCCTGCAGACTTGGCGATAACAACAACAACAACAACAACAACAACAAGCAAAAGTTAGAGGGACTTACGTCATGAGTCTAAGATTACCGGGCGTCCTCAAAAACGACTCATATATGAAAATGATCAAAAAACGTAACATCATTGTAATTTCTGGACTCTTTGAGGAAAATAGAATAATTTCAAGAATTTTCGGCTAATTTATGAATGTTTACGATATAATATCAAGCTCAAGTCTTTTGAATCTTACTGACAATGTTTCTTCATATCCAAATAAAATTTACAATACAAGTTACTATCCACTCTACAAATTAGTATTATACAACTGCACAACACTACGGGGATAAGAGACCACAAGGAGCAAAACAGAACGGCTACCCCATGCCCATCAACATTTAACAATAAAAGCCCGGGGGAGGTACTTCACTGTAAATTCATACGGGAGTGTGCGCCGCAAGGATTTCTCCTAGGACCCAATCCCAGAAATTTGGTCCGATATTGATACCCAATCCCAGAATTTCTGTCCGATATTGATACCCAATCCCAGAATTTTTTAGAAGTAACAAAAACTATTTGACGTCAACGGGATAAGGGATCGAGGGCTGGCTGGGAACGAAAATTTTTGTCCCAAGTGGCCATTGGAACGAAGTTCTGATCTAAGCACGTTTTTAAACACAAAAATAAGAAAAATAAGAAACTGGTTTATAAGAAACTAGTACTAAGATGGCCAAAACTTTAAGAAATTCTAGTACTATGTCTAAGAAGTACTAAGAAACTTTTCAAAGTTAAAAGCATGGATATTATAGAAAATAGATCGTTGAACCTTTATTCTTGAGCATTATTATCTAAACATTTGTGTTTTCGACATAACAGATCACTGTTTATTCCTTTATGATGTTTTAAATGTCAAGAATCATATCTGCCGCAGTGTTAGCGACCACATTGATAATTCTGCATTCAAAAAATAAGAAACCAATTAAGAAACTTTTTGTACTAAGATGGACAAAATTTCATGTGAAATTAAGAAACTTTTAGTACTATGGCCTGATCCAAGTTTCTTATAAAAAAACGTGTACAGCATAATTTAGTACCGCAGCTGAATGAATGCTAGAGAGGAAGCGAGGCGTCCTTTCCTTCTCTTTGTATTTTGGAAAAAATTGTCCTAGACGGTAGCTGTTGATCGCACTACCCGGCAGAATTGATACACAACGGCAACTTTGTTATTTCCACCCTCTCCCCCGCCATTTTACAGAAACTAAAGACGGAGTGAAATGCTGTCATATAACTTTACTTTACACCAAGTAATTTGATGATTATAAAACCGATTCCATTGTCGAGACCAGTAAATGCAGTTGGTTTGGTTCTCTTGGATTTTTCTTTGCTTTATAATAACTGGTTCCTTGCAGGCCTTACAGGACTAAGTCACGAGTGACATCAAAGTAACAAACCTGTTCCACTAAGGATCTTCTTGTTTGCAGACGATGCAAGTCATTCATGACGCGTTGACAAAATTCTTTGTTACCCTTCACCTTCTCAGCATCTGCTTTTTCACGACGAGTTTCCAAATCATCAAAGAGCCTTTCCCCATCTATTTTTGCGCGAGCTGAATTATCTGCGTACCACCCATCATGAATTGATGCTAGTCGCTCAGGATTCACAGGTGGTCCCTCGGGGTCGAAGAGTTGTCTCTCAAGATTTGAAGATCTTCTCTCTGGACTTGCTGCCTGTCTCTTGGTATTTATAGAGCGTCTTATTGTGACTATTTTACGATCCAAATCATCTGCATACTGTCTCTCGTGCATTGGCGAGTTTCTTTTGAGATTTGGGGGCTGTCTCTTGGAGTTTGAAGCCGATTTTCTGATCGGGTTTGTGAGTCGTCTCTCGGGACTTGCGGGTCTTCTTTCAGGATCCGGGGGTAGTCTCTGAGGATTTGTGGGATGCCTACCAGTGACTAAATGATTTGCTAGGCCATAATTTATCAGATCTTCTTCGTTTGATATATTTGGATTGTAGCGAGTCAAGTCCACCTAAGGGAGAAAAGCGACTTAAAAGTAAATACTTGCAAACCATTCATTGAAGTAAATATTCTTCTTTGAAGAGGCCTCCAAAAAGTACTTGATAAGCTGATAAGATCTCAAATTAAGTACTGACAGCATTCACAATCAACATAAGGTCAAACGTTGATCAATAAACCTGCATATTACAAAAGTTTCTTTGCTTGTTAAGTCCAGGTAGCAACAAGGGCAGATTTTGTAATACAATAGCATCAGTCGCTTGAGTTCACACCTCAATTCAAAGCGATTAGCGGAAGCAGACAAAAGAAATTCTCTCAACCAAAAATTCAAAACAATGAAATCACAAAGTTGCCATGAAACCAGTGCGGCAAACTCTCACTTGGTGCGGGCAAAGGGAGGCTTTTAAGAGAAGTTATGTGCTTAAGACGAAAGAAGAAGGGTAAATCTAAAGTTGTTTCTCGCGAATTTTGTTTACGTGATTCAGAAGCCGAGCAGAGGGCATTACGATTCTTGCAAATTCATTGCTCAAATGTAAAGAGTAACTCCTCAGATCTTGAGTCAAAGAGACCAAATTCTTGTCAAAAGGTTGGCAGTACATGAACTTCAAAGTGGCTATGTTTTTCAATTTCGAGCAACAAGACCGAGATACGTGGAGAAGCTGATTTTTCCTCATGCCTCTTGGAATTCGTAGATGATTTTGTTCATGGGTTTCCAACTTAATCAGCTCCAAACTTCCTCCAAATTCACTGCCAATTGTTAGAACATGACCTCTATTATTAAGCCCCATTCTGTCTGGGCTTATCACAACCCCTAGACATGATCTAGGTAAAGATAGTACAAATTTTGAGGCAGTTTAACAGACGCCATCAAAAACTCATTAGACAATAGGAAATTCGGTTGTGGAATTTTTATTGATCTACAAAAGGCATTTGATACAGTAAATCATGAAGTTCTTCTGACAAAGCTTGAACATTATGGGATTTGAGGAACCGTCTTAGACTGGTTTAAGTCTTATCTCACAGGTAGATAACAATATGTATCAGTAAATGGATCAAACTCAAGCTATCTTAATGCTACTTGTGGGGTCCCTCAGGGTTCAGTTCTTGGTCCTCTCCTTTTCCTAATCTACATTAATGATCTGCCATACTCATCCTCAAAATTAGCCTTCTACTTATTTGCGGATGATACCAATATCTATTATGAAGCTGAAAATCTTGATTTGCTTCAAAGAACAGTTAATAAGGAATTGAAAAAAGTTAAAGTTTGGCTTGATGTTAACAAATTGTCATTGAATATTGATAAGACTAACTTTATTAACTTTAAGTCTCCCCAGCATTCCTCCTCTCAACTAGTCAATATCAAAATTGGAAACCTTCCTATTAAAAGAACTTGTTATGTTAAATTTCTTGGAGTTCTCTTAGATGAAAATCTTTCATGGAAGTATCATTTGACTGAACTTTCTAAAAAACTGGCAAGAACTTGTGGTATGTTCTTCAAAGTAAGACACTTCTTACCAATAAATGTTCTGATATGTCTTTATAACTCTTTATTTTCACCTTTCCTCCAATATGGAATTTTAGTGTGGGGTCTTACCTATGAAACTTACATTAATCCAGTGTTTCTATTACAGAAACGGGTTATAAGGGCAATTACATTTGAGAATTTTACCTCTCACTCAACTCCTATCTTCTCAGATTTAAAAATCTTAAAACTGCATGATCTCTTTCAACTTAAACTTCTCACTTTTGTGTATGAATCTGTTAATAAAATCTCTCCTACTTGTTTCCACAACTTCTTTAAATCTGTGGCGTCCGTTCATCAATATGGTACAAGACAGGCTGGCAAGGACGATATCTTTTTAACTCAGAAAAATACCAATCAATATGGCCTCAGATCTATACATTACCATGGTTCAAAGTGCTGGAATGACATTCCTGTAGATATAAAACGATCACCATCGGCCAATATTTTTCGTCAGAGACTGAAAGCCTTCCTTTTTGAAAAAAATTATTAAAGCAGATGTTAGATAGTCATCAAGTTGAACGCTATTTTCCCAAAAATGTTTCTTAGTTATATTCCTCAATCAAAATTTCCCTAAAAGGGGGTGCTCTCTCCTCCATTAGCTTAGCTACTGAGAGAGCTCCTCCTTAAGAATTCCTCTTCCTACAAATTTTCTAGTATTTCTGTAGTTATGTCTAGTTTTATATTTGTATTGTAATTTATGGAATGTAGTTTATGTTTAATGTTGTTTAATTCTTTGAAAATTTGTACGTTGTGGAATTTAAAATGAAATGAACTGAACTGAACTGAACTGAACCTCTTTAAGATTGCTCAATATTTTCAATATTGTGTTCTTGCAGGAACTTTAAGGATTATGTTGTTTAATCGCAGGAAGGGGAATAATATTTCATCACAGCGTGCGTGCAAGGGAGCCCGGGTAAAAAGACCTCTTTAAAATGATATCAATCGCACCTTTCTTGGATAATCCTCCCTATTTACATCATCTTCGGCAGTTTCTCTTTCTGCTGACAGACTCAAAAAATCTCTAGCATCGTGGTCGTTATCATACACTTGATCCAAGTTTCGTTGATTGGAAGATCTTCGGTCATGCCGTTTTGCTTTCAAAGTATCAATTGTTTTCCTTAAATCGTCATCATCATCGTCTTCATCACCATCATCATCATCATAAAATTCCTGATCAGATGAGTCCGGAGATTCTGGAAGAAAAGGTCAAGAATAAGGGCCTGTTTATACGAGGCAAAACACCTCACCTGCCAGATCCGGGGCTTTCAATAGAATCCTTTGCATTTTCATTTCGCGTGTGCATGACGAACGCAACACCACCGGCATAAAACACCGGCATAGTGAAAAATTCCACCTCAGTAGAGGTCGGATATCACCTGGGTGAGGTGAAATTTTTCTATATAAACTAAAAGCCACCGGTATGGTGAGGTGAATTGAAATCATTCGTTGAATCTTATTGGTCAGTTCGTTCTGATTTCACGGTAGTAAGACTTTACCCCATCTTGCCTCTTAGCCCCAGGGCTGACAGGTTAGGTGCGAAATCCCATATAAACAGCAGCTGAAATTTACCTCGATTCTCAGCCCCGAGTCTGACAGGTAAGGTGTTTTTCCTCATACAAACAGGGTCTAAGGCCCTGTTTATATGGGGAAAAACACCTCACCTGCCAGACCCGGGGCTGACAGGCGAGGCAACTTTCAGTCACTGTTTACATGAGATGTTTCACCTCACCTGTCAGCCCCGGGGCTGAGAGGCGAGGTGGATTAAAGTCTCTTTTCCATGAAATCAGAAAGAACTGACCAATGAGAATCAACGAATAACTTCACTTCACCTCACCATACCGGTGGTGTTTCGTTTATATGGAAAAATTTCACCTCATCCAGGTGAGATTCCACCTCTGGTGAGGTGGGACTTCACTATGCCGGTGGTGTTGCGTTCAACATGTAAACGCGAAATGAAAAAACAAAGGATTCTATTGGAAGGTGGAATCTCACCTCTCAGCCCCGGGTCTGACAGGTGAGGTGATTTCCCCCATATAAACAGGCCCTAAAAGAACTAACAGATCACGAAGAAACGTTAGGTTGTTAAGTTGTATTGGGGCTCTTGAATCATAAATCCTTAAATGCTAATTTAATTGAGATTGGGAACCCTTAATGTAACAAGAAATTTATCCAAACCCGAGCAACCAACAGACCTTTTTACTTCTTAGAAAAGTGATTCGAAGCTCAATTTACCAACCTAGGATCCAATCATAAGATCAGCTATGTCTGGAAAAATAATTTGGTCCTTTTTTAGCAATTTGCATTTAAGTGTGCTGTCAGAATTTCTAGCTATTGGAAGCTAATTTTAGGCCCACTGTGCATACTGCATCCAGACATAGGACCCCTAATTTAACGTCCCTTCCGAAGAACAGCAAGGTGAGTTGCGAAGTCAGACCACTAAGATCACCAATCCGGAGTTCGAAATTATTCGACAGAGCTTAACTTAAAGGGAGTACAAAGACCAGCAACCTTTGCAATCGTTTGCTTTTGTTTTCGTGAATTTTTTTTTATCCATCATAAAACCTAACACAAATTTTTTTTTAATACAACTAATGTACCATCCATAGCCAAAAAAGGCACAAGGTCACCGAGTTCTGGCTATGAATAGTACTTACAATTCTCAACTACTTACATTTTCCAGGAAAAAAGGAAGAAAAATAAATAAAAAGGATACCAAACAAAATAGTGTCAACAAGTGTATCTCAAGATAGATGCCAGGAGTTTCCACGGAACTAAGGATAAGTAATTGAAAGATTAATTGTCAAAAATAATTCCTGCAGACTCCTCCAGCATCTATCTTAAGACAGACATCTAAGAAAGAAAAGTAAAAAGAAAAGTAAAAGCTGCTGCTGTTTAGGATAATCTATCTCTAATCAAACCGGCTCGTATCTTTGATGTAGGATATTGTAGACTCCAGAATAATGCTATTTTCTATCACACTGCAACGGGGGCTTCCATATAGAAGAATATTACACTGCGATCTATCATCAAGGCGAGTGAGATCGATTCCTGAGATGTCAGAGAGCTGGCCAAAGAGATCCAAACGATAGGTGTAATACTGTTGGCAGTGCAGGAGGAAATGTTCGTTATCCTCAATGGCTAAACCACAATTACAGATTAAAGAAAGACAGTCAAAGGCATGTCTCAAACGATGCTCATTCAAGGCACTAAACTGAAGACGGAGCCTAGTTAATAATCTTATACTTGGGATATCAGATACGCGATATGTAGAATTTTTAACTGGTCGAATGATTGAGAGCAATTTCTTTTTAAACTGCGCGATTGTAGTAGCATTCTGGATCTCGCTGTCAAGTGAATTCCATTCCAACAGCGTATTTCGAAAATAAGTATTGGAAAAACGAACTGTCCTTGCCGCTGGTTGCTCATATGCACTTGGATTTCGCAAATTGTACGTGAATTGACGCTCTTGTGGTATTTCATTGAAGAGATATTCAGGCGATTTGGACCTTCTTAAACAAAAGAAATGAGTCAATCTACGGTACCATCTTCTGTGATATAAGGTCTCCCAACCCAGTTCCTCATAAAGCTTCTGCCTACTTGTACCTCTCCATGTTCCAGTCACAGCTAGAGCCACTGAATATTGTACCTGCTCCAACTTTTTTGTGATTTCAAGATGCATTTCAGGGTCAAATCTATGGTAGATTATATCACCGTAATCTAAGTGTGGTCTTATGTAAAGCTTATAAACTTGATCTGGGACCTCCCTAGAAACATATTTGGAAAGATATTTTATCAACCCAATACCTCTACGTGCCTTCAGAATCACCTCTCTTATGTGACTTTGAAAATCAAGTTTATGATCCAGGGGCGGATGTAGCCGGATTTTAGAGTGAGTTCCCATGATCAGACCAAATCGAGCAAAGCAAGTCGAAAAGCTAGGGGGTCCGGGGGTTATCCCCCAGGAAAATTTTTGCAGCCATGCCCCTTAAATTTGTTTAAAATGGTATCCAGTCTTTCTTAACTAAGTGTCAACTGAAAAAGAAATTTGCAACAAGGAAGTCGCGAAACCAATGCTGCACTCTCACAATCATAAGTTAAGGCCTAAACTAACGTTTTCCTCAAATGCTTTAGCTTTACAGCCAGCCACAGTTTACCTCATGGACACATACGAGGGGCCTGGTTTGTAGATACAGTTAAAAATAGTCCAAATCCTTCTATGTATTTTGGTGGAGTAGTCAAAATTGCTGGTTTATCTTATTGCGGTGAATTACTTGAAGATCTTACCTTCGTCCCTTCTTCTGTTTCCTCGCGAACTTGCCGCCATTACATTCACGCAATTTCTTAGAATTGTCAGCCTCAGTCTCAAGCAGACACTTATGTCTCAGTTCCGAACATCCAACAAACGATAAGGCCTCAGTTCCCGACTAAGGAAACAAAAGATGTCGCAGTTCCGAACATTCTAAACAATGTAAAGGTCTCAGTTCCAAACATTTACGCAAACAAACAAAACATGGAGAGATTCAGGCTCAGGAACGGTCGAAAGGGTCCCGCAGTGATCCAATTGTATTATGCTGAAACTTACGAAACTCCTCGACCTGACAACAAATCTTTTATTTCATTCAAATGAAATAACCTGGAAGCGCAACCGATTCGAAATCGTTTATTATTCTTTTCATCACGAATCTCATTTTCATGATTATCTTAATTTCATTCTCAGAGACAAATCTATGAAATTTTGACAAAGTTCCCGAACTCATGGAACTCGTGCTAAATCCGCCCATGTGATCCAAGATCATTCCGAGGTGTTTATGCTCCGAACTTGTTTTAACTTCTTCATTCCCTAATTTGAGAATGGGATGGTGTGGCTTAGCTCTTTTCCAAGAGAAGATAACTTCCTCTATTTTATCAGCATTAAATAACATTTTCCATTGCCATGCCCACATTCGGATCTTTTCAAGGTCGTAGTTCATATCTAAACCTGTGTCGTGCTCGTTTTTTACAACGGAAAAGAGAGACGTGTCATCTGCAAATAGCTTCACACTGCACGATACATTTTCTGGAAGATCATTGATGTATACAAGAAAGAATAATGGACCAAGGACTGACCCCTGGGGTACACCAGCTGGTACAGTGGACCAGTTAGAAGATTTCCCGTTTAATACAACACCTTGTCTACGATCACGTAAAAAGTTCGTGAATTTCGTACAGTCAGATATTCTGGAAGCTGTGGAAAGCAAATTGTTAACTTCGCGCAAAGCATGTTGGTCTTTGTACTCCCCTTAACTTCAGTCAACTGACGAAAACTGTATAAGCCGCTCAGCCAGTCACTCCACATCCTTGATCTATTTTCCAAAGATAGAAATGTGAAGATCGGCGTTATTATAAAATTTTGGCGCTTTTTCCAAAAGGGATATTTTTTGCGGGACAACCGGTAGAACTTTAAACCTACCTTTAAAGATTTGAGAGATTTGATTTCCATCATTTGATTTTCTAGCATAATGAAACCATAATTTCTTACCTTGGTTCATCAGCAAATTTGAAAACTGAAAATTCTCCCCGTCATCACTTGAGTCAGATTCTCCATCGACAAAAACAACATGGGACCCATCACCTTCAACGAGATCCACTCCACTACGATCTCCTCTGATTACTTCCTTGCCATGATATCTACTTCCGCCAACAATTCTTGGAACTTTGGCACCATAGTTTCCAACGTTGACAAAATCGTCATTCAGATCACAATTAATGATGCCTTCATTGGCATTTCCTATGCTACATTTTTCTTTTAAATCCTCCTTAGAAAAATTTCTGCTGCTCCTTTCAACTTTACTCCTTGATTTATCTAAGAAGTGACTAGAATCTATGAGCCAATTTTCGAATTTAGTATTTGATTTCTTAGCAGACTCTTCTTCCCACATTTTTCTACGTAATTCAGTACTACTTGCAGTGTTATTTGCAGGCCTTTCTGGAGGATTTCCAGCCGCCCGCATTCTCCCTGTCTTTGTCCTATTATTTGTGTCCTTCTCTGCTTTCAGAGTACTCTCATCAGCATTTTTCTCACTCGGTCTTTTCTCCTTCCTTCCATGTCTATCCTCTTTCACTGCCCTTTGGTTTCGAGCACGTCCCATCAACCTTTCCTCCTCTTTCTTTCCCCGTTGCTTTTCAATCTTAGGTCTTTTGCTGCCCTTTTCTAAGCTGCTGGTAGCCATATCAGCAGCTCCACTATCAGCCTTTCGCTTCCCTCGATCCGATCTTGTTTCATCACTGTTTTCCTTTATTTTCTTATTATTCTCATCAATTTCATGCTCCATGTCAGAATTACTTGCATAAACATCAATATCTACATATTCAACCATACTTTCATTAGAGCTGACAACATCAAAACTTTTTTCTGTATCCTTGTTCCCTGTGATTTCCTGCTCCTTCGTTCCCTCACTCCTTTTAGCAACCTTTCTGCTACTATTTTCATTAACATCAACGGCAGATGCTCTCCATTTTCTTTTCCGGTTATCAACATCAACACTCTCTGTATTTCGAGCCTCGTAACTTTTAGTAACTGCAGTTTTGTTACGCCTTATTTTGACAACTTCTTTCGCATCTTTTGAATTGTCCTCTCCAGCATCTGAGCTTATTACAATAACATCTTCCTTTTTCGTAGCACTTCGTTTCTCTTTCGACTTTCGAACCTCTGCTGGAGCTCGCTTCTCAAGAGGATTCCGTTTGTCGACCTTACTTTGTTTGTCGACTGAATTTTGCTCTTCAGCAGAGCTCTGTTTCTCAGTCTGGACCGGCTTCTCAGGAGTATTTTGCCTCTCGGCATTTCTCTGTTTATCGGACGAATTAGCCTTCGCAGCAGAGAAATGTTTCTCGATCGATTCGTCTTTCTCGTTCTGCTCCACGCTGACATTACTGCGTTTCATTTGATCACCTGTATGTTGACTCTCTGTTCCTGATGCACCATGCCAAATTTTCCCAAGTGCTTCAAGAACAACTTTCTGACCTTCTACTACTTTTTCATCTTCACTAAACCCATTATCAGGCGAAGAAATATCAACGATCAAATCCTCATGTATTTTAGTTCTCGAGTACCTTCCAATATCTAAAGAAATATCTTCGTCCAGTATCTGATCTTTACTTTGCAGTTTCTTTTTATTTCGCTCTCTTTTCTTTTTGCTTGTTGTCTCCTGTGCTTTTCCCTTCATTGTCCCAGCAGATGAATCAGCCTGGCCAAATTCATCAGATCTATTTTTCTCGCTTCTCGAACGATCGTCAGGAGGCCTGTCTGCCCCTTTTCTCCCATGCTGTTTCTCATTACGGCTCTTGGCTTTGAATGGACATTTATCGTAGTGAACAACAAACGGAGCACTCACAGGTCTTCTGTTTGGGCGCTGCTCTGTGCAGTCCTACAAGGAGAAGAGAAGCACTGTAATAAACAGATCTAACTACTGACACCAGGTATGAAACCAATTATTTGAATTCAAACTACTTTAAGTCTTGATAAAATTCATATTCTATACATGATTCGGAAGAAGCAATGGTTTGAGTGCTAGCTTCTTCCGTAAAGCTATTTCAAAATTTTATCCCACCACTCATTTCTTTAAACCAATTTTTTGCTTCTATGTTCGCCTGGAAGCTACACAACGAAGGTCAGTTCGAAGGAGTCCCGTGATGAATGGTTGAAATATTTCAGGTCAGCAGTCGAAACTACTTCTGAATGACATGACGCAGTCCACTGGATATTGAACGCAAATATTCAACTTACGTGTCCAAAATGTCCTTCGTAGCCACAGTTATAACAGTATCGGATTTTTCTCATCGTAAGAATTTCTCCATTCTTTCCAATTTTTGCTTCCTTTAGAGATACATTTTCCTTAATCTAGAGAAACAAGATTGTCACAAATTCAATTTCAACGACAAACATCGTCGTGAAATATATTTCAAGAGAAAGGGTTGAAACTTTCATGAGGTTTGAATTTCACGAAATCACAAAATGTCAAATAAAATTACTAGTTGCGCAAGGAAAAGTAAAAAAGTACCCCATTTTGTCAGTCCTTGTTGAGAATCTTGTATCAAAAGACAGGATCTGACAATCTCAGTGAATTCAGTTACAGTCTGTGCACTCAGCTCATGGACAAATTTGGCTCATTAAACACTGCGCTAATCATTTCTTTGTGTTTCTTATCGCAGGGATGCAAGTAGAAACTGTTCCTATAGTATTCCCGTAGGGCTGTCTTTTTTAGATTCCAAAAGAGCACTGTTTATCACAGAACTTTACTAAAAACTTCCTTTATCTAAATTTCACTGAAAAGTGATATACATTAGCAGAATGTTTTGCACACTAAATGATAGTTAATCAGAACGTAAACTGAGAATTGCTCATACTCTCGAGTACAGAATAAACGGGCAGGGGGGGGGGAGAATAATCGGGGGGTCGGAAATGGTTCGATATAACAATAATCGGGGGGTTGGAATAATCGGGGGGGGGGGGGCTTGGAGAAATAGAAAATAACCCTTTTCTTATGTAAACACGTATCTGTTATATATTTATGTGAACAGTGATGTTACTGATACATTTACTTTTGAACTCTGGTTCTGTTGAATGCACTTCTTGAGACTTTTTCTTGCGTTTATACAGAAATTATGTCTAATATCATTTCATTTTTCCAAAAATTAATAAAAGGGGGGAGTTGGAATAAGAGCGGGGGTATTGGAAAATTTTTCAAAAATTAATAAGCGGGGGGGGGGACGATTATTCGGTACTCGAGACTCAGTTGAGAGAACAGATTCTAAGACTACGTTTACAAGACACCGGCATAATTTGAAAACGGTAGGAAATTTTGACCGTAACAAATTCATTGCAGTCTCCCTCAAGAATTTGATGCCAAAGAAATGTACCTACATTTGAAAACTCGACCAGCCTCGTGTTGAAAGCGTTGAAAAATGTTCCGTTTTCATCACTTTCCAATCTTCCCAGAGTGCCGTTTTCAAAATGTGACGGTCAGAGTTCTGTTTTTGAAATATGCCGGCAAAAATGTGCTATTTTCGTGTGAACGGGAGGCCTATCCATCACATTTTTCACCATTTTGAACATGTGCCGGCATCCTGTGAACGCAGTCTAAATCTAACCCATCTCATGCGATCGCACGAGCTATGATGCACACGGAGCAGATTTTTTCCCCTGCCATAAAAGCTCTATTAAGCTCCTTCTCCTCTGTTCTAAGGCCCTCCCCTCTGAAACAAAATTTCAAATAAGCCTCCTTTCTATTAAGCAATCCCACTTCTATCGAATGCTAAAGGTACCAAAGATTCTCCATTCATTTAGCTGAAAAGGTTTGCAAGTTAAATTTGATATGCTTTGGTATAAAACTGTTGGTATCATAAACATTTATTTTCTTTCACTTTGTGAAAAGCCCTCCTCTCTAATAAGCCTCCTATTTTTCAAATCCCCATCTGGAGTGTCTGAAATTAAACAAGTCCCTACGGGACTCTAGAGCATTTACGGTATTAGACACCAATAGCTTTTAAAATGGAGGCCAATGCTACTGGTGACTGAATTTTCACTGATGGAACATAACAATAATAATAATAATAATAATAATAATAATAATAATAATAATAATAATAATAATAATAATAATAATAATAATAATAATAATAATAATAATAATAATAATAATAATAATAATAATAATAATAATAATAATAATAATAATTATAATTATAATTATAATATAATTTATTTTAAGTTGGCGACTGTAGTAGCAGCAGTGCTAATTAAAGCCAACTATGTACAAAAGTAACCTATTTACACTAATTATAAATCTAAAATATACATAGAAATGCTAACTAGATATAGCCAAGGTTTGGTATATATGTTGTGCAGAGCTTGCAGTTGCATTTGTCTGTAGTCCAGCTTTTGATGAGACCCTTAAAGATTTCTAGCGTTCGAGACTCTTTGACTTCACTTGGTAATGTCTGCCAAAGTCTGCTTCAAGTCTACATGTGTTTGCTTTACCATGATGAGAACCAAACGTTAATAGACATGCTCAGGAAAGCTAAAAAAACTATCCAATTATTACCGTTAGGTGATATTGTCTCCAAATTTCTGGGCAACTCTGTTGAAAATAGAAATACATAGATTATTCAGATATGTTATGCAGCAGAAGTTTATTTCAAACGTACATAATGCTTTCCATATACCAGGTGTCTCGAAACAAGTATACGGCTGTGGTTGCCTCCAGGTGGCGAACTAGACTTATGACGATGAGTACCCTTGTATCCCTGCGGTAAACCTTGCTCAAGAGGGACTCATAATGGAACTGTGAAAAATTTGGCCTTATTAACTTCAATCATCAATGGAATTAAGATGGAATCATGGCTTCAAATATCAATCCCGTGAGAGTGTTATCAATTTTTCGATCGAATCGAACATTCTATCACATTTACACCTTAACAATAATAATTCACAAATCTCGCAATCTGATTGGTACTGTAGGAAGTGCGAAGTTTGGGCCTAAATAGAGTCAGGTTTTTCAGAGTAATATTATGAGTCTCTGTTGATTGAAGCGCCATCATCAAGTCAAAGAGCACAGGGAAACAAGAGACTCATCGTCATAAATCTAGGGGCGAACAAGCTTTAATCAATTGCTAATCACTCTAAAAAAATGTTCCTGCATAGTCAACTCGAATATAAGTAGCAGATTTGTTGGCATTGGTGCTTTGATAACAGAATTAGCAATCTAGAAAGTAGTTTCGCTTTTTGCCTGAACTGATATCGCTACAACTATGATTCATTCCCCTACGCTGGTAGAAACGGTAAAGCTCCAGACTGATTCCATGCGAAACCTTTCATCTGCTCTACGAAAAGTTTGATTAAATGATGTTGGAGCTTCTAACACTATTGTGTATATTCGAACATTCCACAAAATGTATCAATCTGTCGTTCGATTCGCATTCTTCTTAAAATGTAATTGAAAGATCTATTTGGCCTTAATAACCTGTTGACTTTTTCTCACAACGACTAACTCTAAAATGCCTTGAAAATAAGTTTTCTGGAACTGCTGTACCATAGTTTCAGGTGTCAGGACGTCCATAATTTCAGGTGTCAGGACGTCCTGTAAAGGATCATTCTTGCCACAAAAGCAAAAAACGCCTTACTCGAAGCCACATGCTCATTGGTAGGGGACGGGGCGACAGAATCTCGTCGCCGATGGATAGTTTTTGCCGTTTTTACAGCTCTAGGGGAATAAGGCCTAGCCTCACTACCATAAGGACCCGCAAGTTACACCTATCGCATTGAGTCGCATTGTTGTTGTCTTTATCGCTCCACTGAGGGCCTTATTCTCATAGAACTATAAAGACGGCAAAAAGTTCAATCGGCGACAGGCGTAGTTGTAGCGTTATCAGCTTGGCAAAGAGCGAAACTGCGACATGTAACCGCGTCTAAATTGGTCTGCGGTTTAAAGGGGTGAGGCATATTTAAAGTTGGCACGGACTCAACGGTCTTCGTAATCAAAGGGAGTGCGCAATGGTAGATAGGCTTCCCTACAATAGAGCAAAGAAAACACTCAGACAAAGGCTTGTTGCCTTGGTTATCAATTGCTCAAAGAGCGTTTGAAACATCAATTTGAATAGAACATTTTTAGATTCTTCTTCCCTTTACAAATCCAAGCTAGCCTGTGTGCATCCCATACTGTTTCCGCAGAGTTGAAATTTCCCGTTGAATTGAATTCATTTTCTGACGCCAGGAGGGTCTGCGAACCAGCGAATGAAAGCCTGTTCTTAGTCACGTGCAGGTTCCGCAAAAACACGGAACTATTTTCATTGATTAATAAACAATCTATTGTCTTGCGAGGCCATTTTGCTCTTCGACAAGGCCATTTTGCAATTAGGATGAAGTAAAAACCACATGAAGTACTTCGCAAGACAATGGATTGCTCAGTAGTCAATGAAGAAAGTGCCGTGTTTTTGCGGAACCAGCACGTGACACAGAACAGGCTTTCATTCGCTGGTTCGCAGACCCTACTGGCGCCAGAAAATGAATTCAATTCAACGGGAAGTTTCAACTCTAAAGGAGTTTCAGTTTCAGTTTTCATTTAACAAATATACCTAAGTACATTTCAATACAATAACTAACATTACCTAAATTAAAATAAATAAGACAATAATACATACTACACAAAAACAAGAACATGGACAACCACTAAATAAATTAACGTAATAGGAAAACATTACTTAACATTATGTACTTAGATATATTAGTCTAAGGTGGAGCTCTCTAGTAGATAAACTAATCGAGAGAGAGCCCCCCCCCCCGTCTAAAACTAAAAAAGAAAAACAAAATTTTTTCACTAAAAAAAACGGAAGAAAAGAAAACCAGAATAGCTCCAAAGAATGATTTACTCTTTATTGAGTTAGGAATTAGAGGTCATAGCCATTAATGAGGAATTCTTTCAATTTTGACTTGAAGATATTAAAAGAAACTGACATTTTGATAAAAGTTGGAATACCATTCCAGAGTTTGGCACCAAGATATTTTATTGATCTAAGACCATACAGAAATGTATTCTTATGGACTGAAAGATGTCACCCCCAGCTGCCTGACGAGTTTCATGGCTATGAACAGTGTTACTGAACTGGAAATAGTTCTGAAAATGAGAAGGTGAGAGACCATTTAGAGATTTGTAAACAAATTTGAGAATTTCATGATTAATCATATCATTTAGTTTCAGAATTTTCAGGGAATGGAAGATTGGTGTCGAGGAAGAGAGGAGAGGCTGAAAAGAGATAGACCTTAGTACTTTCTTCTGCAATAAGAAAAGAGGTGCAAGATATGTATCATAGGAGAGTCCCCAAGTTGATGAACCATAACTTAGAAAAGAAGAGAATATGGAATAGTAGAGATTTTTCAGAATGTCAAGTGGAAGGTAGTGTCTGATCTTAAAGAAGATCCCAGTTGTCCTTGAAAGTTTCTTAGTTAGTTCAGTAATATGAAATTTCCAAGAGAGATGGTCATCCATCAGGACACCTAAAAATTTAACATACCTAGCTCTAGCAACTGGTTTTTTGCCAAATCTAATTTGGATATCATTAGGCAATTTCCTCCTAGATGAGTGAAATACAACAAAATTTGTTTCCTCAATGTTTAGAGCTAGCTTATTTATCTCCAGCCATGACTTTACTTTCAGCAGCTCTTTGTTTATTTTATCCTTAAGCTTTATTATGTCTTCAGATTCATAGTAGATATTTGTATCATCAGCAAACAAGAAGAATGAGAGAACTTTGGATACATTAGGAAGGTCATTGATATAAATTAGAAAAAGCAACGGGCCAAGTACAGAACCTTGAGGGACACCACATGTAATGCCCCCTAGTTGAGAAGAATGATTGTTGACCGAAACATACTGCTGTCTACCTGTCAGGTAGGATTGAAACCAAAGGAGTGAGGTGCTTCTGATCCCATAGTGACTCAGTTTTTGTAGTAAGATGGTACTGTATGGTTAACAGTATCAAAGGCTTTTTGCAGGTCAATGAAGATTCCACAGCCCACTCTGTTTGAGTCAAGTGTATACTTTATTCTTTCACTTAAACTTATCAGTGCATGATCAGTAGAGTGTCCATTACGGAATCCAAATTGCATTTGAAACAGAATTTCATGAAGTTCTAAGAAATTGTACAAGCGTTGGTGCATAAGCTTTTCAAAGATCTTACTGAAAATTGATAGTAATGATATGGGTCTATAATTTGAGTTCTTTGAAGCTCACCTTTCTTAAATATAGGGATAACCTTAGCAATCTTTAACTTTTCAGGAAAGGTACCATTTTGAAATGAGTCATTGATGATCTGAGAGAGTTGTACAGAGATGTGAGGGTCAAGAATTTTCAATAATTTAACTGGAATGCTATTAGGCCCAGTAGACTTGTTTTTCTTGAGTGACTGGATTATAGAAGATACCTCATCTGCGACAGTGGGAGATATAAAAAAGCTGTTATTGTTGGGGGCATTTAGATACTTAAGAGCAGAATTTGGATTTCTTGGGATTCACGCAGGCTAATCCAAGCTGTCGTGGTTGTGCTTGGCTAGTTGTGATGTTGAAATCAATAAAAAAGCTCTGGCCTTTAAGTAAATACCAAGCCTTTATACTTTTGTATCATGCATTGTTTCTCGTAGAAGAAACTTAATAAAGAGGGGAGGTAAATAGAATTTTTACGGTATACCTATTTCCTTTAACATCATATTAGCCTTCTTTGGTATTGCTCAAGTATTGAGAATTATCATTATCATTAATCACTGTTATGAGACTCACATTCTTATGATGGCCTCTTCCCCAGCATCGTTTACAAACAGCATAATAACTCTTCCGAGGAGCTTTGCATGCCTGCAAGATGAATGACTAAACATAATACTATGCATCACTTTGCCAACTTGCCATACAGAAAAAAGGCTCATCACCTATCCTCCCCTGCCATCCAATGAGAAACTAGACACAGTTTTTATCCCAAACCATACTAGAATTAACTTGCAAGGTTCTGTAGCTAAATAAATGGAAAATATTTGGTAAATTCTAGAATTTTGTATAAGTGGGGGGGGCTTGATAGAGAGGGGGGCTTATTTCAAATTTTGACCCAGAGGGGAGGGCCTTATTACAGCAGGGGGTTTAATAGAGAGGGGGGCTGAATAGAGCTTTTATGGTATGTACCGTATATTCTTCATACAATGGCCAGAGGACAGCCAGGTCTTTCTCCCATTGGTATCGTTCTTGTTGCATCTTGTAGCATTCTTGTAATCACAAGGTTGCAGGCTAATACCACTAAAAATATGAAAACTGAATTGCCAAAACGGCCACTGACATACTGTACATTTACAGAAATTAGATATCCCTTTAAAAGTTACTTTTCCACTACAAAGATCTCAAGATAACATTATCTTACAATCAAACTGCGAACTGCGACAAAAAAAACAAAGAATTGTAAACACCTAAAAATTCTGAAATTCGCGAACTTCAATCAGCTTACCTTTGCAACATGACCAATTTCATAACAATTGTAGCATAAATCATTTGGGCAGTTCCATCTTACATGGCCTGAAGACCCGCAAAGGTGACATGTCTCCTTCTGTAAATAGAGAAGCAGGAAAATTCTTTGAATAGTAAAGGAAACAGAGTTGAATTCATCATTGTACAAAAGGGAAGAAGAATTTGTCACCATTCTATGCAGATGAGTGTCATGTAACTTTATCAATTAACACTTGAAAATAAGATTTTGGGTAAAAGAGACCATTACAAACATAGAGAAAAAGACTCCAATCTTTTGGCAATCTAATAAATAAAGTTTGATGATTATGCCTTCAGTAAATTTGCTGAAGTGCACCTTCCAACAAAACACGAATATGCAATCAGTCTACAGGGTGAGCCAAAAAAAGTTTCCACTTTTACAAATTCATAGCACCAAGGGCACATCACAGATTTAGATGATTCAAATTTCAGCTAAAAGCCGACATTTTGAAGTATTTTTGTGATTTTTCTTGCTATCTTACCAGCACTAGAAATATAGGTAAATTCAACTTTATTAAATTTCATGGTTGCAAAATTACTGAAAAAGAGACTAAAATAACCATCAAATCGTAAGGACTCTCTTCACACAGAACAAGAGGTTAACGGCCTTTCATCACTCTCAAGAGTTACAAGATGTAGGTTTTCCAACAAATGCTATGAATTTTCAATCCCATGGTAATACATGTAAATGTACCAAGGATAGCTCTCAGCCATGAGAAATTGCATTTTCTTCATTGTTCTATGCGAGAAGTCCTTTATGATTTGATCAATGTTTTTGGCCCTTTTTCAGTCACTTTGCCTCCATGAAATTTTTAAAAGTTAACTTTACCTATATTTCTAGTGCTGGTAAGAATATCAGAAAAATCAGAAAGATACTTCAATCTTTTGGCTTTTACCTAGGATTTAAATCATTCAGATCTGTGGAGTACTCTTGATGCTAACTTTCATAAATGGGAAGTTTTTCCTGGTTCACTTGGTAGGGTGTACCTACAGTATATATGTACAGTATACATCATATATCAAGAACCACCTTTTCACTCCATTCCATCTCAAATGAGTTTGCCACCTACTGTAGTAGGTTTCAGGCTATCCATTGGGAAGTTTGATTTATCTTTATACAGTATCTGTGCCATAGACAAATCAGTCATACAGACATTGTTGTTTGCAATTGTTAATTGCCTGGATGCTTTGAATCTGTGTGTCAATCATCAGCAACAAAATTTACTTATTGATATGGAGTTTGTCCTTGTTGGGCAAATATAAAATACTTTTTGGGCAAATATGCTACAAAATATCTTATAGTTTTAAAACATTTTAGCAAATTCACTTAACAGATATGGCATCAGGAGGAGAATGCATTTGAGACTTACTTTTGGTTCTGGGCAGTCCCTTGAAATATGGCCTCTATCATTGCAGTTGTGACACTGGACACCACTGTCACGTTGATCAATGTAATATCGCTTTGCTTTTGAGAAAGATCTTAGGTATTCTGCAGCACCCTTTAAAATGATGATGAAATATGAAATTAATGAAAATGACCACCTCTTTGTAAGATTAAAGAAACAGCAAATTTTTCTCTACCTTTTCCCAAAAGCAACATGTCTGTAGAGCTTACTGTAAATATTTGGCAAATAAAATCATAGAACTAAACTGTGCATACTGTAGATTGATGTAAAATCCAGCTGAGTAGCAAAATTTTTGGGTAAAACCCCTTGTATGCAGAACAACTACATCATAACTTCCAAGAAAATCTATTTATGTCTTATGACATCGTAGCAAAATGGCGCAAAATCTCAAAACAATATCAAGATTTGGAATCTATATACATGTAGCGTTGACCTAAACAAGCTTGAAGGGAGCAAAATGTGCAGTGTGGCAGTGTTTGATCTTGTTATGCCAAGAAATGTCATTGAAAAAAATGTGGCCTACAGTTTGACCACAACCAAGACTATGCCTGTAATGACCTTTGGGTTCTTTGGCACATGCATAGAGATACTCTTAAATGATCCATTCTTTCTAAAAGACAGGGTGGCATTGATTTTCAATCTGTGTAGGAATGAACTTACATATGAATGCTGCTGTGAATGCAATATTTTGTTCAGTACATATCAAAGTTAGGTCCATCAGGTCAGGACAATTTTTTTGGGTGCCATTCAGCAATTTGTCTTCTGTCATTCCAAGTATTGTGCAAAACAAGTGACTCTCTCATGAAATGATCATCTATTTCTCACAAGGTTTGAACTCTTAAAGTTTAGAAACAAACTTCACATCAAGGTGCTGAAATTAAATTGAGAAACTACAAAAAGCAAACCTGACGATCTTTTTCATCAATAGCCCAGATGTCATCCTTAATCGTCACTTCCTTTTCTTTGCTGGCTTCAATTGATTCCAAGGTATCTTCTGCTTCTATGGGAGTGTTGTCAACTTCAACTTTGAGTTCTGGAGTGGAGGAAAATTACAGGTGCATACATATATTAGTACTGTAGTTACAAATGAGTAACTGCCTTTAAAATGGGAGTCTTAAACAAAGAACTAAAATCTGATTCTAGCACAAGGAAAAACATATTCATTTTATTCATATAAAAAATTACAACATACCTTACCTTTCCTAATTATATACTTTACAACACTACCGGGATGACATCATGGGGAGCAAAAGACCATGACTACCCCAAAATATATTTCAATTTACATACCAGCCACAGATGATGCAAAACAGTGAATCAAGAAAAATCGCACAAGAAAAAAAGTACAGTAATTGACCAAACTGATTGATCTGAACAATGTTTGATGGCCACACATAGGTAACAAACTTGAAATGTTAATTACGGTATTCCTACTTGTTATTCTTATTGATTTTGCAAATTTATTAAATAAAGAACTTAAGTGAAAAACAGACAGATCAAAAACCACTGAAAATCATACAAGATATGGAACTGGTCAGATATACAGTATAACTTAAAGGCAACAAGAATCCTTTCATAACAGTGAGGGTACATTGCATGTCATTTAATGAAGCAATACAAGTTACAGGAAAATATATTCCAAGGCAATAATATGAATCAAAACTGCTAGAGCTAAGTGTATTAAGTGGTTATCGACAAACAATTTTTGTCACAGTTCACAGAAATGGGCCATTAGGAGGGAGGGGGTCCAGCTCAGATTCGTTCTGTGACAAAAATTGAAATAGGTAATGTTTCAATATCGATCCTTACAGAATAACTCATGGCAGTAAATTTTTCGGCAGTGCACTACTTAATTTTGATGTTGCGATCTGCACGAATGTGGTAGGCTTAGGCCCCAACCCAAGACACATAATAGGCCTGTAATGAGAGTTTATGGGATGCCCCTGACAAGAGTAAATCTAGTGATAAATTCAACTGTCCATTAAGAAGGGGGAGGGGGGCCCAGTCATTAATGGCCCAATACCATTAACTGTGACAAAATTTCTTGCTCTCCTACCTGAATCAGAATCCAAGTTTATTTCAGCTGAATAATGCAGTTGGCTGTACAGCAAATTTTCAATATCACTGTCAATTTCACTGTCGCTGAAATGATAAATCTATTACATCAAAGAGGGAACATGATCATCCTAATTTGGCTGATAACAAAACAAAGATCTGAAATTTCTAAAATTTTTAATCCTCTGACATTGCAACCAGAACCATCAGGCAGAGTGGGTTTGAGTCCTGCCAGGTTGGAAAACTTTCATTCACTTGCAACTATGAAATTGTGTCAAACTCTCTACTTGCAGCTAAAATGAAAAGTTCTTCCACGAGAAAACAAAAGATCTATTGTTAATGTTGCATCTCTTGCAGCTTTTGAAGAGTCTGCTGGCAGCTCGCACCTCAAAATTATTTTCACTCGCTACTATGTGTAGGCCAAATCATGCATATTTTCCAAACTGGGAGTCCTGGTAGGGCCCCACCACTTGAGCGTCATGACAAGGGGTTGTGGACTTGATTAGGTCTGCTCTATTTCTGCAATCCCAGCGCTTGGCGCTGAAAAACACAACTTCACCTTCACCCAAGGAATGCATCAAATGAATCTCTGAGAGAATGAATCTTTCAAAAACAATGTCCCCTATTTTTCTGACCTTGCTTGAGGCTCTATTCACCTCATTTACACTGGAGCTGAATTAATGCATCATTGAGTCTCTATGACCCTTTATGAACCTTAGCCTGGGTGCAGACTCTTGATAAAAAATTGATTTTATTTCTTATCAAAACAAGAGTCTGCACGCAGGCTAGATTTCCTTTTTTGATAGCACAAACACATTGATTTATAATTAGCGAGACCTTTATTGATGTTATTTTTATTTTCATTCAAATTGAAGAGGACAGACAAAGGACAGATTGCCTTTAGCATTATTTCACATAATCAACTAGAACAAAATGCACACAAAAACAGGCTGTTTTGGAAAATGATGGTTTGTGTAAGAAAGGTGTCTGAGAAATGTTGGGGGGGGGCATTCTGCTGTAAAATCCTTGGGGCTCTCCTCAAAAACAATCAGTTCTGCATTATTTCAGTATTTTTCCCCATTCGGTTTGTGTTACTGAAGTGAAGTGATAAAATTTTAGTGGCTATAATAGGCCAGAAGGCCTGCCGCGTTTGCACCGTTTGATCAAAGACAGATATGAGTCGAGCACACTCTCGCGTCCTGTACATTATGATGATTAATAAAAGCCTGTTGTAATCCTAAGGGTATACTCACCTATCATACATTTCAAATCCTTGATGTGTTCGTCGATATTAATTAACTTTTCTGTATGAATCTGAAACTTGAACCTTGGGTTACGTCTTCCGAGAAAACGCGTGAATGAAGAAACCGGTAAAAGGCGCAATACAAAATGGCGGAAAAGATCCTCTTTGGGGCCCTGTGGCTTCAGCTAGTCTCAGACTCCTTCATGAAAACGAGACCGCGCGTTTCCGTGTGTGTTTTCGAAAAGACAAAATGTCGGACAAACTATACAAGTTGTGGAGGGAAATTGAAATCCATTAAAGATGAGTTTTTGCAAGAAAGCAAGGGCGGTTGTTACTCCATCAATAATAGCCAGATCAAGGGCTAGGGTAGCTGACATTTCTTCCGATGATACGACTAAAGCTGATGGGAAGAAAAGCCTTGACATCAAGAATGAAACATGCGATGACAGTTGTGATGATTCTGGTGGGCCTACGGCCACTTCAGATAAAAGCAAACATATCGATGATGTGGGTAAAAAGCTAGCGCCAAGAGATCTGTCAACTAGCAAAAACCCCTATACTTCTACTCCTATTTTAGGCAAGAGGTTTAAAAGGGCAAGACCTACTCCAATTTTAACTGGACGTTTAGTTCAAAAAAAGAAAAGTGAGCCAATAACTGACAAAGTAAAACTTGAGGAGACTTCTAGCTTTACTGAACATCATTCAAGAAATAGTTTTAGATCACAGGAAAGTGAGATAGGCCTAACTTGTAATTCAGTTGCAGAAGCAAGTTTGGATCATTTGGAAGATAATAAAGTCAAACAGGAAAGTGATGACCAACTAGTTACCCCACTCAGTAATAGACCAGAGTTTGAAATTAATAATGAGGTTGATCATTTGGATTGCGATCTGCCAAGTGGCAACCAAGACAGCAGCTCACCAACTAAGATTGTTGACTACACAGATCATAAATCTTCAGAAAAATTCATGCAAATCTTGAGAGAGTCAGAAAACATAGATGAAAACCCAACAGGTTTTGTTGTAACGGAATCAAGAATTACCGAAGACATTATTTTAGTTGAACATGGAAAGATTGACCAGAAAAATGAAAACAGAGCTAGTAGCTCAGCTTTTCGAGTGGAAAAACAAAACTATCAAAATACAGATATTGAAGTCCTGAATACTGGAAAAGTCACGACAGAAGTTAAAACTGAACACGTAGATGAATCAAGTGCAGAGACCAGAAATTTAAAAACATCACCAGTAGGTTCAAGGTTTAAAAGAAGAAGACCTGTTCCTAGTTTAGGAACTCCTAGGCCTAATAAAACTAATAAAACTAATGAAATTGTCAATGAAATGACACGTTTATTGGAAGGAGGTGGTATTAAAGCTGCCAAAAATCAGTCATTTATCAAATCTGATGCTGATACTCACAGAACAGAAAGTGGTACAACACCAGGGGAAAATTGCAAAAATAATGAAAAGAAACTTAAAATCTCAAAGTTAAAACCAAGATTTACTCCTAATTTGAGCAGAGTAAGCAGGACCAAAACTGAAAATGATGAGATTGCTAGCTGTGACAAAAGGACAGCTTCTACTGATGTGAAAGTAGATGCTACATTGTCATTTGAGGAAATGTCACTGATAAAACACGAAGGAGAAACTGAGACAGATGTTACAGAAAATCAGAAACAGGAGAAAGGGGTTCAATCTATGAAAAGTTTGTATGATGAAGATGTACATAGAGTGGAGAATGAAGAGGAGACAGTTTCCAGTTTTACAAAGCCAGCTAATATGAGTGGGTTTCTGTCAAACTTAACATCTAGTGGAACCAGTGATTTGCCTAACAGCAAGATTAAAAATGATGCTGAAGAGTCTGTTCATTTGACAGATGAAGTTAATGTGTTAGAAAAACAAGGAAGAGCTATAAAAGAGGAAGGCAAGTCAGGAGAGGTAAAGACACCAAGAAGGTCTAGATTCAAACCTAATCTTATTTCAAAGAGCAACAGAAATGATACAAAGAAAACAACATCTCAGAAGTCAGCCAGTTTTGAAGGAGATAAAGAAAGTTGTTCACCTGAAGAAGATATCAGCAAAGATGAAACAGATTTTGAAAAATTTTCTGAAAGGAAAGTCAGATTTATGCCAGGCAATGACAAAGAATTTAGAAAAAGCAAAGAGAGTGGTTCTTATTATGAAGAGGATAACGAACTAGGGGATAACGAGCAAAGAGTTAAACCCGCTAAAGCACCATATTCATATTCAAGATCACACTCAGACACAGAAGATGGATCTCAGTCAGAAGGTGAAGGAATTCATCATCATAGCAAAAGAAAATTTGCCCCTTTTCTTGGACCAAGTGTGCGGCAAAGGAGAAGACTTTCATCAATGACGATGTCTGAAGATGAAGGACATATGTCTGATAAGAATATGACAGAGAAAGCAAAGGGCAGCTCTGAGGTTAGCTTTATTTTTTATACTATTGTGTTGGAAAGCTCTAAGTCTGCAGTAGCTTTTTCTAGCTGAAGTCAAGCTTTAGAGGTTTTGCACAGAGGCTGAGAGTTAATATTGTTGGTGTTACCCAAAGGAAACAGTTACCGTAATGGTTCATTACCTGATGGCTGGGCTGGACGATTTCTTCTGTTAAAAAGATCTAAGTGAAAAGCATTGAAATATTTCAAAAGATAAAAATTATTGAATCTCAAGCTTGCAGCCAGTATAGATACTGTCAGTCATTTGATGCTTTTTGAATCTGACAGCAGAAATACCATACTCCTGCATCAATTTCAATATGTTTTCCTCCCCTTATTAGATTCATAAACACTAACCATTTTGCGGACCTGGATGATAGGTTTACAACTTCTATCTTCACTGTTTAGCAATTACAGTATGATCAGCATTGCAGAGGATGTTCCTGTTCAATCACTTGTACGGGTGCATGGGGGGGGGTGGCACATTCTCATCTTAGACAGTAGTTTTTTTGACCAATTCATGGGATTAAGCTGAAAACCTTAAAGGGTAATGTGGCCAGCTGCAACCCTAATCAAAAGACAGTCAACAAGAAACTAAATTTGAATTTGAATAAATGAATCAAGGCTTAGGGCAAGTATGACAACAAAGATATGTTGGTTGGCATGTACTATATTTCAATCATAGTTGAGTTGACAAATCCATGTGATGGTAAATGTAACATCCATGTGATGATAAATCAGAGAGTTGACAAGACCATGTCATCATCAATAGTAAACAAGTCACACAATGCAAATCGAGTGGCTAAGCTCTATTAGTAATGTCTTGTTGTACGATCAAATTAGTAATGTCTTAAACCTTCCCAGGTCCATCCCAAGGCAAGTTGATTGGGTGGAATTCTGATTGAAAACTAGATGAAGATACACAGTGGTGGGAGTATGGAATAGTCTCAAAAAGGCTACGCTCACTTCCACAGAAAAACCACAGCATCGAAAAGCAACAGAAAATCCAATGAATTTTCTCAATTAGGAGACAAAAGTTTTCAAACGCCTTTGGCGCACTTACTTCCTGTTATTCTTTGGTTGCCCTCTGCTGGTGAATCAAGACTACAATTGCTCCCCTGCAATTACATTGTTTTATTGTCTATTACAGGTTAGTGAAGGTGGATCAGCTATCAATAAAGCACTGGAAATTGTTATAGAGGTACTGTATATGTTAAGCATACAGCATCTTAGTTTTCACTCATGCGGAAGGTCGTTGTTGGATCTATGGTTGCCATTGGTAGCTACTGTATGGTTGCTATCTTGAGTGTTGGTGTCCTGTGGCGGATTTAAGGGGCAAGTGGGGCAACTGCTCCCAATGTCTCTTCTGGCATTTATTTTTGGGAGAAATGTTGATATGTGTTTTCATGCTACCTGTGGTATCTTTATTGATGTGTTGTAAGTAAACAATAGACAATAGACATAAGTAAACAATAGACAATGAAAAGTTATACCTCTACTTATTGTCATTTTACAGAATGATGCAAAAGCTGTATCTAGGGCAGAGTCAAAGAAACAGAAAAGGAAGAGAATAATAATCAATGAGCCAAAGGAGAAAATGACCATGTTCGACTACATCTATTATAACCCTAAAGGGTAAGTCGCAAACTTACGATCACATTTGAAGATAGCCATACAGACACAAGAAACCTCATCATAGCATCTTGTTTGATGTTTGTCATTTTTGCGCATATGATGCATAAATTCAACTTATATTCCAAAAACTGTTGTTTTTGTTGCTGTTGTTATTCATGGCTTTATCATCTGAAAATTTTGGCTCTTTGCCCTCATCAAGTCATGGCTGTACTGGCCCTGTACGTTCTGCCGTTCTCTTTTTGATAAAGTTGCAAAGAATTTGCTTCAACTTTGAATTTGATGCCGTTTAAAGCCAGTTTGCAAGTAGTTCAGGCATTACTTACTTTTTGGGTTTGGGGACATGCCAACAGGAAGTGTATTGATTTTCTTGATTTGGTATAAGAAATGGTATCAATTTCACGAAAGATATATGGATATGGCACACAAAATTAAAGAGTGATTGCTTCAAGAACAACACTTTCATTGTTCTCCAAAAATGTTGAATCCATAGATGCTGCAAGGAAAGGCTCCATTGCTGATTTTCTTGCTTTGATGCAAGGGACAGTATCGATTTTCATGAGGGGTCTATAGATATGGCACACAAAGTAAGAAATGGCACAGTCGTTGTTCTCCGAACATGTCCAGGTTATAGATATTGCAAGAAAAGATTCCATTGCTGATTGGAATCTATTCAACATTTTAAAAAGGGTTAATTGTATTCTTTACTGATAACACATTAACACTGAACCATTTTCCAATGTGGAAAAATGTAAATACAGCTTTGGAGGCTTTTCATTCAAAGTTTACGTGATTTGGACATATTTGGAGAACAAAGAAAAGTGCTGTCTCTGGAGTTTTATTGAACTTCCTGTTGTCTTGTAATCAATGTCCAAGCAAAATGTATTCGAAATGTAGTATTTTGCATTCAGTTATTTATTCTTTTTGATTTAGTACTGAAGAAGAGAAAGCAGAAAGGGAAGCTGGGAAGGAACAAGAAAATAAACGTCAGAAGAGGTACTGTATATAATAGGCAATTACGCTTAAGATGGCAGGGTGAGGAACTTTTCAGCAAGATACATTGCGTTCCAATTATGAATCATTGACAGATCTATATGGATTTGCTTAAAGTCTACATATTACATTGCTAAAGATTACATTGTGAAACAGTTATTCGAACTGAATTGTATCCCTGGGTAAAGAATTTTGAAATAGATAAAAAAATAATAAATAAAATAAAGAATGCAATAATGGACCTTGGTAAAAAGCTCCATGTACCCGTTTTAGTGTGATCTTATATCGCTTTATTGTTTGATTTTGTCCCATTGTAAAATCATGTAAGATCTTTTACTGATCTACACAGTAGTGATCTCAGAAAAGCAGCAGGGCCATTGGTGAAATAGGAAATATTCCAAGCTTTTATCTTGTTGTATTCAACATAAAAATTTTCAAGAATGAATTCTTAGGAAAACACTTACGAACTACTTTACCAAGGGGAACAGGAGGATACTGAAGGGAGCAGAAGACTATGACTTCTCTGTGGGCATAACATCGAGAACATGCATCAAGTAAAGCCACACATGAACGATGATTATTGATAAAGACCTAGAAGTACAAACATAAAGCAAGAGTGAAAATAAAAGTTGCAAATGAGGAAAGAAAATAGATTGAGAAGAATTTAAAGTAACTGTTTTGTCTCACATCCTAATAGTGAGCATGATCACTTGAAGTAACGAGTTCCCTTTGTGTCGAAGAGTTTCATCGGTATACTCCAATAGACCCACTTGCAGTTCTCAGACTCATAGCTTTCACGTTCAAGACTTCTTCCTCTTCATTATCGATTATCAAAAGAATACAAAATACAACAGCAACAAACAAGCAGTGTCCTCTTTGCCAACACCACTCTATGGACAACACAGAAACTCATTCTCGCCCCAGTATTTTCCATACACCGGAATTCTTTGCACATCTCTATAGGGTCCCTATCTTTTTAGCCAAGATAATTGGCGTTGTCAATGGGCTCCTCCACTCTTTTACTAGCAAGTCCCCTGTCTTTTAGGACATTTTTTATCGTCTCTGAAATAATAACTTAACGGTATTTCAATTAATTTCTTTTCTTCTTATAGGCTGCATGACGAGTCCATGAGGATCGATGAATCAGAGATTGTGTTAGGATCATTGAACGGTGATGACACAATGAATTCAATTTCCTCAGCAACTGATAATGAAACAAAAGGGGAAGTAGGTGCTAGCAGTAGTGTCGATGGCGATAAAGACGATAATGATGACGATAATGATGACATCATTGCTCCACAGATTAAGATTGGAGAAGATGGACAAATAATTATCGACGAGCAAAGGTGATTTCAAAAGTATTCGTTTTGGTTCAGATTTTAAAAAGGCATTAAGTAGCAAAGCCACTTCTCTAGGAGAAAATCATTCCAAAATCTCGTCAACTATCGTTTAAAATCCTGAAAAATCTTCCAAAGTTCCAAATGTCTCAAGATGTTCACAAAGCTACTAGAAATCTGAAATAGAATCCTAAAATTCTTCGCAAATCCAAAGGTAGCCCGGAAACCTCCCCCAACTAATGATAGAATTTTCAAAGAGATTCCTCGAAAATCTTGCAAAACCTCGAAAATTCTTCAATGTTTGGAAAAATCTACCCAGGGTACCAGAGCCAAAAAATAGCTCTCTTTGGCCCTGGTACCCAGGGTAGGAAAAATAAAGAATCAAAATATTTTGAAAATCTCAAGAAATCTGAAGAATCCAAAAATCTCAAAAGTCTTAGAAATCTTAACAATCTCACGAAAAATCTCAATCTATAGGCGTCTTGAGAATGATAGCACGAGGATAACAACAGTGCTATTTATAATGAAATGTTGAGTATTACACCTATCTTAATAATTAAACCTTGATTCTTTTTCAGTTTGACGCTGAAGACCACGAGATCGAAAATGAGTTTGGAAGGAAGGTATGTGTGTCAGTGTTGTTTTTCCTTGGGATATTCTGCCTTATTCATGGTTCAACTTCTGCAGCGTGGGCCCATAGTTTTCACTTAGCCAAATTTGATTTTGGGAATGTGTGTAATTACAGCATGCTCGTAAAGGACTCTGGGGATGAAGGTCTTCAACATTTATCCATTTCTCAAAACGAGGGATTCCCAAGAGACTGCAATACAGTAAGGCCCCGCATTTAAGAAACCACCTAAAAGAAACTTTTAGGCTACTAAGAAATGACTAGGCCCCCTGCCTATAAGAACTCTTGAGGCTCGCACCCAAAATAAAGTTTCTTGTATTTTGAGTAACATTAATTGGTGGTCTGATAGAGTGAGAGCATTACACTTTATACATGATTCGTTAGGAAATTACTAGTGAGATATTTTGGATTTAACAGATTTTTGCCTAAATTTCAATTCATGTCCTTGACAATCATTGTTGACAAACATAAATGGCTGAATATGGATGATATACCCATAGACAATCTCATTTTGGTGTAACTTATTTGCCTAGGACTTCAAAGAAATTAAATTAGCAACTTAAGAAACTTGAGCCTAAAACATGATAAGTATCAGAGATATAAGAAACATTTTAGGCTATGGTGTGAAAAGTAGTTTCTTAAATGCGGGGCCTTACTGTAGTTCCTTGAACAAGTTTGAATAGTGAAATCCTATTCTTTTCACGGTTTATTTTTCTTGCAGTGAAATTGTGTATAATGATGACTTTGATCCATACTGGCGAAGAAATGAGCCCAGGAAGAAGAAAAGATGGCCCGTGGAAGGTATGAGCGATATTGTTTACAACTGTAGTTATTGATTTAACATGAAGCATCTCGTTGATAAATAGCATCTTTTTGAAAACGATACAGTAACCCTCATTGCAGTTTCAAAATTGAAACTTTCAATTTCAATGAATTAGATAAACCAAGCCGAAGGAACTGTTTTCGTGGTAGTTAAAACTATTCTTACCCTGAGTAATCTAAATTAATTTACAACAACAATGGCATTAAACTAATGCTACTGCGACCCCAAATTACCGCAAAAAGGTCGTCTCTTTGTCCATTTATGTTGAGCATTTGGCCCGTTCACACTTTTGTACAAAAACGGAGAGAAAAACCTTCGTTTTTGTGAAATGCTCACACTGATCCGCACAAAAACGCCACAAAACGGAGGTTATCGAAAATGCGACATCAAAAGTGGATATTCAAAAAACGGAGGTTTTTGAAAACGTTCCAATATTCAACAACAAGCTTCACAAAACCGGAGCAATGTGAACGCACAAAAACGGATAATTTTCACTGGATCAATGTCAACAGACAAAAACGGATATTTTTCCCTCCGTTTTTGTACAAAAACGGAGCAGTTTGAAAGAGTAGACTCGATGCAATAAAAACGGATACTGACAAAAACAGAGCAGTGTGAACAGGACGTTAAAGGATTTTTTCAATATTTTTTTATCGTTTTCAATGTTCTCGAAATCGAAAATTTTAGGAAACTTGCTAAAGCTCTAAAAACAGGAAACAAAAAGGTCTGCAAAACATCCTTGAATCTGATTCAGCCTTTTTGCTGACATTTCAGACGTATATCTTCGAAGTCGGTGCATTGTATGGTTTATCGTGTTATGTCAAAAGTAGATATATTTTGTCGCATCCCGTAAATAAAGAAGGATTACCCTCCTTCGAAACTTATAAATTTGACCAAATTGGTACGTATGACTTCTTTCATTTTTAGCGCAGAGCTCAAATCTTTAAAAAGGTGGGTGTAGAATTCTGTTAGAATGTTTTTTGAATTAAGGTGCTTGAAAGGCACTTTAGGTCATTTGCTGTAAATCTGTCGAGGCAATATTTTGATATATTGATTAGTTTCAAAATGGCGGCATTTATTAATTTTAAGGTTCTAACGTCATCAAATTTCTAAATCCTAAACCAGAAGAGCTACAGATTTCTGCTTGGAACCCAAATGTAGACTTTTATTAACTATGGATTTCTTGAAGATTGTATCAATTTTCCTCAAGCAATTTCAGATTTACAATGATTTTAACACCTCTAAAATCTTTGATAAAATTTTACAAAAAATAATCATAATTCAGCCATTTTGAAAATAATGGAGATACCAAAAAAATCCACGGCAGATTTACAGTAAATTACAAAAGTTTCTTTGAAGTCTTTTAATTCATGGAAGAATTTGATACAATTTTATGTCCACCTTTTCGAAGATGAAAGATTTGAACTCCATGTCCTACTTTTTGCTTATTTCTTCCGCAATCTCTAAAGTCTGTTTGCTAAACCCTTTCTTGCAGATACCCTGAAATTCTATCGAGTTTTGGGAAGAGTTGGAACTGATTTTAGTCTTATGACGCAATTCTTTCCTGATTGTACACGGAGAGTTTTAAAGGTGACATATTTTTTTATTTACTTTCTTTGTAACATTTTACTTCATATTCCTATCATAAAGTTTATCTCAAATAAGACGTCACATGCCACTTGAATATTATAAATAGTTGCGAATTACAACGACCAAAGTTCTTTGAATGAAGTATTCCGCGTTGCTGCAAATCTCACTTGAGGTGCAGCTTATAGCTTTACAGCTGGTATTTAAGTATTTCTTTTCAGTTAAATCAAATGCTGAATTATTTTTAGAAGTGACGACAAATACGAATAAATCAGTTGAAAAGCTCCACGATTGTCGCTAGAAAACCGATATTTTGAGTCGTAGGCACTGGTAATCATTGTAAATCTTGGCCAGGATTCTTTAGTTCGCAAATTCAAATGAAGATTCAATTTGTACGCGATAGCGAGATTAATTTCAGGCAGAATCAAGCATGTAGAAGAAGAATTAATGGGAATAGAAAGATTGATCGGCCTAAAAATTCTATCCAATTTCATAGTTCACGTATGTTATAGAGCCTAAGAATTTTGGCCAGTGCTAAAAGTTTCTTAAAATCATCAGATTTGAGTACTCCAGAGTTTCTTAACGAGTAATGGATTTCCAGTGCTTAGACATTATTCAATGACCTTTCGAGAAATGTGTAACTGGAAACAGGTGGGAATAAAGTTGCAAGGATCTCCTTTGAGAAAAGTAAATAGTTTACTCATTAAGTCACATTTCTCCTGTATTGGAAACTTCGCTAATTGAAAGACGCTGATCAGATAATTAAAATTCCTAAACTTAGTTAGTCTTTGACACGATGCTTCAAAAAAATATTCAATTTCCGAAATTTGGCAGAGTTTGGAAAGCTGGAGATACCAGACTCACCCAATATGAATTTTTGGGAACGACAAATCTCACCCTATGTAGCCATAACATTAACCTGTTGTACTCTTACTTTGCAGAAAAAGTTCAAAACGGAAGAGAAATTTAATGGAGATCTTATTGATCGGGCATTGAGTAAGTAAATTTATGCTTTGTTACAGCAAACAAAATCTGAGACACACTTTGCCTCATAAAGTGTGCTGATCATTTGTAACAATACATTGAATTTCAGTTAAAACGGTTAAACGAGCTCCCTAGGTCGATGCACTTTTCTTCTAGGGCATTCGTAGATTTTAAGCAAATTCATGGGACAAGCATTTCCTTTGAAGTTGGCAGGTTATTCAAGTATTGCCATGTCATCATCTCTTATCGTGTCGCACCAGAACTGTCGATGTTGCTCAGTAATGTCTGCCTGACAAAGTAAGACTTGAGAATTCTTTTCCAATAAAGGTTCTGCAGGTAAACTCAACGATGAAGTAATAGACCAAAATTTTATAGTTCTGGTGCAAAATATCTTCCGGCAAATTGATCATGCATTTTTGTTTAGAACCACAATTTTCGGGACGTTGAGGTTTCCAAACTGCCAGGGTACAGTAAATAGGTGTAAGAGGTCTTTTGATTGGAAAAGTAACCAATATAGTAAAAACTCTATTATAAGAACTTATGATTTTGCAAGTTAGACTTGGTTGAATATGATCGTGTAAACCGGCCTTAAGACGTATGAAATCGTAGCCTAACTAGAAAATTGCAGCCTGCAGGTTCTTTATTTACTGGGTTCTCATACGCGGGTTTTTTCTGTGAGTGTTGACAGGTTTTGTGTCGGCTTCTCTTATTTGCCGGTGTGGAAATTTTTATTTTACTGAAGCAGAGGTTAGAGCTTTATCATGAATAGACCTTTTAGCTATTCTGAAAACAATCAAGATGTCATGGTATTTTGCTACACTTTGTCGAATTTTCGAATCTGCACAATACTGATAGAACCTCTAACGCCGTTCGATCGAACGTCACGTATAAAAATGTATGAAAATAACGCTAGATCCAGTCTCTTTTGTAGAATAGCTAAAAGGCCTGTTGTAAAATGGATGCCAGGTCATTTTTCAGCACCAGTCAAAATTCTAATGCAAAGAGTGTCTCAGGGCCTGTTCATGCGAAGCGACGGGCTCGCTCTCCTTTGCAGGACAACAGTAACCTGCGTTTATAGATTGGCAACTATAGGCCCTTCGAGTATTGACTTGGGCAGAAGGTTGAAACAGTTGGGCAATTATTTATCATTCGTAAATGAAGGAATTGCGTCGTTTCTATTTTAGAAAATATGCTGCCAATGGACGAAGCATTGTTTGCGGAACTTCAGCAAAGTAAAGAGGAGATAGTTTATGATAAAAATACATTTACTGGGGTACAGAGAGGACGAAAGGCTGCAATTAGAGCTAAAAAGAGAGGTAAAAACACAAAAGAACAAGAGATTGTTCGTGAAGAGATTATGAATATGGAAGTGGCAGAAAACGTAACGTTATGATGTAATGCTAAAATGCTCATTAAATTCTGTCTTGAGATTTTTGAAAAACGAAACAAAACATTAGACTGCTGCTTCTACCCGATGTTCAGCTGAAATTTTCAGTTCAATGAAAATGATGAATATTTCTTGTTTCAAGCTTTTCAGCATTTACTAGGTGAGCAAAATAGGTGACACGTTTTACGGGCTGCGCAGTAAAGACTATGTGGCCGATATTCAAAACTGAACCACAGGTTGGGCTCCCGGGGAGAATGGTTTCAGAAATACTTGCACAATTCAGTAATACATACAAATGTACCAAGATCTAATCATACCTGCCAGTTAACTGTGTTAAATTTCTCTTGAATCCTCTATTAGTTACAGAGACTCCCGTCTTAAATTGTGTTGTGTTGCTGCAGTTGTATTGAATATATTCCACAGGTTTTTACACAGCTCGCCTGACGTCTAAACTTTTTTGACTTAACCTTCACCCGGTATAAACATCAATATCTTTGTCTCATATATTTATATATGATATAAATATACAATATAAACATCTTCTTGTTGTACATATTTCAGTGAAATATAAAAATAGATTATGTTCAACGTAGCACCCATTTTCTGTCGTTGACTTTGACTTGACAAAATGCAGAGTAGATCATTCAAGTGTCTTAGCTTTTGGTACGTGTGGCCAGGTCATGGGTGCTGCGAGACTGCTGCGTAGGCCTCCATTAAACTATAATTAAGAATTGCTTCAACAATGTGTATTTTTACTTCTTTTGTTCTTCTGATAGTATGTGTAATGAACACATTCCGAGGCACAGTCACTCAGTGCAAGAGGTAGACTTGTGCCTTTCCATTCCTTGCTGTTCCCCCTCCGTTCTTTGATTTGCTGATGGTCAATAGCGACTCGTAAGGGACAAAAAGGCACCAGTCTATGCAAGATGGCAACAAAAGCGCATGAAGTGGAACTTGCCACATAGACAACAAACATGGAGAAAGGGCAAATATATGATATTGTCAGTCTAAGTGAATATGTTGAAGCTATTCTTTACAATACCTTGATGTAGGCCAACACAGCGGCCTCCGATCACCTATGGTCAATTTGGCAGAATCGGATGTTGTGTCAAATTAAGCTTGTCATGAACATTTGGCTGGGCATATTATCAAAAATGCCCCCCCCCACAGAATTGTGGCAAGCTATCTAAAGTTCCCTTCGATCTGTTAAGTTACATAAATTACTAATTTACAGGCAATTAACAATTTACACATTTCAGATTTTCGCAAAGATTGGAGCCATATACTGTTTTGCAGTTCTGTGCACACCTGTCTAAAGTAGAAGGTCCCGTATTCTTTCTTATTGGACTTGCCACAAGTCTCTCCGTTTTCAATCCGAATTATCAGGAAAATGCGAATCCACTTTCATCACTTTTGGTGACAAAATTGGACAAGATGACCAGCAATTTCCAAAACCCTGTCCCTCTTTGTGGTTTGAAAATTCCTGAAAGTATGACTGCAGCAACCAATTTTTGAAAAGTAATATCCCAAACATCATTTTCATTTTCTTTTTAATCTTTCATTTTCTCTTCATCTTTTTTTTTCAAAACAAAAGCATTGGTTTGACGAAAATCCTTGGATATACTTCATAGGGGAACAAAACAAATGTTCATCTTCTTTACGACTGCATATACATAATAAGTGGCCTTGCACTTTCATTTTTGATAGCTTAGGTGAAGCCACCAAACAACTAGACTTACGACGACAAGTCCCTTGCATCCCTGTGGTAAACCTTGCTCAACAGGTACTCATAATGAAACAGTGAAGAACCTGGTCCTATTTTCTGCACTGTTTTCAATTCTGCAATCAAATCGAAAATTCTATCACATTTACACTGCAACAATTAGTAATTCATAAATCTAGCAATCTGATTGGTACCCAAGGAATCACAGAGTTTGGGCCTAAATAGAGCCAGGTTTTTCAGAGTAATATTACGAGTCTCTGTTCACTGAAGCGCCATCATCAAGTCAAAGAGCACAGGGAAACAAGACACTCATCATCATAAGTCTACTGCTGCGGAAAACAACGGACATGTGACTAAAACAATGGTTTTACAGAGTTGTGTGCAGTTTGGTGACAGAACCCTTTTAGTTTTTTGAAACTGTTATCCACAAAACAAGGGCAGATTTTGTAATACAGTAGCAACAATTCCTTCAGTGGACACCTCAATTCAATGCCATTGCGACTGCAGACAAAAGAAATTCTCTCAACCAGTAATTCAAAACAAATGGCTGCAAAAGTTGCCTTGAAAATCCGTATGGTAAGCACTGATCACTTTGAATTGAGGTGTCAATGAAAGCTACTGTTGCTATTATATATATTACAAAATGTGTTCCTGATTTAAGTGTACAGTATCTTCACTTGTTCCACTCTGTATGCCATACTGATCTGGACCGACGGATTGTTGACAAATAGAGACAACGATGCAATTTCCTTCCTCTTTAATAAAGAATTTATTCATTTTCCTCACTACGGAGTCTAGCATTTCCATTTGTTACCTTAATGGTCAACTGTTGTGCACGGTCAACAATGTCCTTTCTCTTCTTGCTTGAGACATTGTGAGCAATCTCAGCAGCATATGTCCCCTTCAGCATGAGAAGTAATTCAAGTTCCTGTAAAATCAATTATAAAGATTTGAGCAATGTTCTCTTGTGGTTTTGCTGTCAGATACACAGAAAGAATTGCACACATTCTCAATGCATCTTCAATTACCATGAAGTCCTCAAATAAGCCCCCAGGGGCTTATTTTGCAGATACTTTTTGGGATGGGGGCATATTCAAAGGGGGCTTACTTGAAGGTGGGGACTTAGCTAGCAGCAGCCAAAACTATTACCAGTGCCTGGTGAATTTTGTTTAGTTGATCCAGTACCTAAGCAGAAGGGATTGCAGATCTCTGAGGGATCTAGCATTGGCCCCCAGCCTGCCCATTACCCCTGCAAACCCTATACAGTCCTGTCATTCTCACCTTGACATTGTGGACAACAAATTTCTTGAAACCATCAGGCATCACATGTCTTGTCTTCTTGTTGCTTCCATAACCAATATTTGGCATCAAAAACTGTCCCTTGAATCTTCTTCGAACTCTGTTATCAATACCCTTTGGCTTTCTCCAGTTTGGCTACATGAGAATGAAACAATAACATTATGTATACTCCACCTAGTTTTTTATGCTACTCCTTATAGATCAAATTCATTTTGCTTAGAAGGGCTCCAAAATTACGAAGCAAATTTTACAAGTAACAACACACTCAAAACAACATCAAAACAGCTGCTGTTACTGCACAGTGTCAAAAGGTTCATGAGTTCATGTATGCATCTATATTTGTATGGATGCATACTTTTGTCATCAAATTATTACAATATAAAGCCAAAAAAGAATGCGATCTAATTACAGGTACATATAAATATATATTAAAAATTTAAAGGTGAAAGTTAAAAAGGTAATCTAAAAACACCCCAGGTCAAACATTACGACAGAATTTCAAGGAACATCAACTTTCGATTGTTATTATTTTCAACAGCATTTTGCGGCTAAGATCGGAACCCCCACCCCTTCCCTGTCAATGGCCTTCTACCAAAAGTGTCTTCAATCAGCCTAAAATTATTGGCATATGTAAGACTTTGGGAGCAGCAAATATTGTACATGTCTTGTGCTACTTGTGGGACTTCAACCAAAGATACGCCATTTCAGGAGGTATAGTAAAACCTTTCTATTCTACATTCTATTCATTATTTGTGATGTTTTATCCACATTTTTCAAAAACCTTTCAGAGATTTCCATATGGTGCTCATATTCTCTTAAGGGTCTAAGGGTAAGGATAATAATAATAATAATAATAATAATAAAATGTACATTTTTAGAGCGCGCATACAAATAACAAGTTATCTATCTATGGCGCTTTACAATGACAAAAGTTTATAACGGGTTTAAAATTTAGATAAGTAATAAGAAGTCCTCTGCTTTTTAAAATCTTAAAAACGGCCAAAATGAATGTTTATGAAATGAGTCACGAGAAGATTTGTTTAACTAAAAGCAATTTTAAAGAAATAGGTTTTCAAATTTTTCTTAAAAAAATGAATAATGGAAGTCGATAATGGCCAAATGCCATTAAAAATACGATAATGGAAGTCGATGATCCCTTAATTTTGCATGACTGAGTTTCTTAATTTTTAACACTCTCTCTGAGAGTTGGGTTTCTTTTCAAAAGATTCTTGAACCCAGTCTAGAATCGGCATGCCTTATGCCACAAATCTGTGGTTGACAACCTCTTCCTCTTTTTTATGCTGCTGCATTGCTTTGTTCTCCAGTCCAAGAATGGTTGATGTAAACTTTTGAAGTCAACAACTCAAAATCCATGTTTCAATGTACTCTAAAAATAGTTGGTGCATTCTCCTTGCGTAACAAAGAGAAGTGTTCAGCAACTGGCGTAATGTAAATCTGTGGCATACTGTACGTATTTTGTCAATTCCACTGGGGCTTGAAACAAAAGGCACATATGTGTATTTATCGTACCTTAATCTTGTCATATCGATCTGATTGATGACGAATGAACTTCTTCGTCCTCTTCTTGACAATAGGTCTTTTAACTGTTGGAACAACCATCTTGCTGCAGGAAAAGTTAAGAATGTGTTTTAAACTTAGCCACCATTAAAAGTTTCAAGTTACCCTTGCAGATCTCGAGGCCAATTCATAATCCAGAGCCGCAATGAATTTATGCCATCACTTGAATAAAACAAAGCATATGGAATCGTATCTCTAGGCTGAATACGATTCTGTCCAAGTTAAATGGCCTAGGCCCTTCATATCAATTTTAGGTTGGCTGAATGAGAAAAACATCTCAACAATGCTTGGAAAAATCTCACTAAATATATGGAAAAAGCAACAATTTGTTCAAAACGGTCTAGAAGTTACAGAAGTGATAAAGGATTGAGAAACAGTGAACGGATAGAAACTCGTTCCTCACCTTGTTTCAGGTTGAAGGGAAAAAAGAAAGACCGAAGCTTCGAAGCCGCATTGGAAAGAGGCAGCCTCGTTATGCGTTTCCACATGGTTTTGTCATTCTGATTTTGCAGCATGGCGGCAAGATAGGGTGTTTGCTGTGGCACGGAGAAAGTACATTTATCAAATACCCTTACAAGGTACGGTACGTTTTCGATCTTTAAGCACATGAGTTCGAAGACCATATTAGATTTGAGTAAATATCTCTGGAAATTTTTTAACAAAGCTCAACCAAATAGATGCTGTACAAGCTTTTATTTGATTGGCTTATGGCCCTGAGAGGTCAACTACGGAGCAGGGCAGAGCTCAAGTAAAAGTTTCATTTTTTTTTTATACCTTGAAGTCTGGCGTGTTCTACAAGACATCTATTTGCTGCTCCCCAAGTCTTACTGAGGAAAAAAATTCAGGCCGATCGGCGGAGGAGGGGGTGGGGTGGGTTCTGATCTTAACGGCCAAGGCCAAATGCTGTAAAAAATATGAAAACCGAAAGTTAATCACCCCTTAACCAATTTAAAGGGAATTTGTAAGCAAGGAATTTCTTAAGGAGGAGCTCCTTCAATAGGAAAACTGTGCTGAAAATTTGCGGCTGAGACCAATAGGTTTGACAATAGATCCTTTGTAGATTAAAACAATAGATCCTTTGTTTATTGCCAACTGCACAGCCAACCAGTCTGCAGAGTATGGCACCTTTCGACGAGATCTCCGGTGTGCAAGGGCAAAATTGCCAATGTGTAGGTGTGCATCACCACGGTGTGCTGGTGTACACCAAACCATTGTGGTTAAAATTTGGGAAAGTTATTCTACATCTCTACATTTCAATGATATTCCAGAGACTCAAATTGATGAATACTTCTGTCTGCAAAATCTAGTAGACCAATATTTCTACTGCTTAAAATATTCAAAAATTTGGAGTAAAAAAAGCAAACATGGGATTGGCAGAGGTGTTCAGAGCAGGTTCAGAGCAAAAGTAGAGGGCATGTCCTCAAAAACTTTCCTGGGGGCTTTGCCTCCAGACCACCTTTTTCTTTATATAAAGAAAGCTACCTTGCACAATTATGCAGACGATAATACTCTAGCGGCTTTTTCAAATACAGTCCCAAACCTAGTTAGAATCTTAGAACAAGAATCAAATGTTGCCATAGATTGGCTTGAAAGGAACCAAATGATTGCAAATCCCGACAAATTCCATGCCATATTGGTAACAAAGGGGAGAGATTGCACAACAGGGGTAAAACTAATACAAGGCAAACAAATTCAATCTGAAAATGCAGTAAGACTTCTGGGGGTAAAAATGGAGCACAGACCAACTTTTGATGAACACATTTCCGATCTATGTAGAAAAGCCGCTGCGCAGCTAAACGCTTTGAAAAGACTTGAGGGTTACATGGAATTTAAAGCCAAAGAGATAATGGTTCAAAGTTTCGTCTTTTCTAATTTTAATTACTGCCCTTTAGTATGGCATTTTTCCTCTGAAAAGTCAATGAAGAAAATTGAGAAGATCCATGAGCGGGCTCTTAGATTTCTTTACAATGACTCTAACAGCTCTTACGACGATTTACTTTCCAAAGCTGGGAAATGCACGATGAAAGTCAGCCGTCTCAGAACTCTTTGTACTGAAATTTATAAAACTGTATCAAAACTAAATCCACCTTTCATGCAGGATATTTTGAAACTAAAAGAAACAACTAGATCAGCAAGAAACCCAAATAAATTAATTCATCATAGACCAAACCAAGTTACTTTTGGGTCAAAAAGTCTCCTATCATTAGGACCACAAATTTGGAATGCTTTGCCCAAAGAGATCAAATTAGCCGAAAACATTCAAATTTTTAAGAGAATGATAAAATAATGGGGTGGGCCAACTTGCAACTGTAATATCTGTAGCTAGCACTGAAATATGCATATTATATAGATATAGACTGTTAGTAGTTTAAATATTCGATTTAGATTAGTTTCTACTAAATTAATTTTAGAAGCTAGAGTGAGATCGAATAAAAATAAGATGACAACAACAACAACAACCTCTTGCTGTCCCCCATTTATTTGTAATGTTCTATGTCTTGATTTCTCAAATTAGTGGAGTTGCTTGGGGCCTGGTCTATCTTGAGTTCATAGGTAATGCAATTATGGTAATTCAATAGGACCACACCCTGACCACTCCCATCTATATTGCCACACCCAAATCTGCCTGGTGTGCAAAAGTTTTGCGAGGAAAATATCTATGGTGTGCACATGCCATACTCTGCAGACTGGGCAGCCAAGGTTGAAAACCGCATGCGTTCTAGCGTGTGCAGTACAAACTTTCCAGTCTGGGAGGAGAGAGCACCCCCTGTGCTAAAATTATGTTCAATTGCATTTTACCTTTAGTTCATGTGAAGATTGTAGAAATGTTCAGCTAGAGATTTTAGACTAGCTATTTCATGGGGAATATATAAGATTTGAGTTTGCGACGAAAAATGGACACAGAAGGAGATTGTTTGACAACGTCAGAAATGCTGTTCCAAGATCTGGCACCTGCATACAGTATTTAACAGATCTTAAGCCATACTGCAAGGTATTTTTACCAGTCACAAAAATATCCCCTTTGGAAGCCTGCCTTGTGCCATATGATGCCATAATGCTATAGGCTATAGCCCACCCACATTAATCATGGCCGGTAGGAGACTACTGTGTTAGCCTAAAAGTGCTTAAATCGCCTAATAAAGAAATTCATTCATTCAAACTTACATTCATTCATTCATTCATTCATTCAAAGAAATTCATTCATTCAAACAATTCATTCATGCTGTAGTTGTCTTTTTCTTCTTCATTGTCTTCTGCCAAATATTTCCACCAATGCACTATGCACACCACGACTGTGGCCATGTGGGCAACAGCGCCATGTTGCATTAATTCTACACATGCGCACGTAGTGCTCCTTCCCAGAACAACCAGAACCTCATATCGAGGCACAGTGTTGAATCAATGCAATATGGCGCTGGCACCCATTAGGCCTCAGTTGTGGTGTGCATACTGTATTGGTGGAAATGTTTGGGAGAAGACAATGAAGAAGAAAGAGACAACCACAGCATCGTAAATTTGAATGAATATATTTCTTTATGAGGCGATTTAAGCACTTTTAGGCTAATACAGTAGTCTCCTACCACCCATGCATTAATTACAACAACATTAATAACAGCAAACTATAGCCCACCCACTTTTTGGCTCATCTTTGTGGGCAAAATTTTGAAAATAATTGTCACTTAGTTGGCTGAAAGAGGAGCTGAAATGGGAACTGTTAAAAGAACAAATTCAGAATGATATATTTATACTGAAGTTAAGCTTGGTCCTGAGGTCTAACTCCAGATTGGTGATCTTGGAGGCCTGGTCTCACAACTCACCTTGTTGTCCTTCTTGGATGGGACGTTGAACTAGGGGTCCCATGCCTGGATGTGGCATGCACAGTGGGCATAAACTACCTTTCAGTAGCTAGAAATCCTGACAAGCTCATCCAAAACAAATTGAAAACAAAGAAACAAACTCTGAAAACTTTCTTACAGACTAAATTGGTTCAAAATGGCAACTCTTGAAGCAATCAAGTATGCTGATGGGAAGCTGCACATTCTGGATCAACTGCAGTTACCACAAAAGAGTGTCATGGAAGAGATAAAAACTGTTGAAGATGGCTGGCATGCAATTAAAGACATGAAGGTTTCATTTACTGTAGTTCTTTACTGTCAATCTCATAGTTACTGTAGATGCTGTATTTGCATGAGCTGGAAGAATTAAGCAAACCTACTGGACAGTAATTGTCTGTGCAGGGCTATTTTTACCATGAAGGACTTATGTAGTATATATATGTACTGTATATATAAATACAGTAGTTAGATCCCCATTAATGGCTAACATTTGCGATCACAGAGGAAAATTTTTTTCTGGGTGAAAAATCAGGGTAAAGGCTTTCATAATAGGTTTCCCAAGTGTCTTGGACATTATTGTTTCAAATTTTTTGCACAAGTATTTGTTACTGTATACTATACTCAGTTATGATAGAAATAGGAAAAGGAAACTGGCAGTACACAGTGTTGTCGCTGTGGCCATAGAGTTTGTTGAAACACTAGTTCAGCCAACCCAATTTCATTTTCAACGTTACAGCCTTTCCACTGTAGGTACGTGGAGCTCCTGCCATTGCCGTTCTTGGGTGCCTCAGTCTTGCTGTTGACCTTGGAAAGCATGGCTTTGACTCGAAAGACTCTCTTTCCAAATATGTCGCTGAAAAGTTAGACTATTTGGTGTCAGCAAGACCCACTGCAGTAAACATTGGCAGAGCTGCAGAAGACTTGAAATGCTTTGTGAAACAACATTTGGAAAATGCAGCAGATGCTAAAACATTGAAGGCATCAGTTATTAAAGAGATTGAAGGAATGGTGCAGAAGGACATTGATGATAACATGAAAATTGGCAACTATGGTGCAGAACATATTCTGAAATCGGCATCTGAAGAGAAAGTCAAAGTTCTGACTCACTGTAATACTGGCTCCTTGGCTACTGTAAAATATGGAACAGCCCTTGGTGTTATCAGATCAGTTCATGGACAAGGTACAGTAATGTTTATGTTGAATCACTGAATTGGCTGGCCCAAAATTACCATGACATTTTACTGAAAGTCTGCTGCCCTCTTCTAATTACCAAAATTTGCCATTGTACCTACTTTTATGATGAATATTGGTGGAAAACTACCTATTTTCAGCTAAGTTTTGCCAACTTCAGCCAAAGTGACCCTTGTTTAAGGAAAATTTGCCAAAAAATGAATTCATGTTTAGGGTATTTGGGCCAAAAACCTACCATTATGGGTGGCGCATTCCTATATTATGTATCTTGCTCCATGGCATCATGTCTTATGGATCTTTTGGGAACAAAGCCCCTAAAGCTAAGTTCATTTGTGATCTTGGAAATTGCTTGGTTGTAAAGTTTCTTAGGTGAAAGCTTTGAAAGATCAAATTTGTACTAAAGGTCTAATAAGAGGCTGTCATAAACTACCCCTCTCAGATAATTGCCTTCTTATATGATAAACCTTTTACAGTAGCTATTCTATGAAAGAGCCTGGATCGAGCGATATTTTTATACAATTTTATGCGCGAGGCTCGATAGAGTGGCGTTAGAGCTTCGATCGCAATTGTGTACATTCGAAGATCCTACAAATTGTAATGAAAAATATCGTTCGACCCACATTCGTTTTCTGAATAGCTAAAAGGTCTATTCTAATAAGAATAGTTCTTCCAAACATAGTTGTACTAAGTATTGGTTGATAACAAGGATGAACTACATCATGTCCAGCTGCGAATTTAGCTTTCAAACTCGAAGTTTATCAGTTATTCCTAAACATGGCATAGAGTTCCTAAGATCAGTGGCGTAATGGAGCAGCTCTGGGCCCTTAGCAATGTTTACACAGGGAACCCCTGAGGTGGCAGATACAACTTAAGCTTACTAATTACCAAAATCAACACAATTTTTTATCAGCAAACCATGAAGTACCCCAAAACTTCCATTACTTGGCTTTAAGGAGGTTTTCTATCTCAATTCACGTTGGGCCAAAACTATTTTGGAGAGTGTGGCCCAATACTGAATGTGAGTGAAGCGAGGCAAAGTTAGGTACAACCGAGTGTCTGCTCAGGGAAATTGTTCTAGCTTCGTTCTATAGATTGTTGGAAAATGCATCTCTATCTCTTTCATAACTTCGATCGGTGATGGGCGTCACAAAGAAATTTTCGACAGTTGATCTCAAGCATCTGACAGAAATCTGCTAATTGCTTTCATGATTCCTGGAAGACAGCAAATCACTTTTTTACAAGTTTGCAGTTTACACCTTTTTTTAATATACTAAACGCACTACGACGGTTTTCAGCTCAATAGAAATCTTGGGGCTTCTTTAAAAGGGTCTCTTGGGGTCTTTAAAAGGATCTCTCTAAAGTGATTACCGCAAATCAAGGTGCTGTTTCTTCCAAATTTGAATGTGTACTTTACTGAAGGCTGGGCCCCCTTTGGGGCCTCTTAGGAGTTGCTCTAGTGCCATCCACCGTGCGTTACGCCGCTGCCTAAGATTTAATTGCGTTCCTACCCTTTTCCTGTTCTGAATTTTTCAATTTTAAGGATGCGTCCTATACGCAGGTGCAGCATATTTTGGTGGGTTTTACTGTGCCTTTGCTCGTAATCAGCCTCCTGAAAAACCATTAATAACAGCGTGGAACTTTAGCCCCCTTACTCTCATTATTTACTGCAGGGAAATTGGATCATGCGTTTTGCACAGAAACAAGACCCTACAACCAAGGAGCGAGGCTAACTGCTTACGAACTCGTCTACGAGAAGATACCATCAACTCTAATCGTTGATTCCTCTGTTTCATTGCTTATGACGAAACAAAAACTTGCTGCTGTTGTTGTTGGTGCTGATAGAGTGGTTGCTAATGGTGATACTGCTAATAAGATTGGTACTTATCAGCTGGCCATAACAGGTTTGACAATTTCATGCTAATTTCTGTGCATGTATATTTTGTAAGAGACTGCTTCTAAGAAACTCAACTCTCAGATCGCCAAAATGGGAAACATAGCTTAATATACTATTTATTCTGACAGGGAATCTTTGGCTAATCTTTACTTCATTTCCAGTTGTTTCCAGTATCATATTACTCGGAAGGTGCTTTGATAGCGTCTGAACATTGAAATGGCGTGAAATAACCTTTTTTGAGATTTTCACTAGGGAAATGTAGTAAACATGAAGAGTATAATGAAACCTTTAAGAAATTCGAAAGAAGCCCCAAGTACTCAAAATCTCATAATTTTAAGAAACGGACCCTTTGGGTCACTGCACATCAATTTCTTAACGATGATTAAAATAGCATTCTTAAGCATATTTTTATTTAAGTCACCTAAAAATTGTTTTAGACGATGGCCCAAATTCTTAGTTTTCTTGAAAATATTTGTATGAGTATTTGTTCACATGATTTTGTTCACGCGACACCGAAAAAACTTCTTAACGACATGAAAATGTCACAGATAAGCTTTCCGTTGACACGAAAACAGCGCATTTTTGCAATTTTGAAGGCCATACATGAAAACGGTAGAATTTGAAAACGAAACTCTATCAGATACAATTTGAAACCGGTGTCTTGTAGACTGTAGTCGAAAACAGTTAAAGGAGGAACATTTTCATCCGCTTTTGAAACGAAGCTGAAGGACACTTTAAGCCAAGATAAATTTATTCATCCTCAAAATCAGGCTCTTAGCGGACAGCGACTGCTACGAGATTTGTAGCGCAGCTGTTAAATTGTTTTTCATGTCAATCAGTGATGTGTGAACAGTAGCAAATATTTGTTACCATCATGTTTTTTGCGGTTTTCAAAAATATGCAGGCGCCATGTGAACTTTGTCTAGTACTCCAACTTAGAATTATCTTGAGAAAAATAAATCCAAACAACTTTCGGATGCGTTGAAAGGTTTAATCGGACAGCAAAGTTTCAGACAGAATTTTCCGACAACTTTTGCTATCGGAAAATTTGGTATTGCAGCGCATCCATGTTCAGTGATTTCTATTTTATTTGCAGCTAAATTCCACAACGTCCCGTTCTACATTGCGGCACCAACAACCACAATCGATTTCAACTTGAAATCCGGAAACGAAATTGTAATCGAGGAGCGAAGCAGTGAAGAAATAACTCATGTGAGCGGTGTCAGACGAGCTGCAGAAGGAATCAATGTTTTCAATCCTGCATTTGATATCACCCCTGCCGCATTGATTACTGGAGGTATCATTACCGAATATGGTGTCTTCGAAGCAAATAAATTAGAAACAGAACTGAAGCCGTTGGTTAGACGCTAATATGACCAATCTAATGTACCGTAAAAGCTCTATTAAGCCCCCTCTCTATTAAGCACCCCTCTCTTATAAGCCCCTTCCCTCTAAGTCAGAATTTGAAATAAGCCCCCTCTCTATTAAGCCCACCCCCACTTATACAAAATTCTAGAATTTATCAAATATTTTCTTTTTATTTGACTACACAACCTTGCAAGTAAATTTTAGTCTTATTTGGAATAGAAACAGTCGAATTTTTGTATTTGCGCCGTAAAATTGAATGTTGATTCTGCAAAATATGGGATAAAAGAACTGAAAAACTACCAAATATACCCTTGTCACTTGATTTTTTAAATAAATCCCCCTCTCTGATAAGCCACCCTCTATTAAGCCCCCCCCTTTGGAAGGTCCGAAATCAAATAAGCCCCACGGGGGCTTAGTAGACTTTCACGGTATTCAATACTGGCGAATTGGTAACTGGTGGTGTCATTACCGAATGATTTGTCCATACTGACTATGATTTGTCTTTGAAGAAAATAAATCACAGAATGACAGAATAATTTTCAAGAAAAACTTTGTTTATGGATGTCTAAGGTATGGGATCGAGCAAAACCCTTTCACTCGTCTAGCTCAGAATTTAAACAGTTGATGATGCCGCATCTTCACAACAAATTTAAATACAAAATACGCTGTAATTTCAAACATATTCATACATACATACATTTCATACATTTTATTTGTTTAGGCACGGCAAAGATGTGCAGCTAAACGCTGATCTAGGCCTGAAGATTGCTATGTGATAGTTGAAATAAAGTTTTTAAAGAGGCTAATAAAAGAAGTACAGCAAAAACCCGCGTATAAGTGCAGGAAGGTGAACTTTTGCATGGATAGTTTAGCTAGAGAACAGTAACACTGTTAGGAAATACATCATGGCAAGATGAAATAAGAGAACTAAGTTCTCTTATTTTATTTTGATCATGGTTAAGGGCTTAGGATTTGGAATTCACCTTGGAGTATAGTTACCTTTAGGATAAACAAGTTGCGTATCAGAGCAAAGTTTCAAAAAAGGGTTTAATCCTTGTTGTCTCCTAAATACCCACAAAGTACCAGCGATAAACCGAATGATAAACATTATACTAAGAAAGTATTAGAATGAAATATGTATACATGTCAGCACAAGTTAAACAGTGTCAATTGGCGCATGCAATCTTGGACCCAATCAGAGTGTAGGAAATATTACAAAGCAGTATGGTATTGTAAAAGTTATAAAGATCATGGTTTGAAATAGTTTAAGTGCCGTTCGTAGCCAGGGGTTCAATGGCAGGGACCTTTACGGTCTCGAGCCAAATCCCACGAAAGCTATAGAAGACATATATCGATAGAATAAACATTGTGATATGGATGAATAAATATATAAAACGTACAAAAAGTTGCCTTTATTGGAGTATACATTTTGAACCACCATTGTGTATGGACACCGCCGTTCCCGAACCCCGCTATAACCCAGGTGTAAGAACCTAGTGATTAAGAACCTACAGGCTGCACTTCTGAAATTAGACCCCCAGTATATATAAGAACCCATTTGGCCTGAAATTTGTGATAGGTTCTTATTCATAGAGTTCATCAAACTCCATTTGCTTTGTCATTGAACTTATATGGACTGATACTGCCGTATGTGCATTTTGCAAAGAAATATAAAGATGCTTTGAGAGCTTTTCATTGTATTCTGCAAAATTTCTGATTCTTTCACGCACTGCTGTTGTGAAGAAAGCCTCATGAACTCAAGTGCCTCTGAACTGACAGTAAACAATGAGCTGGGAGTTTCAATCTGAACAAAAGAAATACCTGAAAGTCCTGAATGAAATAAGAACCAATTTAAGAACCTGAACAGCCTAGTTTCCCACTAAATACTCAATATATGAGAACCTAATCAGGCTGACTTGCAAACTTGTAGGTTCTTATACGCGGGTTTTTACTGTATACTAATAATAGTATATATAAGCTTTCTTCTTGTTTCTATTAAAAACTGTCCCCTTATTAAGTGATATACTGTCTATGGTCCTTTCATTCTTTATATTATTCTTTAATATCCCGTTACTTGCTGAAAACTTAACTCCATCAGGAAGTGCGTTCCACGACGCTGGCCCTCTGAATGCTAGAGTGTCTCTGTCTATCTCTTTTAAAGGTTTTATAACTCCTTACATTGGCCCTGTTGACGTTGACTCTGTGACTCTGTTGATTGGTCCATGAAAAGGTCTTGGTGTCATAATTAAGAATTCTGTTTTTTCGTTATGAATAGTGAGCTTATTTGCTCTACACCATTCGTGAATGTCACTTGCAAGAATGTTCAGGTAATTTATTGCTTCATCTGCGGATTTGCTCACTACGAATGGCGTTGTATCATCTGTATACATATGGACCTGCCCAATACTTGCAGTACTTAGCAAATCATTTACATACAGATTGAATAACCTAGGTCCCAATAGTGACCCTTGTCGAACTCCTATTTTCATGGATCGTAATGAAGATTTTCCACCATTTATGACAACATATTGGGTTCTATCTGTCAAATAGCTCATTAAAAGCTTATTAAAGTCACCATAGCAGCCACTTGCTTGTAATTTCTTTTCAAGAGTATTATAGTCCACTGTGTCGAAGGCTTTTCTGAAGTCTATGGAAAATATACCCATAGTAAATCCTTCTCCAAGACATTTCTAAATCATTTCTTCCGTGAGATAAATCAGGATTGATTCTGTGCTGAGACCCTCTCGTAACCCCATTGGTTTTCTGTTGCGAAGTTACTATTCTTTAGGTGGCCGCCCATTCCCTTACCTTACCTTCAAGATTTCTATAAAGTCCAACGATACAATTATAGCAAAGTAGAGCACAGGGCTCAAATCTTTAACGGGTGGTTGTAAAATTCTATTGAAGTTTTCTTTGAGTTCAATTGCTTGAATAATGCTTTGGGTAATAGCCTATAGATCTTCCATTGTAGATATTTGATATCTTAATTTCAAAATGGCGGCATTTGTTATTTTTGAGGCTATGACGTCATCAAAATTCTTCACAAGATACTACAGACTTTTATAAGCTATGGTTTCCTCAAAGATTGTATCAATTTTCCTCAAGTACTTTAGGATTTATGTTCATTTTAATTTTTCAAAATTTTCGATGAATTTTTACAAAAAAATCAAAATACCGCCACTTTGAAACTAATCAAGATAACATCAAAATGCCAGGGCAGATTTAAAGCAAGTTACCCAAAGTCCTTTTAAGTCATTCAATGCATATTAAAATGCGATACAATTTTATGCCCGCCTGTTCAAAAATTGGAAAGATTTGAGCTCTATGCCGCAAAGTAGCTAAATGTTTTTTTCAAGCCATCCAATTCAAAGAAATAGCCAATTGGACTTCATACCCACCCTTTCACATCAATTTAAAGATTTGGAACCTGTGCTCCCACATACCCGCATGTAAGAACCTCGTGATTCAGAACCTACAAGCTGAAGTTTTGAAATTAGACCCTATCAGATACAGGACAAGTCCAGGGTTGGAAAAGTTGTTGATTAAACTGTCGTTAATGGTGTTTAATACTTTTTTTCAATTTTCCTCTCTTTTAATCTGCGAAACTACATATTTCAATCTGCTAAGAAGTGCGAAATGACGTCACTTCACGTTGACCTGAGTGAAGCTGCCAAATGTGTTGATATGTTGATATTGCACTCACATTGCTAGCCTCCTTATCACGCCTTCCCACACTCGAACAAAATACAAAATGGCGACGATATTTGGCCTAAATTACGAAGATTCATTTACCAGTTTCTGAGAGTTGGAGGCATCAAAACTTGGAAAGAACTCGGATTGGTGTTCAGCAGTTGATACGGTGGCTTTTTAACAATTATTTTATCAAACCCAGACTTGTCCTGTAAGAACCCATCATTCAGCCTTGCAATTTGAAATAGGTTCTTATTTGCAGATAATATCAAATTTGATTAAAACTCCAGTTTCTACGTCATCGAACCCAGAGGGTGGTAAAGGATATTTCGTGGAACGTGGTCTGCCATACATTCTTTCCGTGAAACCTGAAAAGCCAGAACTCACTTTCGTGAAACGTGAAAATGCTATTAGTTTCTTTAACGTTGAATGTGAAATTTAACATTTTTATTCCGTGATTTGTGATCCAGAGCCCCCCTTTACCACCCTCAACGCACACAAACGGATAATACCATGTGCATCCGCAAAGTACTCAAATAAAAATACTTTGAAAGCTTTTCATTGGATTCTATAAAATTTCCGATTCTTCCACAAACTTCTTGTAAATAAGACCTCACTCGCTCCAGTGCTGTCGACTGACAGTAACAAGCATGCTTTAAGTTTGAATTTGAAAAAAAAAACAAAATACCTGAAAGCCCCAGATAAAATAAGAACCAATTTAGGAGCCTTAACAGCTTAATTTCCTACTAAATACCCACTATATAAGAACATATAGTCAGGCTGAGCATAGGTTTCAAATCTTTAAAAAGCTGTGTGCAAAATTCTATGACCTATTTCTCTGGTTCAGGCTTCATATTTTAAATTCCACATAACATACATTTCATAACTAAAATACAACAAATTTAAAAAACAAATGATTTTACAGTCAAATAGAAAAATTACAAATTGATATGAGACAAAAAGTATCAGTTTGATATGTATGGAAGGGAATCATTTAAAGGAGGAACTCCCTCAATAGCAAAGCTAATCGAGGAGGGGGAACCCCCTGCTCGCAGAAAGATTTAGTATTTCACAGAGATCAAATTAGATTACTTGAATGGGAATCTCCAATTTGGTTATTTAGGGATGTGAAAAGAGTGTGGAAAATTTCAAAGGCTAGTTGTCAATGCTTTTTGCAATTAGATATGACTTTAGTCTATAGCAAAAGCAAACCAAGGATACAGATTCTTTAATAGTTGTAGGAATAGTATTCCAGGATTCAGCACCTGTGAAACGAACAGACCTTATGCCATATTGAAGAGTGTTTTTCTAAGTTAAGAAAATGTCATTCTTCTTCGAGTATCATGTTGATGAATGGATTTGACTGATTCAAAGAAATTGTGAAAGCAGACAGGAGAAATCTTATTGATGCATTCATAAACAAAGGAAAGTAGTTTTAGTTGAATCAAGGGCGGGCATATCCCACTGAGGACGATGGTCCTACCTTTGTCCAAAAACCGGTAGTTCACGAAAAAAATTTTCACCATCTTTGTCCCAAAAACGGGTCTTTTTGATGACACATTTACGTTGTTATTTTTCTTCGACCTGATGGACAATTTATTAACTTGCGATGTTTTCCCGAAAACTGGTAGTTTTGGCCAAATACCTTTCCTCGAAGACAGTGGTACCCGTATCCTTGAAGGCACAAGTGTCCCCAAACCGGTTTTTCTTGCTCACCAAAATTCCATATCATTCGCAGCGAAACAAGTGTTTATCCTGCAGGTATCACTAGCGCCGTAATTGTATCTATGGAGAAGCAGTGTCCCAAAACTGGTAGTTTTCAAGCGGCAATTCCGAGGTGGTCCCTAGGTTCTAAAAAAGTTGTTGTTATTTCTCCTGGTTTGTCCCAAAACCGGTCTTTTTATCTTCATTTGACGGACAATGGTAGGACCACTTTGGTGCAAAGAATTGAATTCCTGGTCTTTTTTGTAAATTTTCGTGGACAAAGGTAGAACCGCTTATGTAGAAATTAGAAATACTAGTTTTCTCAGCTTAAATTAGGCGGACAAAGGTGGAACCAGCTTACATGTAAGCTGTAGGATTTTGACTAGGTAGGAGGTGAGAAAACTTGATTTTTGTGAGAAATTAGTGGACAAGGATGACTGATTTTAGTATTTGACCTTTGTCCCAAAAACCGGTTGTTTTAGGGAGGAGAGTCATCCTGTGTCATAACAGAGGCGGTTATTTTTTCCAATTCCTTCGGACAAACATAGGGTCAAGTATTTTACAGTACTTGCCTGCCCCTGGTTGAATCCCGCAGTTTCAGGATCTTTAGATCAGAGAAGATAGGAGAGGAAGGAGAGGAAAAACTTTGAAAGGCAATAGCTCTGATTAATCTCTTTTGCAATAAGAAAATTGGTTGAATGTGAACATCATATGCAAAACCCCAAACCACAATTCCATATTGCAGAAAAGAAGCAGACAAAGAATTTCTCTGAACTGAACGGCTTCAAAGAAACTTGAACTATCTTACAGTAAATCTGCCGTTGGACTTTTCTGAAATCTTCAATATTTTCAGAATTACAGTGTCTTTGTTTTTCTTCTTTTTTAAGAAATCAAGAAAATTTTCGAAAAAGACTTCTTAACTGTCGTGATTTCTAAACCTCTTGACGAAAGATCAGATAATTTTCAAGGAAAATAGTTCGTGGATGCCTACAGTATGGTATGAAGCAAAACTCTTTCACTCTTCTGGTTTGTGATTTAGAAATTTGATAACGTCACATCATCAAATGAGCTGAAATATGAAATAGGCTGCGTTTTCGACAAATATTCAAGATTTCTGGAAAGTCCAACGGTAGAATAATAGAAAAGAGGCTAAAGTTTCTTTAAAGTCATTCAGATCAAAGAAATAGGTCATTGAATTTTACACCCGCCAGCATAGAGCTCAAATCTTTCATATATCACCGTAGCGCGAGCCTGTAAATCTGAGGCGCCTGTATATCTGAGGTCTGCCTGTAAATATGAGGCGTCGTGGGAGTACTTAGACACTTGTGCCTTTTGTTCAAAGAGCCTTTCAAGTTAAACAATCCTGTAAAGAAACCGCCCATTGTACAAGACACATTACGCTACCGTGATCAAAGACGCTGCCGCTATTTGTCAGGGGGTAAGGAGGGTCATTTGTAAAGACATTTCGCAAATTTTGCAACGGTTATAAAACTGTAAAACAGTTATTCCAATTGAATTTTATCCCTGGGTAAAGAATGTTAAAATAATAAATAAATAAAATAAGTTAAAAGAAGAGAAATAATGTGCGACAAAACCGAGAAAGATGCTAAACCCATCATACGAAAAGGTTATTAGGACAGATTTTCGAGAAATTAGAAAGATGTCGAATAAAATTTTGCAAATTTTCGCAAATTCTGCAACGGTTATAAAACTGTAAAACAGTTATATTCCAATTGAATTTTATTCCTGGGTAAAGAATATTAAGATAATAAATAAATAAAATAAGTTAAAAGAAGAGAAATAATGTGCGACAAAACCGAGAAAGATGCTAAACCCATCATACGAAAAGGTTATTAGGACAGATTTTCGAGACTTTAGAAAGATGTCGAATAAATTAAAAAACCGGGAAATCATATCCGACCAAAGTGAAATGGAAAAAGAACTAAACTAATGATATAGATGGTTTATTGGGATAGATTTTCAAGAATTTAGAAAGATATCGCATAGTTTTGAAAAAGTTGAAAAGAGAGAAATGATATGCGACAAAAATTGAACAGGGACTAAGTCCATAATAAGGAAGGGTTATTTGGGAAGATATTCCGAGTTTTTAAAAATATGTCGCATACTTTTGAAAAAGTTTGAAGAAGATAAATGATGTGTGACCAAAACGAGAAAGACGATAAACCCATAATAAAAAAGGTTATTGGGATAGTTTTCAAGATTTTAGGAAGATATCGCATAGTTTTGAAAAAGTTGAAAAGAGAGAAATGATATGCGACAAAAATTGGAAAGGGACAAATCCATAATAAGGAGGGGTCATTTGGGTAGATATTTCGAGATTTTAGAAAGATATCGCATAATTTTGAGAAAAAAAATTGAAAAAAGAGAGAAATTCCATGCGACCAAAATGGAAAGGACGTAAATCCATTATAAGGAAGGTTTATGTGGCTAGATATTTCCAAGGGTGTTAGGACACGGATGTTTTGATTGATTATTTCTTTACCTTATTTTGATCCCTGTGTCTTGTTTTGTTGGCTTGTTTTCTGTTCTTTTTCGTCTTCAACTGAGTGTGGTTAGGCCCAACCGCTCTCAAGTTGTTCGAATTGAGCTCCCTTGTATTTCTGTGTCTTAGTGCGCCTTCGCATAAGAATGGTCAAAGCCAAGCCAAAGCAAAATCTTCAAAATTTTGAAAAAAATTTGAAAAAGAGAGAAATGATATGGGACAAAATGGAAAAAGAACTAAACCCATAATAAGGAAGGGTTATTTGCATAGATATTTCGAGATTTTGGAAAGATGATCGTGACATAACTTTGAAAAATTTATAAATAATTTGCGACAAAAGTGGAAAAAGAACTAAACCCATAACAAGGAAGAGTTATTTGGATAGATATTTCGAGATTTTGAAAAGATGATCTTGACATAATTTTGCAAAAATGATAAATAATTTGCGACAAAAATGGAAAAAGAACTAAACCCATAATAAGGAAGAATTATTTGGATAGATATTTCGAGATTTGGAAAGATGATCGTGACATGATTTTGAAAAAATGATAAATAATTTGGGACAAAAGTGGAAAAAGAACTAAATCCATAATAAAATCCATAATAAGGAAGGGTTATTTGGATAGATATTTCGAGATTTTGGAAAGATGATCTGGACATAATTTTGAAAAAATTATAAATAATATGCGACAAAAGTGGAAAAAGAACTAAACCCATAATAAGGAAGAGTTATTTGGATAGATATTTCGAGATTTTGGAAAGATGATCTTGACATAATATTGAAAAAATTATAAATAATTTGCGACAAAAGTGGAAAAAGAACAAAACCCATAATAAGGAAGAGTTATTTGGATAGATATTTCGAGATTTTGAAAGATGATCGTGACATGATTTTGAAAAAATGATAAATAATTTGGGACAAAAGTGGAAAAAGAACTAAATCCATAATAAAATCCATAATAAGGAAGGGTTATTTGGATAGATATTTCGAGATTTTGAAAAGATGATCTTGACATAATATTGAAAAAATTATAAATAATTTGCGACAAAAGTGGAAAAAGAACAAAACCCATAATAAGGAAGAGTTATTTGGATAGATATTTCGAGATTTTGAAAGATGATCGTGACATGATTTTGAAAAAATGATAAATAATTTGGGACAAAAGTGGAAAAAGAACTAAATCCATAATAAAATCCATAATAAGGAAGGGTTATTTGGATAGATATTTCGAGATTTTGAAAAGATAATCTTGACATAATTTTGAAAAAATTATAAATAATTTGCGACAAAAGTGGAAAAAGAACAAAACCCATAATAAGGAAGAGTTATTTGGATAGATATTTCGAGATTTTGAAAGATGATCGTGACATGATTTTGAAAACATTATAAATAATTTGCGACAAAAGTGGAAAAAGAACTTAACCCATAATAAGGAAGAGTTATTTGGATAGATATTTCGAGATTTTGAAAAGATGATCGTGACATGATTTTGAAAACATTATAAATAATTTGCGACAAAAATGGAAAAAGAACTTAACCCATAATAAGGAAGAGTTATTTGGATAGATATTTCGAGATTTTGAAAAGATGATCTTGACATAATTTTGCAAAAATGATAAATAATATGCGACAAAAATGGAAAAAGAACTAAACCAATAATAAGGAAGAATTATTTGGATAGATATTTCGAGATTTGGAAAGATGATCGTGACATGATTTTGAAAAAATGATAAATAATTTGGGACAAAAGTGGAAAAAGAACTAAATCCATAATAAAATCCATAATAAGGAAGGGTTATTTGGATAGATATTTCGAGATTTTGGAAAGATGATCTTGACATAATATTGAAAAAATTATAAATAATTTGCGACAAAAGTGGAAAAAGAACTAAACCCATAATAAGGAAGAGTTATTTGGATAGATATTTCGAGATTTTGAAAAGATGATCTTGACATAATTTTGAAAAAATTATAAATAATTTGCGACAAAAGTGGAAAAAGAACTAAACCCATAATAAGGAAGAGTTATTTGGATAGATATTTCGAGATTTTGAAAAGATAATTTTGACATGATTTTGAAAAAATGATAAATAATTTGCGACAAAAATGGAAAAAGAACTAAACCCATAATAAGGAAGAGTTATTTGGATAGATATTTCGAGATTTTGAAAAGATGATCTTGACATAATTTTGAAAAAATGATAAATAATATGCGACAAAAGTGGAAAAAGAACTAAACCCATAATAAGGAAGAGTTATTTGGATAGATATTTCGAGATTTTGAAAAGATGATCTTGACATAATTTTGAAAAAATGATAAATAATATGCTACAAAAGTGGAAAAAGAACTAAACCCATAATAAGGAAGAGTTATTTGGATAGATATTTCGAGATTTTGGAAAGATGATCGTGACATGATTTTGAAAAAATGATAAATAATTTGCGACAAAAATGGAAAAAGAACTAAACTCATAATAAGGAAGAATTATTTGGATAGATATTTCGAGATTTGGAAAGATGTCACATAAGTTTGAAAAAGTGATAAATAATATGCAACAAAAATGGAAAAAGAACTAAACCCATAAAAGGGAAGAGTTATTTGGATAGATATTTCGAGATTTTGAAAAGATGATCGTGACATGATTTTGAAATAAAAAATGAAAAAGAGATCAATAATATTCGACTCGACAAAAATGGAAAGGAATTAATTCCTTGATAAGGAACGTTTATGTGGATAGATATTTCAAAATTTTGGAAGGATGTCGCATAATTTTGAAAAAAAATTGAAAAAGAGAGAAATAATATGCGACCACAGTGGGAAAAAGAATTAATTCCTTAATAAGGAAGAGTTATTAGGATAGATCTTCCCAGATTTTGGAAAGATGTCGCACAATTTAGAAACAAATTGAAAAAGAGATAAAGAATATGCACAAATAGGGAAAAAGAACTAAACCCATAATAGGGAAGGGTTATTAGGATAGATATCTCGAGATTTTGGAAAGATATCGGATAATATTGAAAAAAGTTGAACTGGAGAGAAATGGAAAAAATGGAAAATGGAAAAGAAATAATATTGATCAAAATGAAAAAAGAACTAAACCCGCGTTAAGGAAGGGTTATTAGGATAGATATCTCGAGAATTTGGAAAGATATTGCATAGTTTAGAAAAAGTTGAAAAGGAGAGAAATGATATGATAAATGATAACGTTAACAACATTCGAGATGAAGAATGCACGAGACTCAAAATGAAAATGAATGCTTTGCGGGAAGAAGCTTTCGTGCCAAGAAACTATTGGGAGTGGAAAATACCGCAAATTTTTGGAATCAAATTTCGAAAACCGATCAAATTGGGAAATTTCAATGGAATGGGTCTTCGCAAATTTCACATTTTCGGAAATTTAGTGGAGAAAGCTTCAGCGAGCTTCGGCCAAAAAAATGCAAAAGTTTCTTCCTCCAAAGTATGATCAAGATATTATAAAAGAACTAGTTCTTTATGATATCTTGGTATTATCAAACCTCGACCAGGCATTTACGGATCAAAGGAGAGAGGCAAAGCTTATATATTTAAATCCAGAGAAACTATTGGCAGCCGGTCGTCAGACTTGTATTCGTGTAATTTTCATGATTATCAAATTATCGAATAAATTGAAACAGCAGTGAAAGTTTCTTTAAAATGGTCAGATTTCGAGTATTCAGACCCTTTAAAAGTTTCTTTAAAAGGTCTGAAAAACATAAAACAAAGTTTTTGAAGCCTTTCCATATTTCACACATTTAACTCCAGTACATTTCGAGTTCTATGATGCAGGAAAAAAATGAAAATGAAGTGAGACTACTGGGAAAATTGATTTTTCTTTATCATAATAAATAATTATATTTTCCAGAACTGGAGTTCTATTTTTTGTCGATTTTGTCGAGTCATTTCACTTCTTTGATAAAGGGTACAAGATATTCAAGATATTTCATTACAATAAGATTTTTGAACATCAGGAAATCACAGCTTGATGAGAGGCAAGTAACGACAAAAAACATCAAGTTAATTGGCTCATATTTCGAGCATTTCCATAATTAAGTTAACTTGACAAATCCATGTGATAGAATAGAGACAGTCCATGAATAAGAAAGTTGACAAGTCCATGTTATGATTAATAGTGACATAAATCGAGTGCCAGAAATCGAGTGGCCAAGACATATTAAATTAGTACGTTTCGAAGATAGAGCTGTGTGCAAAACGGTAAAACAACAAGGGAAACAGGTAAAACTGACATGACTTTGATTAATTGATAAAATTAATTGATAAAATAAGATTTTTCTTGATAACTGAGGGATAGTCTTGGATATAAGAGGATTTTTGCAAGTGCAGAAGATGAATTTGACTTTTTGGAAGTGAGACTCGAAGGTGCGTGTTCGAGGCTCTTTTTACTGTTTTGAAACAGTGTACGAGATTTTCGGAGCAAAAGGATTTTACAGATATTTGGTAGACTTCCGTGTAAGGGATTCTTGCCAAAGGCGTTCGAGGTATTTTGGAAGCTTAATGCCCCTCGTACGTGGATGCTTGAATAACTCACTGATAGTGGAACAACTAAAAGTTTCTTATATCTAATCTAATTAAGACTGGACCGGACCGAATCGAGGGGCATTTCACTAAAAATAACGCGTAAAACCCTGGCAAGGACCATTTTGTTTTCAAGAAAGTCATGGTGATCGTGTAGCGAAAGCCAGCGTTTATTCAAATGCAATCAGCGACCATGAACTTACGGGAATTATTCGAAAAATGAACTGCAAACGCTTTGTTCCGAGGCGTATCTTTACTCGTAACTATAAAAACTATGATGAGTCAAGCTTTAAAGCAGATGTAAGAAACATCCCCTGGGAAAATGGTACTGGCCTGGATTTTAATTCTGAATGGAATAACTTCAAGAATCAGTTGATGCAATGTGTAAACAAACACGCCCCGCTTGTTGAGAAAAAAGTGAGTGGGAGAGACTGCCCTTGGCTCACCTCAGAAATTAAATCCAAAATAAGAGAACGCGATTTCTACCTCCGAAAAGCTAAGAGGACTGGGGCGGAGCTTGACTGGTCGACGTATCGGAGAACGAGGAACAAAGTGACGCTGATGATCAGAAAAAGCAAGGCAAATCACAGTCGAACCCTATTTCGAGAAAATATCAAGTCACCAAAAGAGTTTTGGAAGAAAATTAAACAGATTTATCCAAAAGAAAATAACACTGCAAATGTAAAAATGTTCAAAATTGACGAAGATCCGGTCATGGATAAGCAAAAAATTAGCAATAGTTTTTGCTCATTTTTTACCAATGTAACGTCGACATTGAAGGGTATCGTGTGTGACATAGGGGATAAGGCCTGGAAATACAAGCGTGAAGGTAATCTTAAAGCAAAGATAAATCCTGAAGGAAAGCGATTTCAGTTTACAAGGGTAAAGGAAACTGATGTCTTGAAGATTCTCAAAAATCTCAATACTTCGAAAGCGGCTGGCATTGATAATCTACCACCGAAAATGTTAAAGGACGCCGCAGACGAGCTATCTGCCCCGTTGTGTAGCCTGATTAATAAAAGTTTGCAAGCGTCATTATTTCCTACATCAGAAAAATGTGGGAAAATCACCCCAGTTTTTAAATCGGGCAATCCGACATTGCTAGATAACTATAGGCCTATCACAGTAATTCCTGCTCTATCAAAAGTTATCGAGAAGATCATTTATAATCAACTGTCCCAGTACCTTGAATCAAATGGCCTGTTGTGCCCGCGTCAGTTTGGATTTAGACAAGGGAGATCTACTCAGCATGCAGTTACCTTACTGTCAGAAAAGGTTAGACAGAACATTGATAAGGGCTATGTACTGGTGCTGTCTATATTGATCTTCGTAAAGCCTTCGACACAGTACGTCATGCAACCTTGCTGGAAAAATTGCCAAGTTATGGTATAGATGATGTGGAATTACAATGGATAGGTGATTATCTCTTTAATAGGAAACAAATAGTAATTTTTGATAATACCAGCTCATGCGAAGAAAACGTTACATGTGGTGTCCCACAAGGATCCATCCTAGGGCCCCTTCTTTTTGGGCTGATAATCAACGACATCCACATTCCGCTCACTGATGCTGACATTATATTATATGCCGATGATACTGTTTTATACTGTGCTGGAAAGAACGCAAACAAAATAGAAAATTTACTTAACAATGAGCTGCAAAAAGTTGCAGGCTGGCTCGATGAAAACAACTTGTTCATTAATTTGAAAAAAGGAAAAACTGAGTTTGTTCTACATGGATCACATCAAAAGTTGTCCAAACAGCCAAACGTGGAGATCAAGATCTACAATCAAACTATCCATGAGACAAAGTCATACAAGTACCTTGGTGTAGATTTGGATAACCATCTAAACCTGCATCAACACTTTGACAATGTTTATAAAAAAGCGTCAGCCAGAGTAAAGCTATTATCTCGTATTCGCGAAAAAGTCAGTCCTTATGTAGCAGAATCGATATATAAGTCAATGATACGACCACTACTGTTGTACTGCTACCCACTACAGCTTTCCCTACCCCAAGGAACAGTAAACAAGCTGCAGTATATACAAAACAGAGCAGCCAGAATTGTGAACCCAAGTGCAAAGATAACGACATGGGACAGTATTGAAAAAACACGAAACACAAGGGTTGTCATTGACGTGTTTAAATCATTGCATAATCTACTACCCGAAGACCTGAATGGTTACTTCAAAAGATGTGAGCATGAAATAAACACAAGAGGCAATGGCTCTTGTGTTGTTTTACCGAAAATGCGCACTGAAACTGGGAAAAAGTCGTTTGCGTACCAGGGAGCCCGCATTTTCAACCGACTCGAAAAAACAACCCGTGACGAAAGATCCATCTTGCTGTTCAAAGGGAAACTAAAACTATCGAAGTCTCTGTAGATGTCCAAGAAAACTGTTTTTTGACACTTATAAATTCTTATCCTTAATTGTACATTAAAGTAGCTTCATTTTATTTACTTTTAGCTTGATTTTAACCAAAACTATTGTCAATAGGTAGGATTACAGGTCCTTGAATGATAACAGATAGTTTTACATCTGAACAAGTCAACCTGTTAAAATATTAGTTATTATTATTATTATTATTATTAAAATCAATCAAAAATCCATAAAGATCATTTTGCTCTGAAATAATCTCGCACGGATGAATGAAATGCCCCTCGAACCTAATTTCTTTCGAAATCGTTGAAAATTAAACTGCAAAGGCCTAAACCAAGCGATCGTAAGCAAGCAAGCCTTGGAAATGCAACGCGAAAGGTAGGAAAGAACAGGAATCAAAATCATAATCTTTACAAACCAGATAAAACAAACAATATCGCAATGCTCAATTTGAGGATTTGAGCAATATGGCAGATTACTGCATCTTTCATTCAAATCCAGCGAATCCAAGTGAGAAGAAACCAAAATAAATCGGATCTCATTTCTCGCGGATTTCCATACGTAGTGACAAAAATTTGTATTTGCTGAAATGCATAGACTGTTGACCCCCGGAAAAGCCTATTGTTTCCTTTTGTTCAAAACCTATTGCTCTACCTTTGTCCCTCTAACAATGAATTAAGAGCGCTCGTCACCTGCGAATAATACGTTTGATCTTGCCGACCTCATATTTACAGGCAGACCTCAGATATACAGGCGCCTCAGATTTACAGGCTCGCGCTACGGTGGACTCTCAAATCTTTTAAAAAGGTGGGTGTAAAATTCTATTACATTTTTCTTTGAATTAAAGTTCTTGAAAGGAACTTCAGGTAATTTGCAATAAATTTGCGATGGCAATTTCTTGATACCTTGACTACTTTCAAAATGGTGGCATTTATTAATTTTGAGGCTGTGACGTCATCAAATTTCTAAATCCTTAACCAGAAGAGCAACAGATTTCTGCTTGCAACCATGTTGTAGACCTTCATAAACCATGGTTATCTTGAAGATTGTATCAATTTCTCTCTATCAATTTAAGATTTACGATTATTTTAATTTCTTCAAAATATTTGATGAATTTTTGCAAAATAAGTCAAAATGCCGCCATTTTGAGAATAATCAATATATCAAAAAATTGCCACGGTAGATTTACAGCAAATTACCCAAAGTTCCTTTCAAGCGCAATAATTCAAAGAAAAATGTGATACAATTTTACACCCACCTTTTTAAAGATTTGAAAATTTGAGCTGTATGCTACACCCGCCTTTTTTCGTAGATTTAAAGATTTGGAGCCTATGCTGTAAGGCTGACTTGCAAAATTTTAGGTTCTTATACGCCGATTTTAACTGTATACTGAAATTAAAAGAAGAGCCTTAGCCTACTCCTGAAACTCTGGTATCTTCGAACTGCAGATACCTTTCTGGGCGGCCGGCAGGGTAGATGTAAGAGTAAAAATGAAATGACTAATCGTTTTTCAATGAATGTATCTACCTACTCAATGAACTGCATAATTAAACGTATTGTCTTTTGTATCTACTGTTGGTTCACGCTCATAAAAACGACTGCTTTCACAAGTCTCTTAATTACGTCACTGTTCTCGTGACCTTTCTCTCAACGGAGCATTCCCTTTGAATCGACCTTTCAGAAGGGTTCCTCTAAGGAAGCGTGCAATGTTTGTAGATTTCTATACGAAATTTTCGATTGATTGGTGTCAGAGCCTCTTGCGCCGTTGTGCAAATCCCGAATACTTGTCTAATTATAGAAATGCACAAAATACCGCCGAACCCAGAGGATTTTGTAGAATAGCTAGAAAGGTTCAATTTGTAGAATTTTCGAATGTGCACAATGGCGATCGAAGTTCTAACGCCACTCTATCGAGCCTCGCATATAAAAGTGGCCCCCAAGCGATCTGGCGTGATGCGTGATTAGCCGATTTATTGCTCGTGATGGCGTGAAAGCTGCCTTTTTCGCACGTTATTGCGTGATCCACGTTGCTTGCGTGCACGTGAAAACTGATTTTTGAGCGCATGATTACGTGAAGGAGGACTGAAATTTCATGATAACGTGACGAAAAAATTAGAAAAGAACGCAACAAATTGAGTGTATAGTAGGCGTGTAGAGCTGTAGAACATTACTTGAGAGAAACTGATATGGAAGGAAAAGTGAAGCAATGAACCCTGTTAGAAGGTCAATAAGCACTGTTTCCGTACTGTAACTTTAACATGATATTCTCTATTCTCCGCCTGGTCTAAACGGGGCAGCAATTTTTTGGGACACCATAGTTGTGAATGAGTTTTACTGCAATACTTGTGCTCAAACTTTACTAATGAAAATGGATAGTGATGGTGCATATCAGATCTTCGAAAAAGATGCCTATACTGAGAAATTGTGCACGTGAACGTGATATGGAAAATATTTCGGCGTGATGGCGTGAAATGGCGAAAAAATTGACGTGATGGCGTGATGAGAGGCCCCGCTTGGGGGGGCCACATAAAATTGTTTAGAATATCTCTCGATCCAGGCTCTTTTGTAGAATAGCTAAAAGGTCTATTCAGTTGCCAGCCTCGCATGCATCGTTCGGTCAGGGAGATTAGCGCGGTTTCCCTTTGAAACTCTTTGAAGATGAGCAAGGTGTAGAATGATAATTTTCGTCCAAGTTTTGCTCCATTGAATTGAATTGTTACTTACTGGGTATCGTTGGGGTAAATGGAGCGAAAACAAGGGCTCCTGTAATAAGTTTAAGCACGGTGTAGCTTCCTAGAGCAGGGAAAACAAAGGGATTTGACCAGGGAGATACATCTCCCTGGATCTGACGACCGTCTCTCATGGTGTTCGAAGACAACTGATATAACGAGGCTAGGGATGTAATTATAGCAATAGTAAAGCTTTAATAGTAATCTCGAAAGCTCAAATTCGCCTCTAAATCCATTCTAGAGCGTTGGCCTTTTGACTTCACAAATTCTTGAAGCGCAACGAAATTATAACTGAAATTAAAGACAAATTAAGAAAAACATAGGTGAATTCATGATCAAATATTGTTCAAATTTGATCCACGTTATCGTAGCCTGTGTTCCAGACCACTTGAAAGGCTACGCTATCGTTGATTTGTTTGCTGTGTCTCAAGAATTTGTTTAGGCCGAAATGCCTAGGCCCTGACCTTAGAGGTGGGGTGGACGCTGATTTGAGCTTTCGAGATTAATATCTGTGCCCTCAACCACCAATACCAACAAACTAGGCATCAATGTTCAAATTGACTAACCTTTCGGCAAGCACTGAAAGAGATTAGCTACTGATTATAGCAAAATTCAAATCGCTCGATCAAACCCCACGGGGAAGGGATCTAACCAAATCTTTAATTTCTGGGGGGCATCCAGTACTTATCAAGCATTTATAAACTTTTCCAGAAGTTCGGATCCATCGCCATTTTGCGCTCAAAATTTGAATACCAAGTTTGCAGGACGCTTAATGGTACGTAATTCTCGTTTGGGTTTGGAGTCATATTTTGCTGTGTGGTTGCAAACGATGCCGCGAAATTGAAAAGATTATGCAACATTTTCTGAGTAAATTCCACAAAAGCGACAACTCCTGATGGAACTGCACTCGCTTCTGGTGTCTGGTTTGCGATTTCTGTCAAAGGTTCCAGAGATATTCCAATCTGCGCCATCGTGTGATCATCTGGATTCGACATCGCTGAAAATGGATTATGTCCGCCTTCTAGAAGCTTCACCTGAAAGCAAGAAAAACCACCATTATGCTAGGTTACCGTAAATAAGAAACATTAAAAATTTTGTTATACCCCCCTCCCATTTAACCCCTGAGTCCATATTCGTAGAGTATCGTGTTGCAAAGTTCCATTTCGCTAACTTGTCATCATAGGAGAAATGAAGTCTAATCTTGCGTAAATGGTGCATCTGGAGGGTTTATCACTTGTTCGGGAAGTCGTAGTGAAAGGGCAACAACAGAACAGGCTACATACAGTATTTACAGTAACAATGAAATAATCAAAAAACCCCACAATGGCATCACACTTTTTATACAGGGTATCTCAAAAAATTGTTCGACGTTTGATTAAATACCAAAAAATAACTATCGCTGAATGGGCACTTGGTTAAGTAACCCAGTGCCTGAGATATTAAGTCAATTTTTGACACCAGAATGATAAGCCTCTGAAGTTTAATTTCGTTCAAAAACAGAAACCACAGGCCTCTGACCGCATTTTTTCGGTAAAGGTCCCATGGTCCATAATTTCTGTTGTTTCTCGCTTGTTTCAGGGCAAACCAAACGAGATTTGAACAAGTTTTCAATGACCTAACTTTCAAGCGTATGTCTGCTTAGTGGAAACAGATCTTATGCAAATTTTGACGATGATTGGATTACTTTCGAAGTTATCTTTGGTTTGGCCTGAAATCGACGAAAGATTAGACATTGGTTAACCTTCTTTTACCTCGACCTTCTTTCAGCTTTTTTCCATTGCAAGTTATCTAGGGGTCTTTGGTTATAAAATTTTAACCGATTTGCAAGATTCTGGTCTCTAAATTATTCTAAAATCCAAGGGAAAGGGTTACCTTTACAGGAGCCAGTTTTTTTCTTTTCATATAAGAAATTTCCAAACAAATTTTACATTCTACTATACCTATTTAGCTACTATGCAATACTACAGGGACGATGCAAAGGGGAGCGAAGGACAATGACTACCCCAGAGCCTGAACATAAAGACAAACAACTACTTTATATCTTACATACACGTAACTATACACCACACATAATTAACGGCCAAAGAATACTCTACTAGATTCTGTTTCACATTGGATGTCACATCGGGGTTGGAAAGAAATTTTAAAAAAGTCATGAATGCAGACTGGTTAAGGGTTCAAGTTGAATAAAGTCTGACATCCAATATGAAGTAGAATTTACAAAGGAAAAACATTTACCCAAAGGAACTTGGTGGCTGCTTTGTACATAGCCTAACCAAACCGACCAGTTTCATTGATAAATTTGATAGTAAGCTCAAGAATAGAAGGAGCCAGTTTACCTATTGCTATTTTTCAATCATGTTTAATCAAATGTCGAACAATCTTTTGCAGAGACCCTGTATGAGTTCTTGCTTTCCCTCCATACCACTTCAACTTTCTTTGAATTCAGTTTTGGAGGAATGAATAGAACAGCAAATTTCAAGTCAATGGAACAAAGCTTGTACCCATGTCATCAGTTTACGATGCATCACATTGATGAAGCTCATGTCACTAATTCTGCAACCAAACTCATACTTTAATCTTGGCTTAGGCATGGACTTGTTTTAGAGCATCATCGACAATAAAGGGTGAGTCAATAAAAATGCCCAAAGTTTGAACAAATACTGCTCTCTGAATATTGATGCAATCATACTGAAAACTATCTTGTTTCACTCATGATACAGTATTTACAATTAGGCTCACTAAATTACTCAGCCTTGATCGGACATTCTTTCCAATTGAAATGGGAGATTTTTTCAGCAGAAAGCCCCTTTTGAGAACCTGCAAAAATGAGTGAAAGCAGCTACAGTAGCAACATATTCCCTTTGCTCTCTTTATTGGCAATAATGGAATTTGCATATGTTCATGTGTTTAGTCCTTTTAGGAGAAAGGAATTCCCCTGACCAAGCTATTCATACTAGAGGGAAGACTTTCTTTTCACCATAGCATGTGCTAAAGCATGCTAAAGTCATCTTTCCATAAAATGCAGTAAGCGTGCCAGAAGAACTTGCTGATGATTTTTTGTATGCTTTTTAAGATTTCTCAAAGTTAATTGTTTTCTTATAATATCCCATGGAAAATCTGAGCGGAGTGACCAACCTCAGCCAAGAAAAACTCTACAAATAACCAAACATGTTAGCTATTCAATCAGTGCAAAATACTGTATAGTCACTTATATAAACTTTGGGAGCAATAGTCTTTCAAAAGCCCAGCATTTTATTGACTCATCCGGTATCTCTCCATAAAAGATACTCACTTACAGTACCTTTGCTATTTTGAAGATTGCACTTGGCTTTTGGTTTGAGATAAAACCAAGGAGGTGCCAACTTGTTTGCATTTTTGGCCAACAGAAGTAAACAGATCCACCAAAGCCTTCTGGAAATGGCTGACTACCAGTCAGGAAGATCACCACATGGTTGATACTTTCACAGTCAGGCAGATTGAAAACCACTTGTTTTTCACTTATCTGGGTGAAATCTGTTGTAACCTAAGAAAAATAGAAGGTCCCAGTATGACTGACTTTGATTTGACCTACTCTTTAGGCTAGCGATTAAATCTTCTTCCCTTTGCTTGTTCACACAAACTACAACCAAACCATGTCTTAATGGAAAGAATTTTACAGGATGAGTGTCTGAGTGGCTTATAGACAGTCTTCATCAGGTGACTGAAGTTAAGTTCGGTCGAGTGAGGTCAGACTCCAGATGAGTGACCTCAGAGGCCTGACCTCACAACTCACCTTAGTTGTCCTTTAGAAGGGATGTTAAACTAGGGGTCCCATGCTTGGATGAGGCATGCACAGTTGGCCTAACTTAGCCATCCATAGTAGGTAGGAATCCTGGCAAGCCACTCAAAAAAAATTGAAAACAAACAAAAACAAATAAACCATCACACAATAAAAAGGTGCATGAAAGAAACTATGGATCAAGAATGTACCAGGCTTATTTTGACCAATTAAGCACCCTATGCAGGAATATAAGGCAGGAACTCATTATCATAAGTTATAATGAAAATGTTGTTACACTCCCCAGGAGTTCCTTCCCTGCCCAGGAGGATGTCCCAAGAAATAGTTATCTCAATTTCTGCAATCATTTAAGTAAAAGTGCATGTTATTTGATAAAAATTACACAGTCGACAAGCAGTTGTATTTGTTTCACACCGGTTGGTGACGTAGTAAATATGAAGAAGGAATGGATTTCTCCATATCAAGTTGGACTTTTCACCTTTTCAAGGGTAATCCTTGAGCACAGGATTTAAAAAAATTCATAATCTAGAAGTCTTTTGATAAGCAAAAAATTGTGAACAATTATATGAGCCTATAGGCCTAACGAAGGGAGAAAAAATAAATGATTTTGATGATGCAACAAACCCCAGTAATGATATGGAATGCACGCGATGCTCTGCATATGTATGTGCCGTGCACAAAAAGGCTTCCTCAAGGTTTAAGGTTTAGGTGCACATAAGACATTCCATTATATTAGTGGCCTGCTCTGTTCATCTGGCAGCTAGAGAAACTCACCCGAACAGGAGACCTGTCTCCTGAACGGGAGACCGTCTCCTGAACGGGAGACAATTCTTTGAAAATTGTCGATTTTAGGTCTCCTAAACGGGAGACAAATGCAAAAAATTAAGTTTTGACAATGAAGGAGTCTCGGGGGCGGTTTCACGTGTCGATTTTTGAAATCTACGCCGCAAAATACGGGGGTTTACAAAAAAAACTTGATGTCACCGTGTTCTTTTTCCTCAAAATGAAAGTTCATCTTCTATGACATCATCTCCATTGTCTTCCATTGTTTTCCTTCTTTCCGCAGTGTTTCCAGCTTGAGCAAAGCGTTTTGATGTAATGAAAGGGGGTTTATCTGACAAATTTTGGAAAAGGCTCGCTCTGGATAGAGAATCGTTCATGGGAAGAAAATTTCACGAGTTGAAGAAACAGGAAATTATCGAAATTAACTTTTGTGAGTCAGTCAAAATGGGGAGTTCTGTGGGAAAAAATCTCTACCCAGAGGGAGCCTTTTCCAAAATTTGGCAGATAAACCCCCTTTCATTACATCAAAACGCTTTGCTCAAGCTGGAAACACTGCGGAGAGAAGGAAAAAACAATGGAAGACAATGGAGATGATGTCATAGAACGTTCGGTTGTGCTGTCTTTGCTGTGCACAAAATCCTTCCTTCCATACTGGAGCAAAACCAGTCTAATCTCATCAATCAGGTTTAGTTTATTTATGACACATAGATAAGCTGGTAAGGATCAATCAAGGGAAAGCTGGTTTAGAAAATAGTTCATACAGCAAGCTAACTTACCAGTCTGCCAGAGACCAAACATCCAAACATTCCAGCCATTTCAACTTCTCAGGAGTGGGCCAGCTTTGTTTTTGTCTGTTCACGCCTTCTCGAATAGGCCTAGATTTGTCCACTCTTTCGTTTTAGCCTCCTTTTGGTGCAAATTAGAGAAATTCAATTATGTTACTTGTACCCCTGTGTTCATTGCATTTTCTGAGACGACAAAATGGCGACGCTTGAAGATAAAGAAATTTGGAAAGATGCTGAGGTAGTGTATTGAAATAGACCAATTCAAACGATTAGTGGGACATAATGAGCTCCAAAGATATCTCTACTTGTCGCCAACGTATTATTCCAAAAATGATCCTTGACCTCCTTAATGACGTACTTGAAAACATAAAACTAAGTAAGAGTAAAGGCATCATTTCATATATTAAAATCCCACCTAATTCAAAGTGGTAGCCGTAACCATGAAAAGGCTTATTTTAGATATATGCTACGCTAGGTGTATGTATACCGATCCCTAAAAGCTTTCGTACACCAGGTATTTTCAGGGAGAGAGGGCTGCTAAATACTGCTAAATATCTAAGTATCGATGATTTTAAGAAACTTTGAGTACTGGTAATTTGAGTGCTGCTAAAAATCTGATGAGGGAGGCAAAAAGCAATTCTAGAATTCCCCTCCTCAGCCTCAAGAATGCAACCGAGATCCAAAGAATGAAATAATAGGAATTATGAACGAAACAATGAGATCTGAGAACGAAACACGAGAAGGGAAAGTATTCTAGAATCTAGCGAAATCTGAATACTGATATTTTTTAGAAAACTTTGAGTACTGGCCCAAATTCTTATGCCACATTCAAACTTGGAAATAAAACCAGTTTAAACTAAACTAGGTTATCGAATGGAACCTTCTGATTGGACGGTCCAACAAATCGAGCACATTTGATTGGCTGGTTTATAGATAAAGCTGGTGTAGCTGTGTCAGTGTGAATGCGGTATTAGTTTCTTATAAAAGAAATGCATTTATTATCAAAAGAAGTGCCAAAAGATCAAGGACAGCTTCACTTTCACGTCAAGGTAAGCAGATTTTGAAATGCCATCGCGCCAAGAACCGATTTTGCTGAAAATATGACGCTGCTGCGCCAACAAAAGTAAGGTCTACACTAAGATCTTTGTGCCTAATAAGTGCATGAAATACACCCTGGGCATCGTATCATCAAATTTGATACAGTAATTGAATCACAGCATTACCAGATAAACCTGTACATTAATTTCCAAAATTTTCGGACGTTTTAATTTTCGGACAAAAGTGTAATCCGAAAACATAATTGTCCGAAAATTGAAGGGTCCCAATTCTTTAGCGGTCCGAAAATTTAATTGTCTGTTAAATTACAATGTCAAAAAATTTCTTTGAATAAGAAATGAAATTCTGCTGTAATATTACGATTATTCTAATGGAGCAGCCTTGCAAATCTCAATGAAGGACAGGCAATGTCTTAGTGAAAGAAAAACAATAATTTTCAAAAATTTCAACGGAAACTTTGCCCATAGCTTATCCATGGCGAGCAATATTATTTCTCTGAAATTTGATGAAGTAAATACAAAAAGGTCCTATTCGCAGTAGTAAAGACTTGAAGAAAAAAATACACCACTAACAGTGGCGGCGGACAGTGCTATTAATGCTAATACTTTATTAGCAGTTTTTTTGCAAAGTAATTGTGTAAAATAAGGCCTAAAACAAGTTGTCATTCCATCAAAACGTGAGGTCTCTTTGCATTCTTTGGTTGCTGCAATGTATTGCAATATCACACACAATCATTTGTGTGGTGCAAAAAATTTGTAAGAAATGGAGGCAAAGAAACAAGACTTTGAATCAGCACACTGAGGCCTTTCGAACTTATGTTCTCTTCAGGGTGTGACTAACATTTGAAATTGAAATCTATCATAACGATTTATATACAAACTGCAAGGTATTTTTATGTTTCCTGTTTGGCGAATGATAAAGGAGATATATTTTAACTGTTAAGTAGGCTATGTCCGGCTTCGAATAGTTTGCTCTCTTCACGTAATAGCATTCTTGGATCTGTTAATGCGAAAAAAGCGTAGGCTTTGAAGAAAGATTCCTTTAAGTTATTGTTCTTCTTGCCGCATTCGAAGACGTGTTTTGGACGTACAGAAGACGTACAACACGACATGCCAGTCCTTGATTCAGAAATATGATTATTCAGCCGTTTTTGAAAATTCGTTGTTTGTCCGATGTAGTTCATTGCTCCATTGCACATATTGCAAGTTAAAAAATACACGACGTTCGTACTTTTGCATGTTATATGCGACTTGATTTGCCATTCTGTACCATTTGCTGTTGTAAAATGGTCTACTGGTTGTAAGTAAAGTTTACAAAGTTTGCAACGTGTTTTACCACACAAAGATATTCCAGGCATACGATTTCGCGTTTGAGATATGCTTTCAGATGTGAATTTCGCATTTGTGAGAATGGATGTGAGGTTTGGTGGTTGACGTAAAGCAAGGATTGGTTTTGTGTCTGTAAATTTTGTTTTCGTGTCTGGATCTTGTATTGATTTCAAGAGATTTGATATCGTTTTCATTGGGTTGTCATAACTTAGGCTTGGATAGTATGTGGTAACGAGTGGAATAATGTCTTTACTTTGTTTTGGCGCTGGTCCTTGGAGTCTGGCTTTTTCGAAAGCTTTATTAATTAGACGGAGTGGATAATCACAGTTTATGAGCCATTGCTTGAGTTCATTTAGGCGTTTCTTCGTGGTATCTTCATCGGTAACGAAAACGATAATTCGCTTTGCTAGGTTAAACGGTATTGTGTCTTTTATGTGCTTGGGATGTGCACTATGAAAATTTAAGTAATCGTGCGGATTTGTCTCTTTGTAAAAAATGTCGGTGCTAACGAATTTTCCATTATTAAGAATTATTTCGATATCTAAAAAATTTAATGATTCCGTAGTGTCCGATTTCATTTTTCCTGTTTCCATTGTAAACTTGATGCTAGGGTGCAAATCATTCAAGGCATTTCTCAGGGAAATAGCGTCGATGTTCTGTGCTAATGCAATGAATCCATCATCCATATAGCGAAAAAAGTTATCTTTTATATACAAACAAGTTGAAACAAGAACAAGTTGTGTGGTGCATGTGAATCCATTTCTATAGTCTAATCCCGTGAAAGGAACCACCTACATCCCCTTGCTATTGATATCTGAACCCTTCTCAATTGATGGCCACGCTATTACTCGGCCAGTTTTAATGGTGAATGCAGAGGAACAACTGAAACTTGCGTCATATTTCCCGTTGTTCGTTATGCATCGCCCATTGTGGAATATGCAAATGACTACACCGTGCTAATAATTCTTCGAAGTTAGTAGCATCGGATCACTGCGGCCGTTTCAACACACTGCACAAACGATCTGACCCAAATCGCAGAGATGAATTGAGTCACATCAAGTGGAGTTAGATGGGGTGTTTCAAACTCTTCTGACTTTTTTCTTCACAAGGGAAATTAAGTCATAAACAGCGCCTTCATCTCCAGGAAGACGGGCGACCATATCCCCCTGTTACCATAAAACATCGAACCTCTGTAGGAGTTAGTGTGTGATGGCTGTTCTTGGATGTGTGGAGACACCGAGAGAAAGACGATTGTTTAGACATGTCTTGTTATGGGAGATCTGTCGACAATAAGATTTGTAGTGTGTATTTCAATTTGAGTAAAGACATCAAAGACTCAACTCTGTTTTCAAAAAAAAGGATTCGTTTTACTTTCATTTTAGTATGGCTTGTCTAGAAAACTTGAACCGTTACGGCAGGAACTAATTTCAAATTCTACCAGAATCATCATTACTTTGACTATTTTGCTTTCTTGCCTTTCATATTAAACCATTGGAATTCCAAACAAAATCTGAAGCTCGAGAGCCAACAGGCTTGCTGCAACAAATGCCTCGCAGACACAGTAAGGGTGACCGCGCTATTAAAAGTTGAAAATTAATAGTGGGGCTATCACTAAGTGGCAAGTGGTCGCAAAGGCTGAACAAACCATCCTGGAGCACAGCTGCATAGCCCCAGACAACTGCGGAAATAACGGACGATCATGTGAACAACCAAAGAAAAGCCATTGATCACTCGATTTTAGTATGAAGTTTGGAAATGTCATATCGACGTTGCAGCATTCTCTCAGTTCAAGAATTCGCACTTAGAGGTCATAGCCAATCAAAAAATGCTGTTCAAATTAGGCTGTTCAAACTATCTCCATGACTTGCGACTGATGGCGACTGTTCCTTCACAAGGCACGCATATGACCACTAAGTCAAATAGTCAACGGCGTTTGAGAGGTTGTAAATAAATCCTATGCATTCTTTAAACAGTACCTATTTGAGGAAGGTTGTAAATAAGAGCTATCTGTTTGTTGTTACCTTGCTGTTACTTCTTGCTTCCAAAAAATCTTTCTCGATGTTCTTTTTAAATTTTAAAAATTTCTGCAAGGAATAGTAATCAAAGCTCTGGAAAAGACTTGGAACTGTAGTAAAACAAAAATATACCCTTTTTTCCCAAAGTAGGAATTTCCATGAATATGAGGGGCGTGGCTCTAAACAATTTTCCTGGAAGCCTTCGGACCCACAGTTTTTCGCTTGCAAGTATTAGCAAATTAATTTTCCTCCCAGCCGCCCCTGACCACTAATCTAAAATAATGATGCTGTTGCGTTTGGCTCAATTTTCAGTAATTTCCTTTGTGAGTAATTCCATGTCAATGAGGCCCTAACAATAGCCTGATGTAACTCTGAAATAGTCCCCTGCCAGGTGTGCAGAATGCTGTATGGCAATTGAACACAAGAGATATTTTGATTCAATATACTGATCTGTAGATACTGTAATAGAGAAGAGAAGAAATTTCTTCATGCAAGTTAAAAGTTTTGTACTGCAGACTGGTCATTAGCTGTGTAGATCTCAGAGAAATCTTATATACTGTCATGTTTTTATTTCTTCCAGGAGGATCTTGGCTCTGATGTTCTTCGCATGTCTACTGAAGAAGTCATCAGTCGCATCAGACTTTTAGACAATGAAGTCAAGGTACAGTAAGATCAACAAAGAAAAAACGTCAGTCTGTGTAAATTCCTTTTGCACACAGGATCATAAGTGCATTGAAGATCAAATTTGAATGAAAATTCCCTTTTTACTTTACTAAAACTTTACCTGACTTTTGTCAAATTTTGCTCCAGAAGGGCTGATTTTTGTCAAGATGTTTCCAAAATTTGAGGGCCCACCACCCTCCCAGCCCTTTGGCTCATGAAGGTATACACAGGAGGACTTAAATGATGGTTGTTTATTGCCTTATCTTTTTAGATTATGAAGAGTGAAATCATGAGGGTAAGCCATGAGCAGCAAGCAATGAAAGACAAAATCAAAGTAAGCAGTTCTTCAGAATCACATAATTTTCATTTGATCTTTTTAAATTTTTGCATTCAAAGTTAGCTTAAGATACATCCTGTGATCTTCTTTCATTATCCATTTTGTATTTATGTACAATACAGCCTTTTGACATTAAGTATTAAAGGTGATCTGAAGCGGAAATTTTTTATTGAATCAAATGAATAGCACTGTCAAATAATAACGGATGTCTTTTAAAATATTTTGATTCTTTGTTTCATCTTCGAGTTATCCACTAATTTGTACAGTATGATTGGCTGATGATGTCATTTTGTTTGCAAAAAGTACAAGACAGTATCGGAGATGGACTATGATTCCAAAGGGAAGTCGACTCAACGGACTTTTCTTCAACTGACATGTCCTTCTAAATATCATATCAATCCATGAGACAATTTCTATTGCATTTATTCAGCTCAATTTAAATGTCTCCTACAACTGTAACCCTTCAAAGATGAGATACAGCTTCTTTCCATATACTGTAGATTCCTAATAATTTGCAAACAAAATGACGTCATCAACTTACACTTAAATCATTGGATAACTTAAAAACAAAATGAGATATATGAATACTTTCAGCAGGATTTCTTAGCAATCAACATGGCCCTTTGTTTGCATCAATAAAAATTTTCGCTTCAGATCACCTTTAATGTTTGTAGGAATTCTATTAGACTTTTTACCTTTCTTTTCCATTTGTTTTGTGTTTGTGCTATAGAAAATTGAGTTATGAGTTATAATATCCTCCTGTATTTGCATACTGGTAGGCAGTAACTCCATGCAATACAAGCCTATTGACACTAGCATTATTTAGAGCAATTAATGACATTAGTTTTTGTGTTAAAAATTTTTCAGGATATCATAGGTTTTGAGACATTTTGTTAAAAAATTACTTTCTTTCATATGGCTCAAGAAACTTTGTATAGAAGTGTGAGGAATCCTTGCAAAATCTTCAGAAGTCTTGATAATTCTTAAGGAGCATCTGAGAAATATATGTTAATGTGTGCAAAGCCTTAAATGTGTAGTTCTAGTATGTTTTTATCATTAAAGGTTATGTGCCCATGTACAGTAAGGACAGCAGCTTTGTGGGGGCATGCCATTCTCACATGAAATTTCATGTGATCACATTGGTACAGAAAATGCAGTTGTGCATTAGCCAGATTTAATACAGTTGGACTGATGACTAACTTGCGGTTTGCCCTTTTAGAGCTTAAAGTTAATGACCTAGTGCTTTTCTAAAGATAGGACAAAGAGATACAGTATACCTTATCCCTGCATGTTTTCTTTGGCCTTACTTTCTTTTGCTGTGAAGTGGATTACCAAATACAATAGGCTATTTACAAACCTATGTGATCTCATCTTTTAACCCATGTTATTCACTTTAACCACAGCAAGCAGCCTCATTATGAAGCTCAACCCATACTGCAGTTTGCATGTGATCAGCTGAGCTGTTTGAAGGCTCTCCATCAGCATCTCATCAGCATAACTGGACAGAGTGTGTACACAGCTGTATTGCATAGACACTTCTTTTTTGATATATATATATATATATATATATATATATATATATATATATATATATATATATATATATATATATATATATATATATATATATATATATATATATATATATATATATATATATATATATATATATATATATATATATATATATATATATATATATATATATATATATATATATATATATATATATATATACTTTTTCCTTCTTGACCTGCAGGAAAATACTGAGAAAATAAAAGTGAACAAGACATTGCCGTATCTTGTCTCAAATGTTATTGAGGTAGGTTACATTGTAGGACATTCTACTGCTGTGGAATTGCAAAAATATATACAAAGAGGTGCTAAATTTTGCCAAACGTTGCTAAATGAATACCAAACAACTGAAAACTTTTGCCAAAAGACTGAAAAGGAAAATAAAACCAAAGAGCAATGACCAAAGACAAAGTAAACAAATTTATACACAATTTAAATGCACACGACAAAAATGCAAAACAAAACCCAAACGGAAAAACAACAGGAAAACTTAAAATGAAGATGCACAAACATGCAAAATATTAACATTTTACCTTCTTTTGGATTCTTGTACATGGTTGTTTACTGCTTTTATTTTTCAAAAAAGGATTTTATTAGATATTGACATACCAAGAATTTTTGCTGGGTTTATTCAAGATAGTGTATACATACTGCCATCTTCTCTGGGGAACTTTTAAATCTGGACACAATCTCAGAAGCTTCCCAATTTTTTTGGAAAGAGGAGCTTTGAGCCTCTAAATAGAATCAAGATTAAGGCTTTCTGCAATCTGAACACTGTAAGGGATTAGTATGGAGGATTTCTGCACGAGCATTTACACGCTTTCAAATGATGGTGTAATGTGAATAGGCAAGGAGTCGCATGCTTTCTAGATTACTAGAATCCAACCAATAATGAAAATGCGGTCATCTTCATCAACATTTTTTGTTATATTTTATAGCTGCTGGATGTTGACCCAGAGGATCAGGTAGGTTCATTACACAAAATATCATCATTTTCTTTATAGCTGTTTATTTTCCTCTTGTTCTATTCTTGTTTCTTCTCTTGTACTGTACATGCTAGGAGCTGGCACTTGGCATCCATGACTTTTATGTGCCGAAGGTAGATAATACCACCCTTACTTCAGTAGATTACATAAGAACAGTGTTGAATATTATTTGGAACACATATTGGCATTGTTAATGTTTCATATCACTCATGCTCTTTTATCTTAATGCTTAGAAACGTAAGAGTCTTGGCAATTGTTATATGTATGCAAGGCATTTTGAATTTTGAATACTGCCCTCTAGTATGGCATTTTTCCTCTGAAAAGTCAATGAAGAAAATTGAAAAGATCCATGAGCGAGCTCTTAGATTTCTTTACAATGACTCCAACAGCTTTTATGATGGTTTACTTTCCAAAGCTGTGGAATGCACAATGAAAATCAGCCATCTCAGAACTCTTTGTATTTAAATCAACTGTCACAAAACTAAATCCACCTTTCTTGCAGGTTATTTTCAAACTAAAACAAACAACAAGGTTAGCAAGAAACCCAAATGAATTAATTCATTATAGACCAAACCAAGTTACTTTTGGGTCAAAAAGTCTCCTATCATTAGGACCACAAATTTGGAATGCTTTGCCCAAAGAGATCAAGCCAGCCGAAAACATAGAGACTTTTAAGAGAATGATAAAACAATGGGATGGGCCAACTTGCGGCTGTAATATCTGTAGCCAGCAGCGAAATATGCATATCATCTAGATATAGACTGTTAGTAGTTTAAACATTCGATTTAGATTATGTTCTGGTAGATTCATGTTAGAAGCTGGAGTGAAATTGAATAAAAATACAGTAACATGACAAACAAACAAAGGCATGAAAATCTGCACTCATTTCTGTTGTGTTTGATGTTGAAAACAGCCCTTCATGGCCCCCCTCCATTCATGGAAGCACTCCTTTTGTTCTACTGCTGGTTACAAAACTTTTTTTCTGTCTAACAGCCTCCTCTTTGATGTAACTTCAAATTTAAAGGCTTCCCACTGGGGTGATCCAGTTTTAGCAAATTTGTGGTTTAGAAGGACTAAGGAAGCGTAATATGTGGAAGGCAAATACTTAGCATTTGAAATATCTTCTCTTCTCAACCGACAGCCAGAAGAAGATGGTGCCAATGTTGACCTGGATTCTCAAAGAAAGGGGAAATGTGCGGTCATCAAAACTTCAACAAGACAGGTATATATGCTTTTATCTACACTTATTTCCTGAATAAGATGCTTAAAACCCTAACGTCTGACTAAGATGTATAATGAGAATTTTTGAAGAATGACAAGATTTTAGCAGATGTCATGTATACCAAATGAAACCACGATATATTTCCTTCCTAAAATTTATACATTTTAGATACATGATTGGAATTTTTCATCATTTAATCGTTGTTTCATTAAGTATGGCCGAAATCAAATGTAGAATGTTGAGCAAAATCACAAACTTTTTCCGTTAAAAGTCACAAGGCACTTCTTGTAAAACAGCTCATGCCTTGAAGCACTTGAGCCTACGGGAAGTATCTGACTATTCATTGAACTTTGCTTGCATTAGTTAAAAATGATAAAACAGGTTGTCAAAAAATGGAATTTCACAAAATCTCCAATAACTTTCCAGCATCTGCAAAATGGCTTATTTACGAAAGAGTCAGTTAAACGGCCAAGTGATATATCCAAGTTACATTTCATTAGAAAGAAGATAGGTTGTGCTTTTAGCAGGGCTCTATAAAATTTTTTCCATCCTAGCAGCAAGTTAAGCACTTCGTTTCTTCGTACACAATTCCTTCCTCTTTCCCTGTATACCACCCAATTCTATCCCAAATCCTTTCTCTCCTTCTTTATTTCCCTTCTTTTCCTGTTCCTTCCATCTCTTTTTCCCTCTTTCCCTTTTTCCTTCCTGGGAAATTTGAGCATACATGACGAGTAATTTCACAAAAAAATTCTCATCTAATACTGCATTCACACTGGCACAGTTAAACCAGCTTTTTCTAAACCAGTTTAAATTTCAACCAATCAAATGACTGGATTTGTTGGATTGACCAATCAGAAGGCCGTATCCAGAAACCTGGTTTAGTTTAAGCTGGTTTAACTTGCAGTGTGAATGGGGCATAATACTGCATTCACACTGGCACAGTTAAACCAGCTTTATCTAAACCAGTTTAAATTTCAACCAATCAAATGACTGGATTTGTTGGATTGACCAATCAGAAGGCCGTATCCAGAAACCTGGTTTAGTTTAAGCTGATTTGACTTGCAGTGTGAATGGGGCATGATACTGCATTCACACTGGCACAGTTAAACCAGCTTTATCTAAACCAGTTTAAATTTCAACCAATCAAATGACTGGATTTGTTGGATTGACCAATCAGAAGGCCGTATCCAGAAACCTGGTTTAGTTTAAGCTGGTTTAACTTGCAGTGTGAATGGGGCATAATACTGCATTCACACTGGCACAGTTAAACCAGCTTTATCTAAACCAGTTTAAATTTCAACCAATCAAATTACTGGATTTGTTGGATTGACCAATCAGAAGGCCGTATCCAGAAACCTGGTTTAGTTTAAGCTGATTTGACTTGCAGTGTGAATGGGGCATGATACTGCATTCACACTGGCACAGTTAAACCAGCTTTATCTAAACCAGTTTAAATTTCAACCAATCAAATGACTGGATTTGTTGGATTGACCAATCAGAAGGCCGTATCCAGAAACCTGGTTTAGTTTAAGCTGGTTTAACTTGCAGTGTGAATGGGGCATAATACTGCATTCACACTGGCACAGTTAAACCAGCTTTATCTAAACCAGTTTAAATTTCAACCAATCAAATGACTGGATTTGTTGGATTGACCAATCAGAAGGCCGTATTCAGAAACTTGGTTTAGTTTAAGCTGGTTTATCTTGCAGTGTGAATGGGGCATGATACTGCATTCACACTGGCACAGTTAAACCAGCTTTATCTAAACCAGTTTAAATTTCAACCAATCAAATGACTGGATTTGTTGGATTGACCAATCAGAAGGCCGTATCCAGAAACCTGGTTTAGTTTAAGCTGATTTGACTTGCAGTGTGAATGGGGCATGATACTGCATTCACACTGGCACAGTTAAACCAGCTTTATCTAAACCAGTTTAAATTTCAACCAATCAAATGACTGGATTTGTTGGATTGACCAATCAGAAGGCCGTATCCAGAAACCTGGTTTAGTTTAAGCTGGTTTAACTTGCAGTGTGAATGGGGCATAATACTGCATTCACACTGGCACAGTTAAACCAGCTTTATCTAAACCAGTTTAAATTTCAACCAATCAAATGACTGGATTTGTTGGATTGACCAATCAGAAGGCCGTATCCAGAAACCTGGTTTAGTTTAAGCTGGTTTAACTTGCAGTGTGAATGGGGCATAATACTGCATTCACACTGGCACAGTTAAACCAGCTTTATCTAAACCAGTTTAAATTTCAACCAATCAAATGACTGGATTTGTTGGATTGACCAATCAGAAGGCCGTATTCAGAAACTTGGTTTAGTTTAAGCTGGTTTATCTTGCAGTGTGAATGGGGCATAAGTTAGCCTTTTACTAACTGATCAACATTTCAATCTTGAATATCGACCTCATACTTTTTATCTCACAGCCCACCAAATGCATAAACTTTTTTTCATTCACCCGGTAGTAATTGTTTTATTTTGAAGTCCCTGTTACTGTATACAGCAGCAATTTATACAACTAGTAGACAATGTCTCCTGATAAATGTTTGAAGGAAGTTATTAATTTATGTTTCCTACTTTGTAGACTTACTTTTTGCCAGTCATTGGTCTTGTGGAACCTGAGAAATTGAAGCCTGGTGACTTAGTGGTGAGTTATGCTCCTCTGTCTGGTGTTATGAATGAAAATTTGCCTTAATATGTGGACGAAAAATATGATGAACATGTAGCAATGCATTGTTTCTCGTTTATAATGTTTGCATTCGTGCCTTGGATAATACTTGCATGCCGAAAATCGCCCTGAATTTAAAGACATGGCAGGCAAGATGGTCGCAAGGCTGAAAGTCAAAATTAGGAATTCAAATTTATAAGCGATTTTCTTTGGCTAATGTTTAATTGAAAAATATCTTTAGAAAATTTGATTTGATCGATGACTTGATTTGATCGATCGATAATTTGATCGATGATTTGATCAATCACGCTGTCTAAGAATCGTCAAGAACGTGAGAAGCAGGTGACCCATAAATCTGAATTAAATTGCCAATATACAGGGTGTTTCAGAAAAAATACATTCCAACAATGATACAGAATCTTAAAAAATTGACAAAATTTGAGTAGATGTGATAGATACCATCTGAAAGTAGAATCTTTCTTCTGTCTAATGATATGCAATTTGGATTTATTGATGAAATTATTTATCATTAAATTGATATTTTCTCAAGTATGGCTATTTTCAAATGCAGCATGCTGCAAAAGCAAAACCAACCCCTTTTTCCGGTCAAAGTTATGATTAAAAATTTTCAAAGTATTTCAGGCCTAGGAGCACTTGGGGTGATGCCTGGAAAAGGGAAAAAGACAATTTCATCCTTGTGAGATTTGTTTGTTGCTGCTACGCATGCGTAACCAGCTAAATAAACCTGCAATTTTGCGTGGCAACGCCAAGAAATACACGTTTCGAAAACTCCTCTCGAACATTCTTGTAAATATTTCAGAATCGCGTTACACACTAGACTGTGAGCAGCACTTCCTTAACATCATTAACAGCTAGTCTAGATCGATCGAGGGACGTTGTTTGGTAGGATTATTTTCAATGAAAACGCAAATAACAATGCTTACCGCGCTGTGCCGCAGGATACCCACGACTTTGGTCCTATTCGTTGCGAGATTACGGGGATTCTCACGCATTCTGGTACGTATGAAATCGCGATTTACAGTGGACAGATGTCAGAGAAGGGCTTGTTTCAAGTTTTTTATTTGTTTTTGTTTTGGTTCCAGCAGGGATGTTTATTATTATCTATTTATTTTCATATTTTTAAACGCGGTAGCCCCGTCAGTCCATTTCTAAAAAGTTATTTGATACAGAAAGTTGGCCCCTTTGGTCGAAAAAGACATCCACCAAAAAGAGTCTTGTTTGTCAATACCCATACAATTTTTCTGAAACTTTTGAAGTATACAAACGTTTTAATGCCTCTCTAATTGGTAGGCAATAGCCAAACTAACAGTCATGAATGACTGCAATGGCTGAGAGCGATACAAAGCTGCTATTGATGACCTTCTCTGCAAGGGCATGCTGTACATTTAACGTTTCACATGTTACTTTTCTCGTTTCTTTTATGTTAAACATACTTTTTTCAACCTTAATTCAACATGAAACAATAACATAACAAAAGTAAGACGGGAATGGCAGCATTTGTTAAATTTTATTTACTACTAGTAGTAGATAATGATAAAATATGCGGTTATAAAAGTGGATTGTGGTCTTTGTAAATCCCACATCACATTCCGGCATCTAAGATAGGCGATACTTTCGAAAACATCAATTAAGCAATGAAAAAGTCAATTAAGCCACCCAAGGATTTTGTATGAAGAATAAATCGCGAATCTCACCCCAGCATGTGGTTTGTTGTGGCCTTTCAAATATGGATATTTTCATTGGCACATTTGGTATATCACATGATAACTGAGCTTTGCATGCAATTAAACTTTTTTATCCACTAAAAGATTACAATATGAATTTACAACCTACACTACTTTACAAGATTATTATACTATACAGCTATATAATACTACTGGAACGATACCCCGAGGAGCAAAAGACTTTGACTGCCCCGGGACCACTGGAACATAGAGATTAAAATTACTGTCTGTCTCAAACCACATGCTACGGGTCTGCGATCAAAACAAGTTATGTTGTAAGTCAACTGAGTAATTCTAGAACATAATAACCGAACTTAGGTCTGCGATATTGTGAAAATACCCCCCCCCCCCGCCAACTTTGTTAGCAATGCATCAAACTGTTTTGTCAAATCGTACGATTTATTCATCCCCCTTACTGACAGTTTATTCACATACTCATACACTCACATACTTGTTGGGGAGACGAAGTGCTGGCTGACCCTATTGCTCAGACACATTGTGAGACACTTTGTTGGGAGCAAATCAAGGTTGGGGCTCACGTTGTCATGCGCATCTTTCCTTTTGTTTCGATCTCTTGTTTTCAATAGTCAAGCTTGGAGCCCGTTTAGGGGGAGTCCTCGAGGCTCACAACTTTGCCACTTCATATCCCCAACAAATACATAAAGTTTTAGAGTGCAATTAAACTGGAGAGGAAGACCGATTGTGATTAGACATTGATAGTTCATGCACTAAAACTGTATTTTTGCTCATATTTTAGGGTGTCAATAAAGATTCATATCTCATACTGGAAACGCTTCCTGCTGAGTAAGTCAACAACATTATAACTGAAGAAGAGTCAACAGTATTGTGAAAATACTCCCCCCCCCAGTTTGTTTGCATTGCACGAAATCGTTTTTCTCATCGTACGATTCATTCATCCCGCCTTACCGACAATTGATTCACTTACTCATATACTCACGTGCTTAGAGTTTTAGCTTCAGTGCAAAACAGGTAATGCAGTAACTCTCGCAAAGTTTATCTCTTAACCGGAAAAAGTAATACTGGAAACTTTTCATGCCGAGTAAGTCTGCGACGCATAGATCCAGATGCAATATGCAATTTGTTAAGCAAAAGAGTTAGGTCTCCGAAAAGACAAAGCGATTTTTGGTTATGATAGATGCATTTCAGACCTTCTGCTCATCCAATCACAAAGGTCTTACAGTATCTGCTTATTTTTATTTGATTGACCTTAAAAACTCTTACATTACAGTAAAAATATCCTTTGGATCTTTTCAGCACATCGTAAAATTAGGCTCACGACGAACATTATTTTGAGGATCATTTCAGAGAAGACAAACCAATATTGTGTCAGCCATAGCCTCGCATTTGAATCAGAGACAGATGCCGAGAATTGCCGTTAAAGCCGATCATTTCTCTAAGTCGTAGTCGATCGTGGACACATGAATGAACCAATACAACAGGATTTTCAAACTCAGTTCTAAGAGCGACACGCAACAGACCCATCAATGCTCTCCGACGACTAACCGGAGGACAATAACGAAAATTTGCAACCTTTTTTCGCCAACAACGAAGCACAAAAATAGTAGGGTATTAAAACTGAAATCGGCCCAATGTTTTTCTCCATATTTTGCCTTTTAGAAGTGCGATCGAGGAAAGGAAAACGATTTCTGAGGGCTGACAAACTCTGCTTTTCGATCGGGATAACGATATAAACCTTTGCACGCATTTGACTTTCGCGGAATATCCCTTTAAGAACCTTGCAGGCTGGAATTTATAATAACAGGCACTTACTTTAGAACCTATTAAGGCTGCCGAAGAAAAGCCTAGGTCCTTTTATGTGGGTTTCTACTGTATCTCTGTTGAATGGCTCTTAACCCCATATACTATGATTGTCTTTCATTTCAGATATGATGCTAGAGTCAAAGCTATGGAGGTGGACGAAAGGCCAACTGAAAAATATTCTGATATTGGAGGTCTTGATCAACAAATTCAAGAGGTATAGCTGTATTTTATATATCCATTGCAAATGAAGTGGAAAATTTTTTTCTATTCATAAGAAATTTACAACAAATTTCACATTCTACCATACCTCTTTAGCTACTATGCAATACTACAGGGACGATGCAAAGAGGAGCGAAGGACAACGACTACCCCCAGAGCTTGAACATAAAGGCACGCAACTGTATCTTACATACAACTAACTGCACACCACACACAATTAAAGACCAAAGAATCCCCTTTTAGATTCTGTTTCACATTGGATGTCAGATCAGGGTTGGAAAGAAATTTACAAAAAAGTCACGAGTGCAGACTGGTTTTGGGATTATGAAGTGGAAATGGGGCCGGAAATTGTATATTTGCGGAAATTGCTGCTTAGATATTAAAGGAAAAGTGGCCGTTCTAATGGGAATTATGTTTACTTTAATCTGTGTTGTGTGTTAAATACCATCAAGTCGCTTGCGACTTCTGGCGATCCTTTGAACAAACAATCTCCATTCTGATCTCTTCAGTGCTGTTTCATTAAGTTGATGCGTTGGAATTCCTTCGCCTGTTGGGGCAGTTTGATTGTTACTGGTTTTCTTGCTGATATTCTTCCCATCTTTACATTTTGCAGTGGCCAGTTCACTGTAATTTCTTTTTATTTGATTGAGCAAAATTCTATGGCGATGCTCAGAAGTGGCGTTAAACTTAAAGTCAAAGATGCAAGGACATCCCAGTTAATTTTTTCAATACATCCTGCCATCTTGCTCTTTGCTTGACTTGTCTTCTTGTCCCTTCTACCCTTCCCAACATTATATCGTTTTCCATCCTACTAGCTCTTATCGTGTGTCCGAAGAAGGTCAGTGCTTGTATGGCAGTCATGCCTTCCAATGAAATTTCTGGTATTATTTCCTCTAAAACAGACTTGTTTGTCTTCTTGCTGTTCATGGTATTCTCAATATTCTTCGCCAACTCCATGGTTTAAATGCATCTATCTTCCTTCTATCACTTTTCGTGATTCACCAGCTCTCACAACCGTACATCATTACAGGGAAAACTAATGCCTTCACTAAGTGGTATGTGATGCGATGCCGTAATCGGTAAGTGGTAAGCGGTCTTAGGTGCCATGATCCAGCTCATTATGGCCTGGGCCGCCGAGAGCTTTTCGAGGCCCAGGGGCAAAAACGTGAATCGAGGACCCCTGTGAGTGAAGCGAGCAGAAAATTTTTCGATCGCCCCCTTTAGATTGGCTTAAAATGCATTTCAGAGCATTTCCTGTAGTCAAATGTCAAAATTCCCCAATTATGAGGCCCCTTAGACCCTGAGGCCCTGGAGCAAAGTGCCCCCCTGCCCCCCTCTCGGCGGGCCTGATTATGGCATCACTTCTTTTCTTGTGACACAGGATATCCAAAAGTAGAAGTAAGAAAATTTTTCATTTGTAATTGTGCTTTGTAATTAGCCTTGATTTGTTTTTAGTGGGGTTCATACGTTTTAGCTGAAATTAAGCTGAATTTTAGCTGAGTTTATAGACGGTCTTATATTTTATCGGGTATCAAAAACCGTAGAAAGGCCAAAACGTTTCAGAAAACCGGAAAACCGCATCAAAACTCAAATAAGATCGTTGGTGCTTTGCATGCAATAGCGTAACGGAAACAGTCGAGGCCTTTAGGAATTTTTGCATTTGATGCCCCCCCCCCAGCTAAAGTATTTGTAACTGTTATGACAGAAACATAAAGATGCCATGCCAGTTTAAACTAGGAGTATCTAAGTTGTGCAGACAAGATAAACCAACTGCAATGATTTACTGTCAACATAAGCAGTGCCCTAGCCCGCATCGTGGCCAGGGCGAATCAGTGGGGCAAGCAGAGAAAGAGGGAGCCTGGGGGCAAAACTCATAGGAAAATTTTGAGGATAGGTCCGAAAAAAGATAACAAAAGTAATTTATTGCTGGGGGCCCTTTTTGGTCGGGGGCCCGTAGTTTTTGAGCGAAGGTGCCCTAAACTGCGTTACGCCACTGTGCATATATAACCTCGCTTCTGTATCACAGACGGCTGCGTTATCATGTATTTAACCCGAAAACTGAAAGCTAATTCCTGTGTCTTGAGTCCGCTGGTAAAAGTGGAAATTGTAGTGCTAATCTCCTAAAATCATATCGAATTTGGAATTGCTCCTCGCTTCATTTTTTTGTAATAAACCGATTTCTCGAATCATATTTAGTGAAGAAATCTGCAAAGTTTGAGAGAGAAAGCAGCGGTAAAACTGTCATTTGTATGGCCAAACACTGTGAAACCGTTCTAAAAAGGGCTAAGCTCCGCGAACCGTTTCATTCATTCATCCATTCATTCCTTCATTTTAACTTTTTCATCCATTGTAAGCCCTCAGCCCACACCACCCCCACCGTCTGTCAGGTTCGAATTCAGTTCATCAAATTTTCATTTAATTATTTGGTCTTATCATGGCACTTCTTTTATCTTCTAACTATCTTCGGCTTGTGTTGGATTTTTAAGTGCTTGTGGACTCTCAGACAGATTCAAGGTTTATCGAAATTTCTACGCTGAACAAAACATTTCTTTTACTTCTGTTTTAGCTTATAGAGGCAATAGTTTTACCGATGACACATAAAGAAAGATTCGAAAGACTTGGTATCCAGCCACCTAAAGGTATTCAAGATATTTATCATTATTATTATTATTATTATTATTATTATTGTTATTATTATTATTATTATTATTATTATTATTAACACTTTATTTTACAATGTTGGCATAAAAAAAGGTATTGAATGACTGCAAATGAAAAATAGAGTTGCTTTAGTCGTATGATCTTTAGAGACAACCATAAAGCCATTAGCTTAAAAGAGTGCCAATGAAACAGCAGTTTGTGAAGCCATATAACTTTTTAAAGTGGCCTTAAGTAGTGGATTCATCTAATTAAACTATGGGCGCACAGTAAACTTGTACCCTGTAAGGAAAACACTATCAACTCCTGAAAAGAACATCAGTAATATAAGGTAGTTTAAGCTTCCATCAGTCTATCAATAGCGATAAGTGCGAATATGTAATCAGTCTAAACACATTCTAGCTGAGGTGAGCGTGTGGCCGAGTGGTTAAGGCGTCTGACTCTTAAACCAAAGGTCGGAACGGCCGTAGGTTCAAATCCCACGCTGGACACTTTGGTCGCTGTCCGTAACACTAGCCCAGATGACGTTAACAAAATTATACTCCAACTGACCATAGACTTCATTCACAAGACTGGTCGGCTTGGCTAAGACAATTTTAATTTTGCTTGTGCCACGAAGTCACTGAGTGCTTTTGTTCTTTCTCCTTGTCATTGTTTACTACGTTTGTTTCTCGTTTGATGTAAGGCACATATAGGATGAATCCTAATATTTGTGTAGGATATTTTAGATTAGCTGTACAAATATACATATTTTGATGAAGGCACCTTAATCCTACACCATTGAGCTTAGTGCACCAGAAAGGCCTGGCATCTAACGTGAAACAGGCGTCAGTATCTATCTGTTGTCTGTAGTGATCGTTTATGTGTATCTATCTGTAACTGTATATTTAGTTTGTACGTAAGTAGGATATCTCTTTATGTTAAGACCACAGGGTAGTCATTGTCTGTTGCTCCTTGTGGTATCGTCCCCGTAGTGTGGTATAGTCGTATGGTAATTAGAAAGTATAGTAGTTTGTAGCCTTGTATTGTAACATTTTAGATGAATAAAAAAAAAAAAAAAAGAGCCATGTGAGGGAAATCTGGTAGCTGTGGCGGGTAGTTGCGGCGGACTGATGGTAAAACATCCGTAGCCCCTGCTGGAAGTAAGTCTCTCAGACTTTCGCGGGCTAGCCACGTTAAATATAAATACCTACTTACCTAGCTCTCAGTTTGATACCGCATTTACACTGACACAGCTGAACCAGTTTTATCTAGTCCAGGTTGAATTTCAACCAATCAAATGCATGCGATTTGTTGGATTGACTAGTCAGAATGCTCCATTCGATAACCTGGTTTAGTTAAGCTTGCAAATGTGGATAAGATGTAAAACACATTAGTTGGGAAAAGTCAATTTCCAAACAATTGTGTACGGTACATGAATTCATTCCCCTCTCTTTCTAGGTGTATTATTGTATGGACCCCCAGGAACTGGAAAAACACTTTTAGCAAGAGCCTGTGCCGCTGAGACCAAGGTACGTATATGTATGTATGCGAATTAACGTATGTACGACTATAAACATTAACATTCGAGTTTACTATCACTCCTGCTGCTGAGTCACGTCGTGAGATTTTTTTCCGCTTTATTCTGGCTGTGCCAAAAAAGGATTCAGATTTAGAGAGAAATTATCTAGACTTTGGTTTTAGCCACTCAGAAGGTGCTATTTAGGTAGTTGCTGTTGCTTGCAAAATTGGTTGGCATCACCATGGTTACTATTAACTATGGTGTCGCCAAGAGTTCTCGAAGACTAATTTCATATCATAGTTTCATACGATCACTCCTGCTGCCGACTCATGTCGTGAGGTTTTGCTCCATTTTATTCTGGCTGTGCCAAAGAGGATTCAGATTTAGAGAGAAATCGTCTAGAATTTGGTCTTTAGTCAATGAGAAGGCGCTATTTAGGCAGTTGGTGTTGCTTGCAAAATTGTTTTGTATCGCCATGGTTGATATTAACTATGGTATCACTAAGAGGTCTCATAGACTGATATCTTATTGTAGTTTCATATAATCGCTCCTGCTGCCGAGTCACGTCGTGAGATTTTGCTCCGTTTTATTCTGGATGTGCCAAAAACGATTCAGAGTTAGAGAGAAATTGTCTAGATAGTTGTTTTTAACTTATCAGAAGGCGCTATTCAGGCAGTTGTTGTTGTTGCATGCAAAACCGGTTAGTATCACCAAGACTTCTCGTAGACTGATTGCATATCGTAGTTTCACTCCTTTCCTGAACTGATATACCACTGCAGATATGACTCATGCTCAAACGCTTCCAGAAACAGATCAGCCTAGCTTGGTTTCAGTATTGCTTAAACCACCTGCGATTTTTACTCAAAACTGCCGACCCTAAAACGCCACAAGAGATGATTTTTCCCGAATTGCTGCACTGTACATAGGTCCATAAGCCATGAAGCGCCCGAGTATCTTTTAGGGCTGTTTCAAAGGTTACCTGACATCTGTGCTTGACAGCTTCGTAATACCAGCGCTAACCTTAATATACCTTTTCTAAAAACCGCATAAGGCCAAAATTGCTTCTCGTATAGAGGAGCTAGACTTTGGAATGATCTGAAATGAAAAAGTAAGATGGCCAATACTTTTACCTAATTCAAATCTTCACTGAAAAATGACAGATCCTTAGCTTTGTCTCACCTTTCCTTTTGCGTATTTTAAGTAGTTTTTATCTTGACCTATGATTTTGTAGCTGCTCCTTTTGTAACAGGGCAGTTTGTAAATCAACGCTGCTATGAGTTGAATACATACCCTGTTTAATTATTACAAAATGAAATGAAATGGATGTTTCTTCGAACGATTAAAGCAAAATGTTGCTACGTGCAAGTGATATTCTGCATATTTAGACCGCGTTCACACGATGCCGGCACATTTTGAAAACGATGAAAAATGCGACGACTGCAAAATTTGAGCTAGCGTTCACAAGATACCGGAACAATTTGAAAACGGTAAGAAATTAGACGGCAAAGACTCGTTGCAAGACTTTGATGCCAAAGAAGTGTACCTACACCCTAAGAATCGACCAGTCTCGTTCCAAAAGCGTCTAAAAATGTTCTATTTTTCATCTTTTTCAGGTGTTTACACAATACCGTTTCCAAAATGTGCCGGTTAGAGTTCCGTCTTCAAAATCTACCGTTTTCAAAATCTGCCGGCAAAAAATGTGCCATTTTCGTGTGAACGGGAGGCCAATCCGTCACATTTTTCACCGTTTTCAAAATGTGCCGGCATCGTGTGAACGCAGTCCTAGGGACGGAAAATATCTTGTGACCATTCACCACTTCGAGATTTCATCGTCGCAGTAGCTCAGTGGAACGCTTGCTCTTTGTCTTTGACGGAAGGTTATATATTCAGTGTATTCGAGAGTGAAATGGTTTTATCGTCAATGACGTCTTTCGTGTTATTTCAGGCAACGTATCTCAAATTAGCTGGACCTCAACTAGTTCAGGTATGGAAATATTATCTTGAAATATATCTACGATGTATGTTTGTTCTGTTTTGAATTAATGTTTGCCCAGCTTAACATTAGCTTGACTGATTTATATATTTATTTGATTCACAAATAGAAGAGAATATTCAGTAACAGCCCATAATTCTTTTTAACCCATCATGTTTTTCATTATCGTATTCAGCAAAACATAATTCTTTTGGCTACGGGCACAAATCACTTTGCAATGGCGTGTCAATGAAAGAAACCGATGTAATAGACTTTTTAGTTATTCTACCAAAGAGCCTGGAATGTGCGATAGTCTCATTTTTATTGCAGACGTTTGATTGAGTGGCGTCAGATCTTCTTTCACTATCGTGCAAATTCAAAAATTCTTCACAACGTATCAAGTTCGTTCAGACTCTTTTTTTAAGGCTAGCTAAAATAAAAGGTCTGTTGTTGTACTCTCGAGTACCGACTAGTCGTCTCCTTCCCCCCCCCCGGTTATTCATTTTTGAAAATTTTCCAGCCCCCGCTCTTATTCCAATCCTCCTTTTATTAACTTTTTGAAAAATGAAATGATAGTGAACATAATTCCTGAATAAATGTAAGAAAGAGTCTTAAGAATTCCATACAACAGAACCAGGTTTCAAAAGTAAATGTATCAGTAACATCACTGTTCACATTAATATATAAAAGATATTTGTTTACCTAAAAAAACGACTATTTTCTATTTCTCCAAGCTCCACCCCCCCCACCCCCCCCACCGATTATTCCAACCCCTGATCATTGTTATATCGAACCATTTCCAGCCCCGCCGATTATTCTCACCCCCCGCCCTTTCATGCGGTACTCGAGAGTAAGACACGTTGCCTGTGTACAGTTTTATTTGTTCCAAATGTCTTTGTTTACACATTCTTTTTAGATGTTCATTGGAGATGGTGCTAAACTCGTCAGAGATGCATTCAATCTTGCTAAGGAAAAAGCTCCGGCGATTATATTCATTGATGAGTTGGATGCCATTGGAACCAAGGTAAATATACTGGATGAGCCAGAACAAAGTTCCCACTTTTTGAATTTTTTATAGCATCAAGACTAGACAGATTTGAATGATTCAGTTTTTAGTTCAAAGTCAAAATATCAAGTATTTTTTCGATTTTTCTCACTCTCTCACGAGCACTAGAAATATACGTAAATTCAACTTTATAAGAATTGAATGCTTGCAAAATGACTGAAAAGGGCCTAAGACATCGATCAAATCATAAAGGACTCCTAGCAGAGATCAATAAAGGAAATGCAATTATTCATGGATGAGATATATTTGATGCACATCTTTTGCTATAGGATTGAAAATCATGGCTATTTGTTTGAAAATTGAGGTCTTAATGCTCTTGAGAGAGAGGAAACGTCCATTGCGCATTGTTTTCTGTAAGTAGAGTCATGTTAATTCGATAAATGTTTTAGGCCCTTTTTAGTCTTTTTGCAGCTTTGAAAGTTTTATAAAGTTGAATTTAACGATACCTTCAGTGCTGGCAAGACAGCGACAAAAATCACAAAAATGTTTCAATCTTTCGACCTCCAGCTGAAAGTTGGCTTGGTGCTATGAAGTTTAATAAGTAAGACCTTTTTTCTGGCTCACCCGGTGGCTTATTTCAGATACCGGAAAGTGATAGGCCATTTACGTTTAAATATATACAAGGAAGGAGATCAATTACAACCTTAGAGTTAAAGATATTCTCACTCTCCCCAAGGCATCTACTGTGTCTTTCGGTAAAATTCGATTGCGTTCAATGGGTTTACTTGGAACAGTACACCTGATGAGATTAAGAACAGAGATACAGTCTGCTGTATCAATCTGCTGTATCGCGATATAATCAAACAAAAAATCAACAAGTGAATCCATTATCCAGGGGTACTATGGGGGGGGGCTGTAGCAAGGGGTCACTGACTCGATTAGCCCTTCTCTACTTCTGCGATCCCAGCGCAATGATTGGTGCTAAAAGCGCAATCTCTTCTTCACTTTCAAAATTAATGAGTCCTTTTCCTTCCATTTTTTAGAGATTCGATAGTGAAAAAGCCGGTGACAGAGAAGTACAAAGAACGATGTTAGAATTACTCAACCAGCTTGATGGTTTCAGTTCAACAACAAATATTAAAGTTATTGCAGCTACAAACAGAGTAGATATTCTCGATCCTGCATTGCTGCGTTCAGGTATTTTTCAAATTCTTTCCTCTAAGACAAAACAAACAGAACAAAACAGAACAAAACAAAATCAAGAGGGTTGGTACTATTCAGATCACTTCAAGTTTAAATAATACAAACTTTATATGACGTGCGCTGGTCATAAAGTTTTTTGTACACGACCAAAAAAGCAAGCATATCTGAACTTACTCACATAAGGTGTCAGACATACCTCAGAAAGCTCAACTATATAGGTCAAAAGTCTGCGAACAAGGGCAGATAAAGGGCTTTGCCGAAGCAATTTGCATTGTCGCAAAATCTCAACTGACATCTGAATCAGATAGCCGGAACCAGAAAGAAGTCAGCTTTCTGGGACCACTGTGCACAGTCCATCTCGCATCAGATGATCTGATACGAGACGGACTGTGCACAGTGTTCCCAGAAAGCTGACTTTTGGCAATTTCATGATATTTTGCGCTAGAAAATACAACTGATTTCCTCTGTAACATGGATGAGGGACCACAAAAAGTTAATTTGATATGGGAATGGTAGGACTGGAACCAAATCAAATCAAACCTACCATATTTGGGCATTTTTTAATTAGTTTGAGTCTTCACCATAGCCTAAGAGCGACAGAAAATCAGAAGCTGGTTCATAGCTCATTTGAACCATATTTTTAAAGCAAATTCAGAAATAGAAAACCTTTACTGTTTGGTACTTTTTTGATGGGTCTGGGGCAAACATACTTGGGAAGATTTCTAATGACAAATGCAAATTCGCATTATTTGAAAAAATGAACGGAATAGTATTGAACCAGTTAGCACCTTGCCACAAATGATCTATGTTCTCAGAAAAGTATATGGTTTGCAACTATTCTGTTCATGGTTTTGATGTATTCAAAGTTAAGGCAAAATGATGGCCACTAAATTGTTGTAAAATTGTCCATTTTGTCGATTTCCTATGATCTTAGAGATGAACTATGATGAAATTGAACAACAGACCACATATTATGATATTCTAGTTGATATTCTCAAAGCTTTGATACATTGCAACTAGATATTTTTGTGTATTAAAGCATTTTCAGCGTGTTTGAGAAATTTTACATTTTTGCGGATTTTTGCCATTCTAGACAAATATATTCAATTTCAAACCGCTGTGAAAATTTGTTGAAAGTAGATACACACAAAATTTGAAAAGAATTGATAAGCGCAGAATCTGAACTTTCTTTACATGTATAACATTTATGTTTGAACAAATTTTATCTCGGCCAAATTTCTATTGGCCCACTGTACTGTGACTGCTATGCGAACTCAGACTTAGACAGCTGTAATAAATGTTTATTACCTGACTAATGTTTCAAAAACGAGGCAATACAGAATCCCGTCACTCCTATTGGCTAATCGCACATTTCCCACGGGTTCCCCGTTGCCTTGTATAATACGATACAAGGACGTGTTTTTGTCGCCCACAGCAACTGCTTTGGGCCGGTGAGATGTACAATAAACTCAAACGACATGAAAGTAACAAAGTGTGTTTCACTAAATGACACGAGTCATAATTAGAAGCTGCCCGGTGATAAAACTCATACTAACCGGGTTTGTTGTTGTAAAGGAAAATATAAAGCCCTCAGTCTTAATGCACAGACTTCACAAGCTCGGTCTGTACTTTTAAGACCTCGGGCTTTATATTTTCCTGTACAACACAAAACCGGTTAGTATGCGCACAGTAAAGTGTGAATTCATTGCTAAATATTTTTTGTGGAAGAAATTAATCTGCTCCGCTATCCTTCGATGTGCAATTTAGTGTATTAGTCTTCCCTGAGATAGACTTTTCATAGGCATTTGTAAGGCAGCTCCGAAGTGGTAAAAATGTCCAAAGCTGTGCGTACTTTTTAATTTCAGGCCGGTTGGATAGAAAAATCGAATTTCCAAACCCGACAGAGGAAGCTCGGGCCAGAATTCTACAAATCCATTCAAGAAAGATGAATGTTAGGTAAGCTCGTCATGTAACAGATTTCTATGACAGATGTATACTATTTTAGAAGCGTGCGTATTCCCCTTTCTGTTTTATCGATATATGTTTGGTTTCAACGACGACAACACATTTGTAAGACTTATCCAAGCAGACGCCCCAAGTCTTTCAAGGTCCATTCCCACACTGTTCGCGTAATCCGCCACTTAACCTTGGCCAGTCACTAGATCTTCCAGCCTTTAGTAATTCATATCCCTTATAGGCCCTTTTTACGCCGGTCTTGATTTAACAGCGGCTGTTTTTACGCCGGCCCTAATTCCGCCAGTCCCAAAATTTTTTCCAATGCCATTTAGGGCTGTGTTTTATGCCACCCAAAGAGCAAGGAAAGGAAAATTGGGAAAAAAACTCTTCTGTACCAAAATCTGTTTCAGGACATTGACGTGGTTGATACAACGTCTGAGAGGGCGTCTACGTGACTAGCTGATATTCTGTTTTGTTAAAATTTTGAGCAAATTTTGGCCAGAGATATATGGAAAGAAAACCAATCAGCATTTGATTTCTGCTGAATTTGCAATCAATTCTAAATGGGCGTAAATAAACGTTAGGCGGTCAGGTCTATGGGAGCATTTTCTCGAATGAAAGAAATATACGTCACTTGGAGACAATCTCTTGTGTGTAAACTAAATTTTGCCGCTCTCATCTAACCCTATATCCTCCTTCCAACTCCATCATTATCCACACTGTCAACAAAATTCAATTCAATTAGTTGTTTACAATGTCAGGTAAATCTAAGATAGGATGAGATAACTAGAGCACAAGCTAATTACACCTTTCCTCACTAACCTTTTTATTCTTCCGAAATCCCCCTGACATTATCTCCGTACATTTGAAAGGAGACAAAAGTGGTAGTCTTCAGTATCCTTAGCCTCAGTATTCAGTATTCGTTGGAATTAATCAGCTTATCACTTTTAGCTATGTTTTTGATGCACTCCAACGATAAAAAAGTCAATGATAATAAATAATAGCCTGGGTTGCATACTATACCCAAGGAAATGGCATTGTCTGCGCAACGCCGTTCACTTGTGTGTAGTGCGTGCTTCAGTATTTATTTGATAACAAGAGAAACTTATTGTAATAACAGCCAATAACATTGCTTTCCGTGAAACGAGAAAGCAAACAGATTTGAGAACGGCAGTCATGTGATTAATCCTCAGGTTTCGTTTTGTTCGCTGAGCAATTTTCATTAACAAATCAATACTCTGGAATGGGCGATAGGGCCATTCAAACTGCCATTTAAATGAAATGCTGACGTGTAAAATACACGAAATTGATCGGCGTTGCGCAGACCGTATCTTTGACCTTGGGTATTGTCTGCGCGCATTCAATGTCCTCAACAACCCTGCTAAAATACTATGCTCCTGTCCTTCTTTTCTCAGTGGAAAAGTAAATTTTGAAGAGCTAGCCAGATGTACAGATGACTTTAATGGTGCGATGTTAAAAGCAGTGTGCGTTGAAGCTGTGAGTAATTTATTTCTTTTTCGTAATTTCATTATGTGATTCATTCGCTTCATTCGAAAACATCTTTTGTCTTGTCACGTGGTTTGCTATTGTCCGCATGTTCGACCACAATGCAGTGCTACTGTTGGCCACAATACATTGCTTGGAAATAGATTACTTTCTTGGTAATTTCTTTGCAATTCAAGAAAGCGGAAGTCTCCCAACACAGGGTTATTTTCAACAGTCTTTTGGATACTTGGAAATGGTGATTTCTTTGTGAGCTTGAGGCTAGAGTTACACTTTATCGGATTGCTATCGGAGCGGAGCAGAGCAGAGTGATTTTCACTCCGCTAATCGGAGCATTGTGTATCGGATTGGTGCGGCGTAGTGTAACTCAAACCCCTATCCGATCCGATACGAAAGTCACTCCGCTCCGATAGAAATCCGGTAAAGTGCAACTTGGACCTTAATATCTCAGCAGTTGTCAAGGATTTCAGTTGTTCAGTTCCCCATGCCAACTACTGTTACTGTACAGTGAATACAGTGATTATTATGGTAGTGTTGCAATTATTATTATTATGAAGCAGTTATACAATTCCCTGTTACATAAGTCTAATGTTTAGCGGCCGATATTTGATTTGCTTGTTGTATCGGATGTGTATTCGTTTGTAATCGCTAGGAGACGTAATGTAATTTGCAATCTTACCCCCTGCCTGGGGCTCAGGACGAGGTTTCCCTCTTGCGGCTTTTGTTAAAGGTGACATGACGTAGAGCAGAAACTGCGTAAGATGACGTAATTGAGCAATCTGAGATAAGGAAGTGCTTGGATGGATAAGCTTTTGAAACGATAAAGCAAGAGTTTAAGGCCCAAGGAACAAAATATCAAGTGTTGCCGAATATCGGGATCTGTTGCAGGGAGCTAGGAGGACTCAAAATTACGAGTTTTCCCGCATGCGTGCGCAGTTTCTGCTCTGTCGAAGTGAAGCGAAAATCTTATTGTTTGCAATTGAACGGCACTGTCTAATGATGAGGAACCCTGTTTAATTTCTTCAGAAAAATTTGGGGAGTTTACCAAACTATCTTTTGGCAAAAAACATTTCAGATTCTCTTTTGCAAATGACTTCAATGGTGAAATGTTGAAAGTAATTTGCATTGGAGCTGCGAGGACATTAGAGGCAACAATCTTACCGGCAAACAAGACTCCGACCTAAAGTTTTTCGGACGTTTTTATCTCGGAATTTCGGAAGTTTCTAGAAATTTCGGATGAATAAAAACGATGAACTTCCAATTCAATCTGGCTCATGTCGTACTAGAGATATCATACATTTAAACAGGGTGTTTCCGAAAAAAGAACGAAACTCACCTAAAATTTGAAATCTTAAAAAATTGCCACAATTTGAGTACATGTAAGGTATCCAGTAAACCCCGCAAACAAGAATATAGCCAAATTAGAACCTGCAGAATGATTTTGTGGAAAAGGACACCCAAAGATAAGAACCAAAAACAGACTGATTTACTCCAATGTTCTTATGAGATGGTAAATGATTAATGAATTTCATCACATCAGTGTCAACAAATTCCCAACCTCTAACAGTTATCAGGGATATGCAAATTGTTTTATCAAGCTGTATGATATAAATTGCTTTTTTTTATATCCATATAAAAATTACAATACATGCTACATCTACGTTCTACTATACTTTCTAATTACTCTACAACAATACAACACTACAGGGACAAGACCACAAGGAGCAAAAGACAATGACTACCCTGTGGCCGTTAACATAAAGACATGCAAAAAAAACAATTAGTAAATTAAGATTAGATACTAACACATAATGGAATCTGTTCCACATTGGATGTCAGGCCAGCATAGACGCGTGATGGGAAACGTTATGCTGTTGGGTTAGGGTTGAGTTAACGATATCATAGGTCAGAAATAATAGCGATTTGGAAAAAGAATTTCGTTGACCCTTTTTGTGCTTAACATCAAATGTGAAACAGACTTACAAAAGAAATAGGGAAAAACGTAAATAGTGGCTGTGTGGTGTAAAACAAAAGTTTAAACTTATCCAAGCCGACCGGTTTTGTGGATGAAATTAAGAGTGAGTTCGAGCAAAAGTTTATTTACGTCATCAGGAAGCTCTTTATTACCATACAATAAGTATTGGACCAGAACGTTGTTTGGAAGGATATTGATTTGGACAAATGGTCGTAACAATTCCGAAACTCCAGCGAGAAGATCTCGTCGTTGAATGTCAAATGAAGGGCAAAGCAACAAGAAGTGCTCCTTATCCTCAATGCCATCATTCGTTGGGCACATTGGGTTCACCGTATCGCTAAAGTTGTGGTTGAATTTGTGAAGATTTAATTTACTGAGACCGACCCTTAATTGAAAAAGATAGCCTAAGCCTATTGGGTCATGAATGCAGAAGATAGACTTTGCAGCTTAAATTGCTTTAATTGCTTTGTTGACAACAAAATACCATACCCTCTAATATTCAAATGCAGTCATGTATACCTATGTATTCATCATAGTAACAAGTGCCCTTGCGATAAGAACCACACCTTGAAAATGTCATAGATACCTCATTTATAAGAACCTAACCAGTCTGTTGTTTGCGGGTTTTTAGTGTAACATCTGAAAGTACAATCTTTCTTTTTTCTATTTCTATGCATTTTAGATAATTTAATTGAATTATTTATCATTTAATTTCATATTTTAGTAAGTATGCCTAATTTCAAATGCAGCATCCTGGAAAAGCAAAATCAACCCCCCTTTTCTGGTAAAATCATGAAAAAGTTTTTTTCGGATATGAAAATTTTTGAACATACCGGGTGTCTCTAGCCTGCGTGCAGACTCTACAGTACGTGCGGAGGAGCGAAAAGGAGAAGAACGCTCCCTGTAGCTACAGGGAGCATTCTTCTCCTTTCGCTCTTCTGCACTTACTTTAGTGTATGTACGCAGGCTAGGTGTCCCAGAAAAAACGCAACAGATTTGATCGGGGTTGGCAGCAAGAATTTAGAACCAATTGATTCAGAATAATTTCTAAAATAATCCTCGATAGTTAAATTGAATATGGATACCTTATTGGTTGATGCTCGTGCATTGACAGTAGGATTATTAACCTCGTGAGTAAAATTTTGCCTCCACTTGCAAACCAGAGCTTGTTGGATTGGCCTAAACTGCAAACTTGCTGTTTGGGGAATCTCCGGAGTTACCGCGAAATACGAGCATAAAGCCTCGTGCTGAAAAAAATAATTGAATAGAAATCCAAACCTTAACTTCACAACCAAATACATTAGTTTTGCCCTCAAGAGAAAACTTTCTTTATTCTAAAAGTCTCAAAAATTTAGAGTTGCATCTGTTAAACAGGTGAACTAGTTTTGCTTGATCGAGCCTAAAAATAAGTTAGTTCTGCAAGAGCCTGGTTATTAGGCTACAAGTTTCATTTTTTGGATGAAATTTCACTTCCGTGAATAGGCCGAAAATTTCACTGTTTGTTTATGAGTCGTAGTTGCAGCGGGGTATATCAGTTTGGCGGAGGAGCGAAACTACGGCTTGTAATCAGTCTAGGGCCTGGTTATTAGGCTACAAGTTTCATCGTTTGAATGAAATCCATTGTGTATAATCTGTCTTAGCATTATTACGAGCCACAATCAAATATACCCACAGGAAAAGTATCCATGAATAAGGGCCCGATTATATGGCAGTGGGCTGGTCCGGTAGACGGGCTGGCTCGTTTGCCGAGATGGAATTGAGGCCCTGATTATATGGGAACGGGCTGGCCCGGTAGACGGGCTGGCTCGTTTGCCGAGATGGAATTTCGATTGGTATTATATGTGAAAAGAGCTGCGACACGTGGATGAAGGGAAACTGCGCATGCTCTATTGTGCATTTTCAACCCGCTTACCGAGCTGGCTCGCTTTGATGCGATTACATGGAGACGAGCCAGCCCGTTTAGCGAACCAGCCCGGTTAATCAAAGCGAGCCAGCCCGCTTGCCGGGCTGGCTCACTTTCATGTAATAGCAACTGACATTTTATGTGGAATAGACCACGGAAGTGAGCTGGCTCGTTTGCCGAGCCAGCCCGTCTACCGAGCCAGCTCGCCTCATATAATCAGGCCCTAAGATCCTTGAAAATGCTCACTCGTGGGTGGCTTTTTTGCGGGTGCATTTTGATTGAAGGGACATATTCCTTTATGTATATTTGCAATAACATGCATGTTTGTCCATTTTCATCTTTCGACTTGCTATTTAGATGTTTGCTACAAGAAAATAAGGGTTCTTGCTCATAACTACTACGTTATGCTTATGACCAAGGAGATTCCCGTAAACAGCGCGTTTGCAGTTAGGCCAAAATCCGAAAGCTCTTGTTTGGAAGTGAAGGAAAAGCTGGACATTCAATATTAAAGGGAATCGACATAGTTAAAAGCTGGCCCGGGCCAGGTTAAAAATATAATCTATTGAATTTGATGATTTCAACACGTGTGGCTTCATTGTGGAGCCAAGGAAGCAATTAATGCGTAGGCGTTTTATATGGCCTATTTATAGCGACTACGAGATATATCTATGTCTATTCCCTTTAATATTCCCACCCTCAATGCACCAGTATCAACAAACAGGGTATTTATCTTCAAGTTGACTATCGATGATTATTTAAAAATTATTCTGGGTTGATTCCATCTAAAATCTTGTTGCTATCCCTGATCAAATCTGTTGCGTTTTTTCTGGGATACCCGGTATGAAATGTCCGCAAAAAAACGTCCGAAATTTTTGGTTGCTAGTATAATTCATTTGTTTTTCTACCTAGTAAGTCGGGAAAATTTCGAGAGTTTATCGAGCCATATTTCTGCAAAAACTACAGGATGGATTGTTTTTTGTGTAATCTAGCACTAAAGGCTGATTTCCACTCTGTAGAATTTTCTGATTGGAAGGAAAATCCTTGGTTTACATGTGAAAATGTTGCTTTGAATTTGAAAAGACTGTTACGCGTGAGTAACAATTTATTGTGTCAAATTCAGTCCGCTCGGAAAATTCTACAGAGTGGAAATCAGCCTTAAGAATCTTGTGTTTGTTTTTAGGGGATGATTGCTCTAAGAAGGGAAGCTATGGAGTTAGAACATGAAGACTACATGGAAGGTTAGTATTTGGTCTCATTAGCACACCAGCTCAGTTTGAGCATACTTTTAAAAGATTTCCTGGAGAAGCCTATAATCGATCAACAATCGCTTTCTTCATTGAACGGCAAATGTTATGTCAGAGATGCGTTTTATTCTTGAAAGAACGCATGACCTAAAGGATACAAGCCTGGCAACCATTTAACAGCCAGTTCTTCTGTAGCCAACAGCATCTATGACACAGTGCCTTTAAAGGACATGTCCGGGGTTGGTATAATTGTTGATTATTCAATAGATTACAGTGTTGTGCATGGTGTGTAGTACTTTCTTTCAATTCTTTTCTCTTTTAATCTGCGAAACTACGTATTTCAATCTGCTAAGAAAGAAGTCCGGAATGACGCCATTTTATATGACGTCACTTCACGTTGACCAGAACGAGGCTGCCAGATGTGTTGATATTATCCTTGCGTTCCTTTGGCAATCAAAGCAATCATGATTTCATTTAAAATCTTAAACAACACAATCATGATTGTTGTGATTGCCAAAGGAACGCAAGGTCTACCACTCACATTGCTAGCCACCTTATCACGCCTTCGCACACTCGTAAAAAATAAAAAATGGTAACGATATTTGGCCTAAATTATGAAGATTCATTATCCAATTTATGAAAGTTGGAGGCATAGAAACTTTTAAAGAACTCACGATTGGTGTTCATCAGTTGGCAAGGTTGCTTTTTAACTATAATTTTATCAACTTCTGACTCGTCCTTTAAGAGTAGCGAAAAGTAATGTAATCAAGCAGTAACACTCATCTAATTGATTTTTGTCAAATAGTCTGCTGAATGCTTTCATGTTCTCTGGGAAATAGCAAAGCATATTTTGATCTTGTTTGATTTGAGTTTGGTACAATGAACAAATGAATAGGCCATTTTCGAAAAATTGGTAAAAGTTCTGGTTGACATTTTGAAATATTGATGTGAGGCTCGGCTATGTTTCTGAAGCTTGTATGGCACATCTCCAGGGCCGTCGAGAGCCGCTCCTTTACCTGGATTGATCCATGGGAGCAGGCTTTAAGGAGCGTTATAGAGAGCAGCTTCCAAGAAAGTCTTCGATGACCACGCCCTTCAGACTCGTGCGAAATGAGGGAACCACTCCTTTTAAGACTAATCGATTTAGATATTGCGTAAAAATTTCATGTCTAGGCTATGCAAAAGATTGTTATATTGATCTAAAAACGTTAATAGATTCATCTCTATCATGGAATGACCATGTTTCCATGTACCAGCCAGAAGCGGAGAAGGACATTTGGTTATTTGGTCTCCACTGTGGCTAGCACTTGCTATTCAGCTATACTATAAATGACACAAAGCTAACAAAACATAAACAGGTAAAGGTAGAGGGATTGCTGCTTTGTGCAAAAATTTCGATTATGTATCAAAAAATCACTCGGAAAGCATGGTTCACACCAAGTCGTTGCAGTAGCTGGAGTCCCTAGAGTTGTTGGAAACAAACAGCTCAAAGGGGCTATAAAGATTGAATGTGAACGAAAACTCAACGACCCTACGACACCGACGACTGACTCGCTGGGAAAACAACCAGTTTCATCAAAACAGAAAAAATGATTGATTGAGACGGTTCATAACATGTATGTTGTCATGGAAGTCGACGGTGCTTCCTAATACTCTTTTACGGCAGATAAATTGTCATAAAAGTGCGTTGCAGAGCTTTATGGCGATACTCAATTTTCATGGCACAAAATATTTATCGGGCTTTTCAGGGCCTTTGACCCAGGCCTTTCGCCCCCTTTACCCCTCCTCAACGGTCGTGCACATCCCCAACCAAAATCTGGTAAAATGCCCCTACAGGTTTCTTTTACCCAATAAAGAACTCTAAATCACTCTAAATTTCTTTCCAGGAATCATGGAGGTGCAAGCCAAGAAGAAAACAAACTTGATGTACTATGCATAATTCTAGAACTGCTCATCATGAGGATGTTTTATTGACCAGAAATTGGTACAGCAGCTAGTTGAATCATTTACGTTATTCCACGTTCTGCATAATACCATGATCAATTTTCGTTGCTATCATTACACTGCTTGTATGTCTATTAATTCATTCTTGAAGGACAAAAGGCCGACTTCCAGTTAGTAGAATGAACCTATTCTTCTTCCTCTTCTGGTGTCTTTGCATCGGATGCCGTGGATGGATCATTGTTATGCGTTCTCCTTCCATCTTCTCTTGTCTCTTGCGATCTCGCCTAGCTGCTTTCCCTTTCCAGCACCCAACTTGTTCATCATCCACTTCAACATTTTTAATCTTTAGCTTCCTCTTGCTCTGTTACCGGCCATCTCAGCCTCATTGAACTTCTTTTCTATCCCACTCTCGCTTCTCAACCCTTGCGCAATGAAACTCCGCTACCTTCTCCTGATTGTATTTAACATTTCCTTTTTCATTCCTCCTACCTTGTCCAAGACTTCTTCATTCGACGTCTTTTCTATCCATGATATTTCTCATAATCCTTCTCCAAAACCACATTTCTACGGCTTCAAGCCTTTTTTCCATGGTCTTCTGTTTTAGACCTTTTAGCTTTTCTAAGAAGCAATCTGAAGAAGACGATACTTTCAAACATTTTCACGCACAATAGGAGGCATAACAAGGGCAGATTTTGTAATACAATAGCATCAGTTGCTTTGGTTCACACCTCAATTCAAATACATTAGCGAATACAGACAAAGGAAATTCTCTCAACCAGTAGTAATTCAAAAACAAACATAGCCGCAAAGTTGCCCTGAAACCAGTACGGCTAACTCTCGCTTTGTGCGAGCGAACGGAGGTTTCAAGAGAAGTCACGTGCTTACAATGAAAGAAGAAGGGTAAATCAAAAGCTCTGTCTCGCAGATTTTGTTTATTTGGTTCAGGAGCTGATGAGTAACTGCCTAGATTTGAGCAACAAATATACAGCTACAGTACAAGGACCGAGATACAGGGGGTCCAGGGGGGCCATGGCCCCCTCAAAAATTTTCCGTAGTTGCTGCAGTAAATCTTTGTTCTTTTATTATTTTAGTTTTTCAGAATATCAGATAGGTACTCCACATTCTCATGTTTATATCTCGTTCAATTTCTACCTTTCATTAGCATAGGAAGCCTTTTGGAGATATTTACTAGGAAACAAACTTGTCTCACACCAGAAACATGATGCTGTTAGCTCTGCAATAGTCTTTGGGTAAATCAATTTCTTTTGGTTTTTTAGAAATGTGTACATCTCAACGTAGATTGGCCTTTAACGGCAATCTGTACTGAGGAACAAAGACTAGCATCTCCAAGACCCCATTCAAGGTGTTGGCTCGCTTCGCTCCTCACCCGGTTTGGCCATGGCCCCCTCAAGTAAAAAGTTGTATCTCGGTCCTTGCAACTACGAAATCTGCCCTTGTTAGGAGGCATTGAATTTATTAGTGCGAATAATTGTTGAATTAATCATTCTTACCTTGAGTCTTTTTTATCTTGTTTCTGCATCTGCAACTTGATATTTTGCTTTTGCAAATCGAGCAGCCACTTAGCAGTACTCCCTGTCTTTCGTTGCGGTGGCGTGTTGTAAACTGTTGCTGTTGTTGTTGTTATTGTTGTAGTGAGCCACGCTTTCATTACGATTGTACTGAGTACTGCTAAGTGGCTGCTCGATTTGCGGAGGCAACAACTCAATTTGCCGCTGCAGAAACAAGACAAAAAAGACGGCGAGAATGATTTTAGAGAGCGTTTGATTAGTACCATTTCTGAAAAAGGTACACTTGGTACACTCGCAATTTGTGTTTCATTAACTACCAAATTCCGAAAACGGAAGGTTTGGCAGGTTTGGAAGGGCTGGTGAACAAAGGCAGAAGGTTTGCCAGACTTTGGAGAGATTCATGCTTTCATTTACTGATTTTTGAAAGCGTGGTGAATTTGCTTAGTGTTGCCACGGTGATTGGTAACTTTACTCTTCGTTGCCAAGCACCAGACTCGTAATCGCGTTTTCTGAACTGGAAATCTCGCTTTCGTGAGGATTTGGAAAAATTTTGTGTTTGATTGGGAAATGTGTTTCCATCTCTGCGGAGTCTACTGTTTTCAGAATTGGGTAGGTTTGGAATTACCAATCAAATACACCCTTAATTTAACAATTATTCGCACGAATAACTTCCATACCTCCTATTGCGCGTTTTGGTAGAACCTCTAACGCTACTCCATCGAACTTCTGGTGTACAATTGTATGAAAAAAGATCACCTGATGTAGACTATAGACTCATTCCAAAAGTCTCTTGTTTCGCTCCGCTGGAAATGTATATAATGAGTCTATCCAAACTCTTTTGTAGAATCATGGGTAGTTAGACACCGAAGTTATTCTTCTGTGGATATACCACTGCGGAGGAAAATTTGTTATGTTTCTTCGTAGGAGGCTTGAAGATTTTGTAATACACCTTTTAGCTATTTTGAAAAGAATCAGAATCGAATGATACTTTGCTGCTTCCTGTAGAATTTTCGAATATCCACAATTGTGATAGAAGCTCTAACGCCAATCGATCGAACCTCGTGTACAAAATTGTATAGAAATAACGCTCGATCCAGGCTCTTTTGTAAAATAGCTAAATGGTCTATTGAGGAAATATGCAGAAAAAATTGAAGAAATGTATGTTTTGTTCCCACTCCTTCTTTCTCGTCTCTTATGCTAGCTCCTTCGTAGTAGCAAAATGTTTCATCCTCCGCGAAGGCAACAAAGCAGCAATGAAACATAATGAAACTGCTAAACTGCGGTGTCTAACCTAGCCTGCGTGCAGCCTCCACTGTCCCGGTGTCTCTGCGGAGGGGAGGCAGTAAAGGTTGCCACCACCCGTGGTAGAATAGCTAAAGGTTCCCAAAACTGGTTGTACCATATACTTCAATTTTGGCGGAACCTAGTACCTTGAGCGTTGATACCAGTATAGAAGAACCCCCTGTCACCCCCCTTCCCCCTCACTTATGCAAAAGAATTTAATTGTTTTCAATCGCAGACCTTATCAGACTTCCTCACCCATTGTGCTATAGCTTTCATATTTCTTGTGCCTTTCGCCCATAGCAGGTTGAAATGGTACTGACCTGACTACTGAGTACTGGTACTTTTACTGGTAATGATACTGGTTCTGGTACTGACATTGGTAATGGTGCTGGTATTGATACTGATACTTGCATTCAGTGGCGTAACGGAGACAGTCGAGGCCCTTGGGAATCTTTCCACTTGCGCCCCCCCCCTCGCTAAAGCATTTGTAACTGATATGATAGAAGCATAAAAGTACCATGTCCTATTTAAACTTGGAGTAGATAAGTTGCGCAGGCAAGATAAAACAACTGCAACGATTTACTGTCAACATATGAATGTCGAAGCCAGCATTGAGGCCAGGATCAATCTATGGGGGAGGCAGGAAAATGAGGGAGCCTGGGGGCAAAACTCCAAGGAAAATTTTTTAAGACAGGTCCATTTTCAAAAAAGATTAACCTTAAAAGTTTCACTCAAATTTAGATTCGAAAATCGATAACAAAAGAAATGAATGTATTACTGGGGGCCCCTTTTGGTCGGGGGCCCTTAGTTTTGAACTAAGGTGCCCTAAACTGCGCTACGCCACTGCTTGCACCGTAACTGGTAATAGTGCTGGTACTAATACTGTTACGGGTACTGGTTCTTGGTCGACTTTCTGGTACTGGTCGACTGATGGGCCTAGTATATTGCTGGAGAGAGTGAGAAGATAGGATGAACATCATAAGAAAGATAACGATGATAAAGAAGAGCTTACGGTTGTATAACAATTTCTTTATTAATTCTAGAACCATATGCTGTAGCCTTTGTAATTTAATGAACTGGCATGGCCTTCCTGTTCCCCAGGTTTTTTAAATGCGATGAAAGTTATCGGACAGTGAGAACGATTAAGTACACAACAACAATACCAAAGAATAGGCCATTTCGATAACTCAAAGGCAGACTTGGGAGAGCAGTTAATTCTGGTGAAAGGTGGACACAAATCTTGTAAATGGCTTCCACAGCACTCCTATGAATGAACGAATGGTAGATTCCCTCCGCATAATTCTTTTTTTTTAAGTTAATGAAGAAATATCTGGGTAATGATTGTCCAAAGTGTAGCCAGGAGTTTATTTTATTTTGATTCCCTTGCCTTGCAATGGAAGAGAGACTGCAGGTGACTGAGAACCGTTCACTAAAACTTGCACGATTCAGTAACACTTACAAATGTACTAAACTTTCATTATACCAAGGGTGTTAGGACACGGATGTTTTGATTGATTATTTATTTACCTTGTTTTGATCCTTGTGTCTTGTTTTGTTGTCTTGTTTACTGTTCTGTTTCGTTTTTAACTGAGCGTGGTAGGCCCAACCGCTCTCAAGTTGTTCAAATAGAGCTCCCTTGTATTTCTGTGTCTTAGTGCGCCTTCGCACAAGAATGGTTTTTAACCCTATCACTACCGGGGAGGGGCACAAAGTGCCCGCGGCGCCGATTATTTGATGCAGTGCTGTCAGTTCGAAAGATACAGAGCTGAAACGTGATGACTTTTCCTAAAATTTAATATACTAATTAGAAATTTAAAATTTTTTTCAAAATGGTAGACACTGATCACGTGACCAACATCTTTTCAACACGTGGTCAGCAATAATAGAAAAGAAGGGACTCTTATTTTTTCCAGAATGATCACAGATCATTGAAAACACTACCATTCAATAGATCTTGAAGAGAGCTTTCAGATGATATATATAGTTTTATTCATTTTCGATGACGTCAGCAATTTTAAACTTAATGACGTCATCAATGTTTATGACGCCATATAAGTAATAACAAATGTATTAGAAAATGTTTGTGACCTGAAAGGTTTCTCTTAATTATTATACATCGTCTTGAGGCATTTTAGAGTATTTACATTGACAATTAGAGGTTTAAATTAAACAATGAAAAACTGGTGCATTTAAATAATGACTATATAATACATATAATAAACTTAAATAAATATTATACTATGGATTTTCACTTATTAATGCTTTGTGTTACATTTTAGTACATCTAAAAAAGGAATAGTCAAATAGAAACTTAAATATTGTCAAGTTTGCCAACAGCAAGCAAATACTGGAATTTTCCTCAATTATGACATCATTGTGACGTCATGGATGTAATGGAAAATAAAAAACTAGCCTATTGTGTAGATTTTGCTACTGTACACCATTGTACCAAGTTTCGTTCTCATATCTGCAATATTGGTGACTTTACGGAGGGGGGCACTTTGTGCCCCCCCCGGTACTACAAGGGTCCAAAAAGCCCGGTATTAATAGGGTTAAAAACAAGGGAGCTCTATTCGAACAACTTGAGAGTGGTTGGGCCTACTACGCTCAGTTGAAAACAAAACAGAACAGAAAACAAGGCAACAAAACAAGACACAATGATCAAAGTAAATAAATAATCAATTAAAACATCCGTGTCCTAACACCCTTGATTATACGGGCCAGTTAACTGGGTTAAATTTCTCTTGAATCCTCTGTCAGTTACACAAATTTCCATCTGTATTTGTTTGGCCATCTGTATTCGTTGCAGATGCCTATCGAAAATACATATGAATGAACTAATTTTGAATATTTTCCAAAACGAGGTTGTTGACTGAAATGGTGTAAACAGTGGTGGAAGGTGACACGTTTTTCGTGGATTCGATATCTACATCTCCAGATGCAGCCATTTTTGTAGCCGCGAGAAACACGAGAGGCTTGTAAACCGGAGGCCTGGACCCTAGTAGGGTCCAGGTCCTTATTGAAGCCAATGAAATCTTAAGATTTTATAGGAAATGAAATTAGAGAGACTACAATGTTTGCCGTAGAAACGCAGCTTTGCTATACCTCAATCAAGGAGCTCTGGTAGTTGTGCAAGTTGATGTTGCTATCACAACAAAGGTGTGGGACAGTGTAAGTTACTATGCAAATTTCGTTGAACCACAGAATAAAAATAAAGGCAGAATGGAAACTCTTTTGTTCCGACCTCGGGGGGTATTTCGACCTATTTTCTGACGGGGACGTGCCATTTGCCCGAAAAATTGGTACCCATAATTCCGTAAATTCTGGTGGATTTTAGGGTCATAATTCCGTAAATTGAATGAAAATCTGGGCCATAATTCCGGAAATTACGAAAAATTCCCTGAAAAGGACACCCATAATTCCGTTAAATGTCGAAAAATTGTGAAAATGCTACCCATAATTCCGTAACGGTTTCAAAAAAGTACCCCTAAAAAATGGCACGTCCCCGTACCGTGAAAAGTACTAAGTTACTCCCCCCCCCGAGGTTCCGACAGCGCGACACTCTTAGAACAAAGGAGATCATGGAACGAGGTTAGTAAGTTAAACTCGTTTCCACAATACGGGCGGCTATTGAGGTATCTCCTTCTAACTGGAATTTCAGAGAAAATGCTGAGAAAATCAAAAAGAAAATCGCATTTTCGTATGCATAGACATACATTCCACAGTAAAGAAGTAAAAAATGCTTGTTTCTACATCTTTCTTGGTCGTTTTCGCACCGATCACTACTGGCAGGTAAAAGCCGAGGCCGGCCCGTTCTCTGCCATTTCATGGCAGACAGGTATTTTTATATATTTTTCTTTTAAGCTATCGGCCTTCATAAGAGTTGTAAAATGTATATATATATATTTGTACTAAATTCATCTTTTCTGCTACTAGTGGCTTTTTATACTAGATTTCGATACGGCAGTTTAGCAAGGCCCATCTACCCGTGTGCAGGCTACCCTTGGTTAGACTGAGAGAGTTCGCTCAAACGTAGAGTACCACTGCTTACACTGAAATCTTGATTACTTATTAAAAATATAAGAATGCGTTTAAAATACCTTGAACTTGTTGTGACTGTTACAGAATCTTGAAATTAACAGAAATATACTAATGTTTCAACAGCTGTCTTTCTGTCCTTCTTGCGCCACTAGAGCGACCAAGAACCAGGCCTGCCTGCATGCAACAGCGACCAGCCACATAATCTCTGACATGAGTTCGAAGAAATAATCGAGTATATACCTTGTGATGAATGTGATAAATATTCGTAATGACAAGCATAAAATTTCTCCTGGTCATGGTAGGAAAAGGCGTGACTTTAAAAATGCTACAAAGCTGGTGATGCTCAGATCGGAGACTGGGGAGAATGGTTTGTTCTGGTAAATGGCGGATGTAGTTCTGGTAAATGGCTGCCGTGGAGTGAGCCCGTTGAAGTGAATAATGTAAACATGGCAATGGCTACTGCATAAAAACGCAGCAATGGAGTTGCCTTAGGATTTAGTCAAATAGCTGTCCATTATCACAATCTCTGGGAGGAGATCAACAGAATAACGTCTTTTGAAAATAAACGGCTTAGTAAGAAGAAATGATAACAAAAATGCAGCTTACCGACATGAATTTCCAGACGAAACGCCCCAAAACTTCAGTTTCTTCCTCGATGTTTTCAACTCATGATATCGGCTTTAGTTCAGTGTGATTGTTTCCTGCTAAACCTCGTTGCAAAAACGAGTTTAAGTAAGCAACAATTGTTCTCAGGGGCTAGCCTCGTTTGAAAACGTGTCGCAAAAAGATCAAAGGATCCGACAAGAATTGCCCTTCTGCTTTTATTTTTATTCTGTGGTTGAACCAAGTCCTTTTGAAGTGACTTACAATCCACGCAACATTGAATAACCCACAGGAATACTCACAAGGAGAAGACAAAGCTAATTAAAATATCTCTCGAAATAAATGCGACGTTTGCTCGTCGTCTTCTGCTTGTCATGGTCAATGTCACGTGAAATATGCAATGATGCAAAAAAAACCATGTTTCCATTTCAGTTTTATATATTTTAAATTCCACTGCATACAATTTATAAACTAACTAAACAGAAAAATAAATAACCTAAACTAAACTTTATGTTTTCTTGAGTCATTCTGACGTCATTCTGTGTATCCTCACAAATCATTCCATATTTTGTCAAATCATTGCTTGCTTTCCCAGGGAATCTTCATACCTTTGGTCTTTTGTTGTGGTCCGGAGGAACGGATGGTGACTCCGTTAACTGCATTCCGTAACAGTATCAGTCAAGTGTTTCAAAGGGACTGTAGTCTTCTTCTTCGGAACATTTCATTCACACACAGGCTTTTTTATGCAGACGGCAAAATCATATCTGCTGAAATGAATTCCTTGAATCCAAGGACGATTCTTACAAGAGTTTTACTCATCTTAATAGCAGTGTTATTACTGGTTGAAAGATCAGATGCTTGGTCGCGGAGGAGTAGTTGCACGGCTGTCAATTGCGTTGTATCTTCTTGGACATCCTGGAGTACATGCACAGCAAACTGCGGAGCAACAGGTTCATTCATTTGCTTCTTCATTTTAAAATATCTATACCGGTATATGCTTCATATGTAGATGTTTTACAAACTAACCTGTTTAAAATGAAATTAAAGGAAAGAGGCTAAACTAAGCAGAAAAGAAATTCATCCACATAATTTACAATGTAATACGCATAACACCTGATTTACATTAAAATATCTAATAGAAATGAAAAAGAAATAGAAATTAAAGTTACACCGTCTTCTATGGAAGGTGTTGTGGCGTGTGGCGCAATTCTGTGGTGTAATTCTGTGATCTTGCAGTCAGAACAGTCTGGCGGGTGGGTTCGAAACTAGGTAGGGCCCCACAACTTGAGCGTCTGGACGAGGGCTCGCGGGCTCGATAAGCGCTTCGCTAAAAACACCCAAATTCACCTTCATCCGAGTCGTTCCTTGAAAATTTTTAAAGAATGTGCCAACTTTCCTTTTCTAAAGTACAGTGCAGAATTTATTTTATGACGTGGCTGGTGGAGAACAAAACTTCTTGCCGAGAAATCTCCTCGCCCCGTATGAAATTATTGCAAAATACTAACTCCCCAGTCACCATTTCCTTAAACATATATCTTTCCTGTATTCATCACAACAGATGTTGTACAGTTCCAACGATAAATTGTCAAAGACTATATCAAAATAAATTCTTGTCCTTGCGAGTCTTTGTTAACGAAAAATTGACTTTGACGAATGATGACTTTGAATCATTCTTGCAAGCAACGGACGAGGAGATTTTGTGCCATTTTATATACACCTTCCAAGCATTTCTCATTTTGTATGATTTACGGTTTTGTTCTCAAAATGAACAATGCGTTATTTCAAACTTTGTCTTGAACTTTGTAAAATGCTAATGCCTTTATATTCTACTAAAAGTGCTAATCCAGTACTGGACAAGCACAAAACGTTGTTGCCCCGTTGCTTGTGAGGGGGGGGGGGATGACAGGGTAGTGGTACCATGGTACCAGAGGGGTAGTACCTGGTTCAATATTGTGCAAATGTGGTGGAACCTGGTACCAAAGGTAGGGGTACCGGTACCAAGCATATGAGTAGGTACCAATAAAAATTTCGTCCATGGATGTTTTAGAATTCCTAGAACAAATTTTAGCCTTTAAAAGTGGAGACAGTGACACAGATGCCACGGTGACGTGGTCAGGAGTGATTTGGTCTTGCCTACTGGTCTCACGAGGAACTGACTTAGACCTCCTCTCAGAATTCGTCATATTCTTGGTTAACTGCACTAAATTAATCATCAGTTATTAGCTCCTTCCCCCAAAATTAGTGGTACCAATACCTTCAATTTGGGTGGAACCAAGTACCTTATGAATTGATACGGGTGCCAAAGACTGTGTCCCCCTGTCACCCCTTTCTTACTTACGTTTTGCACCGGTCATGTTATGAAATAAACATTGCACTGTCCCTAAACTGTTGCAAAGTTTTGCACTGCGATAAGAACAAAAGCCTTTGGCGCCTTGAAAGTATTTAATAATAATAATATAATAATATAATATGATGAGGGATAAGGAGGCCATTGGCCTATTAAACCCTTTAGTGTTCGTTTTTAAGCGCATTCATAGTTGTACTTCTCGTTGCCGCAAAAATTGTCATATAATTTCTCAAATTCTATAACTGACTTCGCATTGACTATGGTTGCTGGCAAATTGTTCCATTCGTTTATTACTCTGTTTGAGAAATAGTTCTTCCTCAGGCTCGACGATGAAGCAAACTTGAAAAGCTTCAGATTGTGTCCTCTCGTAACTGAAGTACTTCGTTCAAAAAATACTTTACTATCAGTATCGATCATGCCGTGTAACATTTTGAAAGTTGTAATCATATCTCCACGTCTTCTTCTATAGCTTAGCGTTGAGAGATCGAGGAAAAGTAATCGTTCCGTGTACGATTTGTTTTTGAGTTCCTTCACTAACTTTGTTGCTCGTCTTTGCACCGATTCTAATGTCTTAATTTGTTTTACTTTACATGGATTCCAAACTGGCGCACAGTATTCAAGGATTGGCCTAACTAGGCTTTTGTAAAGGGCATTGAAGGTCTCTTTGTTGACGAATTTCATGGTTCTTTTAATAGACGCTAAAACACCGCTAGCTTTTTTTGCGATTTCTGCGATGTGTTTGTCAAATTTGAATTTGTTGTCGGCTATAATTCCAAGGTCGCGAATTGATTCTACTGATTTAATCATCGTATCTGTTTGTGTTAAGTCATCTAGCACGTAATATTCATTTCCTTGATTGGAGCTACCCAAGTGAAGTACACTGCACTTATCACTGTTAAATGGAAGCTGCCATGTTTTTGACCAATTTTTGAGTGATTCAATATCATTTTGAATATGCTGCGCTTGACAGTTAGAAGGAAAATATATTTTCGTATCGTCCGCAAAGATCTTGACTTGACAGTATTTTACGTTGTCAGGTAAATCGTTTATATACAGCAAGAATAATAGTGGACCGAGGACACTTCCCTGAGGTACTCCACTAGTCACTGTTGTCCACTCTGATTTGAAGCCGTTTAATACAACTCTCTGTTTCCTATCAGTTAAAAAGCTCTTGATCCAGTTGTATATGTTTCCTTCAATACCATACGACTTGATTTTGGTAAGAAGGCGTTTATGCGGTACAGAGTCAAATGCTTTGGCAAAGTCGAAATAAACTATGTCAACGGGAATGTTATCATCTAAAAGCGATGTCCATTCTTCGAAGACTTCTAATAGTTGTGACAAACACGATCGAAATTCTCTAAAACCATACCGATCCGGTGTAAATAAATTGTGTTCAAGTAGGTGATCAGTTAGCACATTTTTGATCAATCGTTCCATTATTCTGCAAACAACCGAAGTCAAACTCATTGGTCTATAGTTTTCTTTTTGATCTTTTTTGTCTTTCTTGTATATTGGAGATATATATGTGACGGTATATTTCTTGTATATTAGTGACGGTAAAGATCAGTTTGTGATAAGCGCAAAGACCATTCTATGCAAGGCATACTGGATGAAACAGAGTCTTTGGCTGGCAACGTACCAATCAATTTTTCACGCAACAAGCGTTTAATCCTGTCCCCCTCTATCAAGACTCTCTCTAATAAACCTCTCGGTTTTAAAAGCTAGATTTTGAACAAAGTCCCCCCAGTTTTCTCTGTTAAGCCCCCCAACACCAACTGCAAAACCAAATTACCAAAGGTTTTCCATTACAAGTTGCATGTTTATTTGATATTGTACGAGTTTAAAATTTGTGAATTTGACGCTTAGAATTGCGCTTTGATGGAGTTTTTACGATGCAAGTGTTTTACGAGTTGCTTGATTAAAAGGGTATCTAACGAGAAGGAATTGCTTCAACACGTCTTCATGGAACCACCACCAGGGGGAAATCAATCTTTTATTTCATTAAAAAGGACAATAGGCGCATTGTTTGAAAAAGCAAAACAATAGATCTAAGAAGGGACAAGGGGGCAATTGCCTGTCCAGAGTATGCTCAAAAGGCTACATCATCCCCATGGAGGGCGAGTTTCTTGGAGCTTTGAATTTACTGATGTCAACTTCTCTGAGTAAAGCCAGTATGCAGCACTCCCTGACCACGCATTGCTAGTAATTACCTCTATTCGTTCATAAAGAGGAGTCACACCATAAGTGTAACCGTCAAGCAGATTCACAAGATATCTGTGACAAGATGTAGCAGATCCCAGCGGTATAGGGACACTTAAAGTACGACCAAAAACTATGAAGAGTTAAAACATTTTTCGATGCCAATTCGGTTCTATTTTTCTATTTGCTTTATAGTAAAAGTTAAGGTCTCTTTCGAAAGAGGAAGAGAAGCGTTTTATCCGTAAGCAGCACCTTAGAAATTTAAACGTACAGAAGGGGGTTGAAATAAAACCTCAAAAAGGCAACCCTTGGCCCACGCAGCCGTCAAGGTTGAAAAATATTTGGCTGAAAAACTCTTCTTTAGCTGTTTCCAATCTGTGTTCCGTTTACTTGTCAACCCAATAGGTTTTTGTCTACAGCAGATTTTGGAAATTCTGGTTCTCTCAATAACGGGGGAAGCTTTAATGCGCTACAACAACAAATAACAGGGACTTTATCATAAAGACTGTATTGAGCATGAAAGATTGTCTCAAGATAACTTTCCATGTTCGATACAGTTTGCTGTGATAAAGTCCGTATTATTCATTGGAGTCGCGACTTGTTGCTTCCCCCGATTCTGAGGAAACCAACTTTTCCAAAATCTGCTGTGCTAACCCTTAGCCATTTCTTTGCACATGGACAAAAATGTACTTAGTTAACAAATAAACGGAGCACAGATTTGGATACAGCTAAGATAGAGCTTTTCAGCCATATCTTTATTAACCTCGACGGATGGGTGGGCTAAGAGTTGCTTTTTTTTAGGCTTGATTTCAACCCCCTTCTGTAACTTTAAATTTCGAAAATACTGCTTAAGGATATTACGCTTCTCTTCTTCTTTCGAAAGAGACCTTTAACGTTTACTTTTAAGGAAATAGAGCCGAAATGGCATCGAAAAACGTTTTCACTCTACGTAGTTTTTGGTCGTACTTTAGTATGGCGGATTTCCGCACGAGCATTTAAGCGCTTTCAAAAGATTGTGCAATATGAATGCGGCCTAAGTATCTTTCAAATACTAAGATATTTGTCAAAAGAGAATGTCTAATTTTGGGTCATCGCAAATCTCATGTGACCATAACAAGCAGGCCGCAACAAACAGGTCACAGCCTTCAACTTGAGATAATTCTAATTACCCTTCTCGCTTCCCTAAGGATTGGTCAAAGATGGCATAGATTGGATGGTAACTGCTGCACCACATAGCTTTTGGTGCATAACAACATCAAAGGCCACAAGTTGTACTGCACAACCACCAAACTTGATAGAGGTTTTGTTGAGCTTCGTTTCTATCAAAAAACATAAGATCCTTGTGGATGATTACAATGTCTGTCTTCGGCTAATGAAAAACTAGACGCGTTTCGTAAGAAAAGAACCGCCTGAAAAACAGATATTGATCTTTTTGCTACATTTTGCTTCAGTGTGGTCGCATATCTTCCCCGATGTATGGCGCCATTGTTTGCAGAGATTCTGCAACTTCAACTGCGATGTTTTCATCTGTAACTGTATTGAAGGGATCCTTCTACCTTCAGTGATGTTGCGAACGCTAACCTCTGTGCAGGCCAGTTACAGCATCCTCTAAAGTTGACTTATTCATAATGAGTACCATTAATTGCTGGCCAATGATGCGATCATTCTAGAAAACGATTTTTGATTACAAAGTCCAACTTTGTAATCTAAGAGGGGGCTCCAGGACAGTAGCCTAAGAAAGGAAGAAGTAAGGAAGTTAGTCACGCTCGTTAATGCAATTGATTGCCGTTTTATCTCTGCTAATTGGTAGTGAAATAAAGATAGAAAGCGGACGGAAAGCGCATACGAGACACAAGTTTCCTGCGATCTTATAGGAAAATTTGACGTCGGCTTTTCATGTTGGACAGATTTGACACCATAAGATTGACATATGGCTACACGTTTTTTTAATAAGAAACCAGGATCAGGCCATAGTACTAAAAGTTTCTTAATTTCACATGAAATTTTGTCGATTTTAGTACTACAAGTTTCTTAATTGGTTTCTTATTTTCCTGAATGCAGAATTATCAATGTGGTCGCTAACACTGCGGCAAATATGATTCTTGACATTTAAAACATCATAAATGAATGAACAGTGTTCCGTTATGTTGAAAAAACAAATGGTTAGATAATATTGCTCAAGAATGAAGGTTCAACGATCTAGTCGCTATAAAATCCATGCTTTTAACTTTGAAAAGTTTCTTAGTGCTTCTCAGACATAGTACTAGAGTTTCTTAAAATTTTGGCCATCTTAGTACTAGTTTCTTATAAACCAGTTTCTTGCTAAAAATGTGTATGATGTTTTCATTGATTGAAAAACAACTTTAACCTGAATTTTGTGTTGTTGTGGTATTATGAAAAATAACTTGAACCTCATTCTGTGTTGTTGTGAAAGAAATTGAATATCTTTAAGGATTCACATTATTTTGTTCTAGATTTCACATTCGTACAATCAAAGTCTGACATACATCAAAGTTCCCTTATTATGAAACCCAAAGTATTTTTTCGCTTCAGGTTACGCTTTTCACCAATTTTTCTGAAGTCGGCTATCATTGGAAAGAAACTTCTAAATCTGGGTGAGAAAATGATTTCTCTGAGTGCACAGCTCCGTACCGATAAAAGTTAAAGGCAGTGTGTCCATGTATAAATAAGTTGAATGCACGAACCGTGACACTGCTGATACGCTGCTGACATGCATGTAGCTGTTCGAGAATTTGATTGGCTAGGAGCCGGCTGTTTTAAACTGATCACATGAAAATAAGAGCCTCATTGTCAAACCATACGAGCAATGGCAGAATAGCGGCAAAGCAAGCTTCCACCAAGCGAACGTCTTGGATGCTTGGCAATGATAGTGACGATACACAGTTACTTTTAAAAACAATATTGCAGGAGGGATGAACAGAGATTGGAAAGCTATGTCGAGCTAATGAAACTATTCCCAATGACAACGCAGGCGGACAGAAGTGGTGGACTCAGGGTGTGTGGCAATTCGAAAACAAAGTCAGGGCCTAAGCCTAAACAACTGGTCACATGAAAACACGACAAAAGATCACATGTTTCCGAGATACCCCCCTCAAAGCCTTCTATTTACATGGACACACTGCCTTTAAATGACCCCCTTGGAAAAGAACATCCGCCTTTCCTCCAAACCTGCAATTAAATTGCTATGTTTCAAATGCTGAGATTTTTCACAAATCTCACTTGATATTAGCTTGTGTCAAAGATCATAACGAAGGGGCCGCAGCCATTTACGTGGCATCAACTTGAGATGATTTTTAATTAGCATTCTCGTTTCCCTGTGGGTTAGCCACGATAAGATCGCATAATAGACTGCATGGTAACTGCTGTATGACACAGCTTTGTTGTGTTAGCAACGTCAGAGAGCATAGGTTATACTGCACAACCACTAAAGCTCCTGCGTTTCTGTGTAAAAAGTGGCAAGGTTTCATCAAGCTTCTCTCTGAATTCTTTGAGGAGGCATGATGTTACATCAAAGATGATGTTCCATGATCTTTGGTTACATGAAAAATTTGGCTAAGCTTCCAATACTTAAGAAACCGTGCACATTAAACGCCAAAAATTGCAGACGAATCAATTTCGGACGACGCAATTTCGGACTGGATCAGTGCCTATCTCTGTACTCTTCCAAGTGCTTGCTCGTATTTTTTCGCAAGGAAGTAAAATTCACGTAGTGCGACAAGTTGAAAACCATAGACGTGGGAACCGGGGGCACTGGGGGCACTGGGTATACGTGCCCCCAAGATTTGCAATAATCAAAGAAGTGCTCTTTTTAATTTTCAGGATCTCAAAGTTTGAGGTGCTTCCTACGTCCCTGTGGGAAACGGTTTCTGACTAGTGTCTGGTAAATTACCTGCCTGTTATCTTGCACTGCATGAGAAAAAAGCCGAATAGAAAAGCAAGCTTTTACGGAAAGATAGAATGAAAAAGAGGGAGAGGGAGACTGGGGGACTAAATTTTGCCACAGAATTGCAGAATGGAACGGGAGTGGGATGTCAACATTAGTACCCATGAAAGGCGCGGTATGGATTAAAAGACAAGTCCGGGGTTGGTATAATTGTTGATCATTCAATTGATTACACTGTTTTGAATGACGTATAGTACTTATTTTCAATTTTTTTCGTTCTTTTAATCTGTGAAACAACATATTTCACTATGCGAAGAGGTGCGAAATGACGTCATTCTCTATGAGGTCACTTCAAGGTGGCTTGAACGAGGTTGCCAATAGCCTCCTTATCGCGCCTCCGGGCACTTGCATTTTGCATTTATACAAAATGGCGACGAAAGTTAGAGGCGCCAGAACTACTCCAAAGCTTGGAAAGAACTTGCGATTGGTGTTCAGTCATTGGTAAGGTTGCCCTAACAATACTTTCATCAATCTCGGACTTGTCCTTTAAGGCACCGTTTACACGGGGTCGGATCCAAATGGGATCGGATCCATTTGGATCCGATTCACTTTTTGAGCGGCGTTTATACGGGTTCGGATCCAGAACTGTTCGCGTTTACACGGGATCGGATCCATTTGGATTTTGTGGATTCTCAGCAGCGCTCTAGTAAACCTTTTCTCCTATTTTAATCAGATCCATTGAAATTTTTCATTCTAATAGACTCTGTCTCATCTCTGATTCCCCTCTTTGAAATTTCAACAAAGGATTTTCAGTTTAATCGTGTCACTTCCTATCCGTACCAGTTTGGATCCGATCCCACCCGTTTACACGAGACCCTTTTGGGATCGGATCCAAACGGGATCACCTTCGAAAGTGATCCCGTTTGGGTACGGATAGCAGATCCAAATGGGTTCGGATCCGTCGAGTCCCGTGTAAACGCAAGGCCTATCCGTTACACTTTGGGTACGGATCCATTTGGATCCGATCCCGTGTAAACGGGGCCTAAGTTTCCAATGAGTGTTTTTATAACCCTTAAATTGTTGCTTATCCCAATTCTGAATGTTGTTCACAAACAGAACCTCATTTGAAATTGGATTCCAAATCCCGGAATATTACTTTGAAAAATACATCCCATTCCCAAAACGTTCCGTTCCAAAAACCCCCAGCAGGGAGGGGTACTCCCATACTTGATGGGATGTGACACTCAACAGGGTGTCCTTTTACAGTGAAAATTGTGCGACAGGGCACAGGGTATCCTTTTCTCATTCTGGTAAAAATTATGCGACAGGGTATTACAATTGATAAGAAGAATTATCCGACAGGGTATCATGTGGAAGGAAACTTTTAAGAGCTCACTTGTAAAAATTGATCATGTATACTTTTGGCAAAATTTTTATGCAACACGGTATTCTTTTGGGGCATTTTATATGTGACAGGGTACACCAGGGTGTGGAGAGATTTTGCCACACACCCACATGACTTTCCTAGTGAAGTACCCCCCCCCCCCAGGCAAAACCATCTCAGAACTGGGGCACAATCCCGTATGATCATAGTGATGTACCCCCGCCCCCCGCCTCAGTGACGGAGTCAAAGTTAACAGATGCTTGATAAGTGTGGCAAAGTCTCCCCTTGATCGTTTTCTTGTTTTTCTGGAGTTTTTCTGAAAGATTTTCTCTGTTTACAGGTGCAAGTACAAGAACACGTACTGTGACCCGTGCTGCAACTTGTGGAGGCTCTTGTCCTTATGCATTGTCTGGAACTCGTTTCTGTGATTGCACATACACTAACCCTGCTTTTGGACCTTGTTCTCACTCATGTGGTACCACAGGTAACCTATTAGACTAATTAATTTGGACAAATCTAATGAGTCTAGGAACCCTTAGGCTGCATTAAAAGAGCTGACACCACCAGACAATCTCTTTCCCAGCGCGAGGTCTACTCTTCCTCTACCTGTGGTTGAGAATCGCTCAGTAACACTTCCATAATTTAGTAAAAATTGTAAAAGAAAATTTCAACTTATGCCATTTATGTCAAATTGTTGTTGAACCTCTATCAGTTTCTCAGACTTTCATCTTTATTTGTTAGGCAATACATTGTGTTGCAAAGACGTTGGAACCGGGTTTAGTGGAGGCACATGCCCCGCAAGATTTTGCAATAAACAAAGCAGTGCCCTTTTTATTTTAACAAAATGCCCCCTTTCTCTTAAGGAAAAAGTGCCCTGGAAGTTTTCTGCCCCCAAGTTTGAGGTGCTTCCTACTTCCCTGTTGGGTTGAGTTGCTGCAGGTCTATCCGAAATACATTTCATTTCATTTTCATTTCATTTCATTCATTTAGGGAGGGTTGCCCTTCAACAAAGTTGTTTTTCAAGGGGCCCTCCATTAAAAACATCTACAATATAATCTAAAAATAAAAGTATTTCAAACCTAATTACAAGAAAAAAACCATATATAATGTTAAAACCTATTTACAATAATTGATAATTTACACTAAAGAAAATATTTACAAAGAGAAAACAAATTACAATTTCAGGGCAAGGGTAGACCCTGCAACGCCGGCAGCAGCCACCCCCGATCGACAGGCCAGCCCAGAGCAACCGACGACAATAGATCCAGTCACCAGTCGCTCTGACCCGGCCGGCCAACCAAGAGCACCCGCCGCCCCCGCCACAAAGTCCACCCCTGCCCTCATCTCTAGATAGACTTTTTAAAGCTATTCAGAGAGGATGCCTGTTTTGACTCAGCTGATAGGCTATACAGTGATTAGGTGGTGGTAAAGGAGGGGGAGGGGGTCAGGATCACGAATCACAGAAATAAAGTGCTAAATTTCACATTCCTTGTTAAAGAAATATAATGTTTTCATGTTGCACAAAAATGAATACTCTTGCTTTTCAGAGGAGCATTTCACTCATTGGAAGGAGCATACAAGATTTTGTCAGAACATGAGGATTTTACAGATTTTTGACGGATTTTTCTTGGAAACAAAGGTCATTTTGCCAAAGGTGTACCAGATCTTATGGGGCTTAAATTCCTATCAGATTTTTAACGTTTCATGAAAAAAAACCATAGCCAACAACTATGGCACATCACGTTTCACAATATGTCCTTTATTGCCCTCTTCACAGGAGCTAGGAATGGTGAAGCGTGACCAAAGGGAGGGCTGTTGTTTCCTAGCTTGCAAATATGTTCTGTATGTACAATTTTTGATGGAATATGTAGAATACAGATATTCTTCTTATCTGTTCGAGCATAGGTTCAAAATCTTTAAATCTACAAAAAAGGAAGGTGTGAGATTCAATGACCTATCTCTTTGAAAACTGAATGACTTGAAAGAAACTTTAGCCATTTTTCCATGATTCTACCATTGGACTTTTCAGAAATCTTGATGAATATTTGCTAAAATTACAGCCTATTTTATATTTCAGCTCATTTTATGATGTGACATCATCAAATTACTAAATCACAAACCAGAAGTGAGAAAGAGTTTTGCTCGATACCATATTGTAAGCATCCATAAACTATGGTTTTCTTGAAAACTGTTTGATCTTTCATCAAGAGGTTTAGAAATTATGATCGTTTTAATTGTTTTTGAAAATTTTCTTGAATTCTTAAAAAAGAGGAAAACCACTGTAATTCTGAAAATATTGAAGATTTCAGAAAAGTCCAATGGCAAATCTACTGTAAAATAGTTCAAGTTTCTTTGAAGCCGTTCAGTTCAGAGAAATAGGTCATAGAATTTTACACCCAGCTTTTTAAGGATTTGAAACCTATAATATTTGTTTGTAAACATATTCAATCTACAGGTACACAATCAAAAACCAGAGTTCTTGCTATCCCAGCAAGCTGTGGCAAAAACTGCTCTTCCATAACAGAGATTCAAAACTGTAGTCGAGTTTGCTGCCCAAAGAATTGTAATGTTACCTCATGGACTCCCTGGACAGGGTGTGATGCTGCATGTGGTGCAATTGGTGAATATGAATATCTTCATAATAATGATCATAATACTCATCATCATTATCATCATCATCATCATCATCATCATCATCATCATCATCATCATCATCATCAATCATCATAATCATTTTAATCATCATCATCATCATCATCATCAATCATCATCATCATCATCATCATCATCATCATCAATTCAATTCAATTCAATTCAATTTTCTTTGTAGAACACAATTCCTACTACAGAGCACAATGTAATAAAGCTGTATTCTACACGACTCAAGAAAAGCAGAGCTTATCTAGCTTGAGCCATTAACAAAACAATGATAAGAATAAACAAAGGAGAATACATATTTAGTTCTAACATACAAAAATTTAAGTACTATAGTGTAACTGAGTTTATGGGAAAACAATATATGTGAGACAATAAGCAATTTACTGGTCAAATTTTTGGGTTGTAATTTGTATATATTATACTTGTTATTTAATAAGAAGCAAGTAGTATTTCTTTAAGTTTGATACTAAAGGATTTTGAGTTTGGAATTGATTTCAAATCATATGGGAGATCGTTCCAGAGATGAGCTGCAACATTTTGCAGCATGCTGTCTCCCCATCATCATCATCTTTACTAAAATTGCTAAGGTAGGGCCAAGTTTCAGTAAATCCCCGCATATAAGAACCTACTGTTTTTAGAGCCAGGCTGAAATTGGTTCCTATTGCAAAGGTACTAAGACTAATTTCAAGGTATAGAGGTTCTTATTTGACAGGTACCTGATGTAGTTTCCTTGAGAGTCTCACAAAGATGTTCAGCCCTATTATTGGTTTTAGAAGCATTCTTATGGACCTAATGAGTAGCTAATTGGGGAGCAGAATAAAACTTTCAAAGCAAACTGGGACCACAATGTACTGAATAACAGCAGTCAAACATCAACTTTGCAACCCCTGCAATAAGAACCTGTGTTTCATCTGTGTTTCATCAAATCGAAACAGGTTCTGAATTGCAAGGTCCATAATTTAGGAAAAACAGCATCTAGGTTCTTATTTTGATAGGTTTTTATATGCGGGAATTTACTGTACCGAACAAATTTTTGGGAGATCTATGAATATCATTTATATACAGACAAGCAAAATATCATTTATAGCTAAGAAATTTTTGCTTAAATAGCTGGAAGAATCAACTATCTAAAGATTGATAGCTTGTTTTACAGTGTAGCATTGCTTTTTCGGCGTTTTAAGATTAGTGGTTTTGAGATGAAATAGCAGGTGATGTCTGTTTCTGGAAGCGTAAGGACATGAGTCGTAATTATAGCAACATATCATCAGTTCAGGCAAGGGGCGAACTTCGACATTCGACATTTCATCAGTCTGGCTCGCTTTGCAGAAAATTGAACACCGATAAAGTCCTTTTGTTCATGTTCATTCTACATTTATTTGAATTTATTGTTAATTTCAAATTTTAAGGAAATCAGACCAGAACAAGAAATGTGACAGACGCAGCATCTTGTGGCGGGACTTGTCCAGCATTAAATGAAATTCAAAACTGTACAAAAAGATGTGATGGTAAGCAAGCCTTCGTTGACTGTATCATTAGAGAGTTTACGAAACCACGACGGCAACGGTGACTGCAACGCAATGTTGCCTTTGTTTCAGAACTTTAGATTAAAAAGATTCCTTCTTTTTCGTTCGAATTTGATTCCCTTGAGAGACTTTGAGGTTGTCCTTTTCAATTTCACAACTTGGAAACTCCATTTCTGGCGTTCTGTACTCCTGATCTACGCCTGTGAAGTAAAACTTAGTCGTTTTAAATCCTTGTCGTCAAGAAAAAATATACTTTTCAGTCATCTCTGAGATATAGGGGGCCTTATTCAGGCCTTTTGGATGATATATCAAAGGTACCTTATGGAAAAAATGCTTGCTTTGCAGAATATCAGATGACGTACTGGCTGGCATTGCCGTCCTGGTTTCGTAAACTCTCTATTTTAACCGCTAAGGGGATCAACAATATAGGGCAGGAGGGGCAATTTTTTCCAGGGCTTTGAGGTCTAAGGGGCCTCATAATTGAAGAATTTGATATTTTGACTGCATAGGATTTACCCTGAAATGCATTTTAAGCCAATCTATACTGGGTGATCGAAGAAATTTTTCCCCTCGCTTTGCTCGCTGGGGGCTTCCATTCGCAGTTCTGCATCGCAGTTCTCGAAGAGTTCTCAGCGGCCCTGAATATCTTGTGACAATACAGATAAGCAAGGCTTTGTTGTTTGTATCATTTTAAGTATCAAGGAAGTAGAAAGTCTATGCAATAACATTTGGCAATAAGCGAGCCTTTATTGATTGTATCTCTTTTTAACTACCACTGGAGTCAAAAATCTATCTAATAACAAGTGACATTACAGGTAAATAAGCCTTTGTTGATGGTGTCATTTTAACTGCCACGAGAGTCAAAAATCTATCTAATAACATGTTACACTATGGTTAAGCAAGCCGTTTTTGATTGTACCATTTTAACTGCCAAGAGAGTCAAAAATCTGTCTAATAACATGTGACACTATTGTGAAGGAAGCCGTTTTTGATTGTATCATTTTAACTGCCAAGAGAGCCAAATCTCTATCTAATAACATGTGACACTATGGTTAAGCATGCCGTTTTTGATTGTATCATTTTAACTGTCAAGAGAGCCAAATCTCTATCTCATAACATGTGGCACAATGGTTAAGCAAGTCGTTTTTGATTGTATCATTTTGTCTGCCAAGGGAGTCAAAAATCTATATAATAACATGTGACACTATGGTTAAGCAAGCCGTTTCTGATTGTATAATTTTAGCTACAAAGAAAACAAAAAATTACAAGAGCCATTCAACCATGACCTGAGTTACATTATCCCCAGTTACTTTGCATCACTTTCTGTCTGATTCCCAGACTTTTTGCAAAATTGTTGATAGTTTTTATCCCTAGGTACCAGACTTTCTGAAAATAGTCAACTACCCTAGTAATTATTTTCCAACCGACTTGGAAGCCAGATTCTTAGTCGAGTTTTGAGGTTTACCGACACCCACCAAAATATAATCTATGGATAAAAGATGCAGATATCACAGAAATTTCACAGATTTGTTCTAATATATTGGTTCTCTGTCAATTACCCTCCTCTCTTGAACAGTCTTGTCTCACTTCAGTTTCATGGTTCATCTATCTTATGTGGCCTAGATAGCACTTTAGACATCATTGTGTGGCCTAGATAGCACTTTACCATTGATCGTCTGAATTCCTTTGGGTGACGAATAAAGATGGCCAAAGTGTTGATTCCCTATTAACTCATTGTGCAACTGGATTGTACTTTGTCTGCTTCGTTGTCTTTGTTCTCCTCGTTATAAAGCAGTCTTTGTTTGTTTTTAAATTTGTTTTGAGTGGGCTTGTCAGGATTTCTAGCCACCGAAAGCTGATTTAGGCCCACTGTGCATGCTGCATCCTTGCATGGGACCTCTAGTTTAACGTTCCCTCCTAGGTCACCAATCCGGAATTTGATCTCACTCAACAGAACCACTCGGCCACTCACCCCGTGCTGTGCAGGCCAACTCCGAACAAAGCAATTGCATGCCGCCATTAAATTCTTATTCTAACATGTGACAGTCTTCTCCTGCGCAGCGAAGTTATGTCTCTTCGCAGTCTGGTTCCCTGACATCATTTTCAACCGGGGAACTGGGCTTCATGGAAGCGGTCCGAAATAACGTCTGGAAAAAAACCGTAACCACGTACCGTAACTATGGCCCGGGCTTCTGTTGTCATCGTGGCAGGCTTTAAATCAAGCATGCTTCAAATCTTGCCTGCCAACAGAACGACGCTGAACTAGCTTGCGTGCAGTCTTTCTAAATTGTAAAATTGAAAGAAGGTAAAGTTCTTTCAATTTACACAAAACAATTCAATTTACACGGAAGGAAGACTGCACGCAGGCTACGCTTAACCTGTTTTCCAAATAAGGATTGGGAAGTTTGAGAAGTTTTGCTGGTTTTTGTCCAGGTGTCAACAAATCGCTTCCCTGGCGCCCAGTACCCTCAAACCAACGCGGTCGAGTTGACGTAGGGAACCAGGCTGGTCTCTACGAGAAATGTTAAGGCCTCCCAATCAATTATGTCAATATTCTGTTTAAATGCGCCTGTGAAACACATTTAAACAAAGGTTGCGTCAATTAAGTTCCAGAAATCTGGAACCGTTTGTTTGTTTTGTTTTCAATTTATTTTGAGTGGGCTTGTCAGGATTTCTAGCTACTGAAAGCTAATTTAGGCCCACTGTGCATGCCGCATCCAGGCACGGGACCCCTAGTTTAACGTCCCTTCCGAAGGACGGCGAGGTGAGTTGCGAGGTCAGGCCTCAGTGGTCACCCATCCGAAATCTGACCTCACTCGACCAAGCTTAACTTCAGTCACCTGACGGAGACTGTATAAGCCACTCGGCCACTCACCCCGCTAGTGCAGCAAGCTTGCACTGATTGATTCATAGACCTTTCCTCCTTTGGCAAATAGGTCTACACTAAGGTTAATCACTCATGCCCCTATAAATGATTTAATGTTTATAATTTCAGATCTCAAGCCGCCTACCACACCGCTAACTTTCGTGACCGTGAATGAATCATCAACATTAAGCATTAACTGTAGCTCAGGCTTATCTGGTGAAAGCGTCCAATACAATGGCTGGCTGAAATATGACAGCAGTGGATCTACTGTTGAGATCACCAATTCTGCTGTACTTTTAATTCCTTCTGTCAATAGAAGCGATGCTGGTATTTATATTTGCAACATAACTGATGCTTCCGTTGGACCGCTGATTTTTAAAAATGTTTCTGTTTCTGTCCAATGTAAGTAAATCTTACAATCACAATTTTTATCATTTCATTTTTATTACAGTTGCAGATTATTGGTTCTAAATTTGACTTTGTGCCAAAATGGATCAAATTAAGACTGCGTTCACACGATTTCAGCACATTTTGAAAACGGTAAGAAATTAGACGGCAAAAGCTCGTTGCAAAATTTTGATGCCAAAGAAATGCACCTACACCCTCTAAGAATTGACCATTCTCGTTCCAAAAGCGTCGAAAAATGTTCCTTTTTCATCATTTTCAGGTGTTTACACGATGGCTTTTCCAAAATGTGCCGGTTAGAGTTCCGTTTTCAAAATCTACCGTTTTCAATATCTGCCGGCAAAAAATGTGTCATTTTCGTGTGAACGGGAGGCCTACCCGTCACATTTTTCACCGCTTTCTAAATGTGCTGGCATCGTGTGAATGCAGTCTAACAAAGCCCCAGTCTAAGAACACCGCAACAGCAAGGGCAGATTTTGTAATACAATAGCATCAGTTGCTTTGTTTAACACCTCAATTTAAAGCGATTAGCTAATGCAAACAAAGGAAATTCTCTCAACTAGTAATTCAGAACAAACATAGCCACAAAGTTGCCCTGAAACCAGTACGGCAAACTCTCACTTGATGCTGGCGAAGGGAAGTTATTAAGAGAAGTTATGTGGTTCAGACGAAGGGTAAATCTAAAGTTCTCTCTGGCAGATTTTGTTTACGTGATTCAGAAGCCGAGCAGAGGGCATTACAGTTGTTGCATATCTATTGCTCAAATGTAAGCGATTTCTCCTTAGCTTCTGAATCAAATAACCAAAATCCGTCTGACAGAGCTCTAGATTTAACCTTCTTCCTTCATTATAATCATAAATCTCCCTTCGGCCGCACCATGTGAGAGTTCACCGTACTGGTTTCAGGGCAACTTTGCGGCTATGTTTTCTGCATTCGCCAATCACTTTGAACTGAGGTGTGAACGAAATAAGCTGATGCTACTGTATTACAAAATCTACCCTTGTTCACCGTGACACGGTTTTTGCAAATGATTGATACATTTCTAGTTTGTTCATGTTCTATTCACCCAAAAGAGTTAGACCAAATTTAGAAACAGAGCACAGCAGAAACCACAGCAGAAACCACAGCAGAAACCACAGCAGAAACTTCAAAATCGGGCTGCAAAACTAGTCATCAATAGGCCATTTGATGCTTTGATCAATTTACCAGTTTTGGGGGTCTTTTGGTAATTGACTGGCCCATTGCTTTTCTTTTGTATATTTGCGACAATTTAAAATTTACTTTAGTTCTATGCAACAGATTTTGCATCGATTGCAAATTATGAATTGTTTGTAGGTTTTTAGCATGGATATAAAGACAAGATAAGTAAATAAATAGATAAATCAATCAGTCAATCAATCAATCAATCAACCAATCAATCAATCAATCAATCAATCAAATCAAACGTTTTTACTAGGGGCAAATCACTGCTTAAAATTTCGTACGCTCTAAAAATAATCACACTTTAATCACAAATTAATCACATTAAGTACTAAAAATCACCGTTCGTATTAATCACGAATTTTAAAACGTTTAACCATGTTTATTTGTTTACTTTTGTAAGAAATGAAAGGATTAGATTGTCCCTGTCACCATTTCCCATATTTATGGGAAAAATTGTCAGACATGCAAACACAAGCTCGAAAACATGAACAGCACAACAGCGCAACTTATCAAGTCCCTTGCGATGGAACAAAAAGGAAAGTTTCGTTCTTGTGTTACAAACAACTCTACCAAATTGGCATGATAGTCTGTGACTTGATTTATGAAACAGCTTACCTTCATATTGCATTATTTGTTTGATCAATGTTGCTCTGTCTTGCCCTATTCATACAATTTTTATAGTACAGGAGCTTATTTGAGAATATTTTGTGATGGGTGACTTATTCTAGAAAAATCACAAATTAATCACTTAAATCACCAAAACATCAAAGTAATCACAAAATAATCACTTGCGATTATTAATCTCGTATGCCATTTTCAGGAGTGATTTGCCCATCGCGTTTTTACACCGATTCACAGATTTGCAACTAATGCTACAATATTGATGTTCATATTCTAGTTCATCCCACAATCCTGACGCATCCTAAGTCACAGACAGTCCCAGAGGGCTCAAATGTAACATTTTCATGCAGTGCAGATGGCTTTCCAACACCAGAAATTACGTGGAAGAGAGGCTCAACTCTACTCGTGAATTCTAGTAGCAGTTTGTATTCATCTGATGGTACACATATAACATTAACAAATGTTAGCAAGAGCGATGCTGCAAGTTACACTTGTGTTGCTTCAAATGGAAACTCTGTTACTTCCAATGCAGCACAACTGACTGTAGGAAGTAAGTTTTTTTACTAGGTGACTCAACAAAACTTCACCTGCTACCGGGTGAGTCAATAGAAACGCCCGGCGTTTGAAAAAATCCTGATTCCCCAATATCAAAGCAAAGATGTTGAAAACTATCTTGTTTTATCCCCGATATGTCAAATTAGGTTCTGTAATTTCCCCAGCTTTAATCGGTCATTCCTTCCCGTCGATAGGAGATCTTCTGCAGAAAGCCCCTTTCGAAAACCCTAACCCTAACCCTTTCGAAAACCTGCAAAAACGAGCGAAAGCAGCAAGCAGAATTTCCCTTTGTTCTCCTTCCTAGCAATAATGACTCTTGGGTTTGCTCATGTATTTTGTCCTCATGGGAGAATGGAATCCCCTTGAATAAGTTATTCACGCTAGATGGGGAAGACTTTTGAACCCGCCGAACGAAAGCACGTGTTAAAGCGTTCTGAAAGTCATCGCTGTGAGGTAAACACTTTAGGAACTTTTGCTTGGAATTTTAGCACGTTTTTTAAGGTTTCTCTAACGGACTCATTTTGGAAAATTGCCTGCACAATCTGAACGGAGTGACCGATTTTAGCCAAGAAATTTTCTAAAAATAATTGAACATGTTAGCTATTCAATCAAATATTGTAAAATCTTACTACTTATATATTCAGGGAGCAGTAGCCTTTCAAATGCCGGGCGTTTTTTGACTCATCTGCTAGATGATAACCATCTTCTTGAAATCGAAGGCCATCATCAAATGCTATATATCACAGTTTATTTGAATGGCTCAGCTCTACTTGCGATGGTGCATAAGGTCATTTTAAGCAATGACTACCATCCGAAAAACCAGATTGAAAGAGAACTGGACATCCCGGATTGCTCATCTTTAGCTTATTAATTACAATCATTTTTCCAGTCAATATCTTATGAAAAGTGTACGTAGCGATGGATTTAAGCTCCTCTGTAAAAATTTTTTCTTTTTAAAGGACAACTCCGGGGCTGATAAGATTATTGTTAAATAGGATCCATTGGCTGTTTGCTATTTTGGGCCGTAACTCCGATTTGCGTGGGGTAAACGACCTCGTCATGTCAAAATTCGACGTAAAACCGCATTCTTTACCTATGCCGACCATCATTTGCAACTTATTTCCGAAATTCGAAGAATAACGAGCCATTTTATTTTTGAAGCTGCGGTGGATGTTTCCCGAATTTGCAACTTAGGCCCATTTTTGCTCCAAACAAAGCGAGCTTATTTTCACGTTAAACACACTGACCAACCCCAGATTATTGTTTAAAGACGTTAAAAACGGTTGAAATAAGGTCCTCAAAGTGTTCTTTTTCAATTTCTCCATTCATCTTCTAAAGAATCAGCGCCAGAGCAGCGGCCATTTTCCGTCTCTTGGCGTTGCCTACCCAGCGGTGAAATCCATAATGGCTTCCAAATGCACCCAGATTCTGGGCGCAGTTGATCGAAGTGTACCATGGTGTTCATTCGGCTTCGTGATCAGCGTATGACGTAAGAGCTTCCTGGGAACGAGGTTGTAATGAATCTTTATAAATTAGGCCAAATATGTTTGCCGTTTTGTATTTTGTACTAGTTTGCGAAGGCGCGATAAGGAGGCTAGCAATGTGAATGTTGTAATATATCAACACATTTCGCAGCCTCGTTCAGGTCAACGTGAAGTGACGTCATATAAAGTGACGTCATTTCGCACTTCTTAGCAAATTGAAATATGTTGTTTCGCATATCAAAAGAGAAGAAAATTGAAAAAGGTACTACAAACCATCCACAACAGTGTAATCTCTTGAATATTCAACAATTATAACAACCTCGGACTTGTCCTTTGAAATGATTGACCTCTGTTCCTCTCGGAATCTCGTGCCCAGAAGCAAAGTTGGAATTCAGCATTTTTCACATAAGCATCGACTTGGAAATGAGGGAATAGTCCGAGAAATGAATGAATTTCCATAGTCTTGAATGTTTTTTATTCGGACGGTAGGCATCCCTTAAACTGACCATGGAACATCTCGAAAGAACCTGAGCCCTTCAGCTAGACTGATGACTTTCGGCTAAGTTTTGCTCCATTGAATTGAATCGTTATTTACTGTTATAGTCATTCCGCTAAAACTTCGTTGAAGTGGAATGGGTATAGTGGGGGTATCGTTGGGGTAAATGGAGCGAAAACAAGGACGAATGTAATAAGTGTACCCTTCAGCTACATGCTGCGTGTAGTGCATCGTTAATTCATTATAAAAAATTATTTCTTTTTAAAAATACATCTTTGTACTTTAGGGATAATTTTTGAAACGTTTCGAGCCTTACTCTTAACATCAGCAAGGGTGTTAGGACACAGACATTTTGATTCATTATTCATTTACCTTGTTTTGATCCTTGTTTCTTGTTTTGTTGTCTTGTATTCTGTTCTGTTTCTTCTTCAACTGAGCGTGGTTAGGTCCAACCGCTCTCAAGTTGTTTGAATAGAGCTCCCTTGTATTTCTGTGTCTTAGTGCGCCTTCGCACAAGAATGGTTTAAGACACAGAAATACAAGGGAGCTCTATTCGAACAACTTGACAGCGGTTGGACCTAACCACGCTCAGTTGAAGACGAAACAGAAACAGAAAACAAGACAACGAAACAAGAAACAAGGATCAAAACAAGGTGAATGAATAATCAATCAAAACATCCGTGTCCTTACACCCTTGACATCAGGTGTCTTTTTCATCAGGTGTGAAAGTAAGTTCAACAAAGGCTGCCTAAATTAAGTTCCAGAAATCTGAAACGGTAGTAGTAAACTCCTGCTCATCGATTCGTATATCATTTCTCCATTTGGATAATAGGTCTACACGCAATACCTAAGGGAGCGGTCATTTATAATCCTGGGTACCAGGGCGGAGGATAATTTCACACAATTAGAGAAGATTTCATACCCCATCTTGAACATAGCAAAAGATTCTCGTACCCAATCATCTTTCAGCAAAATGGTTTAGTACCCCCATCTAGAAGTCCTTGTGCATAAAGCATAGATATATGACAGATAGCAAGTTGTCCCAGGCGATTTTCACACTGGTTAAGCGATTCATCATTTCCAGATGTCTCTAAACTGTTCTTCCAAGCTTTGATCGATGACTTCATCCAAAGTTGTTTCAAAAAATAGCTTTGTACCCCATAAGAATTGCTCTTAAAGTTTTTGTACCCCCACAAAATAATGGAGAAAAGTTTCATACCCCTGCCAAAAATCATCCGCCCTGGTACCAGGGTTAAAAATGACCGCTCCCTAAAGGCTGCTGCCCTTATAATTCATTTATTGATTTCATAGTTTCAGATCATCGCAAGCCACCTACCGTACCGCAATCTCAAGTGACTGTTAACGAATCATCAACATTAAGCATTAACTGTAGCTCAGGCTTACCTGCTCAAGGCGTCAAATACATATGGCTGAAATATGACAGCAGTGGATCTACTGTTGAGGTCACCAACTCTGCTGTACTTTTAATTCCTTCTGTCAATAGAAATGATGCTGGTATTTATATTTGCAACATAACTGATGCTTCCATTGGATCGCTGATTTATAAAAATGTTTCTGTTTCTGTTCAATGTAAGTGAATTTCACGACCACTATTCTTATCATTTGTACTTCATTACATATCAACATTGGATTTACAAAGTAGTGCCAACAGACCTGTTACCTATTCTAAGAAGAATCTGAATCGAACGGTATTTGATACACTCCCAAGGGTGGGGAAACATAACATGTTGAGGGTACGGATGTGTTCCACCCACATGGCTGGGTTTCTCGGTCCAAAATTCTCTGAACAAGAGTCCCCTATTCCGCAGATGTTCTTTAAACATATGGATGGGTTTTCCAGAAACTGGCAAAAATTGTTAAATGGGTAGTTTCCCGCCAAAATTCATCATAAAAATGGGTATGACGACAACTGTCGGTGATCAGAAGAGGGTAGCTCTCTGAAAACTAGGCGGCAGACCCCCGTTTATCTGCAAGTCATGTACCCCATCCCGGGTACCCCCCCCCCCGGAAGACCCCGCCTGACCTTCAAAATACAGTGGGGATTACGAAAACATACATTGTCTGTGGGTATGGGAGATGAAATTCTAGACTATGATTTATGATAGAACTTGTATCATTTATACGGGGAAGCAAAGATATCAACCGGGGAACAAGAACAAGATGAGGAAAGTGTTTAATATCAAAAGTTAGTTGGGAAACGAATTTTCTTGGCCGATCATCCTCAAACCTTGGCAGGGGAACGTTCTAGCAGCGGGGTCGTTACTAGGGGTTGTTTTGATGCAGGGTGTATTTGATTGGTAATTACAAGCCAACCAAATCGCCAAAACGGTAGTCTTCGCAAAGACGGAAACACATTTCCATAGCAAATACAAAATTCTTCGAAACGACAGGTTTTATGTTCAACATTGCGAAAATGAGGTTTCTAGCTTGAAATCGTGATTACCAATCCGATGCTTAGTAAAATGGAGAAAAGTAACCGATTACCGAAGGAACGCGAGCAAAATTCGCCTCGATTTCAGACTTTCGCTAATGAAAGTGGGAATCTCTCCAAAGTCTGCCCTTTTAGGGCGATGGTTTAGCAGGCCTTCCAAGCCTGCCGAACCTGTCGTTTTTTTGACATTGGGAATCAAAAGCACTTCGAATCTGCCAAGCCTACCGTTCTGGTACGAATCGAACACACCTACGGTTTGAAGACTTGACCACGATAGACCTTCTTTATCTTAAAAATTCTGATACAGTAGAACCCCGCAAACAAGAACATTCTTTTCTAAAAGACAGACTGGCTAGGTTCTTATGAATGGGGTACTTATGACATTTACAGTGTTTGGTTCTTATCACAAGGACAGTTATGACTCTGATGAATATATAGCTATAGTATACAGTATGTGTTAAATATACTTAACCCTTTCACCCCCGGAAGGGCCATATGGCCCAAGAGTAATTATTGAGAACTGCGAATTTTTCAGGGGGTAAGCATTTGGAATTTTGATTGATTTGAAAGGTTATGCACATTGCATTTATCTATTGCTTACTGAATCACTGATTATGATACCCCCTGGAAAACGGCAATCTACATTAGGTTTTCCTGTTAAGCTTAATTTTAGCCGGGCGTGAAAGGGTTAAGGGTATGATGACTGCATTTCAATATCAGAAGGTATGGTATTTTTGTTATTGACAAAGCGATTTAAATCATACAGCCAGATAAAAGAATTTGCATATTCCTGAAACTGTTGGAGGTGTTCACTTGTCAATAAGTTGTTTACAGTGATTTGATGAAATTTCTTAATCAAGTGTACCATCTCATAAGAACATTGAAGTAAATCAGTCTGTATTTGGTTCTTATATTTGGGTACCTTTTCCCACAAAATCAGTTTTCAGGTTCTTATTTTTCTATGTTCTTGTTTGCGGGGTTTTACTGTAATTGGTCTTCAGGCAATGGCTAATGGCTGATGCCCTTTTAATTGATTTATTGATTTCATGATTTCAGATCGTCACAAGCCGCCTACCGTACCGCAATCTCAAGTGACCGTGAACGAATCATCAACATTAAGCATTAACTGCAGCTCAGGCTTATCTGGTGAAAGCGTCCAATACAATGGCTGGCTGAAATATGACAGCAGTGGATCTACTGTTGAGATCACCAATTCTGCTGTACTTTTAATTCCTTCTGTCAATAGAAGCGATGCTGGTATTTATATTTGCAACATAACTGATGCTTCCGTTGGACCGCTGATTTATAAAAATGTTTCTGTTTCTGTCCAATGTAAGTAAATCTTACAATCACAATTTTTATCATTTTCGTATTTTTACACATCACCATCAAGCTTACAAAACAATACCAATTACAAAGTTGCAAATGATTGATTCTATTCATGTAGGGTAAGGTGGGGGTAATTTGGGTCTAATCTGGGCATTTTTCGAAACAAATAAAGTATCCTCTCAAATTGGCTGGAATTGTTGACGGTCTTTTTTCGTTTCACCTACATTGATTCTTCGTTCTTGGAAACTTGTTCCCGTTCTTTAATTTGAAGTCTGAATTTTTTTTGAATTTTTTACTTTCTTCACCTTTGCGCGAAATTTCAACCTGTCGGTGGGAAATTTGGGTGTATTCGAGAAAAACGGTATCCATTTCGTCAGGAGTATTGTAAATTCACAAAAATAAAATTTTAGAATGCTTTATGTATAACTGTGATTGAATTTTCTGAGAACTTGCACAGAGAAAATTGAAAATAAATCGTACCACCATCGGCCATTCTTAGACCCTGTCATCAAGATGGAAATGTAAACAAAGTTTCTTTCGAAATGATATCTAAAGAAGTGAATCCTTGTCTTGTTCTGAAACCACTGAAACAAGAACAAAAACGTGTACCTTATGCTGTTTTCGATGTATCATCCATTTGCTTGCAAAATCTACCGAATTGCAAAAAAAGTTTCAAAAAACTTTTAGCACCTTTCCAATGATTGAACATGCGACTGATAATGATTTGTCGATGAAAAGAAGTTCAAGTTGGCTATGCTGACAGATCATGATAAAAGCTTACGTCGGTGAAAATCAGGAAACTGAAGCACTAGAAATTATCCAATAATTCTTCGACACCACTTAAAGTCATGAATCGAAATTTTTAACTTACGATCGCTTTAAAAGCGAATAAGCAAATAGGCCCAAGTTACCCCGTGGACATTATTGTTCAAAAGCAACCTTATTAACTGCTGAATACCAGTCGTGAGTTCTTTCCAAGTTTTGATGCCTCCATCTTTCATAAATTGGTTTATGAATCTTTGTAAGTTAGGCCAAAGATCGTCGCCATTTTGTATCTTGTACGAGTGCGCGAAGGCGCGATAAGGAGGCTAGCAATGTGAGTGGTATAATATCAACACAGTTGGCAACCTCGTTCAGGTCAACGTGAAGTGACGTCATATAAAATGGCGTCATTTCGCACCTCTTAGCAAGTTGAAATATGTAGCTTCATAGATTAAAAGAAAAAATTGGAAACAAGTACTACACACCATTCACAACTGCGTAATCTCTTGAATGATCAACAAATTATGACCTGAGAACTATTTTCCAGCTCGATGCGGCCCATGTCCTAATTTTCAGAGCAAAGTAGCGCGGTACAACTTGAAGTTTAATCCTATTTCGAACTGTCGAGAGAAGGTAGACAATGAATAGGAGACTAGAAAGGTAACAAAATACATTTATTCATTTAGGAAAATTTAGGCCAGGTATTGTGGACACAATCAGCACTCAAATCGTGTCCACAACACATGCTCAATATACGATTTTTTGCCAATACTGATCACTTTATCCGAGAAGTCATCACGGCCCCAGTCAAATTTTGGAGTTGAATTTTGATTTGAAAACGCAGCAACAAGTGACACTAAGTCGTGAAACTGCTTTGTGAAAAGTTTGATACCATTATCGGATTTAAGGGGGTAAATGGGGACAACTGCGCCTCCTTTAACGATAAAAATTCAGCTTAGCGCCCACCTCCTTTTAGCTAGAAGTGCTCCCCTCGTTGTGACCCTGTGACACTTTGTTTTAATTGTTGCGATAAGAATTTGTTGCAAAACATTCTTTAGTGAAAAAACCAATGAATTTTTTCAGTTAGGAGTCGCAAAAAATTTGCACGCTTTTGGTGTGTTTACTTTTATCATATTTTGTGCGTCCTCTCTGCAGGCTGGCCCTCCTTCAACTTTGGGCTGGGTCCGCCCCGCCCCTGTTTGACACTTTTGGAATGTGTCGTCACTTTGGAATATGATCCCTTTTGGATCCGATCCCAGAAAGGTCTCGTGTAAATAGGTGGGATCAGATCCAAACGGGTACGGATCCAATTTGAGACCCAGAGATGTCCAGTAAGAGGCATTTCTAAAATGGTAGCCCTTAAAATTGATGCCAAAACGACGATTGCTCACTTGCTTTTATTCTTCGTACTATTCAATTGACAACTTTCTTGCAAAATGGTCCGCTTTAGATCCCATCTCGTGTTAACACATACAGTTTTGGATTCGATCATCTCGTGTAAACAACCTTTCGAAAAGTGGATTTTATTTTATCATTATTTATTTTTTCTATTATTTTATCATTATTTATACACGATGTACCTTTCAGCAATAAATAACCTACTGACATTCAATGCTAAGAAGAGCATGGGTTGTGGGAAAAGTAGAATTTCCTATTAGATTAATTATCGTTGTAAAGAGTAAGAACTGTCAGGCCTACCTTGTGTGTTCTCTGTTTTTCCATCCTCTCCGTTGTCCCGTCGATTTAGCATCATCCTCATCTTGGCTGGCCCAACAAGTAACATGGCCTATATTTTATTTTCAAGAGCACGAGAGCACAGCCTCAGTTCGGCCTGTGAGCGCCTTCAATGACACTTAGCTAGGGGTATGGGTGTATATCTTCGTCGTATTTTCTCACCAAGTGCATCAACATTTCTTTACTCACATGGTATTTTGACATTTTAATGCTTTCTCTCAGATATCGACCAGCCTACGCTTAATACAACAAGGAATATCACAGTAAACGAAACAGCACCGTTATACGTCCATTGCTCGGTGGCTTCCCACCCTGCTGCACAGTATAGATGGATTCCATCATCAGGAAAAGTTGTATCCAGTTCAGCTGTTCTTGCATTTGATTCAATTACTAGAAGTAATGCAACTGCATATCAGTGTGAAGTGTCGAATGCAGCTGGTTCTAAAATATCAGGGAATCTTGACATCAGTGTCCAATGTAAGTTGAATTTTTGAATAATTCTATTTAATGACTACTGTCTGATTAGAAAAGCATGTTTAGTGTGCTATGAAATAAAGATAATGAAGCCGATATTCAAAACTGAAACTTGAATTTAACAGTCAAAGGCTACCATAGAATCGAGCGAGGAATTTTGATTTCAATACAAACCGTTTGCCAGCATTTTCCTAATGTCGTGCCCTACAATCTTTTCCCTTGCTCTACAAGTTGAATTTATTGAGTAATTTTAACAACCAAAATTCTCACATCGAATTTAGCATTTTACTGATAAATTTTCATGCCACTGCTTACCAAACGTGTTAACAAGTTTTTGGTCATATGGTATGTCTGAAAATCTTAATGCGCTCTTTCAGATATCGACGAGCCTACTTTTAACACAACAAGTAATATCACAGTAAATGAAACAGCAACGTTATACGTCAGTTGTTCGGTATCTTCCATCCCTGCTGCACAGTATAAATGGACTTCTTCATCAGGAAAAGTTGTATCCAGTTCACCTGTTCTTTCATTTCATTCAATCAGTAGAAGTAATGCAACTGCATATCAATGTATTGTGTCCAATGAAGCTGGATCGAAAACATCAAGGAATCTTAACATCAATGTACAATGTAAGTTAAATCTATGAATAATTTTTTTATATTCATTTTACGTGTACTGGGTGATTTAAACAGTGGTTGACACTTTAGAATGGATATTCGTCTTGCTACGAATCTTTCTCGCAAGCCCAAGTCCAGATGGACGTGCAATGAAACGTCATCCGCGGTTTTTTTTTTTGAAACTGAAATTTTAATCTATTAGTCAAGGCCAACTTAGATGCAAAAACTGTTTTTTATTCATTCAGAAAAGGTTGACAATGTCAGTTATATTCTATTGTATATACTTTCTAATGATAACTATACTACACTATGAGGACAATGCCAAGAGGAGCAAAGGGACACTACTACCCCATGGCTACATAAAACAAAACGAGGACGAAACAAGAAACTATACGCAAAGAAATAAGGAGGGAACTAAAACATAATGAACAACATATAAGTAAATACGTCGTTAAGTCACGAATTAAGTTAGCTTCCAACCAAGTAATTCAAGGTTTAGAATATTTGTTGAAATAACGGGAAATTGCTGGTAAAGTTTGTGTATGGGAATGAGTATTTCTCTTTCAGCCGGGGTCCTAGTGGTCGAAGAATATAGTCAGATTTTTACCGGGTACGTTCCGATTATGTACCGAGGACAGCTTAATTATTTGCGGGCGAACTCTATTTGTGTGGAAATAATTCCTCGAATTTCTCCATCTGGCGATTGCCAGTTTGAAGTCGAGGTTTCACTTATGAGGCGTTCTTACCGAGGAGATTCATATCTAGTCCGGGGTCGGATTTTGCTTTACATTGTTCACTGGAGAAGTCACTGGAGTAGAATTTACCGTGGCAATAAGCCGAGAGTGTGTATGTCTTCATCGTATTTGTTCTCCAAATGCATCAACATTTCTGTAACTCACATGGTATGTTGATAATTTCAATGCTTTCTTTCAGATATCGACCAGCCTTCGCTTAATACAACAAGGAATATCACAGTAAACGAAACAGCACCGTTATACGTCCATTGCTCGGTTGCTTCCAACCCTGCTGCACAGTATAGATGGATTGCATCATCAGGAAAAGTTGTATCCAGTTCAGCTGTTCTTGCGTTTGATTCAATTACTAGAAGTAATGCAACTGGATATCAGTGTGAAGTGTCGAATGCAGCTGGTTCTAAAATATCAGGGAATCTTGACATTAGAGTCCAATGTAAGTTCAATTTGTGAATAATTTTGTTTAATTACTGTCTGAGCAGAAAAACATGTTTAGTGCGCTACCAGATAGAAATAATCGTTCGCTGATATCATGTCCTTTCCAGCTATGGTAGCCATAGAATATTTGCGTTGCTCAGTAGTAGTTTTAGTATTTTATGTGAGTAAGAAAAATAAAGATAATGAGGCCGATATTCAAAACTGAAATTTGAATCTAACAGTCAAAGACTAATTTAGATGTGGAAATTTTGCATTTGTAGCTTCACTCATCTCTCAGACCTAGAAATTTGATAAATGCCGGTAGCGGGCTGGTTTTGGAACGCCAATTTCATGTTCGATTCTGGTGGTTTGATTTATTTTCCTTTGAAATACAAATTTGATTAAATTTCATTGTCAAATAATTTAGGAACCATAGAATCAAACGTGGAATTTTTGTTTCAATACGAACCGTTCGCCAGCATTTTCCTAATGTCTTGCCCTACAATCTTTTTCCTTGCTCTACAAGTTGAATTTATTGAGTGATTTTAACAACCAAAATTCTCACATCGTATTTAGCATCTTACTGATAAATTTTCATGCCACTGCTTGCCAAATGTGTTAACAATGTTTTAGTCATATGGTATGTCTGAAAATCTTAATGCGTTCTTTCAGATATCGACGAGCCTACTTTTAACACAACAAGTAATATCACAGTAAATGAAACAGCAACGTTATACGTCAGTTGTTTGGGATCTTCCATCCCTGCTGCACAGTATAAATGGACTTCTTCATCAGGAAAAGTTGTATCCAGTTCTCCTGTGCTTGCATTTCATTCAATCAGTAGAAGTAATGCAACTGCATATCAGTGTATAGTGTCCAATGCAGCTGGATCGAAGACATCGAGGAATCTTAACATCAATGTACAATGTAAGTTAAATCTATGAATAATTTTTTTGTATTCATTTTACGTGTACTGGGTGATTTAAACGGTGGTTGACACTTTAGAATGGATATTCGACTTGCTACGAATCTTTGTCGCAAGCCCAAGTCCAGATGGACGTGCAATAAAATGTCATCCGCGGTTTTTTTTGAAACTGAAATTTTAATCTATTAGTCAAGGCCAACTTAGATGCGAAAACTGTTTTTTATTCATTCAGAAAAGGTTGACAATTTCAGTTATATTCTATTTATATACTTTCTAATGATAACTATACTACACTATGGGGACAATGCCAAGAGGAGCAAAGGGACACGACTACCCCATGGCTACATAAAACAAAACGAGGACGAAACAAGAAACCATACGCAAAGAAATAAGGAGGGAACTAAAACATAATGAACAACATATAAGTAAATACGTCGTTAAGTCACGAATTAAGTTAGCTTCCAACCAAGTAATTCAAGGTTTAGAATATTTGTTGAAATAACAGGAAATTGCTGGTAAAGTTTGTGTATGGGAATGAGTATTTCTCTTTCAGCCGGGGTCCTAGTGGTCGAAGAATATAGTCAGATTTTTACCGGGTACGTTCCGATTATGTACCGAGGACAGCTTAATTATTTGCGGGCGAACTCTATTTGTGTGGAAATAATTCCTCGAATTTCTCCATCTGGCGATTGCCAGTTTGAAGTCGAGGTTTCACTTATGAGGCGTTCTTACCGAGGAGATTCATATCTAGTCCGGGGTCGGATTTTGCTTTACATTGTTCACTGGAGAAGTCACTGGAGTAGAATTTACCGTGGCAATAAGCCGAGAGTGTGTATGTCTTCATCGTATTTGTTCTCCAAATGCATATACATTTCTGTAACTCACATGGTATGTTGATAATTTCAATGCTTTCTTTCAGATATCGACCAGCCTTCGCTTAATACGACAAGGAATATCACAGTAAACGAAACAGCACCGTTATACGTCCATTGCTCGGTTGCTTCCAACCCTGCTGCACAGTATAGATGGATTGCATCATCAGGAAAAGTTGTATCCAGTTCAGCTGTTCTTGCGTTTGATTCAATTACTAGAAGTAATGCAACTGCATATCAGTGTGCAGTGTCGAATGCAGCCGGTACTAAAATATCAAAGAATATTGTCATTAGTGTCCAATGTAAGTTCAATTTGTGAATAATTTTGTTTAATTACTGTCTGAGCAGAAAAACATGTTTAGTGCGCTACCAGATAGAAATAATCGTTCGCTGATATCATGTCCTTTCCAGCTATGGTAGCCATAGAATATTTGCGTTGTTCAGTAGTAGTTTTAGTATTTTATGTGATTAAAAAAAATAAAGATAATGAGGCCGATATTCAAAACTGAAATTTGAATCTAACAGTCAAAGGCTAATTTAGATGTGGAAATTTTGCATTTGTAGCTTCACTCATCTCTCAGACCTAGAAATTTGATAAATGCCGGTAACGGGCTGGTTTTGGAACGCCAATTTCATGTTCGATTCTGGTCTATGATTTATTTTCCTTTGAAATACATTTTTGATGGAATTGTCTGTTTCAGAAAAGAGTTTAAATTTCATTATCAAATAATTTAGGAACCATAGAATCGAACGAGGAATTTTTGTTTCAATACGAACCGTTTGCCAGCATTTTCCTAATGTCTTGCCCTACAATCTTTTTCCTTGTTCTAGAAGTTGAATTTATTGAGTGATTTTAACAACCAAAATTCTCACATCGTATTTAGCATCTTACTGATAATTTTTCATGCCACTGCTTACCAAATGTGTTAACAATGTTTTAGTCATATGGTATGTCTGAAAATCTTAATGCGTTCTTTCAGATATCGACAAGCCTACTTTTAACACAACAAGTGATATCACAGTAAATGAAACAGCAACGTTATACGTCAGTTGTTCGGTATCTTTCATCCCTGCTGCACAGTATAAATGGACTTCTTTATCAGGAAAAGTTGTATCCAGTTCACATGTGCTTGCATTTCATTCAGTGAGTAGAACTAATGCAACTGCATATCAATGTATTGTGTCCAATGAAGCTGGATCGAAAACATCAAGGAATCTTAACATCAATGTACAATGTAAGTTAAATCTGTGAATAATTACTTTATATTTATTTTACGTGTACTGGGTTAGTCAAACAGTGGTTGACACATTTGAATGGCTATCCGACTTGCTACAAATCTCTCTCGCATGTTCAATTCTAGATGGACGTTGAATAAGATGTTCTCTTCCGTTTTCAGACTGAAATTTTAATCCATCAGTTAATGCTAACTTAGATGTGAAAGCACTTTTTTCATTCATTCAGAAAAAGTTCACAATATCAGTTATACTCTACTGTACTTTCTAATTTTGACTATACGACTCTATGCCATACGACTCTATAGGGACAATACCAAGATGAGCAAAGGGACACGACTAACCCATGGTTACATGAAACAAAACAAGGACGAAACAAGAAACTATACGCAAAGAAATAACGAGGGAAAAAACATAATCGAACAACATTATATGTAAATGCGTCGTTAAGCCATGAATTAAAGTAGCTTGTCATCAAGTAATCGAGGATCTAACAAATTTGCTGAAGTAACAGAAAATTGCTGGTAAATTCTGAATATGGGAATGAGTATTTCTCGATCAGCCTGTGTCCTAGTGATAGAATAGTATAGTCAAATATTTTCGGGTATGTTCCAATTATTTGCCGAGGACAGCTTAATTATTGGTGTGCGAACTGTATTTGTGTGGAAATAATTCCTCAGATTTCTCCATCCTGCGATTGCCAGCTTGAAGCCTACAATCGCGGACAAAACTCATGACACACTTTGTATTTTGGAGGAAATTTCGAGTTGAGATCCCCCCCACCCCCAATTGCAATGTTGAAAGCTGATGAAAATGTCACCAACATGAGTTGACAAGTATGTCTTCTTCCAGCAACCAACATTGCAATGGGGGGAGGGGGCATTAGCAGTGAAAGGTAGCAGTTTACGTACAGGAAAGGCCTCTTTTGACGCAAAAGTCATGTGTCCCAACGATTTTTGTCCGCAATTGTAGGTTTCACTTGTGAGGCGCTCGTACCGAGGAGATTCGTATTTTGTCCGGGGTCGGATTTTACTTGATATTGTTCACTGGGGAAATCACGGGGATAGAATGTACCTTGGCAAGTAACCGAGGGTGTGTATGTCTTCTTCATATTTTCTCATCTCACCAAGTGCATCAACATTTCTGTTACTCACATGGTATTTTGATAATTTTAATGTTTTCTTTCAGATATCGACCAGCCAACGCTTAACACAACAAGGAATATCACAGTGAACGAAACAGCACCGTTATACGTCCATTGCTCGGTGGCTTCCTACCCTGCTGCACAGTATAGATGGATTGCATCATCAGGAAAAGTTGTATCCAGTTCAGCTGTTCTTGCGTTTGATTCAATTACTAGAAGTAATGCAACTGCATATCAGTGTGCAGTGTCGAATGCAGCTGGTACTAAAATAACAAAGAATATTGTCATTAGTGTCCAATGTAAGTTAAATTTGTGAATAATTTTGTTTAATTACTGTCTGAGTAGAAAAACATGTTCAGTGCGCTATGAAATAAAGATAATCGCTCGCGGACATCATGTCCTGTCTTGCTATGGCAGCCATAGAATATCTGCGTTGTTTAGTTGTAGTTTTAGTATTCTATGTGATTAAAAAAATAGTAGTAAAATAAAGATAATGAGGCCATATTCAACACCGAAATTTGAATCTAACAGTCAAAGCCTAACTTAGATGTGGAAATGTTGCTTTTATGCTATCACTCATCTTTCAGACCTAGAAATTGGGTCAATGCCGGTAACGGGCTAGTTTTTGACCGCCAATTTCATGTTCGATTCTGATCAATTATTTATTTGCATTTGAAATACAAATTTGATGGAATTGTCTGTTTGAGAGAAGAGTTTATTTTTCATTGTGAAATAATTTAGGAATCATAGAATCGAACGTGGAATTTTTGTTTCAATACGAACCGTATACCATCATTTTCCTAATGTCGTGCCCTACAATCTTTTTCCTTGCTCGACAAGTTGAATTTATTGAGTGATTTTAACAACCAAAATTCTCACATCGTATTTAGCATTTTACTGATAAATTTTCATGCCACTGCTTACCAAACGTGTTAACAAGTTTTTAGTCATATGGTATGTCTGAAAATCTTAATGCGCTCTTTCAGATATCGACGAGCCTACTTTTAACACAACAAGTGATATCACAGTAAATGAAACAGCAACGTTATACGTCAGTTGTTCGGTATCTTCCATCCCTGCTGCACAGTATAAATGGACTTCTTTATCAGGAAAAGTTGTATCCAGTTCACTTGTGCTTGCATTTCATTCAGTGAGTAGAACTAATGCAACTGCATATCAATGTATAGTGTCCAATGCAGCTGGATCGAAAACATCAAGGAATCTTAACATCAATGTGCAATGTAAGTTAAATCTATGAATAATTTCTTTATATCTATTTTACGTGTCCTGGGTTAGTCAAACAGTGGTTGACACATTTGAATGGCTATCCGACTTGCTACAAATCTCTCTCGCAAGTTCAATTCTAGATGGACGTTGAATAAGATGTTCTCTTCCGTTTTCAAACTGAAATTTTAATCCATCAGTTAATGCTAACTTAGATGTGAAAGCACTTTTTTCATTCATTCAGAAAAAGTTCACAATATCAGTTATACTCTACTGTACTTTCTAATTTTGACTATACGACTCTATGCCATACGACTCTATGGGGACAATACCAAGATGAGCAAAGGGACACGACTAACCCATGGTTACATGAAACAAAAAAGGACGAAACAAGACACTATACGCAAAGAAATAACGAGGGAAAAAACATAATCGAACAACATTATATGTAAATGCGTCGTTAAGCCATGAATTAAAGTAGCTTGTCATCAAGTAATCGAGGATCTAAAAAATTTGCTGAAGTAACAGAAAATTGCTGGTTAATTCTGTATATGGGAATGAGTATTTCTCGTTCAGCCTGTGTCCTAGTGATAGAAAAGTATAGTCAAATATTTTCGGGTATGTTCCAATTATTTGCCGAGGACAGCTTAATTATTGGTGTGCGAACTGTATTTGTGTGGAAATAATTCCTCAGATTTCTCCATCCTGCGATTGCCAGCTTGAAGCCTATAATCGCGGACAAAACTCATGACACACTTTGTATTTTGGAGGAAATTTCGAGTTGAGATCCCCCCCACCCCCAATTGCAATGTTGAAAGCTGATGAAAATGTCACCAACATGAGTTGACAAGTATGTCTTCTTCCAGCAACCAACATTGCAATGGAGGGAGGGGGCATTAGCAGTGAAAGGTAGCAGTTTAGGTACAGGAAAGGCCTCTTTTGACGCAAAATTCATGTGTCCCAACGAGTTTTGTCCGCAATTGTAGGTTTCACTTGTGAGGTGCTCGTACCGAGGAGATTCGTATTTTGTCCGGGGTCGGATTTTGCTTGATATTGTTCACTGGGGAAATCACGGGGATAGAATGTACCTTAGCAAGTAGCCGAGGGTGTGTATGTCTTCTTCATATTTTCTCATCTCACCAAGTGCATCAACATTTCTGTTACTCACATGGTAGTTTGATAATTTTAATGTTTTCTTTCAGATATCGACCAGCCAACGCTTAACACAACAAGGAATATCACAGTGAACGAAACAGCACCGTTATACGTCCATTGCTCGGTGGCTTCCTACCCTGCTGCACAGTATAGATGGATTGCATCATCAGGAAAAGTTGTATCCAGTTCAGCTGTTCTTGCGTTTGATTCAATTACTAGAAGTAATGCAACTGCATATCAGTGTGCAGTGTCGAATGCAGCTGGTACTAAAATAACAAAGAATATTGTCATTAGTGTCCAATGTAAGTTAAATTTGTGAATAATTTTGTTTAATTACTGTCTGAGTAGAAAAACATGTTCAGTGCGCTATGAAATAAAGATAATCGCTCGCGGACATCATGTCCTGTCTTGCTATGGCAGCCATAGAATATCTGCGTTGTTTAGTTGTATTTTTAGTATTCTATGTGATTAAAAAAATAGTAGTAAAATAAAGATAATGAGGCCATATTCAACACCGAAATTTGAATCTAACAGTCAAAGCCTAACTTAGATGTGGAAATGTTGCTTTCATGCTATCACTCATCTTTCAGACCTAGAAATTGGGTCAATGCCGGTAACGGGCTGGTTTTGGACCGTCAATTTCATGTTCGATTCTGATCAATTATTTATTTGCATTTGAAATACAAATTTGATGGAATTGTCTGTTTGAGAGAAGAGTTTAAATTTCATTGTGAAATAATTTAGGAACCATAGAATCGAACGAGGAATTTTTGTTTCAATACGAACCGTATACCATCATTTTCCTAATGTCGTGCCCTACAATCTTTTACCGTGCTCGACATGTTGAATTTATTGAGTGATTTTAACAACCAAAATTCTCACATCGTATTTATCATTTTACTGATAAATTTTCATGCCACTGCTTACCAAACGTGTTAACAAGTTTTTAGTCATATGGTATGTCTAAAAATCTTAATGCGCTCTTTCAGATATCGACGAGCCTACTTTTAACACAACAAGTAATATCACAGTAAATGAAACAGCAACGTTATACGTCAGTTGTTCGGTATCTTCCATCCCTGCTGCACAGTATAAATGGACTTCTTCATCAGGAGAAATTGTATCCAGTTCACCTGTGCTTGCATTTCATTCAATCAGTAGAAGTAATGCAACTGCATATCAATGTATTGTGTCCAATGAAGCTGGATCGAAAACATCAAGGAATCTTAACATCAATGTGCAATGTAAGTTAAATCTATGAATAATTTCTTTATATTTATTTTACGTGTCCTGGGTTAGTCAAACAGTGGTTGACACATTTGAATGGCTATCCGACTTGCTACAAATCTCTCTCGCAAGTTCAATTCTAAATGGACGTTGAATAAGATGTTCTCTTCCGTTTTTAAACTGAAATTTTAATCCATCAGTTAATGCTAACTTAGATGTGAAAGCACTTTTTTCATTCATTCAGAAAAAGTTCACAATATCAGTTATACTTTACTGTGCTTTCTAATTTTGACTATACGACTCTATGCCATACGACTCTTTGGGGACAATACCAAGATGAGCAAAGGGACACGACTAACCCATGGTTACATGAAACAAAACAAGGACGAAACAAGAAACTATACGCAAAGAAATAACGAGGGAAAAAACATAATCGAGCAACATATAAGTAAATACGTCGTTTATCTACGAATTCAGGTGGCATGTAACCAAGCAATTGAAGATTTAAAAACTTTGTTGAAATCGCTCAGATCATTAAGTGCCAGAAATGAGGAAATTGCTGGTAATGGATATGTATGGGAATGAGTATTTCCCGTTCAGTTCTGTTCCTTTATTTACAACTTATTGAAAATTAATTTAATTTTGAAAATGACACTGGTGTTGAATTTATATCTTAGGGTATTCTTGGGCCGTTTTGTAATCCGCTGACTTTGCAGCCACTACAATCAGGCGGACGGGCTTCAAATCCCACCAGCACCTCTTGAGCATCATGACAAGGGATCGTGGACTCGATTAGCGCTTAGCTATTTCTGCGATCCCAGCGCTTGGCGCTGAGAACCGCAACTTCTCCTTCACGCTCCAATAGTGAGAAAATCATGGACCAGTCTCGAATGTAGGTTTCTTGCTCCCATATAAATTCCAGACCAGCATTTCTCTTATTGTTTGGTGTAAGGGATACGTTATTTTACCAAACAAAATATTTACATCTTCGTCAACCCTTGAATGATACATACCCTTAAGGAAAGTTTAACTTGCAACGATCTTGTGGAAGCTTGACTGAAGCATGATTTCAGCTTGAAGTGAGTATGTTGACGGAATTTTGGCCAGTTTGCAGGTATGATTAAAGCTTGATCACGTTTGACAATAATCCTATGCTAGGATTATTCTCAAACATACTACAATGAAGCTTGAATGAGTTTGCCTTCCAGTTCGAATATGCATGCTGGAAGTCAGTGCAAGCGATCCAAAATTCTTAGTCAAAAGGGCTGGGTCACGTAATGTAAGCAAAGTTCTTTCGAAATGACGATTTTCTAGCATGTTTGATGGGCCATATCACAGAGAAATTCCATTATCTTATTTAAAATGAAGGTGTTATTTTGGAGATGGACTCTTGCGCTTCGTAGAGAAACAAACAAAACACTCGTATTTTGTACGATTGCAGATCAATATTAGTGAGCTTTTGGAAGTAATTTCCTTGTGGATTCACCCCATCCACCAAAATCTGTTCAGAACACAATGGCCACGTGTGGGTAACAACAAATATTACAGAGATAACAGGTTTGTTTACGGTTGCATGATCCTGCTAGCTCTCAATCGTACTCAAATCATTCTAAAACAAGTTAGTATCAAGATTGAAGCATGCTAGCATGCATAATAGAAACTGGCCTGAAATGAACAAACTTGACATCCAAACTTGTAGGACAACATTAGACTGATGACTTTTGGCTAAGTTTTGCTCCATTGAATTGAATTGTTAAATGGGGGGTATCGTTGGGGTAAATGGATAGAAAACAAGGAAAAATGTAATAAGTCTAGCTCAACATAACGCAGAAGTAGTGAGATCCGTATAAGACCTTCGATGATCCGAAACACTTCTCAAGATGCTGCTGCAAGTAGCTTCAATGCTCTTCCCATAGTTTATAGAACTAGTGATATAAAAAAACAGACTAATTTTAATAAAATAGACTTGTTTTTTAATTTTTAAAGTTGAAGAGCCACACTTACAGTGGATATGCTCATTTATGACATATAATATAATAAAAAGCACGCTCGAAACATACGCAATACCTTGCAATTTCATTTCGTAAGTTTCATTCACTCAAACCTGGTGCTGTAGTTTATACTAAATAAGAATCTTATACCAAATAAGTGCATTCTCATGAAAATCTGAATGCTTTCTTTCAGATATTGACGAGCCTACCTTCAACACAGCAAGTAACATCACAGTAAACGAAACAGCACCGTTATACGTCCATTGCTCGGTATCTTCCAAACCTGCTGCACAGTATAAATGGACTGCTTCATCAGGAAAAGTTGTATCCAGTTCAGCTGCTCTTGCGTTTGATTCAATCAGTAGAAGTAATGCAACTGCATATCAATGTGTAGTTTCCAATGCAGCTGGATCTAAAACATCAAGAAATCTTAACATCAATGTACAATGTAAGTTGAATTTAATAGCAGCTACGTCTATTTTCATGTACTAAGCGAGTCATATAAACAAAATGCCCCTCGCGTGATCCCCAAAGATCCAAGCGCATGCTCTGATGGGTTATAAATCGACGCTGTGACGTCAGCGTTTTCAAAACGCTCCGTTTTCACCCGTCCAAACGACGACTTGAAAAAGGCGTTTCGAAAGATCACTCTGGAGAGCGTTTTCGAAAAGCATCGTTTTTGGTGACTGAAGACGCCGCCTCCGTGTGGAGGCCAACCCAAAAGGATGAAAAAAGATGCGTTTTCAAAAATTTCCGGATAACGTGTGTACGGGGCCTCAGGAATGCAATCATTCCGTTGAATCTTCGTTCCAGTCCCAGGAGGGCAAAATTAGACTGTTTACACGGGAATAGAGCGATTGCTTAGAGTAGGGTGGAGGTAATTTGGGCCTAAAATGAGCCTTTCCCTAAATGAATAGAGCGCCGTCTTAAACTTGTTTGAAATATTGAAGATCTTTTTTCGTTTTACCTATATTTAATCTTTTGTCGTTCTTGGAAACTTGTTTCTGTTCGTCAACCTGTCGGCGGGAAATTTGAATCTATTCGAGAAAAGCAGTAGCTATTTCATCAGGAGTATAATAAATTCATTAAAATAGAAATTGAGAATGCTTTCATGGATAACTGTGATTTGATTTTCGGATGTTTAAACTAGGTTTTCTAAGAGAAGTTATGTACTTAAGACCAAAGAAGAAGGGTAAATCTAAAGTTCTGTCTAGCGGATATTATTTATTTGATTCAGGATTTGAGTAATAACTGTTTACATAGGAGCAATAAACATGCAGAAGTTGTATTGCCCTCTGCTCGGCTTCTGAATCAAGTAAGCAAAATCCGCCCGACAGAAATTTAGATTTACCCTTCTTTTTTTTTGTTAAAAGCACATAACTCCTTTTAAGAAACACTTTTCGCTTGTACAAGGCGAGAGTTTGCCGTACTGATTTCAGGGCAACTTTGCGGCCATGTTTGTTTTGAGTTACTCGTTTGCTAATAGCTCTGAACTGAGGTGTCAACCAAAGCAACTCATGCTGTTGTATTGCAAAATCTGCCCTTGTTAGTTGTTATTTTAATGCTCTATTTGAATATTAAAAACATTCTTTCTAATTCTTTGTTTCAGATATTGATAGTCCCAAGTTAAACTCATCAACTAGCATCACTTTAAATGAAACAGATCCATTTTATGTCCGTTGCTCCGTAAATTCAAACCTGCCTGCGACACATCAGTGGACTTCCAAATCAGAAACAGTCGTATCGAATTCTCCCGTCCTTGCATTCAACTCAGTTAGGAGAATTGACGAGAATTCATATCAATGCACAGTGAAAAATGCAGCTGGAAGCAAGGTGTCAGAATTCCTCAACATCACTGTTCAATGTAAGTGAATTATACAAAGTGTTTCAGAAAAGCACAACCCAATTATATTCGATATCTGCGAGGCAATGATAACGTTTGAAGAAATTTGACGCATGGCATTTGAAAGCACAACCTGGTATCTTCTTTCGAACAATACCCAAGTTTGGATTTTACACCACTTAATTGACTTTTTTTCAAGTATGGCCTATTCAGATATAGGAAAGTGATAGGAAATTTACATGGAACGAAATCTATCTATGCGAGAGCTTATGTTATCATTCTTAGCAGCAAATCTATCTCATTGGAATAAAATTGTCCTTTTCCTGTCTTAGGCAGCAAATAAAGTGCTTCTAGGCCTAAAATATTTGACAAATCTCTTGTTTAAGCTTTAATGGTAAATGGATGATGAGCTTTCGCTAACAGCAAACACGTATTTTTATAAGAGATTACTTCTAAGAAACTAAACTCTCAGATCGCCAAAAAATTGCGAAACTCCAGTACTGGGAAAATATAACCGAAGAAACAACATAGTTTGACAACGGAAATCCTTCACATGTTTTCACTGTACTTCCACTTGCTTCCTGTATCATGTAACTCAGAATTTACTTGAGTGATGTCTATCCATGGGTGATTCTGACACATGAAGAATGTTTCATATTTGTCCATGGTACTTCTCAAAAAATAAATTAAAATGCTTACCTTCCTTTTTTTGTTGATATTTCCTCTTATTTCCTTGATTTTGTTTGAGCCTTGTGAGCTGCGAGTGTCATTCCGCCATTTGGATTTGAAATCTGGCGGTTAGCAGATGTAGCGAAAATTCATGTTTCTAAAACAGGTCTTCTTATAAGCAAACGTGCGCGTGGACCAGTAAATTACAGTGGTTACCATTCCCCCCCCCCACAGCAATGTATTTCTTTTTGAATCTCACGAGAGCAGTTGTCAATTTATGTCATCACTGAGAGTATTCCACAACAGACTCCTTCTAAAGAATATAGAATTCATTCCACAGCGCTGATAGCTCTTCGAGGGGAGCTTGCATAGTTCCTTATAGTACGAGTGTTGTTAGGGACATCTTTCGTAAAGGGAATATATATCGACAAGCTTGTATAAATTGGCTGAAGAAACGTCCACAACCCATTGTTGCCTTCGCCACACAATGAAACCTCAAGGGTCAAAGTTGTTGAATACAACAGATTATGTTTTTAACCTGGCTCGGGCCAGCTTTTAACTATGTCGATTCCCTTTAAACAACAAATTCCAATACTTTGGATTGAGATGATTGATTGATTGTTTGATCGATCGATTGATTGATTGATTGATTTGTAGATTTCAACCAAGAGATGTTCTATGTTCTTTTTATTCATTATCTTTGCCTCAACCCTGTCGAAGAGCTCCTCAAATGTGGAGTCATTGTCTCAATATAAAGTTCTTAAGTGTACGTTCGTGGGTCCTATAAATTTCATGATTTTCAACTCTGCTACAAAGGTACTTGATCAGAGGACAATAGGAAAAGCTTGGCATTACCACGGAGTTTAAGAATAACTTTAATTTCATTTCATTTCAGATATTGATAGACCTACGTTGGACAAACCAAATAATGTCGTAATGAATGAAACAGCGCCATTATCCGTTACGTGCTCTGCAATTTCTAAGCCGGTTACTAGTTACGTTTGGATTACGAAATCTGGAGAAGTTGTATCACATGGTGCTATCCTGTCATTTGGTTCGCTCAGAAGAACTGATAGTAACGAATATGAATGCCAAGCGTTGAATGCAGCTGGCTCTAAAATGTCAAACAGACTGACAGTAATTGTGCAATGTAAGTCGATTACATTAGATTCTATTCGCTAAGTACGAGGGCAGATCCAGTCCAAAGTTGAAGCTGGGAATTTTGAGAGGGAGCGCCAAGAACATAATGGAAAGTGAGCCCGCCAAAGGCATTAGAAAATTTTTGGGACGTTATTCGAGAAAATTCTCTGGTTTTTCCACTGAATAGCGCCTTTTAGTTTGGAATGTTTTGAAATGCTGACTCACACAATTTGCAATCTTGAGCGGCTTTGCGCAGACTATACCTTTTCCTTGGGTATTGTCTGCACGCATGCTACAGAAAATGAGGTTTATACTGTTTTCGAATATGAAATCTTGGGTTGCATCTGTCTAATATTATAACGTTATTTTACAGATATCGACATACCGACATTCAATGCATCAACCAGTATCACAATAAATGAAACAGGACAATTATACGTCAGTTGCTCAGTAGCTTCACACCCAACCACGCAATATGAATGGACTACGACTTCTGGAAAACACATTACTGGTTCTGCTCTTCTTGCATTTGATTCGATCAATAGAAGAAACGAAAGTGCTTACCAATGCAAGGTCATGAATGCAGCTGGATCAAAGATATCAACGAGTCTTTCAATAATCGTTCAGTGTAAGTTTAGTTGATCTCACTCGATCTGTGTCGAGATTGATATTTCCCAGGGGTAATGCTGCACCATGGATTTAGGCCCCGTTTCCATTACTCCGTTTTCGTATGAAACGGTGTGGAATGTTTTTGGGTTGGTGTTTCCATTGAAAACGATCGACAACGGAGACATTTGAAAACGCTGTTTAAAGTGGAGTGATTTGAAAACGGAGACATCTGAAAACGCATCGTTTTCAATGGAAACACCGAAAACGGAGTCATTCAAAAACGCTACAACAACAATCTATACAACATCCTCGGTTTCAAAACGAGTGCGAACAAAGGAAATGAAAACGAACGAAAACGGAGTAATGGAAACACCCCCGTTTTCGCATCAGCCGCTCTTGGCGAAAACAGAGTAATGGAAACGGTTCAAGATCATCCGAAAACGGAGCGATATGAAAACGGAGACATTTGAAAACGGAGTAATGGAAACTTAGCCTAAATACAGTAGTTTTCCTTCGTTTCCAAAAATCGAGGAAACATTTTCCAGAAGACATAAAACCTTCGTGATTTCTAAACTGTTAGACGCAACATGAAATGATTTTGTAAGAAAAACCATAGTTTATGAATGCCTACAATATCATATCAATCAAAAACTCTTTCAGCTTTTCTGGTTTGTGATGCAGAAATTTGATGACGTCCAGAGATAGGGAAGATACTTAAGAAATATTTTCTTACAAGATACTGTTTTTGGGAAAATTAAGTATCTTATTACGAGATAATGTTATTCACGAGGGGGAGTATCTTATTGCAAAATACTAGATTCTTTAGAAAAAAATATATGAGAAAATGTTTTAAGATACTAGTTGCAAGATTCAATATAAATTGTCTATTTTTTCTGTCTTTCTAGATTTGGATCTTCCAATTATCACAACAAATGGTAGTCTTAGCAACTCTACCAATGCTTCTACCTCATGCTCAACTGAAGGGAAACCACCGCCAGTTATTTCATGGAAAAAAGACGGTGTTTCGGTCAAAAATGGAAGTACAATTCGATGGCAACCAATTTTCATGTCTGATAATGGAAGTTACACCTGTCACGTGTCGAATGTCATTGGAATCAAGACAAAAACGGAAGCAATCATCGTTAAGTGTAAGTGTTTGTTAAAGACCCTGTGATCCCCATGAGCCTTTCTGGTCTGACAATGAATTTCATACTGTATGAAAAAGATTATGGCCTAGCAATCGCAAGGCTGCATTGTCGTTTCAACCTTCAAATGAACGTTATAAAGTCATCACTTTGAACTCAAACAAAAGACATTCCCAAAAGAAATTGAAGGATTAGGAAAGCTTTTCTCCTTAGAGCTATTTATTTTCCCATACTCTGTGATGGAAGTGTGTTGTTTTACAGTAACTGTGATGATTTGCTGGTTTGTGCGCACGCAAAGCATCTTGGGGAAAACAGGGTCCTTAAGTTGTTTTTTTAAGAAACTAAGACCCCATTAACACGATAGCGTTTCATTTCATATTGGAGGGGTAGAGGGGAGGGGTGGCAATCCGATATGAAATTTTTTCTGTTTGCACGATGCTGTTTCATTCCATATCGGATTGGATTTCTGTTTACTTGACAACGTTTCGTCATGCACTGTAATGGTTTCACTGTACACTATTAACGTCTATTTCGCATTCTGCGCAACAAGTCGGTAATGAGCTACCTTAAATGCAGAGCCACCTTAATCGTAAAGTGGCTCTGCACTTAAGGTGGCTCACTACCGAAAAATTTCAAAATTACGAAACAGTAAAAGGTGGTTGTATACCAAGTAAAATTAAGTTCAAGACACAAAGAAGCAGTAATTTAAGGTGGCTCGCCTTTGATTTAAATTTCAAACTGCCACACACTGGGTGTCCTATCGCTCATGGTATCCAACAAACTTTAAAGCTTTACTATTTCTATAACTACATTCCTAGCCTCGCTTTGTCAGTTGTCTTCTGATGCCAAGGGTCGTCAAATCCCTTCGTTACACATTGTTGATCTTCAAAGAGCTACAAAGGAAAACCGCACTTATCCTCGTGGCCGAACGATACATGCGAGGCGGGCAACTGAATTATTGGCTGCCAATAATTGGGGCGCGCTTTATATAGCGATGATAAAGCTTTAAGCCTTCAGCGGTGGCTACAGGGTAGGGTGGCAGCTACAGCCCTGCTGGAAAGAACCTAGTCCCCCCGTTGGTGGGAATACTGGATTCATGTTGGAGGAAATTTGGCGAACTGACTCGCGGAAACTGCATTTCTTAGCCTTTTCAGCCTTCTGTAGGAAAGTGCAGCCCCTCTGTCGGAAGGTTTCTGGCGCCACCCCTGTAGACTTTCAGTTGAAAACATAGACGTAGGAACCGGGGGCATTGGGGACACGTGCCCCCAAGACTTTGCAATAAACAAAGAAGTGCCCTTTTTATTTTTAGAAAATGCCCCTTTTTCTTAAGGAAAAAAGTGCCCTCGAAGTGTCGTGCCCCCCAAGTTTGAGATGCTTCCTACTTCCCGGGTTGAAAAATATTTATGATAAGCCATGTTAAGATTCGGTTCTTGTGTTCAGTTAGTAAACATTATTCTTTACAGATGCTCCAGTCATCACAGTGATGTCATCAGTCTCACTTCCGCACGTTGCTATAGATTCTTCGTTGGTGCTAACATGTAGTGTTTCAAGTGAGCCCGTGTCTAATGTCACATGGAAGAAAAACAATGTACTAATCATAAGTGGCAACAGCATTTCACCGCTTGTTGTTACGTTGGGACGACTGCAACACGTTGATACCGCAAGGTATACGTGCTCAGCAGAAAACCGTGAAGGACAGAAATCTGTCATAAAGCAGGTCATCGTTCAAGGTAAGAGATCGCATCTAATTTACCATTCGAAACAGGAGTTCAAATCTTTCTAGGTTTTCTAGAGACTTCTAACGTGATTCCTTGCATTCGAACGATGTTTTTAATCTGAATGTTTGGTTTCTTTTATCCAATTCAGAGAGTATTTTCGAGATTTATGTGATGAATCTATGAAGGGATCCCCAAAAGTTACCTTGGATTTGACGTTACTGCGGACTAATCTGGCAATCGATACACGTATTTTCATAAGAAACCAAGACTTTGGGCCAATACTGAAAGTTTGCTAAAACCTTCAGATTTTGAGTACTCAAGGTTTCCTGCGAGTTAAAGGAAAAGTCCGGGGGTTGATAAAATCATTGTTAAAAAGCAACCTTTACCAACTGCCGGACACCAATCGCGAGTTCTTTTCAAGTTCTGATGCCCCCAACTTTCATAAATTTGTTGATGAATTTTCGTTAGTTAGGCCCAATATCGTTGCCATTTTGTATTTGTACGAGTGCGCGAAGGTGCGATAAGGGGGCTAGCAATGTGGGTGGTATAATGTATCAACATATTTCGCAGCCTCGTTCAGGTCAACCTGAAGTGACGTCATATAAAGTGACGTCATTTCGCACTTCTTAGCAGCTTGAAATATGTAGTTTCGCAGATTAAAAGAGACAAAAATTGAAAAAAGTACTACACACCATTCCCAACAGTGTAATCTCTTGAATAATCAATCAATCAACAATCATAACAACCCCGGACTTGTTCTTTAAATGTTCCATGACCGTCTTCATGTTTTTTTTTTTTTTTTTTTTTATTCATCTAAAATGTTACAATACAAGGCTACAAACTACTATACTTTCTAATTACCATACGACTATACCACACTACGGGGACGATACCACAAGGAGCAACAGACAATGACTACCCTGTGGTCTTAACATAAAATAAAGTAAACATATGTTAAAATGAATCCTTTGTCAAAATGAGTAGTTTCTTAACTTACATTTTCCGTGTACTGGAGTTTCTTAATTTTTGGCGTTGAGTGTCATACCAGCAGTTTCTTATGAGAAAATTCCATGTATATATTTCTCTTATCTTTGTACCCATCTAGGCCCTCCTGATCCACCAGGGGGTATCATCACAAGTCAACATGGCTCACGATGGATACACGTAAGATGGACAGCCCCACATTTTGATGGAAATAGCCCTATTACAACATACAAGATACGCTATGGCGTAGACACTTCATACAAGAACGAAATTACTGGGAACTGGCTATCTTATAATTTCACGAAGCTGAAGCCATTTACGACATACTACTTCAGATTGGTCGTGCTAAATAGCAAAGGATCTAGCAGTCCTGCAGATTTTAGTCAGAAAACAAAAGTAGAAGGTAAGAATTCCAAGGAAGTTAAAACCTCGTTCCCAGGGTGTTCTTACGTCATACATTGATCAGAAAGCCGAATGAACACCCTGGTACACTTCGATCAAATCTGCCTAGAAAATAGGCAGATTTGCAGCCATCATGGATTTCACGGCTTGCTAGGCCACGCTAATCGGCGGAAAGTGGCCGTTGCTCTACCTCTAACTCTGCAGAAGATAAATTGAGAAACTAAAAATAAACACTTTGAGGACATCACTGTTTCAACCTTTTTCATGATATTAGGACAATAATATGGGATTGGCAACTGTGTTTAATGTAAAAATAAGCTCAATTTTTATGGAGCAACATGGCTCTAAGATGCAAATTCGAGAAACTTTCACCACAGCTTCGAAATGAAATGACTCGTTATTATCCGAATTTCAGAGATAAGTAGCAAAACATGGTTGAAATGAGTAAAGAATGTGGTTTCCCATCGAATTGTGACATGCGACGGGCAACTACCTCGTGCAAAACGGAGTAACCACGCAAAATGGAGATACAGCCACTCAAATCGCCGAACACCCTCGGACTTTGCACCATCCTTTTTAAAGATTCTGTAAGCGTTGAGCCCTATGCTTTTGAGGCAGTGACATCTTGCAGTTTTAATCGATTTGACCCTTCACCATCTGCTCGCAACCATGTTTGGTCTTGTCGGGTGAGCCAGAAAATAGTTCCGACTTTCTAAAATTTATAGCATGAAAAGTACTCCACAGATTTAAATGATTCAAATTCTAAACGAACGCTGAAAGATTGAAGAATTTTTGTGGTTTTTCTCGCTGTCTCACGAGCACTAGAAGTATAGGTAAATTTGACTTTTATTAAAACTTTATGGTTGCAAGATGACTGAACATGGCCTAAAACATTGATCAAATTATAGAGAATTTCTCGGGTAGATCAATGAAGAAAATGCAATCGTTCACGGGTAAGAGATGTCCACTGCTCATTTATTGCCATGGGACTGAAATTCCTTAGTATTTGTTTGAAAATTGATGTCATATAACTTTTGAGAGAGGTGAAACGCCAGTTGCGCATTGTTATGTGCAAGGAGAGTCGTTACAATTTGATCAATGTTTTAGGCCCGTTTTCACTCATTTTGCAACCATGAAATTTTTTATAAGGCAGAATTTACCGATACTTCTGGTGCTGGTAAGACATCGAGATAGATAAAACAGATACTTTCGATCTTTCGGCTTTTAACTGAAATTCCAATCATTCAAATCTGTGAAGTACTCTTTGTGCTATGAATTTTTAAAGTGGGAACTTTTTTCTGGCTCACCCGGTATAAACTGTATTTGTACTGAAAACAACCCCCAGGGGGTACTTGACTAGGGAAGTTACGGGGGTGTGCGGCAAATCTCTCCACACCCTGTACCCTATCGCATAAAAAATGGCCCAAAAGTATACCCTATCGCATAAAAATTTTGCCAAAATCCATTGTTTCAAGAGAACTCTAAAAGGCATCCTTCCACATGATACCCTGTTCATAATTTTCTTATCAATTCTAATACCCTGTCGCATAATTTTTATGAGAAAAGGACAACCTGTCGCATAATTTTTACCGTAAAAGGACACCCTGTTGAGCGGCACATCCCGTCCAGTCAAGTATGGGAGTATCCCTCCCCCAGGAAACAACCACAGTGCCTTAAAGCTCAGTGTACAGTTCCAATTTTCTTTTCTTACATATTTTTGTATTATAGCAGCACCTTTATGAGACCTTAATGGAAATGAGGTCAGCTTGACCCTTCAAGGCCCTTCAATGCTATCTCTGCCATTGTAATTAGGGGTGTTTTTCTCTCACGTTTACGTTTAACCAATGCCGAATCACTCTCAAAGTGTGCCTCGATAGTTAATTTGAACATAGGTACCTTGTTTGTTGATACTGATGTTATATTCACATCGCTTTTTACAAGTTTGTACACTTTTTTCCTCAGAGAGGATTTGGAGGCTCGGTGGCAAAACTGTGAAATGAAATCCCTGTGAGCAAAGACGGCAGAAGCCAAGGGGGCATCTCATTTTATGAGGCCCCTAGATCCCGTGGCCCAAGGGCAAATTCTGTTCCCCCTCTCGACGGCCCTACATACAACTTTATCATTCAATTGCAGATCCACCAAAGCCCACAAGTCTTCCAAAAAGCCCAGCCACTACATCCCCACACACTGCCACGATTGTAATGAAGAAATTCAGCAATGATTTCGGTGTGATCAGGTTTGTACTAGACGACTACATGGCAATAACTATCGCTGTTGATTGGCGGCCGGGAGCTCTAACTCCCGGGCACTATGATCCAGCTCTTTAGAAATCATGAAATTAATACCAAAATGAAAATTCGAGTATAAGCTATTTGATGATTTTATCGCATGGAAGAGACACGATACCATGGAACAAAACAAAAAATTTTCAATCAGAGTTGTGAGTCTAGAGTTATGATTTTAAAAAGTTGGCCTATGATGCCAAGTTTTGTTTACATTTCCATTCCCGGCCTAATGTTTGCAGCATCGATGGAAACATACAAGTTGAAATTGCTGTATATCTTCAACGAGGAGGCCAATTTTCAAAATTTTTTTTTCATTTTACAGATTCATATCCACTCCTTTGGAAAATGCAAGTTAATCTTTAACATCTCAAACTAAAATAGACTTCTTTCAAAATTGAGTACGGCATTATTAAAGGCAGTCTGTCACATCAATGATTGGCCGCAACAAAGTCAGAGCTCAACACAACGGATTCCTTTTGTCAGTCTGTATATTTGAAACAAAGAAGGGCTAATCTTCTTGACTTTCTATGACCGTAGAAAGTCAGAAAATTAGTAGCCATTCAAATTTCCTATTGTTTGTATTGTCCAAATCACCCAATCAAATACGTGACAGACTCGAAAAGTCTTTGTCAAGAAAACTGTATTCCTATTGTCTCTTGATAGATTTTACCAAGTGATTGTTATGAGAGTGACGTCGCAATCTACAACTGCACCAACCAGCTCACTGACAAACTTAAATGGATTCACCTCATCATCCAGCAGTGATCCGTACATAACAGCTGAATTTTCATCAAGAGTTTTCGACCAATCAGATTCGTATTCCTTTGTGATTGGAGACAAAAGAAAAACGAATCAAAACATAGCCATCAGACGAAAACGTAGAGCTATTCAAGGTATTTTATAGACTGTGATATAGAGTGTTTGTTTGTTCGTGCGGCTATAATAACCAATTAATACATGAATAACGTTGAATAAAGTTTATAGTATAGAACTTGAATTACTAAACCACTCTCAAAAAATACTTTGCTATTAGTAGTTTTGTTCTGTTTCAATTCGTTTTGAGTGAACTTGTCAGGATTTTAGCTACTGAAAGCTAATTTAAGCCTACTGTGCATGCCGCATCCAGGCATGGGACCCCTACTGTAACGTCCCTTCCTAAGGACAACGAGGTGACTTGTGAGTTGCTCAGGCCTCCAAGGTCATCCATCCAGAGTTGGCCCTCACTCGACTGAGCCTAACTTCAGTCACCTGACGAAGACTGTATAAGCCACTCGGCCACTCACCGCGCAACGACCATGCCGTGTACTATTTTGAAAGTTCCAAACATATCTCCATGTCTTCTTCTATAGCTTAGTGTTTGAAGATCGAGGGAAAGTAAGCGTTCCGTGTCGTTTGAGTTCCTCTACCAACTTTGTTGCCCATCTTTGCACCGATTCTAATGCTTAATTTGTTTGATTTTGCATGGATTCCAAATTAGCGTACAGTATTCAAGGATTGGCCTAACTAGGCTTTTGTACAGAGTATTGAATCAATTGAGTGAACAAGGTGCGATCTCAAGAAGGGCCCCTACACCACTTAAAAGACACGACAAATGGCTACAGACTTCATTAGGTTTCCACTACCTCTGCGAAGTGCGACCCCAGCGCTTAGCGCCAAAAACTAAAATTTCACCTTCGGGTTAGCAGTGACATTTAAACGGTCTCAAGGTGATAAGTGTACCCAGTTCCATGTTCTGACCCTATGATATGGATGCACAATAGGCTTAGTGGGATGGCGGGATGAACCTTTTTTGATAGGTGGGATGCAGGATATACAATTCCTGGCTAGTGGGATACGGGATTGCAAGAGGAGCAGGATTGGGATGTGAAACGGCACAGTGCCGGGATACGGGATATGCTGGAAACAGATACAAGGTGGTGGGATAAAGGTACCCTATTGTGCACCCTGTATGATGAAAACAAAGAGTTTTGCCTGCTCGTGGTTTTCACTCGTGGTTTTCATGGGCAGTATTTCTGTTCTTTGCACCGAATTAGGCACATCTCTCTGTTTGACCACTAACTTATTCGCCGAGTCAATGTATGGTTTCAGTGGAGGGGTATCAATATTCCGAGAAAGGCTACGAGCTAGGTGTGCGTTTTACGTCATTTTGTGGCCGTTCTTGTATAAGAAGTTTGTAGTCTTTTGAATGTGTCAAGAGAGAACTGCTTTAAAAATTATCAAAGAATACAAAAAACGCTTGAGTCTTTCAGCTATTAGAAAAGTCCATCCATATAGTTATTGTTCAACTACTTTTGCTGCAAGGATATTTAGCTAATACCGCATTCACACTGGCGCAGTTGAACCAGCTTTATCTACCAGGTCAAGTTTCAGCCAATCAAATTCACTCGATTTATTAGACTGTCCAATCAAAAGGCTCCATTCGATAACTTAGTTTAGTTTAAACTGGTTTACTTTTAAGTGTGAATGGGGCATAACACTGTGAAATACATTCACTGATTTGTGAGAGAGTCCCAGGAAATCCCAGGCTTGATCCCAGGCTGGAGTATATTTTGATTCTCCGGTTGTGGTAGCCGACTCATGATAAATACATGAAACAGTGAGACTTTTTCTTTGAGGGGCAAATCACTCCAAAAATGGTGGGTGAGATTTATCGGATTTTCAAGATCTCTCAAATTTTTCGAAGATTTTAAAGATTTTATCAGGGACTTTTAAAGATTTTTGAGATTGCTAAGAGTTTTTCAGATTTCTAGACTTAAGAGATTTTCAATATTTTCGAGATTATCAAAGATTTTCGATGTTTGGAGATTATTGAAGATGTTGCAAGATTTGGAGGATTTGAAAACTCGTGAGATTTAAAAGTATTATGGAAAGATTTTCTGATAATCTGTATCATTTTTTGGCATAAAAATCTTGACTTTTTCGAGATTTAAAAAGACTTTAGAGATTTTGGTTTGGATTTCTAAAATTTCTTAAGATTTTCAAACTTTCGAAGATTTTGGAGCTTGAAGACTTTCTAGGATATTTTACGACAGTGTGTACAAGATTTTTGGAATGATTTGCGCCTCGTCACCTGGTATATAATGCTGCATTTTGGAGACTCTCTCAATCACATATCTCTTTTTTACCTGCAGATTACTACAATGCACCCTTACTTGCTCAGACAACATACAAGATATTTTACAGAGCATTCATCGATGATAATACCTTCACATCTACTGATTGGATCGAATTCAAAACAAAGCAGGAGCCAGGCCTTTCAGGAGGTGCAATTGCTGGCGTTTTGATTGCCTGTCATATTTTTTTAGCACTTGTTTCCTGCGCCTATGTCATTTATAAAAAGCGGAAAAACAAGAAAGAGGAGCTTGCAAAAAATGTAGGAATTGCAACAAGTATAGGAATCAAGGGTGAATTTCGTTCAATAAGAGAATCGCGTTTCTGATAACACAAAGAAACTTTGCACCGTCCCTTGGTACTCAAATGTGGAAATTTTCATGTTGAATTAAGAAACTTTTTGCTTTTTGCTTTTTTTTTCTTTTGTATTTTAACAGGGCACATTGTAAAACAGTTATTTCTTAGCAACTGAATGTTTTTTACCCTGTATAGATAAGTTAAAATGAAATGAAAAATGAAATTTAAAAGTATGACCCGATCCAAGTTTCTTACAAAGAATCGTGCACTAGGGCTTAAATCTTTAAAAAGGTGGGTGAGCAATTGTATCACATTTTTCTGTGAACTGAATAACATTTTGTAAATGTGCTTTCGAAATTTTGTGAAATCTTGATCATTCTCAAAATGGCAGCATTTCGATTATCTTTGTTGAAATTCATCAAAAATTTTGAAGAAGCTAAAATCATTGTAAATCTTAAATTACTTTTGGAAAATTGGCACAATCTTCAAGAAAACCGTAGTTTATAAAGGCCTACAATATAGTGGCAAACAGAAATCTGTAGCTCTTTTATAAATTTGATGACGTCACAACCCCAAAATAAGTAAATGCCACCATTTTGGAAAGAATCAAAATATCTAAAAATTGCCACGACAGATTTACAGCCAATTGTCCAAAGTTCCTTCAAGCACTTTAATCCAAAGGAAAATTAGATAAGAGTTTCATATCCACCCTTTAAAAGATTTGAACCCCATGCTCAAGTACTATACAAATTTTGTTTGTCCTCAATTGTCGAGAAAGCGTGCGAAAGTTTTGTTTTGTCCGACGTCATTTTACCGAAACCCTTTCAACTTTTACGTAATTTACTAGATTTTGAGAGCAATATTAAATTGCGATCTTTCCCCTTTGAAAAGGCGGAAACCAGACCCAAACCAGAGCGACGTTTTTCAAAAAACATGGCTGTTGGCTATCCCTCCCGTGTAAAAGAAAAAACAGGAATTGACGCAAAATACGATCAGTTAGTCAGTGGGATGAAATGATAACCTGCTCATTTACAGATTGTATACATCTATTCACACAGTTCTAGAAAAGATATAAGTTTGGTCTATAAAAGATTAAGTTTGTAGTGAGGCCCTTGAGAGAGTTCCTGATTCAACCACGTCGGCGAAGATAACGACGGCGATAGTATCTTCGGCGATGATAACGACGGTGATAGAATCTTCGGCGATGATAACGACGGCGATAGAATCTTCGGTGATAATAACGACGGCGATAGAATCTTCGGCGATAATAACGACGGCGATAGGATCTTCGTCAGCGAAGAGGTATACGGCGGCGAATGTAGCGGCGGCGACGTCTCCTTCGCCAAAAGATAGCTGTCGTGAAGAGAAGAAATTCATTAAAATCCTGATCATTCACAACAAATGATTAGGTAAAAAATGCAAATAGGAATATCACCAAAACTTGAGATACGTGCAGCCTTAGGATTTAGTGCGCTGTGCTTCATTTCAAGGGTCTATCATTCTTCCGAGAAGGTACGAGATTTTCTATATCAATGGGATTTCAATTATTTTCGCGGATATTTCTTGAAAACAACAGGATTTTTGCCTTCACCATTAATTTCGTGTTTTAATGCAAAAATACAAGAACTTCGAGAACCAGACAAAATAGGAATTTTGAGTGAAATACCCGAAACCAAGAACAAAAATAGCCAAACCCTCAACCGGCGACAACATCTCAAAACCCGAAAACCCGCACGATTTAAACGTAGCTGAATCCCGAGACCCGAGAACGAAAATTGACCAAACATGCAACCTGTGAAACCCCAAAAAGCCTCCCTCCTTCCAGTCTTTACTCACTTAATTGTCCAGTTTTCCGTCCCTAAAATAAGAAATTGCCCAGATACACAATGTGATGGGCTGCTCTCACTAAAAAACTCTGAGACATACACCTTTGGCAAAATTCTTGCTGCTGATTGATAAACGCATAAAGAAATCCTTGAAGACCTACTGAACTACTGAGAGTAGAGGGCTACCAATTCGACAGATACGATCGAAATAGGAATGGTGGCGGGGTAGCTTTCTATATTAGATACTCTTTGGAGGTCGATATCCGCGAGGACCTTCCTGTCTCCTCTTTAGAGCTAAGATGTATTGAAGTTAAACCTGTCAGAGCAAAAGCGTTTTTCGTTGTCTCCTGGTATCGGCCTCCTTCCGATCGAACAGAAACTTTCGACAAACTCGAAGAAGTTCTAAAATGTTTGGAATCGGAGGGAAAGGAGATTATTCTGCTTGGCGACACGAACTGCGATGTAAGTTCTATTAAAAGCCCTCAAACTGACTCAAATCAAAGTTTACCTAACAACACTAAGCGCCTTTTAGATTTCTACAACTCTTTTGGTCTGAAGCAGTTAATCTCAGAGCCCACTAGAGAGACAATCGATACCTCTTCTATAATTGATCACATTGCAGTCAGCAACCACTTTAATGTTGTTGAATCTGGAGTCCTTAAGACCTGTATTAGCGATCACTACTTGGTATACGTTTGTAGAAAATTTCGAGGCTCTTTGAGCGCAAAGCATAAGGTAATAACGTCTAGGCAGATGAAAAACTTTGAGGAGGACCTTTTCCTTAGTGACTTAGCATCCGTTGATTGGTCTGCAATTGTTTATAACTCTGATGATTTGGACAATGCTGTTGGTCAATGGTCTCGCACCCTGTCAGATATAATTGAGGAGCATGCCCCTCTTAGAGAGCGTAGAGTTACTGAGCGCTTCAGTCCTTGGATTACTCCGGAACTGAAACAGCTTCTTAGGGCAAGGGACAAGCTGAGAACTAGAGCTGTAAAGGCGAAGTCACAGCTTCTCATGAATGCCTACAAACAAATGCGCTGCAAAGCAAATAATTTGAACCGGAAGTTGAAAAGGGAACATTTCTCCTCAAAAATTGAGTCAAACAAAGGCAACACCAAAGAAACCTGGAAAACCATCAACCAGTTGGTAAATAAGAGGTCTAAGACAACGGAAATCTTGACGATCAGGGATGGTGATCAGGTCATTTCTGATCCAACCGAAATAGCTGACTCTATGAATGAATTTTTCTGTAATGTGGGAAAGGACTTAAGTGATAAAATTCCTAACAAAGAGAACCCTCTTTTAACAGGCAAATATGGTGAGCGTAAGAAAGACGTTGAAAAATTTGCATTTGTACCTGTGAACCCCGAAAATGTGATTAAAGCATGCAAAGAATTTAAGACATCCAATGGCTATGGTACAGATTTTATCTCTGTCTTCTTTCTCAAGGTTGGCATCGAAATACTCGCTCCTTCGCTTGCGCAGCTCTTCAACTTGTCTCTTTCCACCGGTCGCTTTCCAGACAGCTGGAAAATCGCCAGAGTAGCCCCTATCCATAAAAAAGGTCCCAAGGATGACAGATCGAATTATAGACCCATATCAGTTCTTTCGGTCATTTCCCGTTTGTTTGAAAAGCTCGTTTTTGGCCAGGTATACTCCTATTTCGATAGAAATAAACTGATATTCTGTAAGCAGTCTGGTTTTCGGAGCCTTCACTCGGTCTTAACATGTCTTCTTAGATGCACGAATGATTGGTACATGAACATTGATAGGGGTGAATATACGGCTGCCATTTTTATCGATCTCAAGAAAGCTTTTGATACCGTAGATCACGAAATTTTGTTGGCAAAACTAAATTTTTACGGTCTAGAGGGGAAGGAACTTAACTGGTTTAAGTCTTATCTCGAAAATAGGCGTCAATACTGCAAGGTCAATGGTAAGGTTTCTAAAACAGAGGTCGTAAACTGTGGGGTACCACAAGGGTCATGCCTAGGGCCACTTCTCTTCTTGGTGTACATCAACGATCTTCCAAATTGTCTTGAAAAATCAAAAGTGTCAATGTACGCCGATGACACTTGTTTATATTATTCTTCTGATTCTGCTGATGCAATGAATCATGCCATTAATGCTGAATTAACAGCTTTGAAGGGTTGGCTTGAAGGCAACAAATTGTCTTTAAACGTTGCTAAGACAGAAGCAATGGTAATTGGAAGCAACAAAAAGCTACGCAAGATAGATACGCCTGACGCTCCTAAGCCGCAGTTTAAAATTGGTTCTGAAGATGTTAAGCTTGTAAGTGATGTAAAATACCTCGGAGTTCAAGTGGATCAAGAACTCAAATGGACCAATCATTTGAGTGTTGTCACGAAAAAGATCTCCAGGGGTATTGGCATTCTTCGTTATGCAAAACAATATCTTCCGCCCGCTACCATTGAAACCATGTATAGAAGCCTGGTAGAGCCCTATTTCAGATACTGCTGCCCCGTTTGGGGCAATGCTGGCGTATCGATTATAGGAAAACTTCAAAAACTGCAAAATCGAGCGGCAAAATTAATCACTAACAGCCCATTCGATGCTTCGCCACTCCCAGTCATTCGTGCACTTGGATGGTCCACAGTAAGGGAAATAATTGATCTTGAATCTGCTAGGATTGTTTACAAATCCCTGAATGGTGATGCACCGTCCTACATGAGTGACATGTTTACCAAAGTCAACGTCTCTACAACACGGTCTCTTAGAAATTCGGATTGTGACCTAAGAGTCCCTTTTCTCCGAACGACCACAGGACAGAGATGCTTCTCTTACCAGGGTGCGAAACTTTGGAATGGTTTTTCTAAAACGACTAAAAATGCGTCCACTTTAAAGAAGTTTATGAAAGCCATAAAATGATTATCAGAGACCTTCTTTTTCGTTTATTTTTAATGTATTTATATAAAATTTATTTTAGCGATTGTAATTAGATTATTGATTCGGTTTTTCACGTTACTTTGATTAAATATATTTTTTTTTCTTTTTTTTTGTATATTTTAGCATGGCCCCCTGTAAAGCAGTCCTCGACTGAGGGGCTACCATGGGTAAAAAAGATAAAATAGAAATAGAAATAGAAATAGACCTTATTGCTTCCTTAAAGGTGGGTTTCATCGGGTTCCATATCGGCGTCTCCGAAGAAGGTATAAAACTTTGATAGAATTGTTTTTCAACCTTCATCTTTAATTTCGCGTTTTGAACAAGAAAGCTGCAAGAAATAGAAAATACAAGCTTACCATCTTTCTCTGCTCCTCCATCTACTTGATCATCTTCAGCCTCGTCTTCATTGACGTCTGTATCGTAGCTCTTTGCGTTATCTACGAAAGATATAGAAAGCCTTAGCAATTTGTTGGAGAACAAAAGGATATTGAACTTGAAAATAAGAGGATTTTTTCTGGACAAGGAGGAAGGCAACAAGTTCACAATGTTTCTCTGGTTAAAGAATGATTGCCCCTCGTGCATTTTCAATTATGCAAGCTTCAAAAATGAATGCTTGCTCGTAACGACTGCCCCTTCAAAACGGCTTCTGCCAAAGGCAGCCTCCCAACCCACCTCTAAGAATCAAGTAAAGTCCCGCCTTCAACAAACGGCATTGAAAGAGACTCATGCCTGATTTCGCTGAATGAAATACCTCTCTAAAAGAAACTATCCAGTCTGATTCATTTTCAGTTTCTTTTAGAATGGTACATAGCAATATCGTAAGGTGTATACCTATGTCTCCAATAGGTCCCAATTCTCTAGAAGTAAGAATGATAGTTTCAAGCCCAACTTGTTATAACTTCAAGAAACTTTCAGTAGTGACTAATGTTATTAGATCCTTGTACAATACTGCAAATTTTAAAACGTTTTCTTAAAAATGTTGATGCTGTTTGGAATATAACAATGCTTCTTATACCATGGTATACACACCCTGTTTTTAAGAAGTACATCTTCACATAAGAAATCAATCAGACTGTTTTTGTGAAACGATTTTCTGAAAGGCAGGACTTTGCTGTATGAAATATTAATATGAACATAAGGCAGGTATCACTCTCCTGAAAAGCGTACGAGATTTTTTTAAAACAATATGATTTTCAAGGATTCCCTGCATATTGAACTTGAAAACAAAAGATTTTTGCTGGGTGGGCAAGATCTTCATAGAGTGATACGACCCTCGCTTGCCCGGCTAAAGAGAACTTTTGTAAGGGGAATTCATGCGTCCACAATGAATAAAGCATTATAGAAGTGTCTTGATACCTAAAGGCAGAAATTTTCATGCTAATGAGCAAAAGGTTTCTTAAAACAGTACATTCAGGGAAGGTGTACCAGATTCAGAGTGATACGCCCCTCGCGTTACTATTCAAGACTGTGAAAACTTACCGTCGCTTTGTGCCACTTCATCACCTTCGCTGTCGTCTTCTGTTTCTGCAACTTGATCTTGAATGTAAATCAGGTAATGAATTTTGATCGTTCACTAATGACATACAAAATAGTAAACAACCTTTGTCCCGAAATCCTGCAGAACAAATTTTAGGAAAGGTCTTCCATTTCAAAATATAATACAAGAAACAAAAGAGACCTGCATTTTCAAAGGCCCAACTTAGAATGCGTAAAGAAGAGCTTCTTTTATACCGGGGCACGAGCATGGAACAGTATTCCACAATCCATCTAAGATGCTAGGTCAGTAGTCGCATTCAAAAAAGATTGAAAACTCATTTTTGAGATGAAAAAGAAAAAAACTCTAACACACGGATTCATGGAAGAGCAGTATCTAGGGTTAGCTAAATTAGATTCATATTGTCGTAACCAATTCCTGTATGTAGGCCTATTACTTTTGTTATATTTTTTTGCTTACTGAATGAATCTTCTGTGTATAAATATGTTGGAATGAAATGAAATGAAAAATCTTTTTCAGCTACGTCAACTGACTGGCTTTCCTCTGGAAAAGATAGGAAGATGTTACTTGTACACCATTTCGAGAACGAAATTCTATCATGACAAATCTTGAACCAAATTCATCGTTTACATCAATCTTAACCCTCTGACCTGATATCATACTGTTACAGTGGAGGGGTGTATCACTTTCCAAGATGGTGTACGAGACAAGTCTTACATATTGATGGTGATACGCCCTCGGTAACAATCCTTCATGAACCTAAAATACAAATTAAGCAACTTTCAGCGGAAATTGTTGATGCAACCTAAGAAACTTTCGTCAGCTATAACACGGGCTGATCCAAGTCTCGAACACGACAAAGCGGGTAAACTTACCGCTGAGTTCATTCTCTGCTGCAAAGGTAACCAATCCGCACACCAGTACAAGAAGCAGAATAGATATTTTCATCTTTCCTTTCCTTGTCTTCACCAATTCTCTGACAGATGTCCCCACTGCACTGCAGGCATCTGCAATTTCCCTTAGCTCGTCCTCTCTTTATAGGATGCGAAGTTTGATTGATGAATTCTCCATCTGTCAAATTCTAGCCAATCAGATGCTGTGAAAGTCTCTTGGTGTAAATTTTTCTTTTCCCAAGGTTCTCATTTGGAGTAATTTCTATCACCAGAGAAGGGCGTTGATTTGATATCAAAAATGTCAACTTTTCAGATCAATTTCCCAGGTTAACTAATTGATTGATGTCTTCTAACTGTCAAAAGTAGCCAATCAGAAGCCGATGAGATCACCTGGGGGTAAATGTTTCTTTTGCCAAGCCTCTCATTTCGAGCAAGGGAAGGACGCCTAGACTTACGAAAATCGTCGCAGTTTCGCTCCTTGATACCAGCTCTTCATAAATTAAGGCGTTGAATCCCAGCCTAACCAGACAACAGACGCTGTATACATGTCTAATTTAATTACTGTTACAAAGAATAAACAAAACATCATTGAAATCCTTGTAATATTTCTAAAATAAGGACAAGTTGCTCAATTTTGCAGAAGTTGCTGAAATTCCTAAAAGTTGCCCAAAAGACTGCAAGTTGCCCAAAAGTTGCCGAGCAACTGGTGGACAGGGCTATGCCACGGTGATTGGTAACTTACTCTTCGTAACTTTACTCTTGGGCTCTTCGTTGCCTCGTAATTGCGTAATCGCGTTTTTGAACTGGAAATCTCGCTTTCGTCAGGATAAATATAAAAACTGCCGTTTGAAAGAATTTTGTGTTTGATTGGGAAATGTGTTTAACTTTAACTATTTTACAGTAAATCCGCCGTTGGACTTCTCTGAAATCTTCAATATTTTTAGAATTGCGGTGTTTTTCTTCCTTTTTAAGAGTTCAAGAAAATCTTCGAACAAATCTTAAAGCTATCGTAATTCTAAACCTGTTTTGGCGAAAGATCAAATAATTTTCAAGAAAACCATTGCTTATGGGTGCCTATTAACAATTATTCGCATGAATAGCTTCCATGCCTCCTTTTGCGCATTGTGGTAAAAGTTCTAACGCCACTCCATCGAACTTCTCGTATACAATTGTATGAAAAAAAGATCACCCGATCTTGACTCTAGACTCATTCCAGAAGTCCCTTGTTTCGCTCCCCTGCAGACTTATGTAATGAGTTTATCCAGACTCTTGTAGAATCATGGGTAGTTTGACACCGCAGTTATTTTCAGTGTATGCTGCTGCGGAGAAAAATTTATATGTTTCTTCGTAGGGTGCTTGAAGATTTTGAAATTGAATAAATAGATGTTTTGTTTCCTTTCTTTCTTTATCCATCTCTTACGTTTGATCCTTCGAAGTAGCAAAAAGTTTCATCCTCTGCAAAAGAACACAGCGGCAGTGAAACACAACTGCGATGTCTAACCTATCCTGCGTGCAGCCTTTACTGTCTCGGTGTCGCTGCGGAGGGAAAGACCGTCTCATGGCCCATAGCAGGTTGCAGTGGTACTGACTACTGACTACTGGTACTGTTACTGGAACTGATACTGGTACTGGTACTGAGGGGGGCTTCGGGGATTACTGGAACCGGCCAACCCGGACCAAAATTAGCAAAACCCGAAATCCCGCCGCCAAAAAAGCTAAAACCCGAAATTGCACTTCTGAGCAATATCATCAATTTTCGTCAGTAATCTTCGATAATTTCCAGCAATTTCGTTTTCACCGACTCTCTCCACCTTTGTTAAGCATCCGAAAGCAGGTTTTTGAATCATGGACTGTATGACTTCGAAAATGCGACAAAATAGGAATTTTGAGTGAAATACCCGAAGCCCGAGAACAAAAAATGGCCAAACCCGTAACCCGCAATACATCTCAAAACCCGAGAACCCGGACGATTTAAACGTATATCCCAAAATCCGAGGGCTAGAATTGGCCAAACCTCCAACCGTGAAGTCCCAAGGCCCCCTCTCGTACTGGTACTGGTATTGGTTATGGTTCTGGTGCTAACATTGGTAATGGTACTCTGGTACTGATAATGGTAATGGTACTAGTAATAGTAATGGTACTGGTAGTGACTACTGGTACTGTTACTGACTCCTGACTACTGGTTATGGTATTGGTAATGTTACTGTTACGGGTACTGGTTCTTAGTCGACTTTCTGGTACTGGTTGACTTTCTAGTATTGGTCGACTGATGGGCCTAGTATGTTGCTGGAGAGAGTGAGAAGACAAGATGAACATCATGAGAAAGAGAATGATGATAAAGAAGAGCTTAAGGTTGTATGTAAAACTTTTTATATTGATTCTGCAACCATATACTGTAATTTATATATCTTGCTATATGGAGACTCTAGGCTTCTTTGCACCCTAAATAGACGCATCATTTCGGCAACCTTAGAATACATCTTGGAATATGGTCGAATGAACTCAGCTGCATCCCCCCCCCTCTCTTTCCCTTTCTGCCTTTCCTATCTTCTTCTCCTTTTTGTTGCACCCTAAATAGACGCATCATTTCGGCAGCCTTAGAATACATCTTGGAATATGGTCGAATGAACTCAGCTGCATCCCCCCCCCCTCTCTTTCCCTTTCTGCCTTCCCCATCTTCTTCTCCTTTTTGTTGCACCCTAAATAGACGCATCATTTCGGCAACCTTAGAATACATCTTGGAATATGGTCGAATGAACTCAGCTGCATCCCCCCCCTCTCTTTCCCTTTCTGCCTTCCCCATCTCCTTCTCCTTTTTGTTGCACCCTAAATAGACGCATCATTTCGGCAACCTTAGAATACATCTTGGAATATGGTCGAATGAACTCAGCTGCATCCCCCCCCCTCTCTTTCCCTTTCTGCCTTCCCCATCTTCTTCTCCTTTTTGTTGCACCCTAAATAGACGCATCATTTCGGCAACCTTAGAATACATCTTGGAATATGGTCGAATGAACTCAGCTGCATCCCCCCCCTCTCTTTCCCTTTCTGCCTCCCCCATCTTCTTCTCCTTTTTGTTGCACCCTAAATAGACGCATCATTTCGGCAGCCTTAGAATACATCTTGGAATATGGTCGAATGAACTCAGCTGCATCCCCCCCCCTCTCTTTCCCTTTCTGCCTTCCCCATCTTCTTCTCCTTTTTGTTGCACCCTAAATAGACGCATCATTTCGGCAACCTTAGAATACATCTTGGAATATGGTCGAATGAACTCAGCTGCATCCCCCCCCCTCTCTTTCCCTTTCTGCCTTTCCTATCTTCTTCTCCTTTTTGTTGCACCCTAAATAGACGCATCATTTCGGCAACCTTAGAATACATCTTGGAATATGGTCGAATGAACTCAGCTGCATCCCCCCCCCTCTCTTTCCCTTTCTGCCTTCCCCATCTTCTTCTCCTTTTTGTTGCACCCTAAATAGACGCATCATTTCGGCAACCTTAGAATACATCTTGGAATATGGTCGAATGAACTCAGCTGCATCCCCCCCCTCTCTTTCCCTTTCTGCCTTCCCCATCTTCTTCTCCTTTTTGTTGCACCCTAAATAGACGCATCATTTCGGCAACCTTAGAATACATCTTGGAATATGGTCGAATGAACTCAGCTGCATCCCCCCCCCTCTCTTTCCCTTTCTGCCTTCCCCATCTTCTTCTCCTTTTTGTTGCACCCTAAATAGACGCATCATTTCGGCAACCTTAGAATACATCTTGGAATATGGTCGAATGAACTCAGCTGCATCCCCCCCTCTCTTTCCCTTTCTGCCTTCCCCATCTTCTTCTCCTTTTTGCTGCACCCTAAATAGACGCATCATTTCGGCAACCTTAGAATACATCTTGGAATATGGTCGAATGAACTCAGCTGCATCCCCCCCCCTCTCTTTCCCTTTCTGCCTTTCCTATCTTCTTCTCCTTTTTGTTGCACCCTAAATAGACGCATCATTTCGGCAACCTTAGAATACATCTTGGAATATGGTCGAATGAACTCAGCTGCATCCCCCCCCTCTCTTTCCCTTTCTGCCTCCCCCATCTTCTTCTCCTTTTTGTTGCACCCTAAATAGACGCATCATTTCGGCAACCTTAGAATACATCTTGGAATATGGTCGAATGAACTCAGCTGCATCCCCCCCCTCTCTTTCCCTTTCTGCCTCCCCCATCTTCTTCTCCTTTTTGTTGCACCCTAAATAGACGCATCATTTCGGCAGCCTTAGAATACATCTTGGAATATGGTCGAATGAACTCAGCTGCATCCCCCCCCCTCTCTTTCCCTTTCTGCCTTCCCCATCTTCTTCTCCTTTTTGTTGCACCCTAAATAGACGCATCATTTCGGCAACCTTAGAATACATCTTGGAATATGGTCGAATGAACTCAGCTGCATCCCCCCCTCTCTTTCCCTTTCTGCCTTCCCCATCTTCTTCTCCTTTTTGTTGCACCCTAAATAGACGCATCATTTCGGCAACCTTAGAATACATCTTGGAATATGGTCGAATGAACTCAGCTGCATCCCCCCCCCCTCTCTTTCCCTTTCTGCCTTCCCCATCTTCTTCTCCTTTTTGTTGCACCCTAAATAGACGCATCATTTCGGCAACCTTAGAATACATCTTGGAATATGGTCGAATGAACTCAGCTGCATCCCCCCCCTCTCTTTCCCTTTCTGCCTTCCCCATCTTCTTCTCCTTTTTGTTGCACCCTAAATAGACGCATCATTTCGGCAACCTTAGAATACATCTTGGAATATGGTCGAATGAACTCAGCTGCATCCCCCCCCCTCTCTTTCCCTTTCTGCCTCCCCCATCTTCTTCTCCTTTTTGTTGCACCCTAAATAGACGCATCATTTCGGCAGCCTTAGAATACATCTTGGAATATGGTCGAATGAACTCAGCTGCATCCCCCCCCCTCTCTTTCCCTTTCTGCCTTCCCCATCTTCTTCTCCTTTTTGTTGCACCCTAAATAGACGCATCATTTCGGCAACCTTAGAATACATCTTGGAATATGGTCGAATGAACTCAGCTGCATCCCCCCCCCTCTCTTTCCCTTTCTGCCTTTCCTATCTTCTTCTCCTTTTTGTTGCACCCTAAATAGACGCATCATTTCGGCAACCTTAGAATACATCTTGGAATATGGTCGAATGAACTCAGCTGCATCCCCCCCTCTCTTTCCCTTTCTGCCTTCCCCATCTTCTTCTCCTTTTTGTTGCACCCTAAATAGACGCATCATTTCGGCAACCTTAGAATACATCTTGGAATATGGTCGAATGAACTCAGCTGCATCCCCCCCTCTCTTTCCCTTTCTGCCTTCCCCATCTTCTTCTCCTTTTTGTTGCACCCTAAATAGACGCATCATTTCGGCAACCTTAGAATACATCTTGGAATATGGTCGAATGAACTCAGCTGCATCCCCCCCCCCTCTCTTTCCCTTTCTGCCTTTCCCATCTTCTTCTCCTTTTTGTTGCACCCTAAATAGACGCATCATTTCGGCAGCCTTAGAATACATCTTGGAATATGGTCGAATGAACTCAGCTGCATCCCCCCCCCTCTCTTTCCCGTTCTGCCTTCCCCATCTTCTTCTCCTTTTTGTTGCACCCTAAATAGACGCATCATTTCGGCAACCTTAGAATACATCTTGGAATATGGTCGAATGAACTCAGCTGCATCCCCCCCCCTCTCTTTCCCTTTCTGCCTTCCCCATCTTCTTCTCCTTTTTGTTGCACCCTAAATAGACGCATCATTTCGGCAGCCTTAGAATACATCTTGGAATATGGTCGAATGAACTCAGCTGCATCCCCCCCCCTCTCTTTCCCTTTCTGCCTTCCCCATCTTCTTCTCCTTTTTGTTGCACCCTAAATAGACGCATCATTTCGGCAGCCTTAGAATACATCTTGGAATATGGTCGAATGAACTCAGCTGCATCCCCCCCCCTCTCTTTCCCTTTCTGCCTCCCCCATCTTCTTCTCCTTTTTGTTGCACCCTAAATAGACGCATCATTTCGGCAGCCTTAGAATACATCTTGGAATATGGTCGAATGAACTCAGCTGCATCCCCCCCTCTCTTTCCCTTTCTGCCTTCCCCATCTCCTTCTCCTTTTTGTTGCACCCTAAATAGACGCATCATTTCGGCAACCTTAGAATACATCTTGGAATATGGTCGAATGAACTCAGCTGCATCCCCCCCCCCTCTCTTTCCCTTTCTGCCTTCCCCATCTTCTTCTCCTTTTTGTTGCACCCTAAATAGACGCATCATTTCGGCAACCTTAGAATACATCTTGGAATATGGTCGAATGAACTGAGCTGCATGCCCCCCCCCTCTCTTTCCCTTTCTGCCTTCCCCATCTTCTTCTCCTTTTTGTTGCACCCTAAATAGACGCATCATTTCGGCAACCTTAGAATACATCTTGGAATATGGTCGAATGAACTCAGCTGCATCCCCCCCCCTCTCTTTCCCTTTCTGCCTTCCCCATCTTCTTCTCCTTTTTGTTGCACCCTAAATAGACGCATCATTTCGGCAACCTTAGAATACATCTTGGAATATGGTCTAATGAACTCAGCTGCATCCCCCCCCCTCTCTTTCCCTTTCTGCCTTCCCCATCTTCTTCTCCTTTTTGTTGCACCCTAAATAGACGCATCATTTTGGCAACCTTAGAATACATCTTGGAATATGGTCGAATGAACTCAGCTGCATCCCCCCCCCTCTCTTTCCCTTTCTGCCTTTCCTATCTTCTTCTCCTTTTTGTTGCACCCTAAATAGACGCATCATTTCGGCAACCTTAGAATACATCTTGGAATATGGTCGAATGAACTCAGCTGCATCCCCCCCCCTCTCTTTCCCTTTCTGCCTCCCCCATCTTCTTCTCCTTTTTGTTGCACCCTAAATAGACGCATCATTTCGGCAACCTTAGAATACATCTTGGAATATGGTCGAATGAACTCAGCTGCATCCCCCCCCTCTCTTTCCCTTTCTGCCTTCCCCATCTCCTTCTCCTTTTTGTTGCACCCTAAATAGACGCATCATTTCGGCAACCTTAGAATACATCTTGGAATATGGTCGAATGAACTCAGCTGCATCCCCCCCCTCTCTTTCCCTTTCTGCCTTCCCCATCTTCTTCTCCTTTTTGTTGCACCCTAAATAGACGCATCATTTCGGCAGCCTTAGAATACATCTTGGAATATGGTCGAATGAACTCAGCTGCATCCCCCCCTCTCTTTCCCTTTCTGCCTCCCCCATCTTCTTCTCCTTTTTGTTGCACCCTAAATAGACGCATCATTTCGGCAGCCTTAGAATACATCTTGGAATATGGTCGAATGAACTCAGCTGCATCCCCCCCCTCTCTTTCCCTTTCTGCCTTCCCCATCTTCTTCTCCTTTTTGTTGCACCCTAAATAGACGCATCATTTCGGCAACCTTAGAATACATCTTGGAATATGGTCGAATGAACTCAGCTGCATCCCCCCCCTCTCTTTCCCTTTCTGCCTTCCCCATCTTCTTCTCCTTTTTGTTGCACCCTAAATAGACGCATCATTTCGGCAACCTTAGAATACATCTTGGAATATGGTCGAATGAACTGAGCTGCATGCCCCCCCCCTCTCTTTCCCTTTCTGCCTTCCCCATCTTCTTCTCCTTTTTGTTGCACCCTAAATAGACGCATCATTTCGGCAACCTTAGAATACATCTTGGAATATGGTCGAATGAACTCAGCTGCATCCCCCCCTCTCTTTCCCTTTCTGCCTCCCCCATCTTCTTCTCCTTTTTGTTGCACCCTAAATAGACGCATCATTTCGGCAGCCTTAGAATACATCTTGGAATATGGTCGAATGAACTCAGCTGCATCCCCCCCCTCTCTTTCCCTTTCTGCCTTCCCCATCTTCTTCTCCTTTTTGTTGCACCCTAAATAGACGCATCATTTCGGCAACCTTAGAATACATCTTGGAATATGGTCGAATGAACTCAGCTGCATCCCCCCCCCTCTCTTTCCCTTTCTGCCTTCCCCATCTTCTTCTCCTTTTTGTTGCACCCTAAATAGACGCATCATTTCGGCAGCCTTAGAATACATCTTGGAATATGGTCGAATGAACTCAGCTGCATCCCCCCCTCTCTTTCCCTTTCTGCCTTTCCTATCTTCTTCTCCTTTTTGCTGCACCCTAAATAGACGCATCATCTCGGCAGCCTTAGAATACATCTTGGAATATGGTCGAATGAACTCAGCTGCATCCCCCCCCCTCTCTTTCCCTTTCTGCCTTCCCCATCTTCTTCTCCTTTTTGTTGCACCCTAAATAGACGCATCATTTCGGCAACCTTAGAATACATCTTGGAATATGGTCGAATGAACTCAGCTGCATCCCCCCCTCTCTTTCCCTTTCTGCCTTCCCCATCTTCTTCTCCTTTTTGTTGCACCCTAAATAGACGCATCATTTCGGCAGCCTTAGAATACATCTTGGAATATGGTCGAATGAACTCAGCTGCATCCCCCCCTCTCTTTCCCTTTCTGCCTTCCCCATCTTCTTCTCCTTTTTGTTGCACCCTAAATAGACGCATCATTTCGGCAACCTTAGAATACATCTTGGAATATGGTCGAATGAACTCAGCTGCATCCCCCCCCCTCTCTTTCCCTTTCTGCCTTCCCCATCTTCTTCTCCTTTTTGTTGCACCCTAAATAGACGCATCATTTCGGCAGCCTTAGAATACATCTTGGAATATGGTCGAATGAACTCAGCTGCATCCCCCCCCCTCTCTTTCCCTTTCTGCCTCCCCCATCTTCTTCTCCTTTTTGTTGCACCCTAAATAGACGCATCATTTCGGCAACCTTAGAATACATCTTGGAATATGGTCGAATGAACTCAGCTGCATCCCCCCCTCTCTTTCCCTTTCTGCCTTTCCTATCTTCTTCTCCTTTTTGCTGCACCCTAAATAGACGCATCATTTCGGCAACCTTAGAATACATCTTGGAATATGGTCGAATGAACTCAGCTGCATCCCCCCCCCTCTCTTTCCCTTTCTGCCTTTCCTATCTTCTTCTCCTTTTTGTTGCACCCTAAATAGACGCATCATTTCGGCAGCCTTAGAATACATCTTGGAATATGGTCGAATGAACTCAGCTGCATCCCCCCCCCTCTCTTTCCCTTTCTGCCTTTCCCATCTTCTTCTCCTTTTTGTTGCACCCTAAATAGACGCATCATTTCGGCAGCCTTAGAATACATCTTGGAATATGGTCGAATGAACTCAGCTGCATCCCCCCCCTCTCTTTCCCGTTCTGCCTTCCCCATCTTCTTCTCCTTTTTGTTGCACCCTAAATAGACGCATCATTTCGGCAACCTTAGAATACATCTTGGAATATGGTCGAATGAACTCAGCTGCATCCCCCCCCTCTCTTTCCCTTTCTGCCTTCCCCATCTTCTTCTCCTTTTTGTTGCACCCTAAATAGACGCATCATTTCGGCAACCTTAGAATACATCTTGGAATATGGTCGAATGAACTCAGCTGCATCCCCCCCCTCTCTTTCCCTTTCTGCCTTCCCCATCTTCTTCTCCTTTTTGTTGCACCCTAAATAGACGCATCATTTCGGCAGCCTTAGAATACATCTTGGAATATGGTCGAATGAACTCAGCTGCATCCCCCCCCTCTCTTTCCCTTTCTGCCTTCCCCATCTTCTTCTCCTTTTTGCTGCACCCTAAATAGACGCATCATTTCGGCAACCTTAGAATACATCTTGGAATATGGTCGAATGAACTCAGCTGCATCCCCCCCCCTCTCTTTCCCTTTCTGCCTTCCCCATCTTCTTCTCCTTTTTGTTGCACCCTAAATAGACGCATCATTTCGGCAACCTTAGAATACATCTTGGAATATGGTCGAATGAACTCAGCTGCATCCCCCCCCCTCTCTTTCCCTTTCTGCCTTCCCCATCTTCTTCTCCTTTTTGCTGCACCCTAAATAGACGCATCATTTCGGCAACCTTAGAATACATCTTGGAATATGGTCGAATGAACTCAGCTGCATCCCCCCCCTCTCTTTCCCTTTCTGCCTTCCCCATCTTCTTCTCCTTTTTGTTGCACCCTAAATAGACGCATCATTTCGGCAACCTTAGAATACATCTTGGAATATGGTCGAATGAACTCAGCTGCATCCCCCCCTCTCTTTCCCTTTCTGCCTTCCCCATCTTCTTCTCCTTTTTGTTGCACCCTAAATAGACGCATCATTTCGGCAACCTTAGAATACATCTTGGAATATGGTCGAATGAACTCAGCTGCATCCCCCCCTCTCTTTCCCTTTCTGCCTTCCCCATCTTCTTCTCCTTTTTGTTGCACCCTAAATAGACGCATCATTTCGGCAGCCTTAGAATACATCTTGGAATATGGTCGAATGAACTCAGCTGCATCCCCCCCTCTCTTTCCCTTTCTGCCTCCCCCATCTTCTTCTCCTTTTTGTTGCACCCTAAATAGACGCATCATTTCGGCAACCTTAGAATACATCTTGGAATATGGTCGAATGAACTCAGCTGCATCCCCCCCCCCTCTCTTTCCCTTTCTGCCTTCCCCATCTTCTTCTCCTTTTTGCTGCACCCTAAATAGACGCATCATTTCGGCAACCTTAGAATACATCTTGGAATATGGTCGAATGAACTCAGCTGCATCCCCCCCCTCTCTTTCCCTTTCTGCCTTCCCCATCTTCTTCTCCTTTTTGCTGCACCCTAAATAGACGCATCATTTCGGCAACCTTAGAATACATCTTGGAATATGGTCGAATGAACTCAGCTGCATCCCCCCCCTCTCTTTCCCTTTCTGCCTTTCCTATCTTCTTCTCCTTTTTGTTGCACCCTAAATAGACGCATCATTTCGGCAACCTTAGAATACATCTTGGAATATGGTCGAATGAACTCAGCTGCATCCCCCCCCTCTCTTTCCCTTTCTGCCTTCCCCATCTTCTTCTCCTTTTTGTTGCACCCTAAATAGACGCATCATTTCGGCAACCTTAGAATACATCTTGGAATATGGTCGAATGAACTCAGCTGCATCCCCCCCCTCTCTTTCCCTTTCTGCCTTCCCCATCTTCTTCTCCTTTTTGTTGCACCCTAAATAGACGCATCATTTCGGCAACCTTAGAATACATCTTGGAATATGGTCGAATGAACTCAGCTGCATCCCCCCCCCTCTCTTTCCCTTTCTGCCTTCCCCATCTTCTTCTCCTTTTTGTTGCACCCTAAATAGACGCATCATTTCGGCAACCTTAGAATACATCTTGGAATATGGTCGAATGAACTCAGCTGCATCCCCCCCCCTCTCTTTCCCTTTCTGCCTTCCCCATCTTCTTCTCCTTTTTGTTGCACCCTAAATAGACGCATCATTTCGGCAACCTTAGAATACATCTTGGAATATGGTCGAATGAACTCAGCTGCATCCCCCCCCCTCTCTTTCCCTTTCTGCCTTCCCCATCTTCTTCTCCTTTTTGTTGCACCCTAAATAGACGCATCATTTCGGCAACCTTAGAATACATCTTGGAATATGGTCGAATGAACTCAGCTGCATCCCCCCCCTCTCTTTCCCTTTCTGCCTTCCCCATCTTCTTCTCCTTTTTGTTGCACCCTAAATAGACGCACCATTTCGGCAACCTTAGAATACATCTTGGAATATGGTCGAATGAACTCAGCTGCATCCCCCCCCTCTCTTTCCCTTTCTGCCTTTCCTATCTTCTTCTCCTTTTTGTTGCACCCTAAATAGACGCATCATTTCGGCAACCTTAGAATACATCTTGGAATATGGTCGAATGAACTCAGCTGCATCCCCCCCTCTCTTTCCCTTTCTGCCTTCCCCATCTTCTTCTCCTTTTTGTTGCACCCTAAATAGACGCATCATTTCGGCAGCCTTAGAATACATCTTGGAATATGGTCGAATGAACTCAGCTGCATCCCCCCCCCTCTCTTTCCCTTTCTGCCTTCCCCATCTTCTTCTCCTTTTTGTTGCACCCTAAATAGACGCATCATTTCGGCAACCTTAGAATACATCTTGGAATATGGTCGAATGAACTCAGCTGCATGCCCCCCCCTCTCTTTCCCTTTCTGCCTTCCCCATCTTCTTCTCCTTTTTGTTGCACCCTAAATAGACGCATCATTTCGGCAGCCTTAGAATACATCTTGGAATATGGTCGAATGAACTCAGCTGCATCCCCCCCTCTCTTTCCCTTTCTGCCTTCCCCATCTTCTTCTCCTTTTTGTTGCACCCTAAATAGACGCATCATTTCGGCAACCTTAGAATACATCTTGGAATATGGTCGAATGAACTCAGCTGCATCCCCCCCCTCTCTTTCCCTTTCTGCCTTCCCCATCTTCTTCTCCTTTTTGTTGCACCCTAAATAGACGCATCATTTCGGCAGCCTTAGAATACATCTTGGAATATGGTCGAATGAACTCAGCTGCATCCCCCCCTCTCTTTCCCTTTCTGCCTCCCCCATCTTCTTCTCCTTTTTGTTGCACCCTAAATAGACGCATCATTTCGGCAACCTTAGAATACATCTTGGAATATGGTCGAATGAACTCAGCTGCATCCCCCCCTCTCTTTCCCTTTCTGCCTTTCCTATCTTCTTCTCCTTTTTGCTGCACCCTAAATAGACGCATCATTTCGGCAACCTTAGAATACATCTTGGAATATGGTCGAATGAACTCAGCTGCATCCCCCCCTCTCTTTCCCTTTCTGCCTTTCCTATCTTCTTCTCCTTTTTGTTGCACCCTAAATAGACGCATCATTTCGGCAGCCTTAGAATACATCTTGGAATATGGTCGAATGAACTCAGCTGCATCCCCCCCCCTCTCTTTCCCTTTCTGCCTTTCCCATCTTCTTCTCCTTTTTGTTGCACCCTAAATAGACGCATCATTTCGGCAGCCTTAGAATACATCTTGGAATATGGTCGAATGAACTCAGCTGCATCCCCCCCCCTCTCTTTCCCGTTCTGCCTTCCCCATCTTCTTCTCCTTTTTGTTGCACCCTAAATAGACGCATCATTTCGGCAACCTTAGAATACATCTTGGAATATGGTCGAATGAACTCAGCTGCATCCCCCCCCTCTCTTTCCCTTTCTGCCTTCCCCATCTTCTTCTCCTTTTTGTTGCACCCTAAATAGACGCATCATTTCGGCAACCTTAGAATACATCTTGGAATATGGTCGAATGAACTCAGCTGCATCCCCCCCCTCTCTTTCCCTTTCTGCCTTCCCCATCTTCTTCTCCTTTTTGTTGCACCCTAAATAGACGCATCATTTCGGCAGCCTTAGAATACATCTTGGAATATGGTCGAATGAACTCAGCTGCATCCCCCCCCCTCTCTTTCCCTTTCTGCCTTCCCCATCTTCTTCTCCTTTTTGCTGCACCCTAAATAGACGCATCATTTCGGCAACCTTAGAATACATCTTGGAATATGGTCGAATGAACTCAGCTGCATCCCCCCCCCTCTCTTTCCCTTTCTGCCTTCCCCATCTTCTTCTCCTTTTTGTTGCACCCTAAATAGACGCATCATTTCGGCAACCTTAGAATACATCTTGGAATATGGTCGAATGAACTCAGCTGCATCCCCCCCCCTCTCTTTCCCTTTCTGCCTTCCCCATCTTCTTCTCCTTTTTGCTGCACCCTAAATAGACGCATCATTTCGGCAACCTTAGAATACATCTTGGAATATGGTCGAATGAACTCAGCTGCATCCCCCCCCTCTCTTTCCCTTTCTGCCTTCCCCATCTTCTTCTCCTTTTTGTTGCACCCTAAATAGACGCATCATTTCGGCAACCTTAGAATACATCTTGGAATATGGTCGAATGAACTCAGCTGCATCGCCCCCCCCTCTCTTTCCCTTTCTGCCTTCCCCATCTTCTTCTCCTTTTTGTTGCACCCTAAATAGACGCATCATTTCGGCAACCTTAGAATACATCTTGGAATATGGTCGAATGAACTCAGCTGCATCCCCCCCCTCTCTTTCCCTTTCTGCCTTCCCCATCTTCTTCTCCTTTTTGTTGCACCCTAAATAGACGCATCATTTCGGCAACCTTAGAATACATCTTGGAATATGGTCGAATGAACTCAGCTGCATGCCCCCCCCCTCTCTTTCCCTTTCTGCCTTCCCCATCTTCTTCTCCTTTTTGCTGCACCCTAAATAGACGCATCATTTCGGCAACCTTAGAATACATCTTGGAATATGGTCGAATGAACTCAGCTGCATCCCCCCCTCTCTTTCCCTTTCTGCCTTCCCCATCTTCTTCTCCTTTTTGTTGCACCCTAAATAGACGCATCATTTCGGCAGCCTTAGAATACATCTTGGAATATGGTCGAATGAACTCAGCTGCATCCCCCCCTCTCTTTCCCTTTCTGCCTTTCCTATCTTCTTCTCCTTTTTGTTGCACCCTAAATAGACGCATCATTTCGGCAACCTTAGAATACATCTTGGAATATGGTCGAATGAACTCAGCTGCATGCCCCCCCCCCCTCTCTTTCCCTTTCTGCCTTCCCCATCTTCTTCTCCTTTTTGCTGCACCCTAAATAGACGCATCATTTCGGCAACCTTAGAATACATCTTGGAATATGGTCGAATGAACTCAGCTGCATCCCCCCCCTCTCTTTCCCTTTCTGCCTTCCCCATCTTCTTCTCCTTTTTGTTGCACCCTAAATAGACGCATCATTTCGGCAGCCTTAGAATACATCTTGGAATATGGTCGAATGAACTCAGCTGCATCCCCCCCTCTCTTTCCCTTTCTGCCTTCCCCATCTTCTTCTCCTTTTTGCTGCACCCTAAATAGACGCATCATTTCGGCAGCCTTAGAATACATCTTGGAATATGGTCGAATGAACTCAGCTGCATCCCCCCCTCTCTTTCCCTTTCTGCCTTTCCTATCTTCTTCTCCTTTTTGTTGCACCCTAAATAGACGCATCATTTCGGCAACCTTAGAATACATCTTGGAATATGGTCGAATGAACTCAGCTGCATCCCCCCCCCCCTCTCTTTCCCTTTCTGCCTTTCCTATCTTCTTCTCCTTTTTGTTGCACCCTAAATAGACGCATCATTTCGGCAACCTTAGAATACATCTTGGAATATGGTCGAATGAACTCAGCTGCATCCCCCCCCTCTCTTTCCCTTTCTGCCTTCCCCATCTTCTTCTCCTTTTTGTTGCACCCTAAATAGACGCATCATTTCGGCAACCTTAGAATACATCTTGGAATATGGTCGAATGAACTCAGCTGCATCCCCCCCCTCTCTTTCCCTTTCTGCCTTCCCCATCTTCTTCTCCTTTTTGTTGCACCCTAAATAGACGCATCATTTCGGCAACCTTAGAATACATCTTGGAATATGGTCGAATGAACTCAGCTGCATCCCCCCCCCCTCTCTTTCCCTTTCTGCCTTCCCCATCTTCTTCTCCTTTTTGTTGCACCCTAAATAGACGCATCATTTCGGCAGCCTTAGAATACATCTTGGAATATGGTCGAATGAACTCAGCTGCATGCCCCCCCCCCTCTCTTTCCCTTTCTGCCTTTCCTATCTTCTTCTCCTTTTTGTTGCACCCTAAATAGACGCATCATTTCGGCAGCCTTAGAATACATCTTGGAATATGGTCGAATGAACTCAGCTGCATCCCCCCCCCCTCTCTTTCCCTTTCTGCCTTCCCCATCTTCTTCTCCTTTTTGCTGCACCCTAAATAGACGCATCATTTCGGCAACCTTAGAATACATCTTGGAATATGGTCGAATGAACTCAGCTGCATCCCCCCCCTCTCTTTCCCTTTCTGCCTTCCCCATCTTCTTCTCCTTTTTGTTGCACCCTAAATAGACGCATCATTTCGGCAACCTTAGAATACATCTTGGAATATGGTCGAATGAACTCAGCTGCATCGCCCCCCCCTCTCTTTCCCTTTCTGCCTTCCCCATCTTCTTCTCCTTTTTGTTGCACCCTAAATAGACGCATCATTTCGGCAACCTTAGAATACATCTTGGAATATGGTCGAATGAACTCAGCTGCATCCCCCCCCTCTCTTTCCCTTTCTGCCTTCCCCATCTTCTTCTCCTTTTTGTTGCACCCTAAATAGACGCATCATTTCGGCAACCTTAGAATACATCTTGGAATATGGTCGAATGAACTCAGCTGCATGCCCCCCCCTCTCTTTCCCTTTCTGCCTTCCCCATCTTCTTCTCCTTTTTGCTGCACCCTAAATAGACGCATCATTTCGGCAACCTTAGAATACATCTTGGAATATGGTCGAATGAACTCAGCTGCATCCCCCCCTCTCTTTCCCTTTCTGCCTTCCCCATCTTCTTCTCCTTTTTGTTGCACCCTAAATAGACGCATCATTTCGGCAGCCTTAGAATACATCTTGGAATATGGTCGAATGAACTCAGCTGCATCCCCCCCTCTCTTTCCCTTTCTGCCTTTCCTATCTTCTTCTCCTTTTTGTTGCACCCTAAATAGACGCATCATTTCGGCAACCTTAGAATACATCTTGGAATATGGTCGAATGAACTCAGCTGCATGCCCCCCCCCCTCTCTTTCCCTTTCTGCCTTCCCCATCTTCTTCTCCTTTTTGCTGCACCCTAAATAGACGCATCATTTCGGCAACCTTAGAATACATCTTGGAATATGGTCGAATGAACTCAGCTGCATCCCCCCCCTCTCTTTCCCTTTCTGCCTTCCCCATCTTCTTCTCCTTTTTGTTGCACCCTAAATAGACGCATCATTTCGGCAGCCTTAGAATACATCTTGGAATATGGTCGAATGAACTCAGCTGCATCCCCCCCTCTCTTTCCCTTTCTGCCTTCCCCATCTTCTTCTCCTTTTTGCTGCACCCTAAATAGACGCATCATTTCGGCAGCCTTAGAATACATCTTGGAATATGGTCGAATGAACTCAGCTGCATCCCCCCCTCTCTTTCCCTTTCTGCCTTTCCTATCTTCTTCTCCTTTTTGTTGCACCCTAAATAGACGCATCATTTCGGCAACCTTAGAATACATCTTGGAATATGGTCGAATGAACTCAGCTGCATCCCCCCCCCCTCTCTTTCCCTTTCTGCCTTTCCTATCTTCTTCTCCTTTTTGTTGCACCCTAAATAGACGCATCATTTCGGCAACCTTAGAATACATCTTGGAATATGGTCGAATGAACTCAGCTGCATCCCCCCCCTCTCTTTCCCTTTCTGCCTTCCCCATCTTCTTCTCCTTTTTGTTGCACCCTAAATAGACGCATCATTTCGGCAACCTTAGAATACATCTTGGAATATGGTCGAATGAACTCAGCTGCATCCCCCCCCTCTCTTTCCCTTTCTGCCTTCCCCATCTTCTTCTCCTTTTTGTTGCACCCTAAATAGACGCATCATTTCGGCAACCTTAGAATACATCTTGGAATATGGTCGAATGAACTCAGCTGCATCCCCCCCCCCTCTCTTTCCCTTTCTGCCTTCCCCATCTTCTTCTCCTTTTTGTTGCACCCTAAATAGACGCATCATTTCGGCAGCCTTAGAATACATCTTGGAATATGGTCGAATGAACTCAGCTGCATGCCCCCCCCCTCTCTTTCCCTTTCTGCCTTTCCTATCTTCTTCTCCTTTTTGTTGCACCCTAAATAGACGCATCATTTCGGCAGCCTTAGAATACATCTTGGAATATGGTCGAATGAACTCAGCTGCATCCCCCCCCTCTCTTTCCCTTTCTGCCTTCCCCATCTTCTTCTCCTTTTTGTTGCACCCTAAATAGACGCATCATTTCGGCAACCTTAGAATACATCTTGGAATATGGTCGAATGAACTCAGCTGCATCGCCCCCCCCTCTCTTTCCCTTTCTGCCTCCCCCATCTTCTTCTCCTTTTTGTTGCACCCTAAATAGACGCATCATTTCGGCAACCTTAGAATACATCTTGGAATATGGTCGCTTGAACTCAGCTGCATCCCCCCCCCTCTCTTTCCCTTTCTGCCTTCCCCATCTTCTTCTCCTTTTTGTTGCACCCTAAATAGACGCATCATTTCGGCAACCTTAGAATACATCTTGGAATATGGTCGAATGAACTCAGCTGCATCCCCCCCCCCTCTCTTTCCCTTTCTGCCTTCCCCATCTTCTTCTCCTTTTTGTTGCACCCTAAATAGACGCATCATTTCGGCAACCTTAGAATACATCTTGGAATATGGTCGAATGAACTCAGCTGCATCCCCCCCTCTCTTTCCCTTTCTGCCTTCCCCATCTCCTTCTCCTTTTTGTTGCACCCTAAATAGACGCATCATTTCGGCAACCTTAGAATACATCTTGGAATATGGTCGAATGAACTCAGCTGCATCCCCCCCTCTCTTTCCCTTTCTGCCTTTCCTATCTTCTTCTCCTTTTTGTTGCACCCTAAATAGACGCATCATTTCGGCAACCTTAGAATACATCTTGGAATATGGTCGAATGAACTCAGCTGCATCCCCCCCCTCTCTTTCCCTTTCTGCCTTTCCTATCTTCTTCTCCTTTTTGTTGCACCCTAAATAGACGCATCATTTCGGCAACCTTAGAATACATCTTGGAATATGGTCGAATGAACTCAGCTGCATCCCCCCCTCTCTTTCCCTTTCTGCCTTCCCCATCTCCTTCTCCTTTTTGTTGCACCCTAAATAGACGCATCATTTCGGCAACCTTAGAATACATCTTGGAATATGGTCGAATGAACTCAGCTGCATCCCCCCCTCTCTTTCCCTTTCTGCCTTTCCTATCTTCTTCTCCTTTTTGTTGCACCCTAAATAGACGCATCATTTCGGCAACCTTAGAATACATCTTGGAATATGGTCGAATGAACTCAGCTGCATCCCCCCCCTCTCTTTCCCTTTCTGCCTTTCCTATCTTCTTCTCCTTTTTGTTGCACCCTAAATAGACGCATCATTTCGGCAGCCTTAGAATACATCTTGGAATATGGTCGAATGAACTCAGCTGCATCCCCCCCCTCTCTTTCCCTTTCTGCCTTCCCCATCTTCTTCTCCTTTTTGCTGCACCCTAAATAGACGCATCATTTCGGCAACCTTAGAATACATCTTGGAATATGGTCGAATGAACTCAGCTGCATCCCCCCCTCTCTTTCCCTTTCTGCCTTCCCCATCTCCTTCTCCTTTTTGTTGCACCCTAAATAGACGCATCATTTCGGCAACCTTAGAATACATCTTGGAATATGGTCGAATGAACTCAGCTGCATCGCCCCCCCTCTCTTTCCCTTTCTGCCTTCCCCATCTTCTTCTCCTTTTTGTTGCACCCTAAATAGACGCATCATTTCGGCAGCCTTAGAATACATCTTGGAATATGGTCGAATGAACTCAGCTGCATCCCCCCCCTCTCTTTCCCTTTCTGCCTTCCCCATCTTCTTCTCCTTTTTGTTGCACCCTAAATAGACGCATCATTTCGGCAACCTTAGAATACATCTTGGAATATGGTCGAATGAACTCAGCTGCATCCCCCCCTCTCTTTCCCTTTCTGCCTCCCCCATCTTCTTCTCCTTTTTGTTTTCATTTCCACTGTTTTGCGTAGTCCTTGTTATGTTCTATGTCTAAATGTTAGCTGCAGGAGGGATGTGTTAGTTCACACCTCATGCAGTTTGGTTTGTGTAATCTTGTAGTTTTCTTGTGTAGCTAGTTCCATTTTGTAGTTATGTATTCTTGTAGTTTCGTAGGTTTTGATAATTTGATATAAAAAAATATGCTGTAACTTGTGCAATGCAATGAAGGCAATGAACTGGCATACCAAAGAATAGGCCATTTCGAGAACTCAAAGGGAGACTGGGAGAGCAGGTAATTCTGGTGAACGGCGGACACAAATCTTGTAACTGGCTTCCACTGAGCTCCTATGAATGAATGAATGATAGATTCCATCCACGTAATTCTTGCTTTTAAATTAATGCTTGAGATGAAGAAACATCTGGGTAATGATTGTCCAAAGCGCAGCCAGAAGAATGTTTCATTTTGATTCCTATGCCTCGTCATGGAAGAGAGACTACAGATAACCGAGAACCGTTCATTGAAACTTGCACGATTCAGTAACACTTACAAATGTACTAAACTTTCATTATACCCATCAGTTAACTGTGTTAAATTTCTCTTGAATCCTCTGTCAGTTACACAAATTTCCATCTGTATTCGTTTGGCCATACATTGTGTTGTGTTGTTGCAGCTGCTTATCGAAAATACATATGAACTAATTTTGAATATTTTCCGAAACAAGGTTGTTAACTGAAATGGTGTAAACAGTAGAAGGTTAGAGAGACTACAATGTTTGCCGTAGAAACGCAGCTTTGCCAAGCCTCGATCAAGGAGCTTTGGTAGTTGTGCAAGTTGATGTTGCTAACACAACAAAGGTGTGGAACAGTGTAAGTTACTATGCAAATTTCGTTGAACCAATTCCTTTTGCACTGAATTACAATCTACGCAACTTTAACCCACAGGGAGAAGACAAAGCTAATTAAAGTCTCTCTCGAAATAAATGCGACGTTAGCACATAGTCGTCCGCTCGTTATGGTCAATGTCACGTGAGATATGTAATGGTGCAAAAAATCTATGTTTCAATTTCAGTTTCATATATTTTGAATTCCACTGCATACAATTTATGAACTAACTAAGCAGACAAATAACTAAACTAAACTTCATGCTTTCTGAAATCATTCTGAAGTCATTCTGTGTACCCTCACAAATCATTCCGTGTTTTGTCAAATCATTGCGTGCTTTCCAAGGGAATCTTCATACCTTTGGTCTTTTTTTATGGTCCGTAGGGAGGGATGGTGAAGGTAATACCTGGTTGCGCAACAGTATCAGTCAAGTGCTTCAGAAGGACTGTAGTCTTCTTCCTTCGGAATATTACATTCACACACAGGCTTTTTTATGCAGACGGCAAAATCATATATGCTGAAATGAATTCCTTGAATCCAAGGACGATTCTTACAAGAGGTTTACTCATCTTAATAGCAGTATTATTACTGGTTGAAAGATCAGATGCTTGGAGGCGGAGGAGGGCTAGGAGATGCACGGCTGTCAGTTGCGTTGTATCTTCTTGGACATCCTGGAGTACATGCATAGCAAACTGCGGAGCAACAGGTTCATTCATTTGCTTCTTCATTTTAAAATATCTATCCAGGTATAAGTTTCATATGTAGATATTTTACAAACTGGTCTGTTTAAAATAAAATTAAAGGAAAGAGACTGAACTAAGAACAGAAGAAATTCATCTACCTAATTTACAATATAATACGCTATAACACCTGATTTACGATAAAATATCTAATAGAAATGAAAAAGAAATAGAAATTAAAGTTACACCGTCTCCTATGGAAGGTGTTGGGGCGTAATTCTGTGGTGTAATTTTGTGATTTTGCAGTCAGAACAGTCAGGCGGGTGGGTTCGAAACCAGGTAGGGCCCCACCACTTGAGCGTCAGGACAAGGGTTCGCGGGCTCGACAAGTGCTTCGCTAAAAACACCCAAATTCACCTTCATCTAGAGTCGTTCCTTGAAAATTTTCAACGAAGGTGCCAACTTTCTCTTTCTAAGGGACAGTGCAGAATTTTTTGACGTGGCCGGTGGAGAACAAACATCTTGCAGAGAAATCTCCTCGCCCCGTATGAAATTATTGCAACTTTCCTGTATTCATCACAACAGATGTTGCATAGTACCAACGATGGATTGTCAAAGACTATATCAAAATAAATTCTTGTCCTTGCGAGTCTTTGTCAACGAAAAAATCGACTTTGAAGATGAAGAGAGATGACTTAAGAATCATTCTTGCAAACAACTGACGAGGAGATTTTGTGCCATTTTAAATACACCTTCCAAGCATTTCTCATCTTGTATGATTTACAGTTTTGTTCTCAAAATGAACCATGCATTATTTCAAACTTTTTCTTGAACTTTGTAAAATGCTAATGTTTTATATTTTAATAAAAGTGCTGACCCAGTACTGTACAAGCTCAGAAACATTGTTGCCCCGTTGCTTGAGAGGGGAGGGGGGAGGGTGACAGGGTAGTGGTACCAAGGTACCAGAGGGGTGGTACCTATTACAATATTGTGCAAATGTGGTGGAACCTGGTACCATAGGTGGGGGTACCGGTACCAAACCTATATGAGTAGGTACCAATAAAAATTTCGTCCATGGATGTTTTTGGAATTCCTAGAACAAATTTTAGCCTTTAAAAGTGCGAACAGTGACACAGATGCCATGATGACGTGGTCAGGAATGATTTGGTCTTGCCTATTGGTCTCACGAGGAACTGACGTAGACCTCCTTTCAGAATTCGTCATATTCATGATTAACTGTACTATATTAATTATCAGTTAATTATTAGCTCCTTCCTCCAAAATTGGTGGTGCTAATACCTTCAGTTTGGGTGGAACGTGGTACCTTATGAGTTGGTACCGGTGCCAAAGACTCCCCTGTCACCCTCTCTTACTTACGTTTTGCACCGGTCATGTTATAAAATAAACATTGCATTGTCCCTAAACTGTTGCAAAGTTTTGCACAGCGATAAGAAAAGCCTTTGGCCTTGAAAGTATTTACTAACGGTAAAGATCAGTTTGTGATGATCGCAAAGACCATTCCTTGCAAGGCATAGTGGATGAAACAGTCTTTGACAGGCAACGTACCAATCAATTTTTCACGCAACAAGCTTTTAACCCCTTCCCCCTCTATCAAGACTCTCTAATAAACCTCTCGGTTCTAAAAGCTAGATTTTGAACAAAGTCCCCCCAGTTTTCTCTGTTAAGCCCCCCAACACCAACTGCAAAAATTACCAAAGGTTTTCCATTACAAGTTGCATGTTGATTTTGATATGGTTCGAGTTTAAAATTTGTGAATTTGACGCTTAGAATTGCGCTTTGATAGAGTTTTTTACGATGCAACTGTTTTAAGAGTTGCTTGGTTAAAAGGATATCTTACGAGAAGGAATTGCTTCGACACCTCTTTATGGGACCAAGACCAGGGGGAAATCAATCCTTTATTTGATTAAAAAGAACAATAGGCGCATTGTTTGAAAAAGCAAAACAATAGATCTAAGTAGGGACGAGGGGGCAATTGCCAGTCCAGAGTATGCTGAAAAGGCTACATCATCCCAGGGCGGGCGAGTTTCTTGAGGCTTTGCATTTACAGTCATTGCAGTTGAAAACTATATAACAAACATTTTGGATGACAACTTCTCTGAGTAAAGCCAGTATGCAGCACTCCCTGACCACTGGTATTGCTAGATTACTTCTATTCGTTTATGAATAGGAGTCACACCATAAGCGTAACCGTCAGGCAAATCCACAAGATATCTGTGACAAGATGTAGGAGATCCCCGCGGGATAGGGGCACTTAGTATACCATATTTTGCTGACGGGATATGCTCTCCTTTCCGGCTATCGTTTTCGTCCTCTTTTCAAGCACAGGGTATTGAGAGAAGGCAATTTTCTAGAGGCCAGTTTAAAATTGGTATGTTTTCAAAAGAAATCGTCATTTCATCGTTTTCCAGTGAATTTTTACGTTTACGATACACTTTTCATCGATTTTCTAAAGTCGGCTATTATTTGGAGGGAAAATTGTAAAGATGGGTGAACAAATTTTTTCTTTGAGCGTACAGCTCCGTATTGATGAAAATTAAATGACCCCCTTGAAAAAGAATTTCAAATTTTCCTCCATGAAATCATAATGCAAGAACAGTCTCAAGCAAGCTTGTTTTCAAAATGTTTCAAATGCTGAGATTTTGAATGTCACAAGAGAATGTCTCATTTTGCGTCATCGCAAATCTCACGTGACCATAACAAGCAGGCCGCAACAAAAAGGCCGCATCGTTGCGTGCCATCAACTTGAGATAATTTTTAATTGGCCTTCTCGTGTCCCTGAGGATTGGTCAAAGATGGCATAAATTGCATGGTAACTGCTGCACCACACAGCTTTTGTTGCATAAACAACATCAAAGGCTACAAGTTGTACAGCACAACCACCAAGCTTGATTTAGTTTTTGTTGAGCTGAGTTTCTATGAAAATTGTGGTAAGCTTTCATCTGTAACAAAATGTAAGAGATCCCGGTGAGATGGGGGCACTAGGGGCACTTCGTATACAGTATTTTCCCGGCGGGATATGTACTCATTCCCGGCTATCGCTTTCGTCCTCTTTTCTAGCGCAGGCTATCGATAGATCGAGAGAAGGCAATTTTCCTAGAGCCAGTTGTCCAGAAGGGCATCTTTTTAGAACACATTATCATCCCTTCTTTTTCCAGTGAATTTTTACGTTTTTGGGTACACTTTTCACCGATTTTTCTAAAGTCGGCTATCATTGGAGAGAAAAGTCTAAATCCGAGGGGCACTTCACTCATTGGAAAAAGAGTACTAGATTTTTTCATAACAAAGAGATTTATACGGATTTTTGATGGATTTTTCTTGAAAACAAAAGGATTTTCGCTTAAGGTGTACGAGATTTTTGGGAGTGAAATGCCCCTCGTCTAAATCTGGGTGAGAAAATTATTTCTCTGAGTGCACAGCTCCGTACCGATAAAAGTTATATGACCCCCTTCGAAAAGAACTCCATGAAATCATAATCATTGAATAGTCTCATGTAAACCCTGCAATTACATTGCTATGATTCAAATGCTGAGATTTTTCCCAAATCTCACGTGACATTAGCCGGTGCCAAAGACCATAACGAGCGGGCTGCAGCCACAACAGCCTTCACGTGGCATCAAGTTGAGATAATTTTTAATTAGCCTTCTCGTTTCCCTGTGGATTGGTGGATTAGCCACTTTTAGATCGCATAGATTGCATGGTAACTGCTGTACCACACAGCTTTGTTGTAATAGCAACATCAAAGAGTATTGCACAACCACCAAAGCTCCTTGATAGAAGTTTTGTTGTGCTGCGTTGCTATGACGAATATAGCACGGTTTCATCAAATTCCTTTCTTAAGTCTTCCAGAAGGCATGATGCCATGAAAGATTTTTCAAAGGTTCCAATATTTGAGAAACCGTTCAAATTAAACCCCAAAAATTTCGCAGGAATGGATTTCAGAAGAATTAACTTCGGACTGGATCAGTGCCTATCTCTCTTCTCTTCCAAGTGCTTGCTCGTATTTTTTCGCAAGGAAGTAAAGACAAGTGGAAAACCATAGAAGTAGGAGCCGGGGGCACAGGGGGCTCGTGCCCCAAGGTTTTGCAATAAACAAAGAAATGCCTTTTAATCTTTAGGAAAAGCCCCCACGTTGTGCCCCCAAGGTTTGAGGTGCTTCCTACATCCCTGTGGAAAACTGTTTCTCACTAGAGTCCAGTAGTTTAGCTACCCACTTGTTATCTTCCATTGCATTAGAAAAAGCGGAATTGAAAAGCAAGCATTCACGGGAAAGATAGAATGAAAAGAGAGTCACTCCCATCTTCAAATCGGGCTCGAGAAGTGATGCCAATAATTATAGACCTATGTCAGTCATCTCCGTTTTTTCGAGAATTCTAGAAAGAATCGTGCATGACCAGATGTATGATTACCTAAAATCACGTGGCATCTTGACGATTAGCCAATCAGCTGCTCAGAAATTCTGCTCAACGTTAACATCTTTACTTAACAGTACGGAGTTTTGGTGTGAAAATATTGATCACAAAAAGGTTAATTTGGCAATATGATAATAATCATTAAGTTGTTTACAAAAGATAATCCTGTAAGATAAAATATCACTTTGGTTGAAGAGTTATTTCTTCGACGTTACAGCACGTTAGTTCTTGAGAGTTCAGTTCCTTCTTGCTCATTCAACTTACTTTTCCAGCGAATTTTAGCGAAAAATTTGGAGTGAATGGCAAATTTTCTGCTGCCTTGCCTCTTCATTAGAAATAGGCAAGTATCATTATTGGCTAATGTTTAGATGTACTTGGAGCATTTTCAAAATTTGACCCCTTGTTTCTGGCCAGGTCCAACAATCCTTAGATTCCAATTCCGATAGATGGGCATGCTCTGATCAAATTTTATGGTGACTTTCAATTGCACTCCATTGCACGCTAGATATGCAGAAGGAGCGCAATTGGCTACACGCCTACCAAAATATTCCTAGTAAGGCCTGCAGACAACAATACTGCAAGCTTAACTGCTATGAGTCTAGGGCTAAGACTGGCACATGCGGGATTCCCCAAGGATCCTGTTTGGGTCATCTTCTGTCAACAGTGTATCTAAATGACTTTGAAAAATGTTTGAAAGCATCTAAGGCTGGCATGTATGCTGATGATATACCCAAGTATCGTTGGCATCTTCAAGTGTCAATGAGTTGGGTCGCAAAGCCCTAGATGAATTAAGTAACATCTTTGAGTGGATGAGACTGAATAAGTTAAGTGCTAATCCACAAAAAACTGAATATATATTCATAGGGCACCCAAATAGAACTAATGAGATATTCGAGCAAGAAAAACTCAAATTAAATGGCTCAGAAATAAAACGAGTGAAGAAAACGAAATCATTGGGGGTAATTATCGATCAAGGACTCATCTGGGAGGACCAGTTTAAAGCAAGCGAAAGTGCGCTAGGGCCTTGCTTCTTTAAAAACCCTGAAAAACATTGTTTCACAATCTCAACTAAGCAATGTCTATCGTGCGCTCATAGAGAGTCATATAAGATACGCTGATGTCATATGAGGTAGTGTATCCAACTCCAAAATGGAATCATTACAGCGTTTTCAAGACAGGTCCATTTTTATAATTGACACGTCCAGGATAAAGGATGACTGGTCGAAGAACTTTTTACAAGTTAAACAACTCATTACGTTTGATCGATCAGTCATGACATATAAGATCCTGAACAGGGTATGTCCAGAAAACCTTTGGAATAAATTTCAGCGGAGATCTCATTACTCTAACTACAATACTAGATTTTGTGAGAACCTTCAATTCCAAAGTATAATCTGGAATATTCTAGAAAGAGATTTTCTTACACAGCTCTGAAGGCTTGGGACGAGATTCCTATGAATATTAGGGAGCTCCCTACCTTGTTTCAATATAAAAACAGTTAAAAGTCATTTGATGATCTAAAAACCAATGCAAACACGGCCCCCTGGAATATCAGCAGTAGTTTTCTTGTCTAAAAGAATAATTGTAATTAGATTTCTGTTTTTTAGATAAAGTTATTTTGCTGCTGAAGGTTCTCAATGTATAAAGAATTAGAAATATCAAAATAGAGAGGGAAATAGGGGATTACATTTTGCCACAGAAGTTATTATTATTATTAATTCTTTATTTAAAGTAGGCTAGTATAAAATAGCTAAATTAAAGCTAATTAAGGCCTACTAACGAAAGTAATAGTGAGAAATAAAAAAATTTACAATAAGAAAAAATGCTATTTACAAGTTCACAAGTCTTGTGATAGGTGGTAGGAAGTGTTTAAACGACATGGAAAAGGTAGAGGGAGTAAAGCCTCTCTTTAATGTAGGGGAAGAAACTGTTTCTATCATAAAGCAGGCAAAATACCTAGGAGTAATGGTTGATCAACACTTGAACTGGAAAGAACAAATTTCTACTATTAAGAAAAAAGTTTCCAGAGGAATAGGGATGTTGAAATACTCTAAAAAGTATCTCCCTCTTCTCACAATACAAAGTATGTATAAAAGTCTTGAAGAACCATATTTTAGATATTGCTGCCCTGTATGGGGAAGCTGTGGCACCACAGCAATAAACGAACTACAAAAACTTCAAAATCGGGCTGTAAGAATAGTTACTAACAGTAGATATGATGCTTCTGTAAAGCCTATCATCAAGAAACTTGGATGGCTCACTGTCAGTGAAATTATTCGAATGGAGACAATTGAGTATGGTATACAAATCTATCAATGATCTGGCTCCCACTTACCTTACAGAAATGTTCTCAAGACTCTCGGATAGAAGTAAGAGAGAATTACGCAATACCAGATCTGATCTAGAAATTCCCTTGCGAAAATCTGCAAATGGCCAAAAATGCTTTTCATATAAAGGCGCGACAATGTGGAACTGTCTCAGCCTAGAATCAAAATTGTCCCCGACTTTGAAAACTTTCAAAAAAAGCATAGCAAACCTTGCATCTAGCTAATTTCTCTCTCACATCACATGCTACCATATCATGATCATATCTATAATTTTTTATACACTTTGCTAATAGCTGTATAGATCTTATTGATTGTAGTTTTATTTTTGATTTATGTGTAAATTTAGATTCTTTTCTTTTGTAAGTATTTTTAACAGGGTACATTGCAAACCAGTTAGCTGAATGTTTTACCCTGTATAAATATCATAAAATGAAATGAAATGAAAACATTAAAAATCCTAGATTTGGTAAAAAGATTCGACAAAGTGCAGAATGGAGAGGAATGTCAACATCAGTACCCATAAAAAGTACGGTATCGATTAAAGGACAAGTCCGGGGTTGGTATAATTGTTGATTACTCAAGAGAATACACTGTTGTCAATTGTGTGTAGTATTTATACTCAATTTGTTTCTCTTTAGCTACATATTTCAATCTGCTTAGAATTGCAAAATGACGTCATTTTCTATGACGTCACCTTATGGTGATCTGAACGAGGCTACTAATAGCCTCCTTATCGCTCCCTCGCGCACTCCACAACAACAACTCCACAACAACAACCTCCCTCCACATTGATATCTCCAACAACTTTTCCAACAACAACAAAATACAAAATGGCGATGAAAGTAAGGGGCACAAGCCATTACATCGAAACGTGGAAAGAATCGCGATTGGTGTTCAGCAGTTGGTAAGGTTGCCTTTTACCAATAGGGTAAACCGGGGTAATTTGGGACAATTTTGTCATTTTTGACGTATAACTACTTACTTGGTTGCATATTTGAATAAGAAAAGACTGTCACCTTTTTATATATTTGAGTTACTAAATAATTGATATTGAGAAAACCATTTTCTTCACTCATGTGGTTGCTGATACATTAGCGCATAAATGATGCTGTCCCAAATTACCGCATCTGGGGTAATTTGGGACAGCAATGACGACCAATGATTTCCACCTGCAAATGATACATAATTATACCTAAACCAGACTAAAGTTTTTTCAATGCGCAGAGAACATTGGTTTTGACTCCGAAAAATTGCGCAGAAGAAATTCTATCGCAAACCATTTGTGCGCGGATTTTAACGCAAAATACTGCATTTGCGCCTAGATCTCCGCTGCATCCTTACTCAACGAGGCCCTCGCTGCGACTATCTCTCGCATTACTCTTGTCCTTGCCTCATCAAACCATCCAGACCAAGAGCAGAGCTACAAGGATTGTATTGAAAACACTCCATTCTTAGAGGGAGCAAAAGTTTCAAGCCTTTTTTTTTGAAAACTGCGTGGGTAACGCAGCAAACAGGATTGAAAACCTGTGCGGAAATTGGTCTTTCAAAGAACTTTGCGCAGACAAAAAACAAGCCAGAAATTTTTGTGCGGGGAATGTGTTCCCCGCGCAGACCAAACTTTACAGTCTGGTACCTAAAGGCAAATTTGAATAGAAAATAATTGTAACTGCCATGGTTCACTTGAATTTCATCAAAAATGGCCTCTTTAATAAAAAAGGCAATCTTTGAAAGATACTAGGCCACTCACTTGTCGTTCTGGGGGCCATCTCAAATATGTCTATTTTTCACAAGTGCACTTCAAAATTGATCAAAATGACTATTAACAAACAAATGTAATATAATTTTCTCAGCTTATACAAAATTGTGCAATTTTTGAGCCATGTTCCAAATTACCCCATGGGTGTCCCAAATTTCCCCTGTCCCAAATTACCCCGGTTTACCCCAGTCTTATCAGCCCTGGACTTGTCCTTTAAGTTTTCAATGAGGGTTTTCACCTAACACACCTAAGAACTTTGAGAAATTTAGATTTCAGTCCCAGGATGTTTCTATGAAAAATACATCCCATTCCTAAAACGTTTTGTTCCAAAAACCATCCCAAAACTGGTGCACAGCCCCATGTAATCGTAGTGATGTACCCCCTCCCCTCCCTCCTCCCCCGTTGATGGAGTCGAACATAAGGGGCCATCGAATTTCGATTTTCATATTTTCTTAACGGCAATTGGCCATTATGGGGGGATAGGGTCTTACCCTTAGGCCGTTAAGAAAAATTAAAAATCGTACGGAAGTCTCCATAAGGGAATTTGTTGAAAAGAGTCAATAAAATCTTGACAAATAATGTATGAAGTGTAGAGTAAAACAGTTTTATCATGCCTCCTGATATGGCGTATCTTTGGTTGAAGTCAATGTTCTACAAGGCATCTGTTTACTGCTCCCCAAGTCTTACTTAGACAGGCCTTACTGGGAATGGTGTGCGATTGCTCTCGCACACCTTGGCACACACCTCCTCTTCCCAAGGAGTGCAATAGATTACACGTCTCCCCTTTCCAAATGAGGATTACCTTGCATTTAACCAAAGATCCTTAATGATTTGAAATGATTATTAAAGTTGTTTACAACAGATAATCCTGTAAGATCACTTTGGTTGAAGAGTTACAGTATTTATTTGACCTTACAGTATGCTAGTTCTTGAAGGTTCAGATCATTCTTGTCCATTCAATTTACAGTACCATTCCAGCGAATTTTAGCAAAAACTTAGAGAGAATGGCAAGTCTTGTTCTGGCTTGCCTCTTCGTTAGAAACAGGTGATTGTCAATTGCACTCCACTGCACGCCTGATATGCACCAGGAGTGTGATTTACCACACACCTACCAAATATTCCCAGTAAGGCCTGCTTAGACCAAAGATTTTAGGTCGATTGGAGGCGCGTTTGGTAGAAGGCCGTTAACGGGGGAGGGGGGAGGGGGTTCTGATCTTAAAGGCCAAATGCCCTTAAAAATTACAAAAATTGAAAGTTGATGGCCCCTAACAGATGTTTTAGTGCATGCGGCAAATTCTCCCCTTGAATTGATTGTTTGCTCATTTTGATGGTAGATTTTCTCTGTTTAAAGGTAGAAGTACAAGAACACGTGTTGTGACCCGTTCTGCATCATGTGGAGGTTCCTGTCCTTATGCATTGTCTGGAACTCGTTTCTGTGATTGCACATACACTAACCCTGCTTTTGGACCTTGTTCTCACTCATGTGGTACCACAGGTAACCTGTTAGACTAATTAATTTACACAAATTTAATGAGTCTAGGAACCCTTAGGCTGCATTAAAATAGCTGATACCACCAGACAATCTCTTTCCCAGAGTGAGGTCTACTCTTCCTCTACCTCTACTCTGAATCACAGGTGGTTGGGAATCCCTCAGTAATACTTCCATGATTCAGTAAAAATTGTAAAAAGAAAATTTCAACTTAGGCCATTTAAGTATGTCAAATTGTTGTTGAATCCTCTATCAGTTTCTCAGACTTTCATCTTTATTCGTTAGGCAATACGTTGTGTTGCAAAGACTTTTGAACCACGTTTAGTGGGGGGCACATGCCCCACAAGATTTTGCAATAAACAAAGAAGTGCCCTTTTTATTTTAACAAAATGCCCCCAAATAACAAGGTGAATACTGGCTTTTCGGAGGAGCATTTCACTCATTCAAAAGAGCATATGAGATTTTGTGAAAACAGAAGGATTTTACAGATTTTTGATGGATTTTTCTTCAAAACAAAAGGCATTTTGCCAAGGGTGTACCAGATTTTACCAGGCTGAAATTCCCTTCAGGTTCTTTACATTTCACAAGAAAGAACGATTGCCAAAAAATATGGCACATGTTTCACAAAATGCCCTTTGTTACCCTCTTCACAGAAGCTAGGAATAGTGAAGTGTGAGCGAAGGGAGGACTGTTATGTCCTTGCTTGCAAAAATGTTTTGTAAAATTTTTGAAGATGGAATTATGTAAAAAACAGATATTCTTCTTATTTGTTCCTAAACTTCTTCAATTTACAGGTATACAATCAAAAACAAAAGTTCTTGCTAGCCCAGCTGGCTGTGGTAAAGTCTGCCCTTCCATAACAGAGACTCAGAACTGTAGTCGAGTTTGCTGTCCAAAGAATTGTAATGTTACCTCGTGGACATTCTGGGGAGTATGTAATGCTGCATGTGGTGCAACTGGTAAATATGAATATGTTCATAATAATAATCATAATACTCATAATCATAATAATCATCGCCGTCATCATGATCTAATCATCATCATGATCATCATCATCATCATCATCATCATCATCATAATCATCATAATCATCATAATCATCGCCATCATCATCACCATAATCATCATAAGGCCGAATTACAGCGATATTGTCTAAACATAGAACATAAAACATGTTCCCATGTTATGTCAATCAATGACATAAAACACAATGGGCTATTTTTCATTTCCCAATTCCCCAAGAAGCTGCATTCACGTCTGTTGATTAATCTTAAGACATACCAAATATAAAAGTATGAACATTGGAAATTAGACACGCAATTATGCTACTGGAGCCTTTACACTTCTGCGGAGGAAAATTTATATCGGTCTGCGGAGGAGGTATTAATTTTTCCTCGACTGCAGTATAATTCTGTGGCAATCAAGCATAACTGCTATGTCTAACCACACATGCTATGAATTTGAAAAGAACTACGTGAATGACATGGCAATTCATTCTACACTTTCTGCTGTCCATTTGGTGCAAAAGTGATGAGAAAACACCACGGTGAAACCAGTTTTCTACTTGTATCTTCTGCAGCGGTTCCATTCCTCATTCAGAGGAGAAAGAGCAAAGGTTCCCTCTCCCGTCGAACTTCCCCCCTTCGAATTTATAATTCAAACGCCAAATTCCATCACAGCAGAAAATCAGATGAAAAGCCCCCTATTACCCACGTAGTAAACTTTGACAATGCGCCAAACAATTGGCAATACTAGAAATATCAAATTAATGGATCAACGGGAAGGTGCTACAAATTCCAAATTCACACATGTTGTGTCAGGATGGCTCGCCTCACACCATAAGGACCCTCAACTTACGCTCATCTCATCTCATTGAAATTATGTCGCTGTTGTTGCTTCAATGAGGGCCTTATTTCCCAACAGCTTTTTTCAAAACGGCAAAAGGTTTCCTGCGGGGCACAGATCTGTTCTCCTACCAATCAGAATGGAATGTTTCGAATGGCTTGGTCGGATTGGCTGACTTTTCCTCAATTTAAACTTCCCGCCAAAAAGCGCCGTTCACGATCAACGTCTCGGTATACCGAACAAATTTAGGAGATCTTTTGCGTCTCCAAACAGGCAAGATTTCACTTGTTGGTAGGAAGTTTTTTTGCTTACATAGCTCGAAGAAACATCTGTCTAAACACTCATAGCTTGTTTTACAGTGAAGTACTCCAGGAAGATCGCTTTTTTGGCGTTTTGGGGTTGGTGGTTCGAGAAAAATTAGCAGGTGATTTAGGCCATGTCCGTTTCTGGAAGCGTAGGACATGAGTCTTAGTTATAGCATATCAGTTCAGGCAAGGAGCAAAATATGACGTTTCATCAATCTAGCTCGCCTATTGCAGAAAATTTAACACTGATAAAGTCCTATTGCTCTATTGCTCATGTTCTTTCTACATTTCTTTGAATTTATCGGTAGCTAAATTTCAAATTTTAAGGGAATCAGACCAGAACACGAAATGTGATAGACGCAGCATCTTGTGGCGGGACTTGTCCAGCATTAAGTGAAAGTAGAAGCTGTACAAAAAGATGTTATGGTAAGCAAGCCTTCGTTGACTATATCATTTTAACTGCCAAGTTAGTCAAAAAATATATCTAATAATATGTGGCAATACTGATATGCAAGTCTTCATACATTGTATCTCTTTTCAACTACCAAGGGAGTTAAAAATGTATCTAATAACATCAGGGCCGCCGAAAGGGGGCCTGGAGGAGCAATTTTTCCCAGGGTCTAAGGGACCTCATAATTGAAGAATTTTGACATTTTGACGGCAAGAAATCTGAAAGGAGTGATCGAAAAACTTTTCTGCTCGCTTTGCTCGCAGAGGGCCTCCATTCCCCGTTCTGCACCTGGGCCTCGGAAAGTTCTCGGCGGCCCTGAATAACATGTAACAATACGGGTAAGCAAGCCTTTGTTGTTTGTGTCATTTTAAGTACCAAAGGAGTAGAAAATCTGTGCATTAACATTTGGCAGCACAAAGCCTATCAATGCAACGTTTTTGAGGAGATTACTGGCGCTTGCAGAGTAAATATGGAACGAGACAAACTTGCAAGAAGTTGCTCAAGACTGGATGTTTTGAACGAAATATGGAGACATTCAAATGGAAAATAAAGTCAAATTGATCCTTGAGTCGTTGGTAAAGGAATCATTTAGCTCAAGAATACAAACTAGGCCCTTTTGGGGGCAACGAATGAGTTTTAATCAGTAAGAAGTTTAGGCCCAGATCACATTTCAGGTTGAAATGGCTGAAAATTACTTTCAACTTTGAGTTGTAATTAAAGGGACAGTGCTTGGGTTATTGCTTAAGGCAATATCCATGATCGCTGAGATTTTTATCCTTGTACAGTAGTATTCCGTATATAAGGAACAATGTTTTCAATTTGAGGCCTGGGTTGTTTCTTATAATATGAGATGCAAAGTTCAAATCAGGGTAAAGTTTTTTAAGTTTCTTATTAGAAAAGTCATGTACTATCAATGAACTACCGCGATACAAGCTCCATTTTCACATAAACTACACTATTTTGATTTGTATTTGTAAGTTTTCACCACCAAGAAAAGGTATAATTATTCCAGGAAAATGGTTTCTACTTCATATGCATGTAAAATTCTTGTTTTCATTTGAATTTGTACAGTCTGATTCAACTGCAAAGCTGAATTTGTTATACGTTTCAAATTCCTAATATATGCATAATTTTTGAATAAGAAACAAGCCTTTTTTCAGACCTGCACCAGTTTCTTATAAGAGAGGGTATTATTTTAAAAATCAAGGTCTAGTGTTTCTTAAATTTGTGTTTCTTATATGCGGGACACTACTGTATCTCATTTGCATCGACTTTTATCGATGTCAATATTCTTTGACCGGAAGGTGAACGTAATTTCGGCTTCAAATGAGATTTTCTTGCAACCATGCTACAAACTGTAGAGGGGCATCCTTCCTACTGATTTATCAAAGAAAATGCCATGTAATCATTGTAACTTAGCAGCAATTTCAATGTTAGTAAGGGTTCTCAAGAATTCACTTCTAACGGCTGATTTGGTATCACATGGCTAGAAAGGGGCTATTTGATTGGCTGAAACCGTGAAATTGAATGATTTCCGTGTACTTCAGCAACCAGCAAGGATTTGAGCTGTATGCTTGCCGCCATTAAATTCTTATTCTGACATGTGGCAGTCTTCTCCTGCGCTGCGAAGTTATGTCTCTACGAGAAATGCTAAGGCTTCCCAATTAATTATGTTAATGCTGTGTTCCAAATAAGCCTGTAAAGCACGTTTAAACTAGCCTGCGTGCAGACTCTACAGTCAGTGCGGAGGAGCGAAAAGGAGAAGAAAGCTCCCTGTAGAGTCTGCGCAACGGCGACCAATTTTGTGTTTTGAGTTCTCAGATTTCGTGGAACTGTTTGGGAATTGTTGCACGATTTAAGTTTTGTTCTTGCTCGTGTTCAGCGCGTTCTGCTTGAAAAAAATTTTGGTATAATGTTTGTTACACGCAAAATAGGCTGAACATGAGTAAGAACAATATTTAAATCGTGCAGGCAATCCCCAACGGTTCCACAAAATCTGAGAACTCAAAACACAAAATTGGTCGCCGTTGCGCAGACTCTACAGGGAGCCTCCTTTTCCTTTTCGCTCCTCCGCACTGACTGTAGAGTCTACACGCAGGCTAGTTTAAACAAGGTTGCATCAATTAAGTTCCAGAAATTTGGAACTGTGGTACAGCAAGCTTGCACTGACTAATTCGTAGACCTTTCCTTCTTTTGGCAAATAGGGCTACAAGTCACTCATACCCTTATAAGTGATGTACTGTTTATGATTTCAGCTCGTCGCAGTCCACCTACCGTACCGCTATCTCACGTGACCGTGAACGAATCATCAACACTAAGCCTTAATTGTAGCTCAGGCTTACCTGCTACGGGCATCAGATACATATGGCTGAAATATGACACCAGTGGATCTACTTTTGAGATCATCAAGTCTGCTGTGCTTTCAATTCCTTCTGTCAATAGAAGTGATGCTGGTATTTATATTTGCAACATAACTGCTTCCATTGGATCGCTGATTTATAAAAATGTTTCCGTTGCTGTCCAGTGTAAGTAAATTTTTAGACCACAATTTTTAACATTTTCATTTTTATTACAGTTCCAGATTATTGGTTCTAAATATGACTTTGTGCCAAAATGGATCAAATTAACGAAACCCCAGTCTAAGTACACCACAGTGATAACAAGGGCAGATATCATAACACAATAGCATCAGTTGCCTTGTTTCACACCTCAATTCAAAGTGAATAGCAAATGCAAGCAGATGAAATTCTCTCATCCAGCAATTTAAACAAACGTAAGCCGCAAAGTTGCCCTGAAACTAGTACGGCAAACTCTCACTTGGTGCGGGCGAATGGAAGTTTTTAAAAGAAGTTATATGCTTCAGACGAAATGTGCTTCAGATGAAAAGCTCTATGCAACAGATTTTGCAGCGATTGTAAATTTTGAGTTAATGTTAGTTTTTAGCATGGTCCCCTGTAAATCAGTTATTGAGAAGAAGGGTTTGAAAAGACAGAAGAAGGGTTTGAAAAGACAAGACAAGTAAATAAATCAATTAATCAGTCAATCAAATCAATCAAATCAATCATTCAATCAATCAATCAACCAAATCAGTCAATCACTCAAATCAATCAACCAGTCAATCAAATCAATCATTCAATCAAATCAATCATTCAATCAATCAAATCAGTCAATCACCCAAATCAATCAACCAGTCAATCAAATGAATCAGTTAATCAAATCAAGCAAATCAGTCAATCTATCAATCAATCAATCAATCAAATCAGTCAATCACTCAAATCAATCAACCAGTCAATCAAATCAATCATTCAATCAAATCAATCATACAATCAATCAAATCAGTCAATCACCCAAATCAATCAACCAGTCAATTAAATCAATCAGTTAATCAAATCATTCATTCAATCAATCAATCAAATCAGTCAATCACTCAAATCAATCAACCAGTCAATCAAATCAATCAGTTAATCAATCATTCAATCAATCAATCAAATCAGTCAATCACTTAAATCAATCAACCAGTCAATCAAATCAATCAGTTAGTCAAATCAATCAAATCAGTCTATCTATCAATCAATCAATCAATCAAATCAATCAGTTAATCAAATCAATCAAATCAGTCAATCAATCAATCAATCAATCAAATCAGTCAATCACTCAAATCAATCAACCAGTCAATCAAATTAATCAGTTAATCAAATCAACCATTCAATCAATCAATCAAATCAGTCAATCACTCAAATCAATCAACCAGTCAATCAAATCAATCAGTTAATCAAATCAATCAAATCAGTCAATCTATCAATCAATCAAATCAATCTATCAATCAATCAAATCAATCAAATCAATCAAATCAATCTATCAATCAATCAATCAGTCAATCAATAAAATCATACGTTTTTACTCCGATTCACAGATTTGCAACTTATGATACAACATTGATGTTCATATTCTAGTTCATCCCACAATCCTGACGCATCCTAAGTCACAGACAGTCCCAGAGGGCTCAAATGTAACATTTTCATGCAGTGCAGATGGCTTTCCGACACCAGAAATTACTTGGAAGAGAGGCTCAATTTTACTTGTGAATTCTAGTAGCAGTTTGTATTCATCTGATGGTACACATTTAACATTAGCAAGTGTTACAAAGAGCGATGTTGCAAGATACACTTGTGTTGCTTCAAATGGAAACTCGGTTACTTCTAATGCAGCACAACTGATTGTAGGAAGTAAGTTTTTTTACCAGAAGAAAACCTGCTAGATCATAAAATCTTCTTGAAATCAAAAGCTACTGTCAAATGCTATATATCACAGTTTAGTTGACAGGCTTAGCCAGGACCATCAAGAAGGGAGGGGGATAGAGGGGGTAAAAGGTCCAGTTTTTGTGCCATAGAATTTTGTTACTGCTGTATATCACTGCTGTGCATTTTATAGCAATTTATCTGCTTTAAAAGGGTATTTACATGAACCTTCGACTTAGATGAAAGTTTTCGTGTCAGAAACCAAACTGTCGTATTGATAGTTCTTATTTATCGAAGCTGGTTCTATCCCAGCGAGTCAGTCGTTGGTGTCGTAGGGTCGTTGAGTTTCCGTTCACGTTGAATCTTTTCGGCCTTTGAGTCGCTCGTTCCCTCTAGCATCTCCAGCGACTGCAACGACCTGGTGGTGTGAACAAGGCATTACTAGCATAAAGCGACGTCCTTGATTCATAAATACAACTTTTTGTATAGCCTTTACACGGCATATTTAAGCAACTTTTTTGAATAATTAGTCATAAAAGGGGTGTTTCCCTCATTTTCCGGGAGACTAAAGTGCGTGGTCGCAAAAATTCTCTTGGGGGTGCGCCGCTAAGCCCCGTAGGGCCCGTCCCGATTACCATCATTAATTTTGGTAATTCTTCAATGATGGTAAATGGTAATTATCCTCAAGTAATACACAGTCCACATTGGTTTGAAGATCTGAAATGGCTGTAAATCGATCCCCTATTTTTGACGACATTTTGAGGATTTCTGGCATGCCCTTTCCCTCAAAATCCTTAATTTGCATAATTTACCGAGCCGAAAAAACTTTTAAAAAATATTGATAATGTAGGCTAGTCTTTTAGCGACAGAACAACGTTTGAAGCATTCCCACCGGCTTCTTACTTATTTTTTTATAACTGATTGCGTCGGTTCACTTTTTTGGGTCAGCCGGTATGCAGCATATCTCAACAAAGGCTGCATAAAGTAAGCTCCAGAAATCTGGAACGGTAAAAGTAAAACTCTCTCTAATTAATTCGTAGATCCTTTCTCCATTTGGAAAATAAGCCTACACATAGCACTGTGATCGAGGCATGGAATTAATACCAAAAAAGAATTTCGAGTATAAGCTATTTGCAGGGCCGATACCAGCCATGACTGTGTAGGGGGGCGAAAAATCAAACTTTTCCGGCGAAAAACCATTCACAACAACAGCAACAACAGCAGTTGTAGGAACATAAGTTAAATTTAGGCATTGTATGACCGATCTAGCTCCTTGGTAACTAAAATTTGTCCACATTTCGCAATCCAGCGTTGAAATCAACACAATTAGTCAATATCAATCAAAAATATGCCATAAAGTCAATAATTTCTGTTGGAATTTATGTTTTACCACTAATAAATTCATATTTTATGCATCATGTCTCCTCAAAATCCTCCAGAATTAGTCATTTAAATCACAATATTTCCAACAAGAGAGAAAAATTTTCCGACAAATGGTCTCGCCCCCCAATTGGCTTCGGCCCTGACGGAAGAGAAACGATACTATTGAACAGAACAAACATTTTTCAAATCGGAGTTGTAAATCCAGAGCTAAAATTTTTTAAAGTTGGCCTATGATGCCAAGTTTCGTTTACATTACCATGAGCCAGCTCTAAGAAATCATAACTCTTGACTAACAGCTCTGATTTGAAAAGTTTCTGTTTCTTCAATAGTATCGTGTCTCTTCCATATGATAGGATTATCAAATAGGTTCTACTCGAATTTTCATTTTTTGAAATTGATTCCATGCTTTCTAAAGAGCTGGATCACAGTGCATAGGGGACTGGCTCACAGTTCATAGGCTAATCTCTCATGCTCTTATAAATCTTTTATTGTTTATAATTTCAGATCTTCCCAAGCCTGTTCGCAATCCACCTACCGTACCGCTATCTCACGTGACCGTTAACGAATCATCAACATTAAGCATTAACTGTAGCTCAGGCTTACCTGCTACGGGCATCAGATACATATGGCTGAAATATGACAGCAGTGGATCTACTGTTGAGATCACCAAGTCTGCTGTACTTTTAATCCCTTCTGTGAACAGAAATGATGCTGGTATTTATATTTGCAACATAACTGATGCTTCCATTGGATCGCTGATTTATAAAAATGTTTCTGTTTCTGTCCAAGGTGTGTAAATTTTACGACCACGATTTTTATCATTTTCACTTCATTGCATATCAACATAAGATTAACAAGACAGTGCCAATAGAAGTGTTAGCTATTTTAGGAAGAATTTCAATCGAACGATAGTTGATACAACCCCTCCCCCCCAGTAACGACTCTGCCGGACCTTGAAAATAGAGCAGGGGAATTACGAAAACTTACATTTTCAGGGGGTATTAGAAATATCATGACGGGGAAATGAAATTTCAGGCTATGATGTATGATGGAACTTGTTTAATTTAGACGAGGCAGCAAAGATGTCAAAACAAAAACAAGGCGGGGCAGTTTTTAAACTCAAAACATCCCTTTCTTCCTTGACAACGCTGATGAACCATAAACCACTCCTTGTACTTTTTATTCGCTTTTTGGTCTTTCAGGGGTAATAGCTTTAAAAGTTGAAGCTTCTTCAGCAGAAGCAGCCTTCAACGTTTGTCCATTTTCAAAGGCTGTCTGGGCTTATCGTTATGTGCGTTTAGGCGCATTTTCTCCGGTGTAATTGAAAATCTTTTTCCATAGGCGTGCATTATTTTAGAAGTAACAGCCGCTTTGCTGCTCGGAAAAATCCGCCTAGTGGAAAACTGGCTTTAAACTGACCAAGGAACATCTCGAAAGAAGCTGAGCCCTTCAGCTACATACTGATACCTTGTTTGTTTTCATAAGGATTGTTTTCAGGACACTATGTGCAATCTGGCTCGTGAAGTGATTGTTAGATCACCCAGCACCTAAAATGCTCTTTGGTGGTTTACGTATGGGTGGATCTGCACATAAGGTGGCTCATAGACTTATGACGATGAGTCTCTTGTTTCCCTCTGCTCTTTGACTTAATGATGGCGCTTCAGTCAACAGAGACGCATGATAATACTCTGAAAAACCTGGTCCTATTTAGGCCCAAACTTTGCGATTCCTACAGTACAAATCAAATTGCAAGATTTGTGAATTACTATTGTCACGTGGTACATGTAATAGAATTTACGATTCGATCGAAGAATTGAGAACATAGGCTACTGGATCACAGTGCATAGGCGACTGGCTCACAGTTCATAGGCTAATGTCTCATGCTCTTATAAATCATTTAATGTTTATAATTTCAGATCTTCCCAAGCCTGTTCGCAATCCACCTACCGTACCGCTATCTCACGTGACCGTTAACGAATCATCAACACTAAGCATTAATTGTAGCTCAGGCTTACCTGCTACGGGCATCAGATACATATGGCTGAAATATGACAGCAGTGGATCTACTGTTGAGATCACCAAGTCTGCTGTACTTTTAATCCCTTCTGTGAACAGAAATGATGCTGGTATTTATATTTGCAACATAACTGATGCTTCCATTGGATCGCTGATTTATAAAAATGTTTCTGTTTCTGTCCAAGGTGTGTAAATTTTACGACCACGATTTTTATCATTTTCACTTCATTGCATATCAACATAAGATTAACAAGACAGTGCCAATAGAAGTGTTAGCTATTTTAGGAAGAATTTCAATCGAACGATAGTTGATACAACCCCTCCCCCCCAGTAACGACTCTGCCGGACCTTGAAAATAGAGCAGGGGAATTACGAAAACTTACATTTTCAGGGGGTATTAGAAATATCATGACGGGGAAATGAAATTTCAGGCTATGATGTATGATGGAACTTGTTTAATTTAGACGAGGCAGCAAAGATGTCAAAACAAAAACAAGGCGGGGCAGTTTTTAAACTCAAAACATCCCTTTCTTCCTTGACAACGCTGATGAACCATAAACCACTCCTTGTACTTTTTATTCGCTTTTTGGTCTTTCAGGGGTAATAGCTTTAAAAGTTGAAGCTTCTTCAGCAGAAGCAGCCTTCAACGTTTGTCCATTTTCAAAGGCTGTCTGGGCTTATCGTTATGTGCGTTTAGGCGCATTTTCTCCGGTGTAATTGAAAATCTTTTTCCATAGGCGTGCATTATTTTAGAAGTAACAGCCGCTTTGCTGCTCGGAAAAATCCGCCTAGTGGAAAACTGGCTTTAAACTGACCAAGGAACATCTCGAAAGAAGCTGAGCCCTTCAGCTACATACTGATACCTTGTTTGTTTTCATAAGGATTGTTTTCAGGACACTATGTGCAATCTGGCTCGTGAAGTGATTGTTAGATCACCCAGCACCTAAAATGCTCTTTGGTGGTTTACGTATGGGTGGATCTGCACATAAGGTGGCTCATAGACTTATGACGATGAGTCTCTTGTTTCCCTCTGCTCTTTGACTTAATGATGGCGCTTCAGTCAACAGAGACGCATGATAATACTCTGAAAAACCTGGTCCTATTTAGGCCCAAACTTTGCGATTCCTACAGTACAAATCAAATTGCAAGATTTGTGAATTACTATTGTCACGTGGTACATGTAATAGAATTTACGATTCGATCGAAGAATTGAGAACATAGGCTACTGGATCACAGTGCATAGGCGACTGGCTCACAGTTCATAGGCTAATGTCTCATGCTCTTATAAATCATTTAATGTTTATAATTTCAGATCTTCCCAAGCCTGTTCGCAATCCACCTACCGTACCGCTATCTCACGTGACCGTTAACGAATCATCAACACTAAGCATTAATTGTAGCTCAGGCTTACCTGCTACGGGCATCAGATACATATGGCTGAAATATGACAGCAGTGGATCTACTGTTGAGATCACCAAGTCTGCTGTACTTTTCATCCCCTCTGTGAACAGAAATGATACTGGTATTTATATTTGCAACATAACTGATGCTTCCATTGGATCGCTGATTTATAAAAATGTTTCTGTTTCTGTCCAAGGTGTGTAAATTTTACGACCACGATTTTTATCATTTTCACTTCATTGCCTATCAACATAAGATTTACAAGATAGTGCCAGTAGAGGTGTTAGCTATTCTAAGAAGAATCTCAATCGAACGATATTTGAAAACCCCCCCAGTAACGACCCCGCCGGACCTTGAAAATAGAGCAGGGGAATTACGAAAACTTACATTTTCAGGGGGTATTAGAAATATCATGACGGGGAAATGAAATTTCAGGCTATGATGTATGATGGAACTTGTTTAATTTAGACGAGGCAGCAAAGATGTCAAAACAAAAACAAGGCGGGCAGTTTTTAAACTCAAAACATCCCTTTTCCTTTCTTGCTTGACAACGCTGATGAACCATAAACCACTCCTTGTACTTTTTATTCGCTTTTTGGTCTTTCAGGGGTAATAGCTTTAAAAGTTGAAGCTTCTTCAGCAGAAGCAGCCTTCAACGTTTGTCCATTTTCAAAGGCTGTCTCGGCTTATCGTTATGTGCGTTTAGGCGCATTTTCTCCAGTGTAATTGAAAATCTTTTTCCATAGGCGTGCATTATTTTAGAAGTAACAGCCGCTTTGCTGCTCGGAAAAATCCGCCTAGTGGAAAACTGGCTTTAAACTGACCAAGGAACATCTGGAAAGAAGCTGAGCCCTTCAGCTACATACTGATACCTTGTTTGTTTTCATAAGGATTGTTTTCAGGACACTATGTGCAATCTGGCTCGTGAAGTGATTGTTAGATCACCCAGCACTTAAAATGCTCTTTGGTGGTTTACGTATGGGTGGATCTGCACATAAGGTGGCTCATAGACTTATGACGATGAGTCTCTTGTTTCCCTCTGCTCTTTGACTTAATGATGGCGCTTCAGTCAACAGAGACGCATGATAATACTCTGAAAAACGTGGTCCTATTTCGGCCCAAACTTTGCGATTCCTACAGTACAAATCAAATTGCAAGATTTGTGAATTACTATTGTCACGTGGTACATGTAATAGAATTTACGATTCGATCGAAGAATTGAAAACATAGGCTACTGGATCACAGTGCATAGGCGACTGGCTCGCAGTGCATCGGCTAATCTCTCATGCTCTTATAAATCATTTAATGTTTATAATTTCAGATCTTCCCAAGCCTGTTCGCAATCCACCTACCGTACCGCTATCTCACGTGACCGTTAACGAATCATCAACACTAAGCATTAATTGTAGCTCAGGCTTACCTGCTACGGGCATCAGATACATATGGCTGAAATATGACAGCAGTGGATCTACTGTTGAGATCACCAAGTCTGCTGTACTTTTAATCCCTTCTGTGAACAGAAATGATGCTGGTATTTATATTTGCAACATAACTTATGCTTCCATTGGATCGCTGATTTATAAAAATGTTTCTGTTTCTGTCCAAGGTGTGTAAATTTTACGACCACGATTTTTATCATTTTCACTTCATTGCATATCAACATAAGATTTACAAGATAGTGCCAGTAGAGGTGTTAGCTATTCTAAGAAGAATCTCAATCGAACGATATTTGAAGACCCCCCCAGTAACGACCCCGCCGGACCTTGAAAATAGAGCAGGGGAATTACGAAAACTTACATTTTCAGGGGGTATTAGAAATATCATGACGGGGAAATGAAATTTCAGGCTATGATGTATGATGGAACTTGTTTAATTTAGACGAGGAAGCAAAGATGTCAAAACAAAAACAAGGCGGGGCAGTTTTTAAACTCAAAACATCCCTTTTCCTTTCTTGCTTGACAACGCTGATGAACCATAAACCACTCCTTGTACTTTTTATTCGCTTTTTGGTCTTTGAGGGGTCATAGCTTTAAAAGTTGAAGCTTCTTCAGCAGAAGCAGCCTTCAACGTTTGTCCATTTTCAAAGGCTGTCTCGGCTTATCGTTATGTGCGTTTAGGCGCATTTTCTCCAGTGTAATTGAAAATCTTTTTCCATAGGCGTGCATTATTTTAGAAGTAACAGCCGCTTTGCTGCTCGGAAAAATCCACCTAGTGGAAAACTGGCTTTAAACTGACCAAGGAACATCTCGAAAGAAGCTGAGTCCTTCAGCTACATGCTGATACCTTGTTTGTTTTCATAAGGATTGTTTTCAGGACACTATATGCAGTCTGGCTCGTGAAGTGATTGTTAGATCACCCGGCACTTAAACTGCTCTTTGGAGGTTTACGTATGGGTGGATCTGCTCATAAGATGGCTCATAGACTTATGACGATGAGTCTTTTGTTTCCCTGTGCTCTTTGACTTAATGATGGTGCTTCAGTCAACAGAGACGCATGATAATACTCGGAAAAACCTAGTCCTATTTAGGCCCAAACTTCGCTATTCCTACAGTACCAATGAGATTGCAAGATATGTGAATTACTATAGTCACTGTGTAATGGTGTAAATGTAATAGAATTTACGATTCAATCGAAGAATTGAAAACATAGGCTACTTGATCACAGTGCATAGACGACTGGTTCACAATGCATAAGCTAATCTCTCATGCTCTTATAAATCATTTAATGTTTATAATTTCAGATCTTCCCAAGCCTGTTCGCAATCCACCTACCGTACCGCTATCTCACGTGACCGTTAACGAATCATCAACACTAAGCATTAATTGTAGCTCAGGCTTACCTGCTTCGGGCATCAGTTACATATGGCTGAAATATGACAGCAGTGGATCTACTTTTGAGATCACCAAGTCTGCTGTACTTTTAATCCCTTCTGTGAACAGAAATGACGCTGGTATTTATATTTGCAACATAACTGCTTCCATTGGATCGCTGATTTATAAAAATGTTTCTGTTTCTGTCCAAGGTATGTAAATTTTACGACCACGATTTTTATCATTTTCACTTCATTGCATATCAACATAAGATTTACAAGATAGTGCCAGTAGAGGTGTTAGCTATTCTAAGAAGAATCTCAATCGAACGATATTTGAAGACCCCCCCAGTAACGACCCCGCCGGACCTTGAAAATAGAGCAGGGGAATTACGAAAACTTACATTTTCAGGGGGTATTAGAAATATCATGACGGGGAAATGAAATTTCAGGCTATGATGTATGATGGAACTTGTTTAATTTAGACGAGGCAGCAAAGATGTCAAAACAAAAACAAGGCGGGGCAGTTTTTAAACTCAAAACATCCCTTTCTTCCTTGACAACGCTGATGAACCATAAACCACTCCTTGTACTTTTTATTCGCTTTTTGGTCTTTCAGGGGTAATAGCTTTAAAAGTTGAAGCTTCTTCAGCAGAAGCAGCCTTCAACGTTTGTCCATTTTCAAAGGCTGTCTGGGCTTATCGTTATGTGCGTTTAGGCGCATTTTCTCCGGTGTAATTGAAAATCTTTTTCCATAGGCGTGCATTATTTTAGAAGTAACAGCCGCTTTGCTGCTCGGAAAAATCCACCTAGTGGAAAACTGGCTTTAAACTGACCAAGGAACATCTCGAAAGAAGCTGAGTCCTTCAGCTACATGCTGATACCTTGTTTGTTTTCATAAGGATTGTTTTCAGGACACTATATGCAGTCTGGCTCGTGAAGTGATTGTTAGATCACCCGGCACTTAAACTGCTCTTTGGAGGTTTACGTATGGGTGGATCTGCTCATAAGATGGCTCATAGACTTATGACGATGAGTCTTTTGTTTCCCTGTGCTCTTTGACTTAATGATGGTGCTTCAGTCAACAGAGACGCATGATAATACTCGGAAAAACCTAGTCCTATTTAGGCCCAAACTTCGCTATTCCTACAGTACCAATGAGATTGCAAGATATGTGAATTACTATAGTCACTGTGTAATGGTGTAAATGTAATAGAATTTACGATTCAATCGAAGAATTGAAAACATAGGCTACTTGATCACAGTGCATAGACGACTGGTTCACAATGCATAAGCTAATCTCTCATGCTCTTATAAATCATTTAATGTTTATAATTTCAGATCTTCCCAAGCCTGTTCGCAATCCACCTACCGTACCGCTATCTCACGTGACCGTTAACGAATCATCAACACTAAGCATTAATTGTAGCTCAGGCTTACCTGCTTCGGGCATCAGTTACATATGGCTGAAATATGACAGCAGTGGATCTACTTTTGAGATCACCAAGTCTGCTGTACTTTTAATCCCTTCTGTGAACAGAAATGACGCTGGTATTTATATTTGCAACATAACTGCTTCCATTGGATCGCTGATTTATAAAAATGTTTCTGTTTCTGTCCAAGGTATGTAAATTTTACGACCACGATTTTTATCATTTTCACTTCATTTTATATAAACATTAGATTTACAAGATTGTGCCAGTAGAGGTGTTAGCTATTCTAAGAAGAATCTCAATCGAACGATATTCGATACACCCCCCCCCACAGTAACGACCCCGCCGGACCTTGAAAATACGGCAGAAGAATTACGAAAACATAAATTGTCAGGGGGTATTAGAAATATCATGACGGGTAAATGCAATTTTAGGCTATGATCTATGATGGAACTTGTTTAATCTTGACGAGGAAGCGAAGATGTCAAACAAAGACAAGGCGGGGCAGTTTTTAAGCTCAAAACGTAGTGGGGAAACGAACTGTCTAGGCGGGTCATCCTCAAACCTTGGAGAGGCAACGTTTTAGCAGGGTCTTTACAGGGAGGTGTTTTGATGCAGGGTGTGTTTTATTGGTAATTAGAACCTACCAAATTCTCAAAACGATCGACTTTGCAAAGACGGAAACACATTTCCATATCAAACACAAAATTCTTCAAAACGGCAGGCTTGATGCTCAATCTGACGAAAATAAAGCTTACAGTTCGAAATCGCGATTACGAATCCGGTGCTTGGTGAAAAAGAGGCAAGTCACCGATTACCGAAGGAACGCGAGCAAAATTCGCCTCGTTTTCAGAGTTTCGCAAATGAAAGCGAGAATCTCTCCAAAGTCTCACGAACTTTCTGCCCTATAGGGGAGATGGTTTAGCAGGCCTTCCAAGCCTGCCGAACCTGTCGTTTTCTGACATTGGGTGTCAATAAAAAAAGTTTCGAATCCACCAAGACTACGTTCATACTGCTCCGTTTTCATTTCTATCCGTTTTGTTGATATCTAACTATCCAACAAGAAATCATTTAGATTTTGACACTCCAAGGCAGAACCTAGAATTCTCCAAAAGCAGTTTTTTCTACTCAGGTGCAAAGACATGGAACGAAATCGCATTAGAAATCAGGATGATTCCACGATTACCATTTTCGAAAGGAAACTGAAGGAATTCCTGAAAAACTAGCGTCCTTCCCGAAGCACGATCCCTAGGAAGACCAGCAAATTTCTAAGGTTTTATTATATGTAAATAGATATTTGTATAGTTCTTTTCTGTTCTTGTTAGTTGACAGGGTTTTGTGTTAAAATATGATAAAATGAAAAAGAAAAAATGATGAAATCGCTGCTCGTTCACATTGCTCCGTTTTCAAATAGATACGCTATGAAAACGATAGGCGTTCACATTGCTCTTGCAAAACGGTGTTGTTAATTCCCTTTTCAAAACAAAGCCTTTTGTTAATAGCTGTCAACTAGGCGCTAATCGCGACTTTGAATGCCATTGTAATCAAGAGTCTATTAACAAACGAATGTACAGCGTTTTTGAATGTCTCCGCTTTTGGCGTTCACATTGAAAGCGGATCGTTTTCAAAACGCATCGTTTTCAAATTTATGCGTTTTCATTAGCGTTTTCGAAAAGGCCCGTTTTCACAGCGGAGCAATGTGAACGCAAGGCAAAAACGGAGAAGTTTTACTCCGTTTTAAATGGGCCCAAGTCTACCGTTTTCAGAAATGGTAGTAATCAAACACACCCACAGTTTGAAGACTTTGCGAGTGAGCACAATAGACCTATTTACTTCTTAAGAATTTTAATAATAGGTCCTCGGCCAATGGTTAATGGCTGATGTCCTTATAGTTGATTTAATAATTTCATGATTTCAGATCGTCCCAAGCCGCCTGGCGTACCGCTATCTCACGTGACCGTGAACGAATCATCAACACTAAGCCTTAATTGTAGCTCAGGCTTATCTGGTACAAGAGTCAAGTACAATGGCTGGCTGAAATATGACAGCAGTGGATCTACTGTTGAGATCACCAAGTCTGCTGTACTTTCAATTCCTTCTGTCAATAGAAATGATGCTGGTATTTATATTTGCAACATAACTGCTTCCATTGGATCGCTGATTCATAAAAATGTTTCCGTGTCTGTCCAATGTAAGTATATTTTAGCATTATGATCTTTGGTATTTTCACATTTATTACACATCAACATTAACAATTAAGCTTAGAAAACAACACTAATTATCATGTCAGATATGATTGACTCTATACATGGGTGTTGTGGCATGATTTGGTGTTGATTGTGTCCACAATACCTGGCCTAAATGTTCCTTAACATTTAATATTTCGTTACCTTTCTAGTCTTCAATTCATTGTTTATCTTCTCTTTTTTGATCTGGAGCTGATCCCCTTGTAAATACCCCCAAATCGTGTCCACAACACTTGCTCTACCTACCTATATACTATTTTGTGTGTTATCCGAGAAGAGAGTCAAAGTTTGGAATTGAATTTTGATTTGAAACTGCAGCAACAAGCTACAGTAAATCGTGATCCTGCTTTTTCAAATGTTTGATAGCAGTGTCGGATTTTAGAGGGCAAATGGGGACAACTAACTTTCCCTCCATTCATTAATGATGAAAATTCAACTTGGCGTCCCGCTTTTAGCTAGAAGTGCGCCCCTCGCTGTGACCCAGTGACACTTTGCTTTAATTTTTCCGATCAGAATTTGTAGCAAAACGTTCTTTAGTGGAAAAACCAATGATTTTTTTCAGTTAGGAGTCAGTACTCAATTCATCAACAGAGCCCATCACTTATAGAATGTACAACACTATGCATAAAAACGAACAAACTCGAAGGTCCTTTTACGAACGAACGTCCTCACCGCGGTCGATCCGATTCATATGTTTTTACGGGGCCTCATAGCGCAATCGTTCCGTTGAATCTTCTGTCCAGTCCCAGGAGGGCAAAATTAGATGGTCCACACGAACGATTGCGTAGGGTAGGGTGGGGGTAATTTGGGTCTAAAATGTGCATTTTTCGAAATAAATAGAGCGCCCTCACAAACGTGTTTGAAATATTGAAGATCTTTTTTGTTTTACCGACATTGGATCTTTTATCGTTCCTGGAAGTTGTTCTTGTTCTTGAATTTGAAGTTTGAATGTTTTTTTATTTTCATCATCCCACTTTTGCATGTAATTTCAATCTGTCGGCGGGAAATTTGGGTCTATTCGAGAAAAGCAGTAGCTATTTCATCAGGAGTCTAATAAATTTGTCAAAATGAAATTTTAGAATGCTTTTATGGACAACTGTGATTGGATTTTTGGATGTTTAAACTAGGTTTTCTAAGAGAAGTAATGTATTTAAGACCAAAGAAGAAGGGTAAATCTAAAGTTCTGTCTAGCGGATGTTATTTATTTGATTCGGAATTTGAGTAATAACTGTTTACATTGGAGCAAAAAGCATTCAAAAATTGTAATGCCCTCTGCTCTGCTTCTGAATCAAATAAATAAGATCCTCCAGACCGAAATTTAGATTTACCCTTCTTCTTTCGTTACAAACACATAACTGCTTTTAAAAAGCACCTTTCGCTTGTACAAGGCGAGAGTTTGCCGTACTGGTTTCAGGGCAACTTTAGGGCCTTGTTTGTTTTGAGTTACTGGTCGCTAATGGCTTTGAATTGAGGTGTGAACCAAAGCAACTGACGCTGTTGTATTACAAAATCTGCCCTTGTTATTCCAATATTTTATATGAAAATTGAAAACATTCTTTCTAATTCTTTGTTTCAGATATAGATAGTCCCAAGTTAAACTCATCAACTAGCGTCACTTTGAATGAAACAAACTCGTTTTATGCCCGTTGCTCCGTCAATTCAAACCCTCCTGCAACATATCAATGGACTTCGAAATCAGAAGCAGTCGTATCAAATTCTCCCGTCCTTGCATTCAACTCAGTTAGAAGAATTGACGAGAATTCATATCAATGCACAGTGAAAAATGCAGCTGGAACCAAGATGTCAGAATTCCTCAACATCACTGTTCAATGTAAGCGAATTATACAGGGTGTTTCAGAGAAACCACAGCCCAATTTCATTCGATATTCACTAGGAAATGATAACATTTGACTAAATTTGACGCTGTTTTGTAAGGTACTATCTATCTTCTTTCCAACAATATATCCAAGTTAAGCCCGCCGCACACGGAGAGGAAAATGCTCAGCAAAGTGGCATGAATGTCATTTTGCTCAGGAATATTCTCGCCGTGTGCCGATGATTTTTGCTGAGGAAATATTCATTTGTGTAGTTGAGGAAAATATTCTCATGTTGCCATGGTATCGACCATAGATCATAGCAAGATGGCGGCTGAAAGTGCGAACACGTGTGCACCGAAGGCAGTAAGCAAAATTCTCAGTGACACCGCAGACGGTGAGAATGTTGGCACGAATGGCAGAAGTTATTAAACATGATAGATGTTTTCCTCAGCTGCACAAATGAGTATTTCCTCAGCAAAAATCATCCGCACACGACGGCAAGAATTTTGCTACGCAAAATGACATTCATGCCACTTTTTGCTAAGCATTTTCCTCTCCGTGTGCTGCGGGCGTTAGGCTTTTCACCACTTACCGTAAAAGCTCTATTGAGCCCTTAGCGGGGCTTACTTAATTTCGGACCTTGCAGAGGGGGGACTTAATAGAGAGGGGGGCTTATTCACAAATTCAAGTGACAAGGATATATTTGGTAGCTTTTCAGTTCTTTTATCCCATATTTTGCGGAATCAAATTAAAACTTTACGGCTCAAGTACATATATTCAACACAGTACTTATCCCAAACCATACTCAAATTAACATGCAAAGTTGTGTAGCTAAATAAATGGAAAATATTTCGTAAATTCTATAATTTTGCATAAGCTGGGGGCTTAGTAAAGAGGGGGCTTATTTCAAAGTTTGACTCAGAAGGAAGGGGCTGATTAAAGAAGGGGGCTTGATAGAGAGGGGGTTTGATAGAGCTTTTACGGTAATTGACGTTTTTTTGTTTCAGTATCGCCTACTCAGATATAGGAAAGTGACAGGAAATTTACATGGAAAGAAATTTATCTTTGCGAGAGCTTATGTTATCATTCTTAGCAAATGCATCTCATTGGAATAAATTTATCATTTTCCTATCTTAGGCATCAAATAAAATGCTTGTAGGCCTAAAATATTTGACAAATCTCTTGTTTAAGCTGTAATGGTAAATAGATGATGAGCTTTCTCTAACAGCAAACACTTATTTCTTTATAAGAAATTACTTCTAAGAAACTCAACTCTCAGATCGCCAAAAAATTGCGAAACTCCAGTACTGGGAAAATATAACCGAAGAAACTATATAGTTTGACAAAGGAAATCCTTCACATATTTTTACTGTATTTTCACTTGTTCCTGTATCATGTTACTCAGAATTTACTTGAGTGATGTCTATCTATGGGCGATTCTGACGCAAGAAGAATGTTTCAAACTTGTCTGTGTTACTTCTCAAATAGATTAAAATGCTTACCTTCCTCTTTTTGTTGGATTTCCTCTTATTTCCTTGATTTTGTTTGAGCCTTGCGAGCTGCGAGTGTCATTCCGCCATTTTGGATTTGAAATCAGGCGGTTAGCAGATGTAGCAAAAATCTATGATTCCAAAGCAGGTCTTCTTATAAGCAAACGCAAGCGTGGACCAGTAAATTACAGTTGTTACCATCCCCCCCCCCACAGCAGTATATCTCTTGTTTGAATTCACGAGAGGAGTTGTCAGTTTATGTCATTCGACAACAAACTCCCTCTACAGGATATAGGATTTATTCCGCAGCGCTGATAGCTCTTTGAGAGGTGCTTGCATATTTCCTTAGTACGAGGGTTGCAAGGAACATCTTTCTTGATTGGAATGGACATAGCTATATCGACAAGCTGCTAGAAATTGGCTGAAGAAACGCCCACAAACCCATGGTTTCCTTCGCCACACAATGAAACCGCAGGCGTCAAAATTGTTGAAGACAATAGACTATATTTTTAACCTGGCCCGAGCCAGCTTTTGACTATGTCGATTCCCTTTAAACAACAAATTCCAATACCCTGGATTGAGATGATTGATTGATTGATTGATTGATTGATTTGTAGATTTCAACCAAGAGATGTTTCAGGTTCTTTTAATGCATTGTCTTTCTCTTTCCCCTGTCGAAAAGCTCCTCAAATGTGGATTCACTGTCTCAATACAAAGTTCTTATTGCACATTCGTGGATCCAATAGATTTCATCATTTTCAACTTTGCTACCAAGTTACTTGATCAGAGGGCAATAGGAAAATCTCGGCATTACCATGAAGTTTAAGAATAACATTATTTTGATTTCATTTCAGATATTGATAGACCTACGTTGAACAAACCAAATAAAGTCGTAATGAACGAAACAGCGCCATTATCCGTTACGTGCTCTGCAATTTCTAAGCCGGTTACTAGTTACGTTTGGATTACGAAATCTGGAGAAGTTGTATCATATGGTGCTATCCTGTCATTTGGTTCGCTCAGAAGAACTGATAGTAATGAATATGAATGCAAAGCGTTGAATGCAGCTGGGTCTAAAATGTCAAACAGACTGAAAGTAATTGTGCAATGTAAGTCAATTGTATTTCAGTTTCAGTTTCAGTTTCTGGCCCCGTCCACACGTATACGTTTACGTCTGTAAACGCATACATTCATATACTTTTACATCTTGCGCCCACACGTAAACGGTGTTTCAAGTTATCCTTAACGCATACATTCGAAAACGCTTTCCAAAGTGGATACTTTTGAAAACGCTGTTTTCACGTCTCCGTGTGGACGGTCGTAAATGCATACTTTCGTAAACGGTGACGTCACAGACTACATATTCACCAGTCATTCGCAGTTTTTTTGAAAACACTGTTTCTGCGTTTTCGTTTGGACGGTCGTAAACGCATACTTTTGTAAACGATGACGTCATAGATTTCATGCTCATCATTCATTTCCCATTGTTTTGGCGTTTACGTGTGGACAGGCTAAAACGCTCCATAAACGATTAGTGGATCAGTGTGAACGGAAAACATCCTATGCGTGTGGACGGGGCCTCATATTTAAATTCACTATACAATTTATAATCCCAACAATACAAACAAATAAGTAAACTACGAAGACTAAATATATAAAATGTTACCGAGAAAATTAATACAATGATACTCTGGAATTTTAAGTACCTTATGATAGACAAAACAGAGACGCTTACTAGAACGGGCCATCGAAACTGTTTTTGAACTGCTGATTCATACAATACCCAATATTGAGCGGTGTTGCGCAGGCTATACCTTTTCCTTTGATATTGTCCGCACGCAGGCTACTCTCAAGTACCGAATAAACCGGGGGGGTGAGAATAATCGGGGGGGGGGTTGGAAATGGTTTGACATAACAATAGTCGGGGGGTTGGAATAATCGGGGGGCTGCTTAGAGAAATAGAAAATAGCCCTTTTCTTAGGTAAACACGTATCTTTTATTTATTTATGTGAACAGTGATGTTACTGATACATTTACTTTTGAACTCTGGTAATGTTGAATGCACTTCTTGAGACTTTTTCTTGCGTTTACTCAGAAATTATGTCTAATATCATTTCGTTTTTCCAAATATTAATAAAAGGGGGGGTTGGAATAAGAGCGGGGGGTTGGAAAATTTTTCAAAAATTAATAAGCGGGGAGGACGATTATTCGGTACTCGAGAGTACAGAAAATGACGATTAGACAGTTTCGAATATGAATCTTTGGTTGCATCTGTCTAATATTATAATATTATAACATGATTCAACAGATATCGACGTACCGACATTCAATGCATCAGCCAGTGTCACAATAAAGGAAACAGGACAATTATACGTCAGTTGCTCAGTAGCTTCACACCCAACCACGCAATATGAATGGACTACGACTTCTGGAAAACATATTTCTAGTTCTAATCTTCTTGCATTTGATTCGATCAATAGAAGAAACGAAAGTGCTTACCAATGCAAGGTCATGAATGCAGCTGGATCAAAGATATCAACGAGTCTCTCAATAATCGTTCAGTGTAAGTTTAGTTGATCTCACTCGATCTGTGTCGAAATTGATGTCGAAATTGCGTATAATCCCACGGTTATTTTTTGTTTGTTTCAATTTGTTTTGAGTGGGCTTGTCAGGATTTCTAGCTACTGAAAACTAATTTAGACCCCATTTGCATGCCGCATCCAGGTATTGGACCCCTAGGCTACGTTCAAACTGCTCCGTTTCCATTTCTATCCGTTTTTGTTGATGAAAACACTGCCCGTTCACATTGCTCCGTTTTCAAATAGATACGCCATGAAAGCGATAGGCGTTCACGTTGCTCTAGCAAAACGGTGTTGTTAATCCCCTTTTCAAAACAAAGTCTTTTGTTAATAGCTGTCAACAAGGTGCCAATCGCGACTTTGAATGCCATTGCCAAACGTCTATTAACAAAGGAATGTGCAGCGTTTTCAAATGTCTCCGTTTTTGGCGTTCACACTGAAAACGGATCGTTTTCAAAGCGCACCGTTTTCAAAGCGCAGCGCGCTCGAAAAGCCCCGTTTTCACAGCGGAGCAATGTGAACGCAAGGCAAAAACGGAGAAGTTTTACTCAGTTTTCATATGAATACGTAGCAGTGTGAACGGGGCCCTAGTTTAACGTCTCTTCCAAAGGATGACGAGGTGTGTTGTGAGGTCAGGCCTTCGATGTCACCCATCCGTAGTTTGACCTCACTCGACCGAGCTTAACTTCAGTCACCTGACGAAGACTGTATAAGCCACTCGGCCACTCACCCCTCAAGGGTAATGCTGCGCCATAGAATTGGCCTTACCAAATACAGTATTTTTCCTTCGTTTCTAAGAATTGAAGAAACATTTTCCAAAAAACATAAAACCTTCGTGACTTCTAAACTGGTAGACGCAACATGAAATGATTTTGTAAGAAAAACGATGGTGTATGAATGCCTACAATATCATATCAATCAAAAGCTCTTTCAGCTTTTCTTGTTTGTGATCCAGAAATCTGATGACGTCCAGAGATGGGCAAAATACTGTAAGAAATATTTTCTTACAAGATACTGTTTTTGGGAAAATTAAGTATCTTATTACGAGATAATGTTATTCACGAGGGGAGTATCTTATTGCAAAATACTAGATTCTTTAAAAAAATATCTAAGAAAATGTTTCAAGATACTAGTTGCAAGATTCAACATAAATTGTTTATTTTTCCTGTCTTTCTAGATTTGGATCTTCCAACTATCACAACAAATGGTAGTCTTAGCAACTCTACCAATGCTTCTACCTCATGCTCAACTGAAGGGAAACCACCGCCAGTTATTTCATGGAAAAAAGACGGTGTTTCGGTCAAAAATGGAAGTACAATTCGATGGCAACCAATTTTCATGTCTGACAATGGAAGTTACACTTGTCACGTGTCGAATGTCATTGGAATCAAGACAAAGACGGAAGCAATCATCGTTAAGTGTTAGTGTTTGTTAATTTTTTTTATAAGAACCCATCTCTTCATTTCTGTTTTCTTTAGGCCAAATATTGTGTTGTGTTGTTGTAGTTGTATTGAATATAGTCTTTATATTCAATACAACTGTAACAACCCAACACACTGTTTGGCCTAACGAAAACAGAGATGTAGAGATGTGAGTATGTGTAACTGATAGAGGATTCAAGAGAAAATTAATACAGTTAACTCGCAGGTATGATTAGATCTTAGTACATTTGTATGTGTTACTGAATAGTGCAAGTATTACTGAATCATCATTATCCGCCACCTGTGTCACCTGATACCGTTTCCATTCCAAATCGGTGCAAATCCGATATGAACATTTTTTCTGTTTACACGATACCGTTTTCATTTCATATCGGATTAGGGTTCTGTTTACATGACACCGTTTCGCCTTGCTCTGTAATCCTTTCACTGTCTACCTTTAGTCTCTATTGTGCATTCTGCACAGCCCCCTTAATGAATGCGAGACTTGTAGAATTGATAATGAGGTTATGTATTGAGTTCATACTGGATTCGACTGTTTTCACGATATCGGATTGATTTCATGCCTCTTTCAGAGCGTTTCCATTTGAAAACGCGAAAACGTTGAAAGCATCTAATCCCCCGTCGGAGGGAATATTGGATTCTTGTTGGAGGAAATTTGGCTAAGTGACTCGCGGCAACTGCATTTCTTAGCCACTTAAGCCCCTGTAGGAAAGTGCAGCCCCTCTGTCGGAAGGTTTTTGGCGCCACCCCTGTAGGCCTTCTGTTGAAAACATAGACGTAGGAACCGAGTGGCACTGGGGGCACGTGGCTCCCATGATTTTGCAATAAACAAAGAATTTCCCTTTTTTTGGAAAATGCCCCTTTTTCTTAAGGAAGAAAGTGTCCTCGAAGTGTCGTGCCTCTCCCCAAGTCTGAGATGCTTCCTACGTCCCTGGTTGAAAAGCTTTTATGATAAGCTATGTTAAGATTCGGTTCTTGTGTTCAGTTAGTAAACATTATTCTTTACAGATGCTCCAGTCATCACAGTGATGTCATCAGTCTCACTTCCGCACGTTGCTATAGATTCTTCGTTGGTGTTAACATGTAGTGTTTCAAGTGAGCCCGTGTCTAATGTCACATGGAAGAAAAACAATGTACTAATCATAAGTGGCAACAGCATTACACCGCTTATTGTTACGTTGGGACGACTGCAACACGTTGATACGGCAAGATATACGTGCTCAGCAGAAAACCGTGAAGGACAGAGATCTGTCATAAAGCAGGTCATCGTTCAAGGTAAGAGATTGCATCTAATTTACCATTCGAAGCAGGAGTTCAAAGTTTTCTAAGGTTTTTGTAGACTTCCAACGTGACTCCTTGCATTCGAACGATATTTTTAATGTGAGAGTTTATTTTCTTTCGTCCTATTCAAAGAGCGTTTTTGAGACTTGTACAATGAATCTAGGCTTAAAAAGAATCCCCAAAAAGTTACCTTGGATTTGACACTACCGCTGTGACCTATTTGGCAATCGATACACTTGTTTTTATAAGAAACCAAGAATTTGGGCCAGTACTGAAAGTTTGCTAAAATCATCAGATGTTGAGTACTCAGGGTTTCCTGCGAGTTTCTTAAAGGTTCCATTACAGTCTTCATGTTCACTACAGAGGCTATTTTTTAATTCAGCGATTATGTCGGACGGACAATCGATACTTTGAGCCTTGATTAAAAGTTTCCTGGACGTTGGTTGGTAAATGCCTGCTTTTGACATGCAGAGCTCAGTAAGCTCTGTAGCAAGCCCAGATGCAGAATTCAAAGCACTTTATTGTGTTACAGTTTGACGGAGCAAGGCAGAGTCGGACGGACAGAGATAGAGTAGGCGTTCGAAGGAAAACCTTACTTCACGTAAAATTCTATCAAAACTATAAACATCAAGAATACACCCAATCAATTTCTGAACGAAGACACAAATTCAACATACTGACAGCAAATCAAAAAGATGTTAACAGAATCATATTACTCTTTATAATTAAATATTTGAAACCAAAACAGGTGTGTCGGACGGACATGTCGGAAGGACCAAAATGCAACGCAAAACCAACATGTGATATTTATTCACTTGATTACCATAGAACGATGCAGGATACCGATATGCTATGAAAAGACATATTCAAACAATGTAATACACACATTGCTCTGCTACAGCGAGAGATTAATTTGCTTGTCCGTCCGACATGAATTTCAGTGTTGGGCATCTTGCTCTTAAAGTGTCCAGAAAAAGCAGATCTGCTTTCAATGGCCGACATTTGAGGTTGCATAGGCCTTGTGATGATAAGTAAATAGCTTTTAAACTATAAATCGGCACTGTAAGATACTAAGCAATGTAACCAACATGTCCGTCCGACATATTTTCGAACTGGTCAGGGAAGAGGAAATTTAAACGTCATAGTTCTAACAATGCTTGAATGGAAATGAGAACAATCAACAGTCAGTCCTTTCCTTAAAGATGAAAGCATTCCTCGAGAAACCAACACTTGCAGATGGGACGGCGGAGCCATCGAAAGCCATCATCTCTTGCATAGGCAGCAGGGCAATGATTGCAATGATCATCCCCAAGGTTTTGGTCCAAGTGACCGGACACTTACGGATCATTTGCTTTTCGGTACCATTGTGTGTGAAATGGAAAAGCATCTGATGCTGTCTGGTAAAACCGAAGCAAACAGACTTGATCTTTGTTGTAGAGACGTTCAACATTATGTGCCTGCAATGTCGCGGGTATCTTTGGGGCTTTCATGACTTTCTATGACTTCTGCCAGATTTTTGTTCCACAGCCACCACTGTTAGTGTGTTAGGTTTTGTTATTCGATTAGGCGTTGGATGGACACTGCTTTAAGTTTAGGTATCTAAATGCTTCGTGATCGGATCGAATCTTGGCATCATTTTCTTCTTTAATATGCTATGCTGTTAATACATGTCGGACGGACATAGGTTTTCTCAATGAAAATATTCTTGTGCGAAATTCCGTAGACAATTTTCCTTGTTTTTGATGAAAAGGCAGCCACATTTAGAGATAAGAAAAATTGCTACTGAATGCTGAATGCCATCAGCGTCCTAGAATGACAACTTTCCCTTTTGTTTTTTATGTCGGACGGACATCATGCTGCTTTGGAACTGCGTCTCTCTGCTGAAGAAAAACTTACAACCTAGATATTTCAATTCTGAATTAAGAATGATAAGCTTTACATAGTAAAAGAAAGATAATTCATGCTACGTGAGTGGAGTTAATTTGTTTCTTGAAAAACAATTGTCCGTCCGACATATGATTTTTAATGACTGACAACTGCTTTCGTTGATTTTTTGGAAGTTACACCGGTCAGATTGATAAAGCTAACATTATACCAGAAGTATTAGATGTATCGCGAGGATAGTTCATGCAAACTACGATATTTCAACCAGTTTCGATTTTTCATCTTGTGATCAACCATTTCAAAAACAGCCTCGTATAAAGGTTCTTATTTGAAGGGTGCCTCATGTAGGCCCTTACAGGGTTTTCCAAAGATGTTCAGCCCTATTATTTGTTTTAGGAGCGTCGATATGGACCTAGGGAGGAGAATTGAACTTTAAAGCCAAGTGAGACCAAAATGAACTTAACAACATCAATAAAAAATAAAGTTTGCTACCCCTGCAATAAGAATCCATGTCTCGTCAAAATGAAACAGGTTCTTGATTGCAAGGTGCAAAATTTAGGAAAAACAGCCCCCATGTTCTTATTTAGTAGGTCCTCATATGCAGAGATTTACTGTACCTGTGTCGCCGTGAACATTTGAAAACAAAGTCTTGCCAATGTTCAGACGCTGCTCAAGTACCTTTCAAGTAATAAAATGCAGTAATAAAAATGAAAATAAAGTAAACAGATGTTAAAATAAATCCTTTGTCAAAATAAGTAGTTTCTTAACTTATATTTTCCCTGCACTGGAGTTTCTTAATTTTTAGCGATCCTGGGGTTGAGTGTCTTCCAAGCAGTTTCTTATTAGGAAAATCCATGTATTTGCTAATTCTATTTCTTAATTTCTATTTTTTGTGCACATCTAGGCCCTCGTGATCCGCCAGCGGTGATCCGATATTTTTGCGATCCGAGAGTTGATTGCAAGCTGTCTCTCATGAGAAAAATCCATGTATATATTTCTCTTATCTTTGTACCTATCTAGGCCCTCCTGATCCACCAGCGGGTATCATCACAAGTCAACATGGCTCACGATGGATATACCTAAGATGGACAGCCCCACATTTTGATGGAAATAGCCCTATTACAACATACAAGATACGCTATGGCGTAGACACTTCATACAAGGCCGAAATTACTGGGAACTGGCTATCTTATAATTTCACAAAGCTGAAGCCATTTACAACATACTACTTTAGATTGGTCGTGCTAAATAGCAAAGGATCTAGCAGTCCTGCAGATTTTAGTCAGAAAACAAAAGTAGAAGGTAAGAATTCCAAGGAGGGTAAAACCTCGTTCCCAGGGTGTTCTTACGTCATACATTGATCAGAAAGCCGAATGAAGACCCTGGTACACTTCGATCAAGTCTGCCCAGAAAATAGGCAGATTTGCGGCCATCTTGGATTTCACGGCTTGCTAGGCCACGCTAATCGGCGGAAAGTGGCCGTTGCTCTACCTCTAATTCTGCAGAAGATAACTTGAGAAACTAAAATGAAAACTTAGAGGACATTACTTTTTCAACCTTTTTCATGATATTAGGACAATAATATGGGATTGGCAACTGTGTTTAATGTAAATATAAGCTCAGTTTTTATGGAGCAACATGGCTCTATGATGCAAATTCGAGAAACTTTCACCGCAGTTTCGAAATGAAATGACTCGTTATTATCCGAATTTCAGAGATAAGTAGCAAAATATGGTTGAAATGAGTAAAGAATGTGGTTTCCCGTCGAATTGTGACATGCGACGGCCATCTACCTCTTGCAAAACGGAGTAACCACGCAAAACGGAGTTCCAGCTACTTAAATCGCCGAACACCGTCGGATTTTACACCATCCTTTTTATAGATTCTGTAAGAGTTGAGCTCTATTCTTTGAGGCAATGACATCTTGCAGTTTTTTATCGATTTGACCCTTCATCATCTGCTCCGAACCATGTTTGGTCTTGCCGTTTGAGCCAGAAAAAAGTTCCCACTTTTAAAAATTTATAGCACCAAAAGTACTTCACAGATTTAAATGAGTCAAATTTTACACGAAAACTGAAAGATTGAAGAATTTTTATGATTTTTCTCGCTGTCTCACGCGCACTAGAACGTTAATTTGACTTTATTAAAATTTTATGGTTGCAAGATGACTGAAAAGTGGCCTAAAACATTGATCAACTCATAGAGGATTCCTCCGGCAGATCAATAAAGAAAATAAAGAAATGTTTGAATGAATTTGTCCAAACATTTGAATGAAAAAGTAGCGGTGTACGACTGAAGAAATGTTTGCATTGAATGAAAATGAAAATTTTGCATTGAATGAATAAATTGTGTAGTGAACTGAAAATTGCATGGTTTCAATTTTGCTACACATGGGCAGGCATACGTTCATGGGTGAAAGATATCCACTGCTCATTTATTGCCATGGGACTGAAAATCCTTAGTATTTGTTTGAAAATTGATGTCATTTAACTCTTGAGAGAGGTGAAATGCCATTTGCGTATTGTTTTATGTAAGGAGAGTCGTTACAATTTAATCAATGTTTTAGGCCTTTTTTCACTCATTTTGCAACCATGAATATAAGGCAGAATTTACCGATGGAGTAGAGCTGATGACGAAATAAATAGAGTCCCCTCATAAACTCGTTGGAAATATTGAAGATATTGTTTCGTTTACTTAGATTGAACATTTTATCGGTATTGGAAACTTGTTCCCGTTCTTTGATTTGAGGTTTGAAGATTTTTTTGGAATTTTTTGCCATCCTCACTTTTTCGTGTAATTTCTACCTACCGGCGGGAAATTTGAGTCTTTTCGGGAGAGGCAGTATCTATTTCATCAGGAGTATTGTAAATTCAATAAAATAAAGTTTTATGGTGCTTTTATGGATAACTTTAATTCCATTTTCAGTGTTTTCCTGCCAAAGACTTGAAAACTTACACAGAGAAAATTAAAAATAAATCGTTCCACCTTCAGCGTACATTGCAAAGCCTAGGTCCATACTGGAAAATGGAAATCTAGTGCTGGTAAGACATCGAGATAGATATAAAGATACTTTCGATCTTTCGGCTTTTAAAGGCAATCTGTCACGTATCTGATTGGCCGCTACAATCAGAGATCAACACAACGGATTTCTTTGTGAAGCTGAGCATTTGAAACAAAGGAGGGCTAATCTTCTTGACTTTTTATGGCCGTAGAAAGTCAGAGGATCATCAGCCATTCAAATTTCCTATTCTTTGTATTGTCATTATCACCCAATCAAATGCGTGACAGACTGCCTTTAACTGAAATTCAAATCATTCAAATCTTTGAAGTACTCTTTGTGCTGTGAATTTTTAAAAATGGGAACTTTTTTCTGGCTCACCCGGTATAAACCGTATTTGTACAGAAACAACTACAGTTCCTTACAGCTCAGTGTACAGCTCCTATTTTCTTTTCTTAAATTTTTTTCTATTGTACCAGCACCTCTATGGGACCATCATTGAAATATGGTCAGCTTCACCCTTTAATGCTATCTTTGCCATTGTAATTAGAGGTGTTTTCCTTTCACGTTTACGTTTAACCAGGGACCACGGAGCAGAGTTAGGTTGGGTGGGCTATAGCCCACCTACTTTTTGGCAACAAATGGTTTTATTTTGTTGGTAAAATTTTGAAAATAATGAGCACTTGGTCGGCTGAAAGTGAAGCTGAAATAGGAACCGTTAAAGAAGAATTCAGAACGATGTATATTGAGGCTCTAGATTTTGTAGTACACTTTATACATCTAGGATTCAATCAGCCAGATTTTAAAGCATACGAACAGCTTGAATTGCTACTCCTCGAGGCACTGGCGGCATTGGCATCCAATGATTTTGCAGATGAAATTGAACACATGAAACTACTCATGATGGTGATGGTTTCTTCATGTTATTATGAAAAAGGCGTTTTCCAGCAATCCAATGAGCGTGATCCCGAAAATTTTTACCCCTAGATTACACTTGCTTCCCAGCCGATCTACTTTTTGGATCGCTCCGCGGTCCTTGATAACCAATGCCTAATAACTCTCAAAGTGTGCCTCGATAGTTAACTTGAACATAGATCCCTTGTTTGTTGATACTGATGCGAAATTCGCATCGCTGGATCAAAGCAAATCTGGACACTTTTTAGGGACACTCCACATTTGCATTAAAGTACATATGTCATGAACCTGATTCGTTCACACGATACAATTCTCTCCATTGTTTATTACAAAGCAGAGGATCGAGGCTGAATTCTCATTGCAATGAAAATTCATGAAGCAGAAATGCAAGGTCACAAACAATGGAATTCCACTCCCACTTCTTTGTTGTATTAGCCAATTGCTAACGTGACATATGTCCTTGAATTCTGCCATACAACCAGGGCCGCAGAGATTATTTGCAGGTTCAGCGTCATAACTGCGAAATGAAACCCCTGTGAGCAAAGAGGGCAGAAGCCAACGGGGGTATCTCATTTTATGAGGCCCCTAGATCCCGTATCGAGGGGTTACTGTTTGGAATCAATTAAGCCTTGAAATAAAAACTGCTCCTTCGCTAGCTGCTTTCAAGACGAAATTAAAATCTTTTTTGAAAGATCAAAGAAGTTGATGATCGAAATCAACATCAGCCACATTTTTGACTCCAGAGTCACCTTTCTTTTTATACTTTTCTTTCTTATATATTGGATTTTAATCTTAATTAATTCATGTAATTAAGTAAGTTAGGGTTTTAAAGCAGGGCACATTGTAAAACAGTAGATACCATAGTTACTGAATGTATTTACCCTGTGAAAATGAAATGAAAATGAAAATGAAATGAAAATGAAATGAAATGAAATGAAATGAAATGGCCCAAGGGCAAATTCTGTTCCCCCTCTCGACGGCCCTACATACAACTTTATCATTCAATTGCAGATCCACCAAAGCCCACAAGTCTTCCAAAAAGCCCAGCCACTACATCCCCATATACTGCCACGATTGTAATGAAGAAATTCAGCAATGATTTCGGTGTGATCAGGTTTGTACTAGACGACTACATGGCAATAACTATCGCTGTTGATTGGCGGCCGGGAGCTCTAACTCCCGGGCACTGTGATCCAGCTCTTTAGAAATCATGAAATTAATACCAAAATGAAAATTCGAGTATAAGCTATTTGATGATTTTATCGCATGGAAGAGACACGATACCATGGAACAAAACAAAAAATTTTCAATCAGAGTTGTGAGTCTAGAGTTATGATTTTAAAAAGTTGGCCTATGATGCCAAGTTTTGTTTACATTTCCATTCCCGGCCTAATGTTTGCAGCATCGATGGAAACATACGAATTGAAATCGCTATCTATCTTCAGAGAGAAGGCCAATTTTCAAAAACTTGTTTTATTTATAGACACATATCTACCGTTTTTGAAAATGCTAGTTAAATCTTCAAAATCTCAAGCTAAAATAGACTTTTTTCAAAATTGAGTACGGCATTATTAAAGGCAGTCTGTCACATCTATGATTGGCCGCAACAAAGTCAGAGCTCAACACAACGGATTCCTTTTGTCAGTCTGTATATTTGAAACAAAGAAGGGCTAATCTTCTTGACTTTCTATGACCGTAGAAAGTCAGAAGTTTAGTAGCCATTCAAATTTCCTATTGTTTGTATTGTCCAAATCACCCAATCAAATGCGTGACAGACTCGAAAAATCTTTGTCAAGAAAACTGTATTCTAATTGTTTCTTGATAGATTTTACCAAGTGATTGTTATGAGAGTGACGTCGCAATCTACAACTGCACCAACCAGCTCACTGACAAACTTAAATGGATTCACCTCATCATCCAGCAGTGATCCTTACATAACAGCTGAATTTTCATCAAGAGTTTTCGACCAATCAGATTCGTATTCCTTTGTGATCGGAGACAAAAGAAAAACGAATCAAAATATAGCCATCAGACGAAAACGTAGAGCTATTCAAGGTATTTTATAGACTGTGATATAGAGTGTTTGTTTGTTCGTGCGGCTATAATAACCAATTAATACGTACCCTCGAGTACCGAATAAACGGGGGGGGGGTGAGAATAATCGGGGAGGGGGGTTGGACATGGTTCGATATAACAATAATCGGGGGGTGGGAATAATCGGGGGGATTGCCTGGAGAAATAGAAAATAGTCCTTTTCTTAGCTAAACACGTATCTTTTATGTATTTATATGAACAGTGATGTTACTGGTACATCTATTTTTGAACTCTGGTTCTGTTGAATGTACTCTCGAGACTTTTTCTTGCGTTTATTCAGAAATTATGTTTACTATCGTTTCACTTTTCCAAAAATTAATAAAAGGGGGGTTGGAATAAGAGCGGGGGGGTTGGAAAATTTTTCAAAAATTAACAAGCAGGGGGGGGACGATTATTCGGTACTCGAGAGTAAATAATAGAGCTTGAAATACTAAACTTCTCTAAAAATACTTTGCTATTAGTATTTTTGTTCTGTTTTCAATTTGTTTTGAGTGGGCTTGTCAGGATTTCTAGCTACTGAAAGCGAGACTGATAGCTAATTTAGGTCCACTGTGCATGCCGCATCCGGGCGTGTTACCTCTAGTTTAAAGTCCCTTCGTAAGGACGAAAAGATGTTTCTTTGTGCGTGCGGCCATTATAACCAACTAATACATAAATAATGTTGAATAAAGTTTATAGCCTAGTGCTTGAAATATTAAACTACTCTCAAAAACTACTTTGCTATTAGTATTTTTGTTCTGTTTTCAATTTGTTTTGAGTGGGCTTGTAAGGATTTCTAGCTACTGATAGCTAATTTGGGTCCGCTGTGCATGCCGCATCCGGCGTGTTACCTCTATTTTAAAGTCCCTTCGTAAGGACGACGAGGTGTTTCTTTGTACGTGCGGCCATTATAACCAATTAATACATAAATAATGTTGAATAAAGTTTATAGCCTAGTGCTTGAAATATTAAACTACTCTCAAAAACTACTTTGCTATTAGTATTTTTGTTCTGTTTTCAATTTGTTTTTGGTGGACTTGTCAGGATTTCTAGCTACTGAAAGCTAATTTAGGCCCACTGCGTATGCCGCATCCAGGCATGGGACCCCTAGTTTAACGTCCCTTCCGAAGGACAACGAGGTGACTTTTGAGTTATGGCGTCCAAGGTCATCCATCCAGAATTTGACCTCACTCGACCGAGCTTAACTTCAGTCACCTGACGAAGACACTCGGCCACTCACCCCGCAATTATCATGCTGTGTACTAATTTGAAAGTTCTAATCTTATCTCCACGTCTTTTTCTATAGCTTAGTGTTGGGAAATTGAGGGAAAGTGAGCGTGCCGTGAACGATTTGTCTTTGAGTTCCTCTACCAACTTTGTTGCTCATCTTTGCACCGATTCTAATTCTCAATTTGTTTCACTTTGCATTGATTCCAAACTGGCGCTCAGTTTTCAAGGATTGGCGTAACTAGGCTTTTGTACAGAGTATTGAATCAATTGACTTCGCGGCCAAAATATATTCAAATGGACAAGGTTCGATCTCAGGAAGGGCCTCACACCACTTAAAAGACATGACAAATTGTTACAGACTTCGTTAGGTTTCCACCATTTCTGCGACGTGCGACCCCAGCGCCTGGCGGTAAGAATTGAAATTTCACCTTCGGGTTGGCAATGGCAATTAATAAGTCTCACGGTGATAAGTGTACCCAGTTCCATGTTCTGACCCTATGATAAGGGTGCACAATAGGCTTAATGGGATGGCGGGATGAACCTTTTTTATGGGTGGAATGCAGGATATACGATTCCTGGCTAGCGGGATACGGGATTGCAAGAGGAGCAGGATTGAGATTTGAAACAATACAGCGCCGGGATGCGGGATATGCTAGAAGACAGATGCAAGATGGCGGGATAAAGGTACCCCACTGTGCACCCTGTATGATGAAAACAAAGAGTTTTTGCCCGCTCGTGGTTTTCAGTTGTTGTTTTTATAGGCGGTATTTCTGTTCTTTTTGCATCGAGTTAGGCACATCTCTCTGTTAAACCACTAGAGTACTCCAACGCACCTAGCTAGCCGAGTCAGTCAACGGTTTCAGTCGAGGGGTATCAGTCTTCCGAGAAAGGGCACGAGATTGGTGTGTGTCATTCGTTGTAAGTCATTTTCTGGCCGTTCTAGTACAAAAAGTTTGTAGTCTTTTGAATGTCTCAAGAGAGAACTGCTTTGAAAATTATCAAAAAATACAAAAAAAAAATGCTTGAGTCTTTCAGCTATTAGAAAAGTCAATCCATATAGTATTGTTCAACTACTTTTGCTGCAAGGATATTTGAAATAGAGAGAATCATTCGGTATTAGTTAACACGGTGAAGTACGTTCACTGGTTTTTGGGAGAGTCTTTGACACGAAGATCCCAGGCTCGATCCCAGGTAGGGGCATATTTTGATTCTCCGGTTGTGGTAGCCGACTCATGATAAATACATGAAACAGTGAGACTTTTTCTTTGAGGGCAATTCACTCCAAAATAGTATTTGAGGCTAGAGGCTTTTGGATTTTGAAGATCCCTCAAATTTTTCAAGATTTTAAAGATTTTATCAGGGACTTTCAAACATTTTTGAGATTGTTAAGTGTTTTTCAGATTCCTAGACTTGAGATATTTTTAATGTTTTCGAGATTTTCAAAGATTTTAGAGATTTTGCATGATTTTGGAGGATTTAGAAATTTGTAAGACTGTAAAAGAATTGTGGAAAGATTTTCTGAAAATCTGCATCATTTTTTGGCGTAAAGATATGGAATTTTCGAGATTTTAAAAGATTTTGAGATTTTCGTTCGGATTGTAAAAACTTTTTAACATTCTGAAACTTTCAAAGATTTTGGAATTTTGAAGACTTCCTATGATTTTTACAACAGTGTATACAAGATTTTTGGAATGATTTGCGCCTCGTCACCCGGTATATAATGCTCCATTTTGGAGACTCCTTTCTGAATCACATCTCTCTTTTATACCTGCAGATTACTACAACGCACCATTACTTGCTCAGACAACATACAAGATATTCTACAGAGCCTTCATCGATGATAATACTTTCACATCTACTGATTGGATCGAATTCAAAACAAAGCAGGAGCCAGGCCTATCAGGAGGTGCAATTGCTGGTATTTTGATTGCCTGTCATATTTTTGTAGCACTTGTTTCCTGCGCCTATGTCATTTATAAAAAGCGGAAAAACACGAAAGAGGAGCTTCCAACAAGTGAAGGAATTGCAACAAGTATAGGAATCAAGGGTGAATTTCATTCAATAGGAGAATCGCGTTTCTGATAACACAAAGAGATCTACGGTTCTGAACAACAGACTTCCCACTTTCAGCGCAGCCGAACAGGCAAACAAGCAAGCAAGCAAGCAAGCAAGCAAGCAAGCAAGCAAGCAAGCAAGCAAGCAAGCAAGCAAGCAAGCAAGCAAGCAAGCAAGCAAGCAAGCATATGCAGGCAAGCAAGTAGACAACACTTATTTGTCAACGTAGGCTAGGTTTCTGGTAGGAGACGTTGTCCTGCGGAACTTCGGCTTGTACCCTGAGAGTTGCTTGTGATAGGGTAAGCTAGGGGTAATTTGGGTCTAAAATGGGCAATTTCCGAAATAAATAGAGTCCCCTCATAAACTTGTTGGAAATATTGAAGATATTGTTTCGTTTACTTAGATTGAACATTTTATCGGTATTGGAAACTTGTTCCCGTTCTTTGATTTGAAGTTTGAAGATTCTTTTGGAATTTTTTGCCATCCTCACTTTTTCGTGTAATTTCTACCTACCGGCGGGAAATTTGAGTCTTTTCGAGAGAGGCAGTATCTATTTCATCAGGAGTATTGTAAATTCAATGAAATAAAGTTTTATAGTGCTTTTATGGATAACTTTATCAATCTTCAGTGTTTTCCTGCCAAAGACTTGAAAACTTGCACAGAGAAATTAAAAATATATCGTTCGACCTTCAGCGTACATTGCAAAGCCTAGGTCCATACTGGAAGATGGAAATCTAAACAAAGTTTCCTTCGATGTAAAGTCAAAAGAAGTGAATCCTTGCATTTTGCGCTGAAACCACTAAACATGAATGGAAAAGTGTACCTAATGCTGTTTTCGATGTATAAATCCCCGGGGGGGGGGGAACTTGAGTTTCCAAGATACGGGGTTGTGCCATTCAAATCATAAAAGTACCACCCATAAATCCGGAAAACTTTCTCAAAAGTATGCCCATAAATCCGGAAAAATTTCTCAAAGGTATACCCATAAATCTGGAGAATTTCTGAAAATCATACCCATAAATCCGGGAATGCCAAAAAAGCTCATCAATAACTGAATTCTGATAGAAAACTATACCCATAAATCCGGAAGATGCCAAAAATTGTTGAAAACCATACCCATAAATCCGGAAACTATCATGAAAAAGGTACCCTAAAAAATGGCACAACCCCGTACCATAGACAAGTTAAGTTACCCCCCGGGATAAATCCATTAACTTGCAATATTATTTCCATTTTTTGGTTTGGTTTGGGAGCCATTGCCATTTCTTGCACAACGCAACTCGTAACAAAATTGTAGTAGACCCAAATTACCCCATCCTGCAAAATAATCGAAATAAAATCTACCGAATCGCAAAATATTTCCGAAAACTTTCAAGATCTTTCCAAATAATTGAACACGAGATTGGCATGTCAATGATTTAAAACGAAATTAAGCCACAAGTTGGCATAAATTGAAAGTTTTCTACGCTAGCATATCATGATAAAGCTCATGCCGGGGCTAATCTGGAAATTGAAGCACTATAGATTATCAGATAATTCTTCGACAACACTTAAACAACTCCTAAAAGTATAGATTTCAACAGCTACGGAGTCATGAATCAAAATTTTCAATTTACGATCGCTTTGAAAGCGAAAACGCAAATAGACCCACATTACCCCGTAGATTCAAATTGCCCCGACTCTACCTTACTCAAGTCCTCACCGCCGAAGGATGAACTAGGAAAAGATAGGAATCAAATCTTTTCGCCGAATTTTGCTCGTGGCCTATGACCGGGGACTGCCAAAACCGCGAATACTTTGACCAATGTGAGTTAAAGTATTCGCGCGACTCTTCAGAAACAAGAAAGAGAACAGTATCGAGAAATAAGTGAAAATATTCAAAATAGAAATATCGAGAAATACCAAATAATAACTAAGAATATTTAAACTGATGCCCCAGTGGACGAGGGGCATTTCACTCATTCGAAAAAGCGTACGAGATTTTTTCAGAACAAAAGGATTTGTGCGGACTTTTTGTGGATTTTTCTTGAAAACAAAAGAACTTTTGCCAAATGTGTACGAGATTTTTTGGGAGTGAAATACCCCTCGCCAGTGGACAGGTGATTGGGCTGCTTGCTTGTGGTTCGCAGTATCAGCAGGTGTCTGCAGCAACAGGATTGGAACCCACCACGCGGGAGACCCCATATTCGGAGCACTGTGCCTTTGGCCACGCCACCATATTGAAGTCTCTTGCTTATTTTGATTAGACTGATTGCACTCCAGAGGTGTGTAATCTATTGTTCAGAGTGGTACATACCTTATCGGGAACCTCATTCTTTTGTTTAATAGCAAAATCCATCCTTTCTAACAACTTTTGATATCATGTAAAGTGTGAAGTATTAACATGGCAATTTCAAATTAAATACCACGAAAATCTAAAGAGATATTTCTCGACCTATAGGCTGGTTTTCATATGCCGCATTTCATCGCATTTCATCCCATTTCATTGCAATTGGTCGGATGTCCACAACTGCGATTGTCAAATTATTTGAAAATCGACGATCGCAATTCATCGCAATTCTTCCTATTTCATCGTAGACAACAAAATCTTTTGATTCGCTCGGATCAGCTGCGACCAATTGCGATGAATTGCGACAAATTAGGATGAGTTAGGATACCTTGTTTTGGTCGGTTCTCATATATCGGAAATAATCCTAATTGATCGTGGACCAAGAATTCCGATGAAATGCGATGAAATGCGATGAAATGCGATGTATGAAAACCAGCCTTAAGTGTGTGTGTGTGTGCACGTGGAAAAAAGTATATTTGTTCAAGCAAGTAGCTCTTCATAAATAAGTGTAACTTTGATTCCTTTTTTCTTTTCTGTTTTTTTACCTCTTAGGGGCTCTGCAAAAGTCATTATAAAATAATTTACTCGCCCCGTATGAAATCATTGCAACGAATAGCTACAACTGCTCAGACACCTTTATCCTTAAAAATGCATCTGTCCTGTATTCATGAACAACGATGTTATATAGTACTATTATAGTACCACCAATGAATTAGCCAAAGAATATACGAAAGGCAGTTTATGTCTATAAGAGTTTTTGTCAATGACTGTTAAATCCTTCTTGCAAGAAACTAACAAGGAAATTTGGCGTAATTTATACACATCTTTGCATTCATTTCTCAATTTGCACGATTCAGAATTTGTCCTCAAGGTGAGCCATTTTATATTTAAAAGTTCATCCTATCTTGAGCTCATAAAAAGTTACTGCCCCGTTCAAGGGTACTTGCCCCGTTACGTTTTGCACGGGTCATGTTGTAAGATAAAATTTGCAGTTTCTCTTACATCATGGGTGTTGTGGACACAATTTGGGTGTTGATCGTGTCCACAATACCTGACCAATACAGAAATTCAAACCCGACCCAATCCCCAAACGTCGGGTTTGAATTTCTGTTGTGTTGAGAAGAACTGGCCTAGGCAGGACAGCTTGGATCTAGAGCAGTTTGGAAAGGAAACACAATCAAGGAACGAGGTATTGGGGATTCACTGGGCCCAGACAGCACAGTTTGAACTGGAGAGCAGTTTGGAGAGGAACCACAACGGAAAAAAACGAGGTATTTTCAAGTCTTCTGTTATTTTATCAACACAATGATAATACTCGCTACCTGTGTTTACAATCATCGTAAATCTTTAAATCTTAAATTACTTGACGAAAATTGGCACAATCTTCAAGAAAACCGTAGTTTTTAAAGGTCTACAATGTAGTGGCAAACAGAAATCTGTAGCTCTTCTGATTAAGGATTTAGATATTTGATGACGTCACAACCCCAAAATTAGTAAATGCCACCATTTTGGAAAGAATCAAAATATCTCAAAATTGCCACGACAGATTTGCAGCAAATTGTCCAAAGTTCCTTTCAAGCACTTTAATCCAAAGGAAAATGAGATAAGAGTATCACATCCACCCTTTAAAAGATTTGAGCCCCTTGCTAACTAAAAAAATTTTGTTTGTCCTTAATTGTCGAGAAAGCGTGCGAAAGTTTTGTTTTATCAGACGTCATTTTACCGAAACCCTTTTGATTTGTACGTAACTTACTAGACTTTGAGTGAAGTAATAAAATGTGATCAATAGACTATTTTGTACTGTTAAGCAACCTACCAAAGTTGCTTGGGGGATGTTATCAGTTATCTTCAGATCATTATGCTGGAGGTGGCGGGGAGAAACATTTTTTGCTAAGGCCCCGTTTACATGATGCCAGTAGAATTTGAAGACGACATAAAAAGGGTCGTTTTAGCCATAGAAATGTCTATGGTTTTAGCCTCCCTTTTACATAATGCCGGCAGAATTTACAAAGTCTGCCGGCAAAATTTTGTTTCGATTAGCAAAACAGCAAATTTTGTACTTCTACCGTTTTCAAATTCTGCCAGCATCGTGTAAATGGGGTCCAAGATGCATTCCACAGAAGCTGGATCAATGAATGAAATGCATCCAGGTAAAGTTCCTTGCCACCACCTTTAGCATATATTCGTCATTAGCGAATTACCGTATGTAGGCCTACCTAATGTTGTCTCCATTTCTTCGGCTCAAAAAGTTTAGTGATTCGCAATGAATTGTACAATTCAATTTCTGAGGCTCGTTCCAACTTGGTCTTTTGGATCGTTGAAGTTGTTCATAGAGACCCAAAAGCCAGACTCAAAGAGTTTTCTTTGTCCTATGAGCCGTTCTTCACGACCCTAACGACCCATAATGTTAACAAGTCTTTATGGAGGGATCAGAAACCCTATGAAAATCTTCACCACAGAAAGAGCTGGAGTCCTCTGTTTTTCAGGCCGTTCTGTACGAGCCATAAGGGGTCATAGACAAACAATTTTCCTCACAGTTAGCAGAACTGGGCAGTTAACGGCCCAATCCCCCCCCCTCTCCCCGTCTTAATGGATCACTAGATTTCTGTTGTCTTGGGCCTATTACAAACTCCTGTTACAGACCTATTGTGTTTCTTGCGTTTAGGCCTAATCCTGCTGCAACTTCTTCGTGCAAATTGCGACATCAAAATCAAGTAGTGCGCTGCTGAAAAATTTACCGCCACAAGTCACTCCCCAAGGATTGTTAATGAAATCATTACTTATTTCAATTTCGTCACAAAAGCAAAGTTGTTAACGGATTTTGAGCTTGATCCCCTGACCCCCTAACGACCCAATTTCGTTAACTTTTACGAAACTTTTTCTTCGATGACACCAAGCGTGAACAAGTCCTCTTGGAGAGTTTGGGAGCCCTACAAGAATCTTTTCCATATGAATAGGCGGAAACCAGAGCGACATTTTACAAACATGGCTGTTGGAAACAGGAATTGACGCAAAAAAGGATCAGTTCGTCAGTGCAGTGAAATGATAGCCTGCTCATTTACACATTGTATACATCTATTCACACAGTTCAACAAAAGATATAAGTTTTTTCTAGAAAAGATTAAGTTTGTAGTGAGGCCCTTGAGAGAGTTCCTGATTCAACCACGACGGCGAAGATAACGACGGCGATAGTATCTTCGGCGATGATAACGACGGCGATAGAATCTTCGGCGATAGAATCTTCGGCGAACATAACGACGGCGATAGTATCTTCGGCGATAATAACGACGGCGATAGGATCTTCGTCGGCGAAGAGGTATACGGCGGCGAATATATCGGCGGCGACGAACATATCGGCGGCGACGTCTCCTTCGCCAGAAGATAGCTGTCGTGAAGAGAAAAAATTCATTAAAATCCTGATCATTCACTACAAATAATACGACAAAAAATGCAACTAGGAATGTCACCAAAACGTGAGATAAGTCAGCCTTGGGATTTAGTGCAGATCGACAACTCTCTTAACTGGAAGGAACACATCAATACTGCCTCTACCAAAGTTTCTAGAGCTATCGGCTTTTTAAAGCATGCCAAGACTTTCCTACCACAAGAAACATTGAAGACTTTCCTACCACAAGAATCTTTACACAGGTATTTTCGAGCGACACTTTCGATATTGTAGCTCTGTTTGGGGTTGTGCCGGTTCGACTGAGCTTAATCAGTTGCAAAAACTTCAAAACCGAGGTGCTAGAATTATAACCAGCAGCAGCTTTGACAACCCAAGCAGACCCTCATCGACAAGCTGGGCTGGAAGACCATTGAACAACTCGTCGCTAGTGAATCTAAAACAATGGTCTTCAAGTCCCTGCATGAACTGGCTCCCCAATACTTGTGTGGCTTTTTCACCCGAAACTCTAGTGCTCTTCGCATGTCCTGCGCAATTCAGAAACAGATTTAAGATTACCAATGAAAAAGTCAAGTAATGGGCAAAAATGCTTTTCCTATCGAGGAGCAAAAAGTGGAATGAACTTCCTGCCGATACTAAACAGGCATCTTCCGTAAATAGTTTTAAAAAATCTATTTAGGAATTTTTCCTTTTCTCTCTTTTTTATGTCAGATTTTTTAAATATTGTATTAGGCTTTTATCATAAGGTTTTTATATTGTTATTTTTCTTTTTCATTATGTAATTGTATTTTAAAAGTTTTTAGCGGAGGGCCCCTCGTAAAACAACTCTGGGGCTACCTTCCTTAATAAAATGAAATGAAAATGAAATCCACTTTTTTAAGATAAGAGGTGCGAAAACGGAAGTCTTTTGCTGTTTGAGATTTCGCATTTTTGAGGCTAAAATCTTGTTCTGCGACAAAGTTTAGCATAGAAGCAAATTTTTACTTTCATATCTGTCTTCGTTTGGAAATTACGATGATAGCTATAAAGAATTTGAAATCATAAGGGCTTTGACCGTGAAATCAGATGTTTGGAAAAATTTGTCCAAACATCTGATTTCACGGTCAAAAGCCCTTATAACATTAAACTCTTTAAAATCGCCGTAAATTCTAAACGAAGACATATATTAGAGTAAAAATTTGCTTGTTTGCTAAACTTTGTACGCAGAACAAGATTTTAGCCTCAAAAATGCAATAACTCAAACAACAAGAGACTTCCGCTTTCGCACCTCTTATCTTGAAAAGGTGGATCAGTGCGCTGTGCTTCTTCATTTCAAGGGTCTATCATTCTTCCGAGAAGGTACGAGATTTTTTATATTAATGGGATTTCAATGATTTTCGCGGACATTTCTTTAAAACAACACGATTTTTGCGAATGGTGTATGAGATTTTTAGAGAGTGATGTCACTTCAAAGTCGGCAACTGTTGGCATCTCCGGAGAATGAAGAAAACAATAATGGAAACTTTTCGTTAAACCTCCACCTTTAATTTCGTGTATTAAATTAAAGCAAAAAAGAACTTCGAGAACCAGACAAAATGGGAATTTTGAGTGAAATACCCAAAACTCGAGTACAAAAAATGGCCAAATCCACAACCGGCGACAACATCTCAAAACCCGAAAACCCGCACGATTTATACGAAAATCCTGAGACCCGAGAACGAAAATTGACCAAACTCGCAACCTGTGAAACCCCAAAAAAGCCCCCCTCCTTCCAGTCTTTACTCACTTAATTGTGCAGTTTTCCGTCCCTAAAATATGAAATTGCCCAGATACACAATGTGAGGGGCTGCTCTCACTAAAAAATTCGGAGACATACACCTTTGGCAAAATTCTTGCTGCTAGTTGAAAAACGCATAAAGAAATCAAGAAAACCTTACTGCTTCCTGTAAAGGTGGGTTACATCAGGTTCCATATCGGCGTCTCCAGAGAAGGTATAAAACTTTGATAGAATTGTTGTTCAACCTTCATCTTTAATTTCGCGTTTTGAACAAGAAAGCTGCAAGAAATAGAAAATACAAGCTTACCATCTTTCTCTGCTCCTCCATCTACTTGATCATCTTCAGCCTCGTCTTCATTGAGGTCTGTATCGTAGCTCTTTGCGTCATCTACGAAAGATATAGAAAGCCTTAGCAATTTGTTGGAGAACAAAAGGATATTGAGCTTGAAAATTAGAGGATTTATTTCTGGACAAGGAGGAAGGCAACAAGTTTACAATGTTTCTCTGGTTAAAGAATGATTGCCCCTCGTGCAGGAAATTATGCTTGAAGGGCTTCCAAAAATGAATGCGTGCTCGCAAGGACTGCCCCTTCAAAACGGCTTCTGCCAAAGGCAGCCTCCCAACCCACCTCTAAGAATCAAGTAAAGTCCCGCCTTCAACAAACGGCATTGAAAGAGACTCATGCCTGATTTCGCTGAATGAAATACCTCTCTAAAAGAAACTATCCAGTCTGATTCATTTCAGTTTCTTTTAGAATACATAGCAATATCGTAAGGTGTATACTTATGTCTCCAATGGGTCCCAATTCTCTAGAAGTAAGAATGATAGTTTCAAGCCCAACTTGTTATAACTTCAAGAAACTTTCAGTAGTGACTAATGTTATTAGATCCTTGTACAATACTGCAAATTTTAAAACGTTTTCTTAAAAATTTTGATATCTGTTTGGAATATAACAGTGTTTCTTATACCATGGTATGCACACCCTGTTTTGAAGAAGTATATCTTCACATAAGAAATCAATCAGACTGTTTTTGTGAAACGAGTTTCGGAAAGGCGGAACTTAGCTGTGCAAAATATCAATATGGACATAAGGCAGGTATCACTCTTCTGAAAAAGAGTACGAGATTTTTTAAAACAATATGATTTTCAAGGATTCCCCTGCATATCTATCTTGAAAACGAAAAGATTTTGCTGGGTGCACAAGATCTACGTTTGCCCTGCTAAAGAGGACTTTTGCAAGGAGAATTCATGCATTCAAAATGAATAAAGCATAGAAGTGTCTTGATACCTAAAGGCAGAAATTTTCATGCTAATCAGCAAAAGGTTTCTTAAAACAACACATTCATGGAAGGTGTACCAGATTCAGAGTGATACGCCCTTCGGGTTACTATTCAAGACTGTGAAAACTTACCGTCGCTTTGTGCCACTCCTTCAACAGGTTCATCACCTTCGCTGTCGTCTTCTGTTTCTGCTACTTGATCTTGCTCAGCTACTTCATTGTCTTTTTCTGCAGGCTCGACTTGAACTGATTGACTTTCCTCTGGAAAAGATATGAAGATGTTACTTGTACACCATTTCGAGAACGAAATTCTATCATGACAAATCTTGAACCAAATTCATCGTTTACATCAATCTTAACCCTCTGACCTGATATCATACTGTTACAGTGGAGGGGTGTATCACTTTCCAAGATGGTGTACGAGACAAGTCTTACATATTGATGGTGATACGCCCTCGGTAACAATCCTTCATGAACCTAAAATACAAATTAAGCAACTTTCAGCGGAAATTGTTGATGCAACCTAAGAAACTTTCGTTAGCTTTTACACGGGCTGATCCAAATCTCGAACACAACAAACCGTGTAAACTTACCGCCGAGTTCATTCTCTGCTGCAAAGGCAACCAACCCGCACACCAGTGCAAGAAGCAGAATAGATATTTTCATCTTTGCTGTCCTTGTCTTCACCAGTTCTGACAGATCTCCTCACTGCACTGCAGGCATCTGCAATTTCCACTTAGCTCGTCCTCTTTTTATAGGATGCGGAGTTTGATTGATAAGTTCTCCATCTGTCAAATTCTAGCCAATCAGAAGCTGTGAAAGTCTCCTGGTGTAAATATTTCTTTTCCCAAGCTTCTCATTTCGAGTAATTTCTATTTCACCAGAGAAGGGCGTTGACTTGATATCAAAAAGGTCAACTTTTCAAATCAATTCCCAGGTTAACTGATTGATCGATGTGATCTTACTGTCAAAAATTAGCCAATCAGAAGCCGCTGAGATCTCTTGGGGGTGAGTGTTTATTTCCCAAGTCTCTCATTTCGAGCAACTTCAAGGACAAGGGGAGGACGCTCACTTGATAGGAAGAAGAGTGATTGATTGACGTGGCTTAGCTGTCAAAAATAAGCCAACCAGAAGCCTTGAAGCTCTCCTGGTGTTATAATCCATCTCCCAAATCGAGCATCTATCCCAAGAGATCCATTTTTCAATTCCATATGGAGCATTTCTTTTTGAAGACTGTTTCAAAGCTAAGTATCCTTGAGACAGCCCTGAGTTTATGACTCACCAATAATGATGACTAATTTTTGAAGGTATTATTTCGTCTTTGTAGTGTGCGCTATCGCACTTTCGGGATTCTGCTTTTTAACAGTAAAACTTCCCACTGCAAGCGATTTACAGAATACCTATGTCTCTTGACACCACATCTGCAGAAACGCCGCCTTACGTAAATTAGCGAAAATGGAATAATAAAATCAAAGGCAAAAATGCGAAATGGAATGTCTTTTCTGAACAGATAAAAGCCAACTGTAAGGGATGTTTTGGATGCGAAGGCGCATTGTTGGTTTAACTTTGTTTGCCTGAAATTGCTATAGCTGAGGGGCGTATCACTCTTAAAAAATGTCGAGGGAGATTTTCTAAACAATAAAATTTTCAGTGATTTTCTTACAAATTTCCCTTGAAAAACAGAAGTATTTTTGCCAAATGTGTACGAGATTTTCACTGAGTGATACGCCCCTCGGCTATGGTTACCTTACTCTGACCTGCCTCCCTCTGTATAGTCCACCATCTCATCTTCATCCATCTAGCCGATGGGTATTTCACGCAATCGCAAGCGTACGAGATCCTTTTGGAAGAAAGGGATTTTTACGAATTCACGATTTTTTCTAGGGTTCTTTGCGGAAGATGTACGAAGTTTTTCTTGAGTGAAATGCCCTCGCCGGCCCTCACATGTATGAAAAATTTCACATAGAACTTTCTTTGGAAACTCTTTGAAAATTAAAACCCTTTGTTGCGATTATGGGGTTCCTTGGTAAACGGGGATAAAACATAGCGAAGGGCTTATAAATAGAAGTCTCGTACACCTTTGACAAAGATAATTTTGCTTTCATGAAACATCTGTAGAAATCTCGAAAAAAAATCCTTTTAACCTATTGTTGTAACTCTTTTAGAAGAATGATAGACATGATTTGAAATGATCAATCATAAGCTCCGTTCTACAAATGGAGTTAAAAAATATCGAAAGTGAGGGGCATTTCACTTCCGAGGAAATCCGGAAAAAATCCGGAAATCCTCAAGAAGTTCTTTGGAACTCCTTTGAAATCTCCATGATATCGCAAAAATCTTTAAATCCCTTTCAAATGTTCCATTGGCTACGAAAAACTTAGTGCGAGAGTTGAGGCCACTGTGCCGGAGGTTTTTATTAGTTACCATGGAGTTCTATTGGTGATATACACATTCACGAGGAAAAGTACCAATAGGTGGTTGGACTCTGCAGCTGTGCTGCGGAGAAACTATTTACATAGTTCTACGGAGGAGAATCTCCTCCGCAGATTGACGTACATTTTCCACCGCAGAAGCAACAAGCCTATGCAGCACCGCAGTGTCTTTTTCAAGAGAACTTTGAGGTTATGTAATGCGTTTCATTTCGAACCTTTTTCAAGAGAACTTTGAGGTTATGTAATGCGTTTCATGCAAGGGGCACTGCACTCAGTGGAAAATGCGTACGAGCTTTTTAAGAACAAAAGGATTTATACGGATTTTTGATGGATTTTTCTTGAAAACAAAAGGATTTTTGCCAAAGGTGTACGAGATTTTTGGGAGTGAAATGCCCGTCGGTTTCATGTCGAACCTACAAGGTGACACCTGATAATAGTTCAGTTTTTGAAACATTTAGAATGATTTAATGGCACCTTTGAGACTTTGGAAATCCTTTGAAATTTCTGGAAATCAGGAAATTGCTGAAAAGTCTGTCTGGAAATCTGGAAATCCAAGTAAACTTTTTGATATTTCGGAAATCTAGGAAAGCTCGTACGCTATTTTCGGTATACTCAACTCAAATAAAGTTTTGCTTTCACTTCATCAGAAATTATGGGTATTAAAATTATACCATCTTTTCTTAGATCTCTCCGAGTCCCCTCCCTAGCAAGAATATAAACGCCTGGTTGTCAATGACTACTAATCTAGTTTGGTTTGAATTCGAAGTTTACCCTGACTGAACCCCCCTATCAGGCCGTAATGGGTTTGCCCTCCCCCTGGAACTTTCCAATCATACGAGAATGTGCGCCGGTTTTGGGTTGTTTTTGGTATGAAGATTCTGGGAATGGCATGTACTTTTCAAAGAAACATTCTTGAATTGAGGTATAATTTTTGCGACACGATTGCGCTAAAGTTTGGGGCGAGCAATCGTTTATCAAGATGCATAGAGTTTTTTAATTGAATTCCCATGACTTATTACCAGCCGTAGTTTCGCTCCTCCGCCAAACTGATATACCCCGCTGCAACTAAAGTTTGAGCGATCTCGGTTTGCCAAGCAGGGGAAAAAACTTTCGGACATTTTTTCGGTACCACAATATATGTTAAAAATAATTGTGATTCCATCAGAAATATCAAATTAACAGTAGGTACATGATGATCATCACATCAACAAGGACATTTGAAATCTACATCAGATGTAAACCAAATTAAAAGGTGCTGCCATACGTGAACTATTTTCAATAGATTTAAAACTTTCAGACGAAAAAGCCTTTCGGACATCACCACATTTCGGACAAACTTTCGGACAGAATTTTGTCCGAAAGTTTGATTGTCCAAAAGTTTTCGATTTCAACGTATACATATTTCAACGAAGACCAGGATTCGAAACAGAGAAACAATCAGTTGCTCAGTGGGATGAAATGATAACCTGTTCATATACATATCGTATGCATCTATTCACACAGTTCTAGAAAAGATACAAGTTTGTTCTAGATAAGATTAAGTTTATAGTAGGCCCTTGAAAGAGCTCCCGATTCAACCACGTCGGCGATGAAAACGACGGCGATAGTATCTTCGGCGATGATAACGACGGCGATAGAATCTGCGGCGAACATATGTACGGCGGCGAACATATCTACGGCGGCGAACATATCTGCGGCGATGAAAACGGCGGCGGTAATAACGGCGGCGATAGTGAGCTACGATAAAGAGAAAAATTGTTTCAAATGGGGGTGATTCACAACAAGTGATTAGGGTAAGATGGAAACTGGAATGCTAAATGATTCAAAATCCATACAGGATCCTGAGTAGTGTCTCACCTTTCCTTTACTTTTACGTATGTTATAGTTCCTATTGTTACTGTAATTTTGTAGCTTTTCTTTTGTAACAGGACAGTTTGTAAATCAATGTTATCATGACTTGAGTACTTACCCTGTATAAATCATAAAATGAAATGAAATGAAAATCCGTAAAGGAGGATCACTTCTATAACCCTTATCAGAAATCCCTCGATCTTCCGGTTGGGTGTTTTGGGGGTACTAGAACCCATCAGCCCGGACCAAAAATCTAAAAAACCCAAAATCCCGCTAGCAAAAGAAGCCAAAACCCGAAACTGCACTGCTTAACAAAAATTTTCAATGCTCGTCAGTAATCTTCGATTTCCAGCATTTTCGTACTCACCGACTCCCTGCACCTTTTCAAAGCATTAGAAAGTTAGTTTTTCAATCTCAGTTAATTAAGTGGACTGTACGACTTCAAAACCAGACAAAGTAGGAATTTTGGGTGAAATGCCCTAAACTTGAGCATTTCATTTCATTTCATTTTAAATTATTTATACAGGGTAAAAACATTCAGTTCATACGGAAAAAAACTGCTTTACAATGTGCCCTGTTAAAACAGAAAAGAAAAAACAAAAAGAAAAAAATTAATTACTCAATAAACTCCACATTCTACTTAATACATTGTCAGATAAATTCCCTAAAAAAACCTAATTTTAATTATTCCTATCCAACCGAAAAAAGGAAATTAAATTGCAACAGAAAGGAAAATCGATTGACTATGTTCTTGATGGAAGGAAGTACGTAAAGTTTGTTTTATAGTTCTTCCTTTAGTTTTAATTTGAAGTTTGATAGCGAGGGAGACAGTTTGATTTGGTGATCTAGACTATTCCAAACGGTAGCCCCTCGATATGCAAATGACTTTTATAATGGCCAAAACCGCAACCCGACGCACATTTCAAAGCCCTATAACGCGCACGATCTAAACATAAATCCCGAGACCCGAGGGCTAAAATTGACTTAAACTGCAACCTATGAAACCTTCCTCCGGCCGGTTTTACTAGCTTCATTGTGCGGTTTTTCGTCCCTAAAACTAAAAATTTCCCAAACAGACAATATGAGGGGCTTAGCTCTCACTAAAAATTTCGGACCAACACACCTTTGGTAAAATTCTTGCTGCTACTTAAAAAAACTCATAAGGAAATCCCTGAAAACCTTATTGCTTCCTCGGCTACATCGGGTTACATATTAGTATCTCTGGAGAGTGCAAAAAACTTTGATAGAAAGTTATGCTGTTAAACTAAGTGTTAAACCTTAATGTTCAATTTCGCGCTTTGCACAAGAAAGCTGCAAAAAATAGAAAACGCAAACTTACCATCTTTCTCTGTTCCATCTACTTGATCATCTTCAGCCTCGTCCTGATTGACGTCTGAATCATAGCTCTTTGCAATATCTACGAAAGATACATAAAATATTTAGCAAAGTAAGCAGAGGGTAATGTAGGCGGACATGGGAACTCGACTCTTCGTAAAAAATCCCACACTCAGAAAAATAACCAGTTTTCAGGGAGAACAAAAGGAAGAATTGCGATGAATTCGAGGATTTGTTTTTCAAAAAGGAGGAACGCAGCAAGTTAACGACGTTTCTCTAGTTAAAAGGAATACGATTTCATCTCGTAAAGGAATCTCGATTGCCAAAGCACTCACGACACGGCTAGGCCTACCTGACAGCGTCCTGTCGACAGCAGTCAATGAGATGATAGCTTCTGGAAAGATTGTGGTTAAAATGTATGGCGGTAGAGAGTCATTTTATGTGTCCGATGAAGTAGATGGTCAGGATTCTGAATCAGAAGGAAGTGATTTTGTTTCACCAAATAAGGTCTCACCGATGAAATTTTCTAACGCCTTTGATTTAGAGACCCACGAGCCCATTCGCTCAGCGTCGCAGTCTTGCCCTCCAACGTCATCGACGGAAACTGTTTCAGTTTCATCCAACATGGCATACGACCTACTTAATAAAGAGCGTCAAAGAACCCAGGACTTATGGCAGGAAAATACTGAATTAAAGCTCCGAATCAAAGATCTGGAATTAGGAGATAGGCCCACTTCACAATGTCATCATCGAGAACCTCCATTGACCCCCAGGCATACGCCATTTGAGACTGGTGATCAGTGCCCACTTGCTGACGATATTATTGAGTTTAAAAAGTTTATTCATGGCGAAGTTCTCTCATTGAAAGCGCAGATATCAAGTCGCTCAATATCGGACGCAGGAAGATCACTGAGCCCCCAGCCCCCCAGGTCCCCCCTAGATTATGAGAGAATGTTGATTAAGAACCTGGAAGACAGGATTCTCTCCCTAGAGAATCAGTTAGACCAGAAACAAAAGATCATTGAAAAACTAATGGAGACCCCAAAGGTCGATGTGACACCTACTCGAAATGAAAAAGAAAAGTCGCCAGGTCCCAAGAGCACTAGCACCGCCAATGACTTTGTACAGCCTATTGATTTGACTTCAAAAGAAGGTGTCCAAACAAAAGCCTCTAAGAAAAAGAACAATCCGAAGGCCAACAAAAACAATGAGAGCAGCAAAAATACCGATACAAGTCGGGATCAACAAACCGTCAAAACTGGTCAACAAAAACAGGTCGAGAACGAAGTGCAGTGTGAACAAGCTGCCCGTAGTAATGAGGATGGAAAGCGTAGCAATACAGCACGAAAAGCAGCCAATGATAATACCAAGAAAAGAATCTTTCTTGTTGGTGATTCCATTGTCAACGGAATCCAAGAAAAAGGACTTTCCACGAAACACAACATCAGAATACGCAGATGCCCAGGTGATACTACGAAGGATTTGGTTGACCATGTAAAACCAATTGCCAGAAAGCAGCCTGATTTGGTACTCTTCCACTTTGGAACGAACGACATCACAAATGAAGTTAATACGGAGGAACACATGCAAAAGGCCATTGATCATTTACGTAAAGAAGCCCCTAACACGGATATTGCAGTTTCGCTGTGTACAAGACGGTTTGATCAACCTGGTGCAGACAAGAAAATAGCATCATGCAACAAGGTTTTAAAGGATATATGCTCAAGGAACAATTTGAGATCAATCGACAACAGCAATATTGACGAATCATGTTTGGGGATCAAGAAATTGCACCTAAATAGAAAGGGTACGTCGTATTTGGCTAACAATCTTAAGCATTTCATACATGATATTTGACTTCCTGAAAATACAACTGACACATGTGGAGAACATTCAAATAGCACTGCTGACTCTCCAAGACATGTACTCGGTTTTCGAAAGGGAATAGTCATTGCATCACTGAACGTAAATAGTTTAATCCCTCATTTAGATGAATTAGAGGCTATTATGGTAGATCGTGGTATTCACTTCCTTGCCCTCAATGAAACCAAAATCAGTAGCGATATTCAGTGTGAAAGCTTAAAAATCAATGGGTACAAATTCGGTAGAAATGATCGAAACCGTCACGGTGGAGGAGTTGCTTTCTACTGTAAAGATACCCTTAAGTGCGAAGTTAGACATGATGTACCGGTATCCGATTTAGAAATGTTATGTGTTGAAATAACACCCCCTAAGGCAAGGCCTTACATTATTCTTCTGTGGTATAGGCCTCCCAGTGATAACAAAGATACATTTGAAAAGCTTGAGAATGTCCTACTCTTTTTGGAACATGAGGGGAAGGAGGTTATTTTACTCGGCGACACAAATTGTGATCTCAGTGATGCAAACAGTCCATGTCACGTTAAGTCTATTAAGGACATTTATGCCACATATGGTCTAAAACAGTTGATTAAAGAGCCTACTAGAGTAACCGTTCAGTCGTCAACCTTGATTGATCACATTGCAGTTAGTAATACCGATAACATTGTTGAATCTGGTGTACTGAAAATTACACTCAGTGATCATTACCTTGTATATGCAGTTAGGAAGTTCCAAGGTGGTGTCAAACGTCAACATAAGTTCATCCGAACGAGGCAAATGAAAAATTTTAGCGAAGAGGCCTTCCTATCAGAATTAAGATCTGTTGATTGGCAGTCTATATTAAGATCTTCTTCTGATGTACGAGAAATCGTACATAATTTCACAAGTGTGCTTTCTGCTGTAATAGAAAAGTATGCGCCTTTGGTTGAAAAACGAGTGTCCGATAAATATTCTCCTTGGCTATCTCCTGAGCTCAAGCAACTGTTTAATACGCGTGACAAGATCAAAATCGCTGCAGTCAAAAATAAATCAGAGATCTTAATGTCCGCATACCGGCAGTTACGGAATAAGGCAACCAAGCTGAATAAGGAGGCTAAGAGAGCTTATTTTACGAATAAGATTCAAGCTTCTGAAGGAAATTTGAAAGAGACTTGGGCAACGATCAATAAACTTGTCAATCAAAGGTCTAAAACTACCAATATATCGTCACTGACTGTTGATGGAAGTTCAGTCTCTGATTCTGTCGGTATTGCTAACTCAATGAATGAATTTTTTTGTAATGTCGGCAATGAATTATGTAAAGATATCCCCGATACAGAAAACGGTCTCCTGAAAGGTGAATATACCATCAACCCTACTAATGCCACCTTTATTTTTTCGCCTGTGGCATCCAAACAAGTGATGCTAGCAATGAGCAAATTTAAGACCTCCAACGGGTTTGGCCTTGATGAAATTTCCAGCTTTTTCTTAAAGGCCGGAATATCCATCCTGGCCGAGCCATTGAGTCAGCTCTTTAATTTGTCATTGTCGGCTGGAATTTTCCCCGATCAATGGAAAATTGCTAGGATTGCTCCTATTTACAAGGATGGTAAGAGCGATAACAGATCAAACTATCGTCCAATCTCTGTTTTGCCTGTAATCTCTAGGTTATTTGAGAAGCTTGTTTACGACCAATATTATAATTTTCTCGTGTCAGGTCGTCTGTTGTATTCACAACAGTCCAGCTTTAGATTGCTACATTCAGTATTGACATGTCTATTAAAGTGTACAAACGACTGGTATTTGAATATCGAAAACGGTACATATACCTCGGTCACATTCATAGACTTGAAGAAAGCTTTTGACACGGTGAACCACGAAATCCTAATTAACAAGCTAAAACTTTATGGGGCTGCAGGCAAAGAGCTACGCTGGTTTCAATCATACCTTTCTAATAGGAAGCAGTGCTGTAAGGTAAACGGGAAGCTTTCTGACCTGGGAGAAGTAACCTGTGGAGTTCCGCAGGGATCATGTTTAGGCCCCCTACTTTTCATCATCTATATAAATGATCTTCCCCTATCTATTAAGCACTCACAAGTTAATATGTATGCCGATGACACCAGTTTATCTTTCTCCTCAAATAGCATTTCCACAATAAATGAAAAGGTTAATGAGGACCTAGAATGTCTAAACACATGGCTTGCAGGAAATAAACTGTCACTTAACGTTGCTAAAACAAACAGCATTGTGATTGGAAGTCGGAAAAAGGTTAAGGATATTCAAAGAACATCAGCTATAAAACCGTCACTTGTCATTCGTGACGAGGAAATTTCGATGATAGAGCACACGAAATACTTAGGGGTACATGTGGACCAATACCTTAGTTGGGATGTTCACATAGCCGAAATGATAAAAAAAATTTCAAGGGCGTTAGGTATGATACGCCATGCAAAACAGTATCTCCCTTTAAGCGTACTGCAGACCATGTACAGAAGTATGGTTGAGCCTTATTTCCGTTTCTGTTGCCCTGTCTGGGGTGTTTGTGGCACCACAGCACTCAACAAGCTTCAGAAGCTCCAAAATCGTGCAGCCAGAATCGTGACAAATAGCCCCTACAGAATGTCTGCACCACCCATCATCAAGCAGTTGGGATGGCTAACGGTGAACGATCTCATAGAAACTGAAACATTGAAAATGGTCTATAGGTCTATTAACCATGAAGCACCTGAGTATCTCACAGGACTGTTCCAAAGGTTATCTGAAACCAGCGCTAGACAGCTTCGTAATACCAGCACTGACCTCAATGTACCTTTTCTAAGAACTGCGTGTGGCCAAAAATGCTTCTCTTATAGAGGAGCTAAACTTTGGAATGATCTAACTAGAGAACGTAAGATGGCAAATACTTTCACCCAATTCAAATCGTCACTGAAAAATGACAAATCCTGAGCACTGTCTCACATCTCCCTTTACTTTACTTTTGTATACAAATTTTTATCTTGAAATTGTAATTTTTATAGCTTATTTTCTTTTGTAACAGGGCAGTTTGTAAATCAACTTCACTTTTTGTATTGAATACTTACCCTGTATAAATATTATAAAATGAAATGAAATGAAATGAAAGGAATCTATCCTTGAAGGCTTTTAAACGCTTACTTTCAAGTGTATCGAAAACGTTTAAAAGATTTTTTAAAACGAAAGGATAGTCAGGAAATATTTCTGCCCATTTGACGTTTTTAAGAGAGCAACACGCAAGTCAGCTTAGCTGTTTCTTTCTCTCATTGTGGTAGAGCTGAGTTCTGTACAAATTGCTCGGACAGGTATTCAGGAGCAAGACTATCGATGGACTCATACATCATGGTAATAAAAATAGTAAGAGCAATATTTATACAGGGTAACCTTGTTAACACTATGAGTATTGTTGTCAAGGGCCCTGTAGGTCGGAGATTTTAAGGATAATATCCGAGATTGTTGGCCATCCTACCCTTTAGCTGCTATTAGTAACAATTCTAACAGCTCGATTTTGTAATTTTGTTGACGTAAAAATCCAGAATTCTTTTAGATTCCAAAAGATTTTCAGGATTATCTTCGGGATTCCTAAGATTTTGTGAAGTCTTCGACCTTTTGGTTATTTCTTACAGTGTACGAGATTTTGGAGTGACTTGCCCCTCGGTGCACTGGAGCGGAGTTGTTTACTTCTATGAAATGAAATGAAAACTTATCGAGCCTTGATGCCCTTAACTTCGTTGGTTGAAAAGATGTTTATTGCAATTTAAAACGAAATACAAAATTAGTGCATTATTTTAGCTGCAGCTGTATAACTTACCACCAGATCTGCGGCGGCGATTCCATCGACGACGTGACATCCATCGACGACGTGACCAACGACGACGACTCCATCGGCGACGAGCCCACCGGCGACGAAACCATCGGCGGCGACGGCCAGCTAATTTAGAAAAGAGAAGACTTTTGATATCATGATGACATATAACAACAAATGAGCTAAAACTGAATAGTTATTGATTAATACGCCCTAAAAAGGGTTTTTGCGCATGTCCGGAAACAAGTACGTATCATAACAAGAAACAACAGCACATTACGTCCGAACTGAGCAAAGCATTAGAAAAGTCTCTTGATACTAACAGCCAGAAATGTTCATCAAATCAGTAACTTTTGGTGCTAGGTTGATCTGAACAAGTTATAAAGGACGGAAATCGTGTAATCTCAAGAATGTTCGAGATTCTAGCTGATCTGATTAGATTATTAAGGTCTGTGACAAGGGGTATATAGAACACTCTTCCAAAAAGGCATGGAAGAGGTTTCTTAAAACAACAAGACATTTCGGGAAGGTATACCAGATTCAGAGTGATACGCCCCGCGGGTTACTATTCAAAACTGTGAAAACTTACGGTCGCTTTGTGCTACTTCAAGTTGGTCTTCTTCAACTGGTTCAGCGACCTCGCTGTCGTCTTCTGTTTTCGCAACTTCAACAGGTTCATCACTTTCGCTGTCATCTTCTGTTTCTGCAACTTGATCTTTTTCAGCTACTTCATTGTCTTTTTCTGCGGGCTCGACGTCAACTGATTGGCTTTCCTCTGGAAAAGATAGGAAGATGTTTCTAGTACACCATTCCGAAAACGAAAGAGTTAACTAAAGTCTATCATGACAAATTTGAAACCAGATTCATCGTTTACATTAACCCTATGACAAGACGTTTAACTGTTACAGTCGAGGAGTGTATCAATTTTCCGAAATGATGTACGAGACAAGTCTTACAGAGTGATACGCCCCTCGGTTACAATCCTTCATGAACCTAAAATACAACTTATCAGGAACTTTCATTAAGCGAAAACTGTCGATGCAAGCTAAGAAGGTATACAACCGGGCTGATCCAAGTCTCGAACACAACAAAGCGTGTAAACTTACTGCTCAGTTCATTCTCTGCTGCAAAGGCAACCAACCCGCACACCAGTACGAGAAGCAGAATAGATATTTTCATCTTTGCTGTCCTTGTCTTCACCAATTCTTACAGATCTCCTCACTGCACTGCAGGCATCTGCAATTTGCTCTTAGCTCGTCCTCTTTTTATGGGATGTGGAGTTTGATTGATGAGTTCTTCATCTGTCAACTAGTAACAAATCAGAAGCTGCCAAAGTCTCTTGGTGTAAAATTTTCTTTCCCAAGCTTCTCATTTCGAGTAATTTCTATATCACCAGAGCAGGGCGTTGACTTGATATCAAGAAGGTCAACTTTTCAAATCAATTTCCCAAGTTAACTTATTGATTAATGTGTTCTAACTGTCAAAAATTAGTCAATCAGAAGCCGCGGAGATCTCTGGGGGAGGGGGTAAATATTTCTTTTCCCAAGCCTCTCATTTTGAGCAACTTCAATTACAAGGGAAGGACGCTGTTGACTTGAAAGGAAGAAGATCTGATTGATTGATATGTCTTAGCTGTCAAAAGTAAACCAAACAGAAGCCCTAAAGCTCTCATTTTGTTATAATCCGTCTCCCAAATCACATACCTATCTCAAGAGATCCATTTTTTAACTCCATATGGAGAATATCTTTTCGAAGACTGTTTCAAAGCTAAGTATCCTCGTCACAGCCCTGAGTTTATGACTCACCAATAAGGCATTCAAAACTATGACTAATTTTTCACGGTGTTATTTTGTCTTTGTAGTGTGCGCTATCGCAGGCACGGGATTCTACTTTTTAACAGTAAATATTCCCACTGCAAGTGACTTCAAGAATACCTATGTCTCTTGACACCACATTTGCAGAAACGCCGCCTTACGCAAATTAGCGAAGATGTAATAATATACACAAAGGTAAAAATGCGAAAAGGAATGTTTTTCTGGACAGGTAAAGGTCAACTTTGAGGGATGTTTAGGATGCGAAAGCGAATGTTGGTGTAACTCTGTTTGCCTGAAATTGCTATGGTCGATGGGAGTACGAGAATTTTTTAAACAATAAGATCTTCAGTGATTTTTGTATGAATTTCTCGTGAAAGCATAAGTATTTTTGCCAAAGGTGTACGAGATTTTTACGGAGTGATACACCCGAGGGGCAAATCATTGCTTAAAATCTCGTACGCTCTCAAAAATAATCACACTTTAATCGCAAATTAATCATATTAATCACACAAAAATCACAATAATCACGAAAAATCATCAGTCGTATTAATTACAAATATTGGATGTTTAACCATGTTTATTTGTTTACTTTTATAAGAAATGGAAGGATTAGATTGTCCCTGTTACCGTTTCCCAAGTTTATGTGAACACATTATTGCCAGATATGCAAAAACGAGCTCGTAAGATTCTGAGTTCCCTGCGATGGAGCAAAAAGGAAAGACTCTATCTTTTGGTTTATCCAGAGTCTGCTTTATCAATCTTGCACTGTCTTGCCCTATTCATATGTACACAATTTTTATAGTACATGAGCTTATCTGAGAACAGTTTGGAATGTGTGATTTATTCCAGAATGATCACAAATTAATCACGTAAGTCAATAAAAAATCAAATTAATCACGAAATAATCACTTGTGATTATTAATCTCGCACGCCATTTTCAGGAGTGATTTGCCCCTCGGATACACCCCTCGGCTATGATCTGCCTCCCCCTATATGGACATGTTTTTTTGACTGGCAAAATATCCGCACTTTTGAAGTTAGAAAAACGGATTCACAGTTCCTTCGCAGCTCAACGCCCTACGAGTCCTTCGCAGCATCCATTTCAAGGCTTCGCAAATCCTTCGCAGTTTCCTACGGAGCTCCTGTTCCAGAAAATTTGTACAATTTATGTTTTGAGTTTGCCAATTATTCCTGGGCTCCCTGTGACTAGATGCGCAAGTCGTAATTATACTACATGAAACTTTGATATATTTTTATTGCCAGGTATATATATTTAGACAGATCTAACCATTTAAAGGTTGACCAAAATGTGATTTTGGAGTACTTTGTGAGATATGATTTTTTTAGGATTTCACTCACAAGGTACTCCTTCTCGAACAAGGACAAGTAAAACAAGCATAGAGCTCAAATCTTTTAGAAAGGTGGATGTAAAATTCTATTACATTTTTCCTTGAATTAAACTTCTTGAAAGGAACTTCAGGTGATTCGCAATAAATTTGCCTTGGCAATTTCTTGATACCTTGACTTCTTTCAAAATGGTGTGGCATTTATTAATTTTGAGGCTGTGACGTCATCAAATTTCTGAATCCTTAACCAGAAGAGCAACAGATTTCTGCTTGCAACCTTGTTGTAGACCTTTATAAACTATGGTTATCTTGAAGATTACATCAATTTCTCTCGATTAATTTAAGATTTACGATGATTTTAATTTCTTCAAAATTTTCGATGAATTTCTGCAAAATAAGTCAAAATGCCGCCATTTTGAAAATAATCAATGTATCAAAAAATTGCCACGGCAGATTTACAGCAAATTCCCCAAAGTTCCTTTCAAGCACATGAATTCAAAGAAAAGTGTGATATAATTTTACACCCACCTTCTTAAAGATTTGAAAGATTTGAGCCGTATGCTAGTGAAACCTAAATCAATACCTTTGATACCTTCGTAAACTTTGAGGACCCCGAAGAGCAGTTTTTAGTTAGAAATGAGCAGTCTATGAGCATCTTAGTTGCCAAGAAGGTTGTAGGATAGTTTTTGAAAGTAATGGAACATCCCCTCTCACGATTGCAGCATTTCTGTACCCACAACAAGTTGCTGGACTTGCCCTAGTCTCTTCCGCGTACCAAGCCCAAGTCTCTTCCACGTACCAGAACTGTTTTTGTGGGTTTTAACAAGGGAGAGACTTGGGCAAGTCCAACAACTTGCCAACTCTTTCTCATTTGTCTAGGTGACAAAAGGAGAGAAGATCGAGGAAAGCAAATAGTCCCTAAAGCACAAGGACCTACCTATGTCTCCAAACTTCTTAAAAACCCGTTTTACAGAAAGTGTTTTTGCGTCTTTCAGAAACTATGAAGACCACTAATGTGCCAAAATTAAGAGCAAGTAAAGAGCTAAAAGTCTTTGAGAACGTTAAGTAGCTCGTAGCTCGAAATTGGTAGAAAGGTTAAAAGTGGCCTAGCAAGATGTCCTTCATAAGTTTCTAGCAGTTACAAGTAGTCATTGAACTGTCAGGTAAACAAAATGAAACTTCAAAATCAATTAGGTTAGAAAATGAGGGAACAGTTATTATGCACTCCCTGTGCTCTTTGAGCAAAACTGGAATATTCCTTCGGTCATCAGGACCCTTAGCTCATTGTTGGAATCCACCCTCGCAATCCATTCTTTAGATCCATACAGTAAAAACCCGCGTATAAGAACCTACAATTTTGCAAGTCAGCCTGATTAGGTTCTTATATATTGAGTATTTAGTGGGAAATTAGGCTGTTCAGGTTCTTAAACTGGTTCGTATTTCATTCAGGGCTTCCAGGTATTTCTTTTTTTCAGACTGAAATTTCAAGCCCGTTATTTACTGTCAGTAGAGAGGCACCTAAGTTTATGAGGCCTTATTCAAAACATCAGTTCGTGGAAGAATCAGAAATTTTGCAGAATACAATGAAAAGCTTTCGAAGCGTCTTTAGAGCTCTTTGCAATTTGCACACATGGCAGAATCAGTACGTATCGGCTCAATGACAAAGCAACTAGAGTTTTGATCTTGTTTGATGATCTCCACGAGTAATAACCTATTTCAAATTCAGGCTGACTGGGTTCTTATATATTGGCGGTCTAATTTCAGAATTTTCAGCCTGTAGGTTCTTAATCACTAGGTTCTTATATGCGGGTTTTTCCTGTATCTCCACCGTAAATAGCTTAGTAAAAGCTCTTTCTTTCCATGGAAATTTTGATTAATTCTGTTACTAGGACTCTTTGCTCGATCTTGCAGTACTCTTGCGCTCATAATATGAGCTCCTAAGATTCTATGACATCCGAAGATAGTCCCAACACTGATTTACTCTCGAATATTTCTTTTCCAAAGCTTCTCATTTCGTGTAATTTCTCTTACCAGAGAAGGGCGTCGACTTGATATTAAGAAGGTCAACTTTTCAAATCAATTTCCCAGGTTAACTGATTGATTGATGTGTTTTAACTGTCACAAGTAAGCCAATCAGAAGCCACGGAGATCTCTTAGGAGTATGTATTCTTTTCCGAGGCCTCTCTCTTGAAGGTGTTGTGGCGCCGTTGACCCACCTACAAACATACAAGTCATGCTGTTATTTACTAGAAAAACCTACAAATTTGACACCTACAAAGTCCAACAATTTTTTGCGCTATAATTAGGGAATTGAAAAATGGATCTCTTGAGATAGATATGCAATTTGGGAGATAGATTATAACACCATGAGAGTTTCAAGGCTCCTGACTGGCTTATTTTTGACAGCTGAGACACATCAATCAATCAAATAATGTAACTGAAGTTGCTCGAAAGGTGAAGGTGAAGGTGAAGTTGCGTTTTTCAGCGCCAAGCGCTGGGATCGCAGAAATAGAGCAGACCTAATCGAGTCCGCGACCGCTTGTCATGACGCTCAAGTGGTGGGGCTCTACCGGGGCTCGAACCCACTCCCCCTGGCTATTCTGGCTGCAATGTCAGAGGATTACACCACTATAGGTTTTGCAAATATTGAGATTTGGTGTAAATTTGAGTGCGGGTAGCGGTTATTTTCCACATTTTAGTGCGGTTAATGGTTACGGATTGTTGCGGAATCACCACAAAGTTGCTCGGTCAACGGATATCAGAGCTAAAAATGCACGGTTATGCGTCTATCGAACACCCTATAATGGCAGGGCCTCTTTTAATGAGGAATCATGATTTGGGGGCAAGTTTCAAAAGGGGGACCTCATTCTTGATACAAGAAATATTTCTCTTTATGAACTCTTTAGGAACGCCTGTATTTCTTATAAGGCATAAATTATGGTAGAGAAGGCCTCTGTCACTACTATTATGTTGTTCATCTTTGTGATCAGGACGGGGAGAGGATTTATGGATGGCCAATGGTCAGAAAACAACATGGGCCTTTAGCAAAGTCAGTCTTTAAAGTTACGCGAAAAGCGTGGCCATCAAGGGGGTCCGGGGGGGGGTCCGGGGGCATGCTTCCCTGTGAAAAATTTTTAAATCTTGGATGCTAGAAAAGCTCTGGTAGCCATTTTTCGCCTCTAACCCTGTTATCATGTCAAATTTGGCCATCCATTATCCACAAACTGTAGTAACAGTCAATCTATTGTCACATATAGGCCAAGAGTAGCATTTCTTGAATAGAAACATGGACCAGCGAACCGGGTGAGCCAAAAAAGATTCCCGCAAGGGTGTCTGATGAATCAATATTTGCTTGATAGCCGAGAGCCGAGAAATTGTCGCTGAGTTGTCCATATCTGCCCCCTCGGCTCCCCTTAAATCCGTCACTGGTTTGTGCCCTGTGTGCATTAACGCTAACAGGGTGATTATGATTAGAATGATAATGATGTTGTGATGTCAATTGCCTGCATCTGAATAGGAGGCTGTGTCAGGGTCGTTTCACAATGAAACTGTCTTTCATCCGCCAAGATGGCTGAAGCCCCAGATGTAATTGAAAATGAAGGTAATGGCGATGATTTAAACGATGAACAACATGGCAAGCTTGTCCAGTATCAGGTATACTCATCACAGTTCAATTTTCGAAGAAAATAAGCAAATGACATGAACGAAAAATGGCACATTATTGACATAGAACCCGCGGGAGAACCAGGCAGGGGGGGGGGGCGTATGGCAGGCGAATTCTTTAGTTGTGTGAGATTTCAGATAACTTCCAGGGTACTTGGACTCAAACCACCCAGGAAATCTAGGAATGTTCTCTAAAACCCCCGGGAAATCCAGGGTTATTACTCATCTTTGGTTTCTTTAGAGTTTTGAATGAGCAATTAAGTTTATGGCAAAAATATCCCTGATTTATCATGTTGAAGAAGAATGTCATCTTTTCCATATCTGCTTTATCATCAGGAAGTCACTGGAGCAGAAGATCTTGAAGCTGCAAAGTCCAAGCTGATTGCTTACAATTGGAACCTTGAGGTATTCACCAGGCCAACAAATCAAGCTCCACATCGTTGTCTAGCCTACATAGGCCCATTAACCTCTAATTGATAAAGTGTCTACAAAATTAAGTTAAAAAGCTTGCTGTGGCTGCTCAATTAATTGTGTTAATTCTTAATTCAAATGGTGACTGAAATCTCAAAGCAATGACTTCCTACAGTAAGTTAAGTTCCGGAAATCTGGAACCACACTAGCAAGCTTTGGCTCATTGATCGGTAGACCCTTTTGCCATATTAATAATGTGTCTACGTGTAAGGTAATGATATTATTAAGAATTAGAGTATTGCTTTAGAGTCAGAAGTTTTGGCAGGAAGAGAAAGTCGTAGTAAGTGAAACTTGCTGGTATGCTGCTTTTACAAGACCTCCAAATTTTGTTTCCCACAAAAATTAAACTTTACCCAATGCACAAGCTTTGATTCCTACAGCTTTAAGTGGTTTGCCATTTGCAAGTTTACTTAAAGCACCTGTTTCTCCAAAAAAGTTTTCTGAGTTAAAGCCGTCTTATACTGTTTCTTTTGCTGCAGTTTTTTATAATAACAACAACATGGGTTAGCCTTCAAAGAGAAGCTGGAAGATCCATCTTCATAGACAACATTTAGGGCCATATTCTTCAAATTTGATTCCCACAATCTTTTAATCCCTGTATTTTTAAGTTCTATTCTTAAAGGTAGCAATTTGTAATATTTTCTTACCAGAACAATTTCGACAGAAAGGTGTATTGTAGACCATTTCAAGTTTTTTCCTTTTTGCTTCTTCAGAACCAGTGCGCTTAAGGCAAGTGTTTGTTTATATTGTATATGTATGTACCAGATGTGCCAAAAGAAGTTTCCTGATTTGAGCTGCCATTTTGGTAGAAGTGGGTTATTGGATAAAAATTAAAGAAATATATATGCTATAATCCAAAATTTAGTTTAGTTTCATTTCTGTATCTGAGCTCATTTCCATAATTCTTTTCCTGAAAAACAGAATACCATAAACGAATTAGGATGGGAAACCCTGTACCATCCTAGATGGTATTGGAGATTATGCCATTTCTATTCTCTGTGAAAATCCAAAGCACAAGATTACCTTTATTCAGAGATACCCCAACAGCAAAATTTGGTCTACCATCTAAGAAATCCACATTGTTACTAACAACCTACTGTAAGAACAATTTAGCATTCCATCTTGTATTTCCAAAATACCTTATCTGCGTGGACTTCTTGGTATCAGACTTTTAACCATGCATAGGGTTGAATTCAGCGCTTTGAATGGGGATAGATTTCAAATCAATTTTGCCTGTTAAGGAGGAGAATGAGCATTTTCTCCTGCACTTCCCTTTATAAAGAATATTGAACCAAGATCTCTTTGACCAGCTCTCAGATATTGATGGATTCAATGTTGCTGATGAAAATCTTAAAGAACTTTGTCGTTTACTCTTATTTGGTGATCAGAATTTGGCTACAGTTGCAAATACAGTAGAATTGTATTAGAAGAAACCATTTGGCAATGTTAAATTAATGTCAAAATATAGCAGCAGCACCCCCTCTCTTTTCTCTCCATTTCAACTTTTTTCGATGATGTAACTTTTTGTTATATTGTAAGTGGTCTTCATGTTGAGGACCCAGTGACCTTGTGCCCTTCCTCACTATGAATGCCACAGTTTAATGTAACTGCATTTTTGTAGTTTTAAATATCATTGTTTTAATCATAAAAAATCATTATCAGGAGAGACGATAAAGGGTCTTAGTGGAAGACATTGCTGTGTGTCATCTTCCTCTTTCTGTATATTTTGGACAAAATTTTTGCCAATCTTGTGTTTGAACATTTGCAATCAGTTTCATTTGTAACTGTACCAGATGGGTATGTTTAGGCTTTGCCTATACACAGGACTTGCTGGATATTTTGTAGATATTTTGTTGGATGAACCATTAAATTCTCATTTTCTAGCTTGCTGTTCAGGCTTCATTCAATGAATCAGAAGGAATAGCTGCACAATATCATGAAATACATAATAACCATGATGATTTTGACAGAACTGCTCCTCAACACACACAGCAATTAGCCGGGTATGTTTCCAGAATTTTACTTGATCTCTTACAGTACAAGTTTTGCATACAATGTGACTCAAAACAACTTCACAAGCTATATTGCACGCATTTTATTGAAGGCAAATGTAGTACTTTGTGATGTCAAAAGTGAATTTCAAGAAAGTGAAACACTTCAGATTATAACGGGATTAGATTGTAGTGTGACCGCAGCCTATGTCTTGCTCTAAAAGTATTTTGCATTTTCTGTGGGAAACACATCTGTGAAACAAAATCCAGCCCAGCAATTATTCTCACCATCCGTAACAAGAATCATTTGTGGAAATTTCTGAGCCAGAACCTCTAAAATGAAGCACAATCTACAAAGATATGACAATTTGTACTATGAAATAAACGAAATGAAGTGTAAATATGTCATTTCTTAGTCGTCCAAAATTTCTTTAAAATCTCCCCAGTTCCGTGGAAAGAGCGTCCAAATTTGTTCGTACGAATTTTACTGGTGCAAAATTTTGACTTTTAGTTTATGCAGTAAACACTTCAGCATGTGTTAATTCCCTTGTTCATCTTTCAGACAAAGGCATGTGACTGCAGCAACAGCACTGAATTCACTAGTAGATCACAGGAGGATGGTATGTATGCTTTATCAGTTGATACGCTTTGATCCCAGTACTGACGCATTTTCCATTCAAAATCCGTACAAAACTCAAGCACGGAGAAATGTTGACGCTGAAGTGCAAACTAGCCAACATATGCTGTTTTCAGCCATGATGCTTTGATCCTTCACTCACTTGCAAAGGATTATGTGGACACATATGCTTTAAGGATTTTGTCTCATTGCCATCATTGACTAGACTGTTTGCATATTGTGGTTATGGCTATTGATAATGTGATGGACGCTCAAACTACGACTCATGGATATTCACATTGAAAATTTGGACAAAGCTTTCCCTTATCGATATGGAAAGGAAAGCATAGCGACACTGTACAAACGCCAGGTAATGGCGGATAAGCCTAGATTTCCCGCTTGAATCTCCAATGCTAAAACAGCTCAGAGTTAAAGTTTGTAGTGATATTAGCCACGAAGAAAAGCCACAAGTATCCTTATAAATGTTTCAATCCAAGAATCAATAAACGTTTCACTGTGAACCAGGAGTTCCTCATTTTTATGGTAAATTAGCTTCCATGAACTTCAGTACGGCAATGAGAATTTCCAACTATTGAGGGTTGCTTGCCTCGCTTCTGATACTACTTCGCAGCCTTGTTCCAGAGGGCACACCTAAGCATGTGCAATTCCATCTTAAATTTTTCTATGAGAGTCCATAAGTCCTAGTTTGAGCAAAAATAAAAGATGTTGTTGTTGTTGTTGTTGTAGTTGTTGTTGTTGCTATTGTTCCGATAACTGGGACTATATCTTGAGTCTATTCATTGACCTGCCTTATGTCTAAGTATATACCTTGATTGTTGTTCTTTTCTTTATAGTCATGGACACAATGGCTGATTGGGCTTATCTTGGTGCCTTACAGATTCACATTTCACACATTAACAGATATATTCACTTATATAAGTAAGTATAAGACAAATGATTTTTGTCCCGTTTTTCTCTACTTGCGGGCGGTTCAAGGAATAATCCCTGTTTGAAAGACCACTGCTCCACTCATATTAAAGCAATAGTATTTTGATACTGCCTTATTTTATTGTCACTATGCTCAGTTAGGTTCAGTAGCTTACCCAGCTTTAATCGGCCGTTTCTAAGCCAGTTTAAATTTCAACCAAACAAATGACGGATTTGTTCCATTGACCAATCAGAAGACCCTGTTGGAAAACCTGGTTTAGTTGAAGCTGGTTTAACTTGCAGTGTGAATGGGGCATAAGTTATTAGTAGCAGGGAAAATACATGTTCATCCTCCCAAGAGGATAGCACGTGCTAAAATTGGCAGTCAGATACCCAGGGGGAGGCGAGAAGATTTTATATGCAAACGCCAGAAGGTGTCCCGGGTGGATGGTTAAGGTAGAGATTGAACGAGACATTATTTCTTCTTGCGTTCCACTTACTTCATCTATTGTATTTTTTCCTCAATGCAGTCCGACTGGTATGGCCAAGTTTCGGAAGAGGTAAGTTCATTGTTTTATTTTTTCTTGTGAAAGAAATCTATTGATCCCTCAAAATTTTGCTGAGATTTCATTAAATGCTGTGTCAAAAGTAATTATTGTGATGGTCTTTTTTCTACATCCATACAGAATTGAATTTGCAAGGTACCAACGAACAAATTACAATACAAGACGCTAGTACAAGGAGCATGAAAAGACATTACAACCGTGCAACTATTACATTCAACATCACACTACGTAGTTACACTATCTCACCGATTACATAGGTATACTTAACGTAAATACTGCTTAACATGGATACTAATGCTAACACCAATGATAATGCTACAGATACTAACACAAATACATGAAAATAATTTAACAGGAGCTACGTGAAGAAAAAAGAACCACTACAGTGAGCACTGCACACAACTAACCGTCAGGGAACCCGTGAATGAAAAATGGTTTTAACACCACTGCATCGGGCCTCTTGCATCGGTTGGGTTCAACAAAGATAGGTGTTTCGCAGGCTGTGGAATAACAGATAAGCAACCAATGTTGTGAACTGAAATGATAATCGATCGGTCAAAAGTTAACGAAGATACAAAAATTTTGTTTTATAAAATCACTTGGAAATCAGTATTGTCCTTGCTGTTTATTGCTTTTCATCTTTTGGGTGCTACGTAGCTTCTTTGGCACTGCGGTGGCGAAATTGTACATGCATTTTCCTTCCTTCGCATTTCCTATTTCCTATTCTTCACATCTTTCCCCCTTCGCCTTCCACCACCCATGTACAATTTCACCCACGCAGTGCCAAAGAAGCTATGCAGCGTCCAAAGGATAAAAAGCAATAAATAGAAAGGGGAACACAGGTTTCCTTGTGGTAAAATCCTTCACCTTGCACGTTTTTTGTATAGGAAACTAGGATCAGGCCATAGCACTAAAGTGTCTTAATTTAACATGAAATTTTGCCCTATCTGATATGAAGGTTGCGGTGCAACAATGTTTATCCGGTATAATGTAAACGGGGCCTTAACTTCATTGAAATATCTTTGTTTTATAGGTAGCGGAGATCCAATCGAAGATGTGTTAAATTTCAAGCGTAACTTTGAAGAGCGGTTTGGCCTGGAACATCCGACATTTTATCAAGGGACATACAGTCAGGTAAATACTATGAAACTCAGACACTGTTCACACGATAGCGGCACATTTTGAAAACGGTCAAAAATGTCACGGATAGGCCTTCCGTTCGCAGGAAAATGGCACATTTTTGCCGGCAGATTTTGAAAACGGTAGATTTTGAAAGCAGAACTCTTAATTGGCACATTTTGAAAATGGCATCTTGTGAACATCCGAAAGTTATGAAAACAGAACATTTTTCAACGTTTTTGGAACGAGACTGATAAGTTTTTAGGAAATAGGTCCATTTCTTTGGCATCACAGTCTTGCAACTAGTCTTTACCATCAAATTTTCTTCCGGCATCATGTGTGAAGGCTTGCTGAACTTCTGCTACCGTTGCTTTTTCCACCGTTTTCAAAATGTGCCGGCAACCTGTGAAAGAAGTCTCCGTTACCAATGCAAGTAGCATTACCACTGACATTCTAAATGCGAATGTATGTTTTTATTATTGTACAGTCAGGCTAAGAGGGTTTACATTAAAGGCATTGAGTCCATATAAATAGCGCTCTCATGACCAACATCAACTTCTCAATCATGAAGCAAAAGTTGTCATTTAATCCCTTTTGAAATTAAACCAAAGAAATTCCTTAGGATAATGCAAGGATTAAGAAGTCTTTGGTCTCCACTTCTAATGACTTTAGTACTATTGTGCGACAACAAAAGGACGTCAGCGGTTTGCCAGCAAAAATTCAGGACAGCGTTAATGCTCAACTATTTATATGGACTCAGTTCCTTTAAAATCGAAAAGTTTCGGAAAAAGTCGCAAGTCCACAGTAAACTGAGGACGTTTCGGGGGCGACTTTTGTGGCCGTTTGTCTTGATTTACCGGGTGAGAGAATCACCTTTCTCCACAGTCGTTAATCGCTTTGAATTGAGGTATCGGTTAAAGCAACTGTTTTTATTTTATTGCGAAATCTGTCCTTGTTTACTATGCATGTATGCTAAGTTGAGTAAATTTAGAGAGGATGCTAGGCAACAAAACCATACTATTCGATAGTTTCTCATTTGAGTGTTTTTAAAGAGTTAAGTTGGATCGAGCTGTTTCCAGATTAATGTCCTCTTCATAGGAAATTTAATAGGCCGTTTTCTTACTGTACGCATGAAGTTGTCCGTTGACTAAGCGTCATTTTAATTTTAGGCACTCAGTGATGCAAGAAAAGAATTGCGTTTTCTTCTGGTATATTTACATTCTAATTCCCATCAAGACACATCAATGTTTTGCACGTAAGTATTCAATAATAATGTCACCATGTCAGCTGTAATGCTGTTTGAACTTTCATGCAGTGGGACGCGCAGTGAAGCAACATCGGCTATTTTTTATTCATATCATCAATTCAAATGACGAGGATATGCAATGGACCCGATTACATGTCGTAGTTTCATTTTTTGCCAAAAGTGATATCGCTACAACTACGAATCGTTTCCCCACGCTTGTAGAAACGGTAAAGCACCGCACTGATTCTATGTGAAACCTTTCCGCTTTTCCGCTGCTCTGTAAAAAAGATTAAGTGGTGCTGGAGCTTCTGTCACTATTGTGTACATTCGAAATTCTACAAAATGAATCGATCTGGTGTTCTACTCGCATTCTTTTTTAGAATGTAGCTGAAAGATCTATTAATCTTTTCACACCCGGCTAAAATTAAGCTGAACACGAAAACCTAATGAAGATTGTCGTTTTCCAGGGGGTATCATAATCAGTGATTCAGTAAGCAATAGATAAATGCAATGTGCATAACCTTTCAGATCAATCAAAATTCCAATTGCTTTCCCCCCTGAAAAATTCGCAGTACTCAATGAATACTATTGGGCCATATGGCCCTTCTGGGGGTGAAAGGGTTAAGCCTAATCATCTGCTGCTTTTTTCTGACAGCCACTAGGTTTAAAATGCCTTAATAACTAGTTTCCTAAAACTGCTATACCATAAAATTTGGTGTCAGTACTTCGGTAAAGGATCACTCTTGCCCGAAAAGCAAAAAACCCCTCCTCTAAGCCTCATGCTGATCGGTAGACGACGGGAAGACAGAATTACATCGCCCATTGAAAATTTTTGCTGTTTTTACAGTTCTAGGGAAATGAGGCCCTCAGTGGAATGACAACAATAATAGCAATTCAACTTAATGAGATGAACTTAACTTGAGGGTCCTTGAAAAGTGAGGCTAGACATGCAAGATGAATAGTAGATAAGATAACAATCTGCAAGAAATGAAGCGAAAACAAAATACATTACATATCTGGGTTATATGCAGTCACACGCATTATTGTCCTACGCAGGAGAGATAGCAGCTTTTATTCAGTTAGGCCTAAACAAGAAACTTTCCAGAGCTCTTCAGTATTTCAAGGTAAGAAATATGGCTGAGAAAGGCTGCCAATGTCAAGGAAGAGAGTTTTATGGCATTGCAAGGTAAATTAAGAATATAAACTTAACCTAATCTAACCAAATTAGGTCCTGTCACTCATCTGTTATATTGCTTATTTTCATTACTGTGCAGTTTTTTTTTTTGTTTTAGGGACGTGTTATGTAATCCTGGCTTCAAAGAATATGTGAATGGGAATATGTTATTTTGGGGGTGTGATGTAAACACGTACGAAGGACATAGAGGTACGTAGATACCTTCACTTGAATTCCTAATGAGAAATACACTTTCATTTTTTGAATAGGGTATTAGAAGAAACGGACGCAAGAAAATCAACAGACAGATTTTTGAGAACACTGGAAAATCTGTCTGTTAATTCTTTATTTTAAACGGCAGTGCCAAATTTTCTTTTTTGACACTGATTTAATTTGACAGATATCATGTTAATTTTTTTATCCATGGTGACTCATTCTGATGTAAGGAACATTTCGCTTACAAACGCTTGCCAATTCATACGACTTCTTCCGAATCAATTTAAATTTATCTCTGAATTTGGGCAAAACTGTAGTGCCAAGAATTCAAAGCAAGCTCTCTGAATCAAAATTCATTTATCTATACCATATTGGAACCATTTGTGTATTTTTCTGCAGTTTCAAGAGCAGTGAGAGAATCAACGTATCCATTCTTAGCTGTTATTAGCCTGAGAGATAATAGAATGACAATTGTTTGGAGAATAGAGGGTAAGAAGAACACTCATATTTTCATTTATATTAAACAACCTCATACAAGACAAGAACCTACAATTTTGCGAATCAGCCTAACCAAAAGACTATGGCCTGGAAAGGTAGTGTGGGATTGCATCTCTTCATCCGAACTTCCTGCATGTCAGCGTTTCCAAAATAGAGTCCTATCAGTTATGGAGCGTGCAAGATTTAGGGACCCATGGCCTAAAAATTGGCTAAGCGTTGTGAATTTTGTTGGTTGTGATCGCTGTGTTATGGTGTATGAGTTTGTAAACAAACAATGCTCTCGGAGCTTATGGAATATTTTCTATATCAAATTATAATACGAGGAATCATAGAGATCTCCATATTCCCTAGCTAAACCTTGAATTAACCAAGAAAGGATTTCACTACTTTGGTAACAAGGCTTAGAATGATATTCCAGTTAACATCAGAGAACTGCCACAACTGCGCCTGTTTAAAATACTGCTACAAAGGCATTCAGTGAGCCTTGATAATTAATTCAAGCCCCTTCTAGAACGACTCCCTGGAAGATCAGGTTTATTTTACTTCTGTATTTATTTTTTAGTTAGATTCTTCAAGTTGTATACTGAAGGGATTTCGTTGTAAAGAGGGAATTATCTATATATATTCAGAGGCGACTAGGAGCAGCAAGACTGTTTCTTTTTCCTGTCTAAATATTCTTGATGAATTTTGGTTTTGATCCTGCATTTCATCTTCCCTTAAATCTATGCCCCCTGGCAAAAATTTTGATGGCAGTCACTAATTGCTCTCCAATTTCTTTAATTGACAGGTTTCATGCCCGTAGACCAATTAATTGCGTTGTTAGCTAGAGTTATAAACGAAAATGAGCCTGCTTTGGTAGCTGCAAGAGCAGAAAGGTAAGCATCTTAACTTTCGCTGGGCCATGCGATCACAAATTAAGCGCTGATGTGATTGAAACACCGGCCATCTGAAGAAAAAAGGCTAACTTAGGCTGCGTTCACATGATGCCGGCACATTTTGAAAACGGTGAAAAATGTGACGGGTAGGCCTTCCGTTCACACGAAACGGCACATTTTTGACCGGCACATTTTTGAAAACGGTAGATTTTGTAACCAGAACTCTAACCAACACATTTTGAAAACGGCACCGTTTGAACACTCGAAATGGTGAAAACAGGACATTTTTCGATGCTTTTGGAGGGAGACTGATCAATTTTAGAGTGTAGGTACATTTCTATGGCATCAAAGTATCGCAAGCGACATTTTTACCGTCAGAGTTCGTAATATTTTCAAATTGTTCCGGCATCGAGTAAACACTAGCTAAAAGTTTGCTTCCGTCACATTTTTCACCGTTTTGAAAATGTGCCGACCTTGTATGAACGAAGTCTGAAGTGAAGAAATTAATTTCATTAAAGTAGATAATCTTGTTTATTGGATTAATTTCACCCATGAATGGTATGTGTAGCATATATTATTGGTATTGAGGTAAATGAAGTGGACTTCGGAGCTCCCTTTACGATTAGTTTCACATATTAATTGAATGGGCAGCAAATAACAACTTATTTGCTTTTGTCTTAGGGAGGAAAGAAATATGTCGCAAACACTTCGCCAAGAACAAGATCGCGCTTATCAATTAGCACTGGAGGAAGATCGCGAAAAAGTAAGAGCTGTGCTAAAAATAGTTAAGATTGGATACTGCTGGACTAAAATTTCGAAGTTCTTTACCGAATTTGAATCCTTCTCTCTGACATTTTGCTTGTTCAGTGCATTATAGTCTGTCTCAAATTAGATGTCACCTGCAAGTGCCTGCAAAAACAACAACAGCAGTGTTTTTGCTAAATGATTTTGCACTGTCGCAAATCTCAGGTGATATGTAATTTGAGACGGACGTAAAGTCATCTTGTATCGTGGGCCCCCAAAAGGTACGATATGTATGCCCCTATTTGACTCTCCAAATTTTGGCTACAAAGCCGATCTTCCAATTTCCTTTCGTTTGACAAGTATGTATACTAACCCTATTTTGGTGGGGGAGGGGAGGGCAGTAGATTCTTTTTGATAACTCGGTCTGGAGAAGTTTGATGGCCAAGAAACTTCTTGACATTTTTGCAACTAGCTATTGTGCAATTTCTCAGAAAGTTTCACTGAAATATTTGTAAAAGTGAGCGGCGGGAGACAATTTTGTGGCCATAAGTTTAAGACTAGACTTATTACATTCGTCCTTGTTTTCGCTCCATTTACCCCAACGATACCCCCACTATACCCATTCCGCTTCAACGTTGTTTGAAGGCAAATGTTAAGCCTGTACACGTTTCTGTTTAAAAGTTTTAGCGGAATGACTATAACAGTAAATAACAATTCAATTCAATAGAGCAAAACTTAGCCGAAAGTCATCAGTCTAGTTTAAGACCAGCCCTTAATTTTTAGTTTGAATCAACAAATCGCATAGTTATTTTACTCAATTTTCAAGAATTGTTTTGTTATTCGATTCATCAAATATCAAAGGCTTTTACTGTATGAGCACAGAATTTTTACTACCGGTTGAGTCAAAAAAAAAACGCACGGCGTTTGAAAGGTCTTGTTATGAGAATCTAGATATATTTCATGTTTTCTTTCGCTAGCGCTTAATCAAATCAAATCAAATCAAATCATAACATTCTTTACAGTTGGTGTAACGTAGTTCAAAGGAAAAAACTAATTAATACCAACTATTTACAATATAATTTACAAGGATGTCAAAGAAATATTTTCAAAGCTACACAACGTAATGGGCAGGCTATTTACAAATTTTGCAGTTACATGGTTCACCCGTCCAAGTTTTGATCTTTGTTTTAAAGCTTGAAACTGTTGGTAGCTCCTTTATTTCATCGTTAAGATTGTTCCACAATTATCGCTAGCGATCTCAATTGATCCCGTGTGTTGTACCCTAAATTATATTTTGGTAATTTCGTACCTTATTGCTCAAAGCCATTATTTAAAACGCAGTTACACGTTTTTGTTTTTCTCAAAATTTTCACCGCCCTTCGGCGGCCTCTTCAGTGACGGCCTCTTTCTCAAAATTCTCACTGAAGAGGCCGCCGAAGGGCGGTGAAAATTTTGAGAAAAACAAAAACATGTAAGTGTATTTAGATAATGGTTTTGAACAATAAGGTATGAAATTACTAAAATATAATTTAGATATATTTCATTGTGACGTCATGGTAAATTGCGCAAATATTCAAAAAACAACATTACGATTTCAAAGAAAGTAAAGTTGACAGAGTGTTGGGATGCAGTCTCGTTTCATTAAGGGCCTGTTTATATGGAGGAAGACCGCTAACATTCCACCTTTGGTTTGCTGGGATCTCACTATACCGGTGGTGCTGCATTCTACATGTAAAGGTGAAACAAAAATACTAAGGATTCTATGGGAAGGTGGAATCTCGCCTATTAGCCCCAGGTATGGCAGGTGAGGTGTTTTTCCTCCTATAAACAAACGTTATTGACAAAAATGTGGTCTTAAATATGTTGGCCACGACTGCACTTTCTTGGAGGCGTAAGGCGTAGGATATTATGGAAATTAGAAAGTTTTTTCATTTAGGCAAGACTGACTATCTTTCTTAAGAATTTTCATTTTATCACTTAGATGCTAAGCAAACATTTCAGTACCAAAATATGTTGGTGGGTCATTGGCAAAGTGCTTTATTATTGTCCCCCTGTTTTGTAGGCGAGACGAAAAAAAGCTATCGAAGATGCGAAGCTGAAAGAAGAGAACGAACGACGGGATCGAGAATTAGAAAAGCAACGGAAGGTGGAGGTAATCTGCCGATATTGTTAGTTGCTCTAGTGCGCATGCGCAGAAATATGAACGTGATTATGAAATATTTTCTGAGCTTTCCTTACGAATGTATCCCAAAGCAGCCTTGGTCTCGTTGGGTCTTAAATAATTGCCCATCTATTGATTTGACTTGTTTGAAGACACTTTAAAGTGCAAGTGACATAAATTTTTGAAATTTTCTGTTAACTTCATAACTAACTACTTTTGACCACCAATGACAGAGCTGAAAAAAAAATTCTCAGAAAAAGCATTTTTAATGACTATTTGGTCGATTTAAAAGTCGGCGGTTAAGGCATCCTCGTTTTCAATCATGTGCGCCCGCAGATTATGGTGACGTCACACCGAGAAGGTATGAAGAACGTGTGTCAGATGGAAGCGAAGTGGGGGTGAAGCTGTGAACTCTTTCGGTATGGCAACGTCAGATAGCGAAGATTCGTTTCACACTGCCTCCACTAGCTACTCAGAATCGGAATATGATTCGGATTCAACGTCTAATGACGGAAATGGCCCTCAGATACGGCCATACATGTTTGAGCCAAGGCGAGCAGTTGTTGAAAGAGAGATGGCTGATGACGCCGATGGTGAAGATGGTGATGACCGCTTGGGAAATTTAGATTGGTACGTATAGCAAGTAGCCAGTTAGAATTTCCAGGTTAATTCCGGGGGGAAGGGCACTTCATTTTCCTTTTTGGGGATGCGGCCGCTAAGAAGACAAAGATAACCAGCTCCATAATTGTCAACCTGCACCAGTAAGATGTGCTCTTGGCAACTGGTTCCAGAAAACTGCCAACCTTTTGATAACCAACTCCAAAAAAATCGGTGAAATGATAACCTGAAAAATGGGACGTCCCCTTGAACTAAATGTACCAGAATTACTAATCAACCTGGGGGGCACCCAATTTGAATGTACAGTAGCTGCAGAATCTTAATTGTCTGTATTGAATGATCTCAACTCAAGCAAAATGATGTAAATATGCATGCAACAGATGAAATGCTGGCTCATCATGTTGATTTCACCATTTTGTGATTATAAATTTTCCACCAAAAGCAGTAATGTTAATAGATTTTCACGCCTATCATCCACCACTAAATGGTTGAAATGCACATGTCAGAGAGATTCTGGGAACTGCTAAAATGTTTTGCTTTGCAAAACTTCCTCCCCCAAGACCACAACAAAACAGACCAGGCAAACTTTAAATTTGATATTTTGCCATAGGTGCAGTTGTGAGCATTGCCAAATGATGGACAGAGCAGTGGAGTGTTTGTGTTGCAAGGAATGTGAAAAAACTTCTGCAAAGCTTGCGGATAACATAAATTTATTCAGGAGAGAGAACTGTTTTAATTGCATCACAGATCACAAAGGATTTCAAAGTGTCTGCCTTGACCCATTTGTTTTGCAAGTTGCTTGGCTTGGTTACAAACAACATTATAACAATGCTTATGAAGGACCAACCCACAAAAAATATCGACATATTGCATATAGACAATATGTAAGATGGACTCACGGATATGTTGGAAAGGAAATTAGAGTTGTGATACCCTCCTGTGCGGTCAGCTGTATCAGAGCACATTTCCCTCCACCTGGAGATGAAGAAAATTTTGAATTTGTTGGTTTCTTATATCCTGACCTTTAGACCATGAGTATACTTTTTGTTACACACAGAGCACAATGCCAAAAGTGGATGCAGTGTCAAAATCAAAAATGTCAAAAAATTTTGTTTTGTTTGTAGTCATGTTCCTTCATCAATTTGAAGCTAGTTACCATTTACCATCAATTCCAGATCTGGTCAATTGATTACAACTGGGTTGCCATAAATTGAAGCATGCATTTGCATTTAGTTCTAAATTCATATCTTAAAAATGTTTACACACAATTAGTAAAAACTGCTTGTCTCTCCTAAAGATGAGTTTTGCTATAGAACTACATTAACAGTACTCATTTCTCTACAAGAAACATGAAAGTTTTGAGTTTAGCCTGACTGTTTCTTAATATTTTCATATTTCAAGCCTGCAATCTTTCTTAAATGTTTCTTAAGAATAACTAAATTCAAATTTTTGACAGATACTATATTTATCATTTGGCATTCTTGTGTATTTTGAAGACATTCTAATGATGGTTGATGTATTTTTTAGGTTGCATTAGTATATCATGCTAATATGAAGCATCATTACAGTACCTTCAACAAAGTTATACTATTCTTTAGCAAAATTCAGCCTGCAAAAGGTTTCTTAAAGGTTCTTAAAACTCAGGCATCTGGGTACAAAGTTTCTCTTCAAACAATGTTTCTTAAAGCAAAAAATGCTTAGTGGATCAATATGATGGGCTTGGTTCTTGAGACGGTCAAAAAATCTGGTTTTCTTAACTAACTGTATGACTTCTTGGAGGCTAGAAAGAAGTCTGGATGTACTGTAAATATCTTAGTACGTTTCATGTCTGACAGCCAACAAAAGTTTTTGAGCATCAAACTTTCCTTCAAATCAATTTTCAATTCTTTTCCCTGTGATATAAATTCTAGATATGAATTCTTGGACTCAGCAGGCTGAATTTTCACAAATTCAAACATAACTTCAGCGATACTTTAAATCCTTTGTGCCCGATAAACGATGGTATTGAGGATACGGAACACTTTTTGCTGCTCTGCCATGCTTATGACCAAGAAAGACGTGATCTTCTCAACAGTGTGAATGCGATACTGCGCCCCCACGGATTAACAAACCTCACAAATGAAACCTTACTTCAAATCCTCCTGTATGGCCACGAAAAGTTATCCTTTGATTTGAACGCAAAAATTCTTGAGGCAACGTTAAACTACATTCACGCCTCAGAACGGTTTCAATGAGTTCGTAAGTTTGCTGTCTCCTCTCTCTTGTAACTTGTACTTTGTTTTTTCGTACATTTATTTTTTTTTGTGAATTTTTTTTTTGTCGGAATCATCTGTAATTGTTGTTTTCCTATTTGCCTTTTGTAATATGTTATTTGTAATATTTATATGTAATATCAATTTGAATATCTATGTTAAATGTTATGGTCACAGGGTTGCTATGTATTTCCATGCTCCTCGTGGCATCGTCTTGTAACCTTTGTTTGTTTACTGTAAAATTTTATTGGAATATAAAAAAAAAAAAAAAAAATTCTTTACTGTTGGTAGTTAAATTTGGAATACTGTGTGCCCATCTTTTGAAAAATTGGTAAGTCAGTGCTTATATATTTCAAGAGAGAAAATTTTCAAGATACCATAAAATAGGAAACATTTGATTTCTTTTAAGAAATGCAATAGGATTTTGATGCACATAAATTTAGATGGCAGTATTTACTGCAAACAGATGTAAATGTTATATGCAATAGATTACCCCCTCAAAGTGACATCCAATGGTTGTTCATGTTTGGCTGATACTAGTTGTCAGTAGATCTAAGACTGTTGTGTGGCCAGAGAAAAGCTGCCTAATTCAGAATTCAACAGTACAGAAACTCAGTTAAATCTACTTGTGTGTTCCTCTATTGCAATCTTCTTGTTTGGCTTCTCAAAGTTGATGCACAGTGGGGGAGGTGAAATTATGGCTTGTTGCTCAGGAACATCTTCCTGTGAAATCAATCTGGATATCAAAGCAGTGAATAGTCTGTCAACATAGTTGTAAGTGCACTCAGTTAGAATCTTTCTAACAATGTAACCACCTTTTTTGTACTTAGGAAATGCAATGGTAAACTCTGGCTTTCCTTTTTTATTTTGGCATTGGTGTCTTCCTGCATTTTCATTGTAATGCATGGCAGCCAAAAGCAATCTGCTTTTCATGCCAAGAAATGAAAAATGGTACATTTTGGGGGCAAATTGATTTACCAGACTGTGATATCCCTCAACTTGGGATGTCTGACCGAATGCTGAGCTATTTGCAATATCCTTTATTAGTGTCTTATCCAAAACAATCTTTTCCAATGCATCACAGGGCTCAGAGTCAGGAGTAAACCATACTGTTTCACGTATAGTTTCTGGTGATAATATCTGGTGTGAACACCTTGCATATGGCTGTCCATGACCTTCATGCTTGTTCTGAACATGCCTGATTAAAGATTTCCATTTTGCTTCAATTAGGTCCTTGTCATCTATCTCTGTAGACATAACTGACCAGTAATAATGGTTGACAAGAGACTTAGTCCAATCACCTACAAGTTCAAATCCTTTCCTTTTAGACAATGAGTTAAGTTTCTTCTTAATGGATTTAGCAATATGCCAACAATCAAAATAGTGTTTAACTCCCTGCCAATTCTTCTTCAACCATGCTGCAATCTGCCTGTGACGATCTGTGACAAGTGCTCTAACCTTCACTTGAAATCTATCAAATAATTGGATTATTCGTTGTATACCCTCCAGCTCCATATGATATGAAGATTTGACTTCATTGCTTTGAACAAGCTCTACATGCAAAATCTTATTTCGCTCTAGGTCAACAGCTGCATAGGATCCATACTTAGCAGAATGTCCCATGCTATCACATCTTCCATCCCCTCCAATTAATAAACCATCTTCTTGTACATTTTGCAATAACTCATGCTGCTGTTCATTCCAGAGTTTTGTCACAACATGGTGAATGTGGTTATCCTGGTGTCGAAAAAATGATCTTCTGGAAAGACAAGCAATGCTTATACTTTTGAACAACCTCAATGATTTCTTTGGTAGATTACCAGAGAAAAGTATGGCTCCACTCAGTAATATATCACCAGCAGCATAGCCCCTAATCTTTGGTTGACTGCACCATTCCCACAAAGATTTGCACTGTGAACACTTAATTACAGCAACTAACATGCTACCTTTCAAAACAGAGCTGACAGTGACAGCAGTGGATAAACAAAAATGGCATATTGACAACAACAATAGCAGCTGGTTGTGAAACACAATGTATTTAGGCTCTTTATGAGGATCTGAACTGTCTTGGAAGGGCTCCATTTTCCTAGACTGTGGCAGTGTATCTTCATCACTTGAGTAATAATCAAGATCATCATTTGGGTCATAATCACTGTCTGAATCCTCATTGGCACTAAATTCATCATTGTCACTATCACCATCACTCATGGCATCATCAATGTCTTGCATGTTCTGTGTTGGATTTTCTAAATATTCATATTTTCTTTTTTTGTTTTGCAAAGAAGATGGTGGAGGAACGAAGTCCAATGATGCTTGTAAGCCAATTGTCTTTTGGTCTTTCTTGGAGGCATCTTGCTTAAATTTCTTTGTCTGAGTGAATTTACTTAATGATTTTTGAAGTTGTAATTGGTCAGTCTGTGTAGCTCTTGAAATCATGTTATTGCTATGGGCAGTATCCACTGCCAAGTCTTTCTCAGTATTATCTTGTTCAGCATCTTGAATATTATCTTCACACTTTTCTTTTAATATTTCTTCCAGTATACGTGCCCGTTCTCTTTTACTGAATGCTAACCTTGATGTCTCATGTGTTAATGCGTTCTGAGAATGGATAGTTGGCACAGCAGTTTTTCTGTTCAGTAGAAGTCTGAAAAGAAATTGAAAATCTCATAACTACACGTACAGAAACCAAGAATTTTGTTTTCAATTTGTTTTGCGTGGGCTTTGTTAGGACTTCAAGTCACTTAAAGCTAATTTAGGCCCACTGTGCGTACCGCATCCAGGCATGGCACCCCTTATGGTTAAATGTCCCTTCAGAAGGTGATTTGTGAGGTTAGGCCTATGGCAAGGATTTACTTGCTTCCAACCCCTATTATATGATTTCTTCAAGAGAAGTGCTACATAACAAAAGTTTACTTCAGCTTACTTGAGTAGTTTAGGCAACAAGTACATTTTCTGTGAGCAATGAAATACTTTTGATAGACATTAGCCACAGGCCACTATCACTGTCAAAGATGTCAAGCAAAACAGGTTGAGAACGTCACTGGAAAAGCCGTAGGTAAAAACATTCCTGTTGAAATTGATAGAGAAATGGAAATTGTGCCTTGTCAACAACTGCCCCTAAAAGGCATAATATTGTCAATGATGCTTTTGACAGCTTTGTGCATCATCATCTGAAGTATTGCAATCGTAAATTCTGGCTTACCTTTTAGCAAATCCGGAGTTGAACTGCGAAAGGTTACTGAAACATTCATCTTTAAAATGCTTCCTACACAGAACTGAATTTTTTGTTTGCTTCCATTTGTCCCTCTTGGTCTTCACAAAAGAATTCCACTGTTTCACCAAAGAAGCTTGTTCTGGCCAGTTGAAAAGTTGACTGTCCTGGTGATTACAGTCCGCTGCAACACATCTTCTTGGCATCGCTAAACGATAAGTGGACGCTTTCAATTCCAAATGAAAGCTAGAAGTACCAAGTACATCAGAAGGCGAAGTACACTGTCTTTCACTGAATGCGATGCGGTGCGGGTCTGACCTCGCGGTTCTCACTTTGACGTCACAGCCTCGATTTAGTGTCGCGCGTGAATTCAAAAATTTCTGCCTTTCGCTTCGCCACATTAGCAATCTTCAGCTCATTTTTTAAGCCGCAAGACTTGTTCACAAATAAGCAAAATGGTGCCTGCATATTTATTTTAACTCAGTCTCTAAAAATAACCATAAAAATCGGGTGCAAAGATTTTTTGTCACTTGCCCTTTAAATGTTTATATTTCTTCCCGCAAGCGTCTCAGTTTACTATCTGATTGGATCATCACCCAGAATCATTCATCATCAAAGCAAAAATTGCTGAGCTGCCACGTTGGCGGGGGCCTTATCCCCCTTCCCGACTCCAGGCTCGAGCATAGAGCAACCCCAGCCCACAGAAGCTGCATGCTAAACTCATGGCAATGCTGCGCCGACAGCTGGGAACAAAGCCCCTTCGCAATAAACGAAAATGAAGTTTGAGCAGCTCCAACTGTTTGGCTAGTGTGGTAAGGCTTTCGCTGCAGTGGATGGGATAGAAATATCCGAAATGCTGATAAGGGAACGGGGTTGGAATATAAACACACCATCTGTGATGCGTAAGTGTCTTTGATGGCAAAGAACGCTGCAGGGTTTTCAGGGGAGATCGGTGGTTGAATTTTGTAAATATATTATTCGGGGGGGGGGGGAGAATTGAGAGGGGCATGTCCATTCCGAATTCAAGGTAGATGATGCCACCGCCAACATTTGCTCAAAAATTTCAAGTAAATCTCAGTTCTAAGATGCAATGTCATTTATTGCAGGATATTGCTCAACAAAAAGCAGGCTGTCGTAAAAGACTCGAGCAGCTTCCTGAACCAGCCAGCGGTGAACCAAATGTAATACAAATTCGAATAAAATTGCCAAACGGTGCAGCTCATTGCAGAAGATTTAGTACCACGGACCAGTTTCAGGTAAGTACCGTATGCACAAACACAAGTTTCAACTTTTAGTTGAGACGATAGCATTGTAAATAAATGATTTAAGTACCAAATAGCGTAGATGTTCCAAAAACACGACGTTTCGAGCCTTTCGACGTTTCGACGTTTCGATCCGAGCGACGTTTCGACGTTTAGTTGAGATGTCATAATGGATTATACACTGATGTGCCCAATTTTGGAGTTATGAATTTTGTGGTATAGTCCAGCATAGGTTTCAAATCTTTAAAAAGCTGGGTGTAAAATTCTATGACCTATTTCTTTGAACTGAACGGCTTCAAAGAAACTTTAACTATTTTACAGTAAATCTGCCGGACTTTTCTGAAATCTTCAATATTTTCAGAATTACGGTGTTTTTCTTTTTTGATAAGAATTCAAGAAAATATTCGAAAAAAACTTAAAACTATCGTAATTTCTAACCCTCTTGGCAAAAGATCAAGTAATTTTCAAGAAAGCCATAGTTTATGGATGCCTACAATGTGGTATCAAGCAAAACTCTTTCACTCTTCTGGTTTGTGATTTAAAAATTTGATGACGTCACATCATTAAATGAGCTGAAATATAAAATAGGCTGTAAATTCGACAAATATTCAAGATTTATGAAAAGTCCAACGGTAGAATCGTAGAAAAATGGCTAAAGTTTCTTTTAAATCATTCTGTTGAATGATATAGGTCATTGTATTTTACAGCCGCCTTTTTTCGCAGATTTAAAGATTTAGAACCTATGCTGTATAGTCCAGACATTAACCTAAAGTATCAACCGGATGTCCCAGAAAAACGCAGCAGATTTGAAAATTCTAATGGAGACTGTTTTTCGCTCATTATTTAACGATTATTTTTACTGAAATCTGCAATAATTAGAATGAATTTTTATATATTTTCCTGTATTCTTGATGACTTGGTTGCAAAGTTAAAAATCACAAGACTTCAAAATTGTCCCTTGGTCAAAACCAGAGCTGCTGCCTTAAAAGTGAATTATGATGTCAAATTGTAAAATATGATGACAATCCTAGCAATTACCAAAGATTGCTGATAAGCAGGCAAACACAGAACATTGACCAGACACTTTTACAAAGATCTCGGTCAAAACGCAATTGTTTTTTTTAACTGACTGGGCCATTATACATTCAATTGGAAATGAACACTTGTAGCTCCTTCGAAACTTGATAGCTTGTCAGTCAGTATACTTTGCATCAATTTTGGCAGCTCTGGTTTTGCCCTGATGGGAAATTCAAAGTCTGTTGACTTTTAACTCTGCAACAAAGTCACCAAAAGTTCTGAAGAGACATATCAACCTAGTTCAACGGACAAACTTAGTACACGACAATCGAGTGGTTAAACGCAATGTCATGGTCCGTGAAACACCCGACTTTTTTCTGATTAACCCTGTGGATTCATTACGATTGCCATACTTAGATAGCACAATGATTTTGTTTTCCTTGCAGTTACTCGTGGATTTTGTATTCAGCCATGATGACACACCAAGTAACTATGCTTTGAACTCAAATTTCCCAAGAAAGACTTTTCACCCGGACACAGACACTCATCTTAGTCTTTCTGAAATTGGTATCAACTCTTCAAGTATACTCTTTGTACAAGATTTAACAGAGGAAAGCTCCGATGAAGACTAAATGCTATATGTATTTTATCATAAATTATGGTTATAGTTATTCAGAATTAAAATGCTCGTCCGGCTGGCTCTAAGAAGTGGAAGAATTCAAAGTAAAGCTAACTCTGCGTTTCATGAATTGATATGAAAAAAGGGACGAGTCTTTGTGTGGCTGTTGTAAAATGTATCAAAAACTTCTCTCAATTAAGTGGCGAGAAAGGAACTTGAGGTTATTTGCTGTTAGCTTGCCTTGGGAAATATTTCGGTATCCTGACCATTTTCAAAATGGCGGCGTTTTTGTTTTTGTTTTTTGTTTTTCACCAGAATCAACCAAAGTGCTTAAATGGCTAAGGCTCTAACATTAAGGTCTTTTCTCAGGCTATGACAGCATAGATTTCAAATCTCTAAATCTGCACAAAAAGGCGGGTGTAAAATTCAGGGGCCTATTTCTTTAAACTGAATGACTTGAAAGGAACTTTAGCTTCTTTTCTATGGTTCTACCGTTGGACTTTTCAGAAATCTTGAATATTTGTCGAAATTTCAGCCAATTTTATAATTCAACTCATTTTAGGATAAGACGTCGTCAAATTTATAAATCACAAACCAGAAGAGTGAAATAGTTTTGCTGGATACCATATTGTAGGCATCGATAAACAATGGTTTCTTGAAAATTATTTGATCTTTCGTAAAGAGGTTTAGAAATTACGATAGTTTGAAGTTTTGTTCAAAAATTTTCTTGAATTCTTAAAGAAGAAGAAAAGCACTGTAATTCTGAAAATATTGAGGATTTCAGAAAAGCCTAACGGCATTTTAACTGTAAAATAGTTCAAGTTTCTTTGAAGCCGCTCAGTTCAAAGAAATAGGTTTTAGAATTTTACACCCAGCTTTTCAAAGATTTGAAACCTATGCTGGCTATGACGCGACTATGAAGGGAAAATTGTTTGATTTCATGAAGACCAAAATTAGTAAAGTCTACATGTATTTTTTTTATAAGAAACTGAGAATTCGGGCCAGTACTGGAAGTTTCTTAAAATCATCAGATTTTGAGAACTCAGAGTTTTTTACGAGTTTCGTAAAGGTTCTATAACAATCTTCATTTCCACTACCTGGTACATTAGGAACTTTTCAAAGCAAGGTTTTGAAGCCTTTCCAATGTTTAGACTATACTCAAGTACCTTACAAGTAACATGATGCAAGAACAAGTGGAAATAAAGTAAAAATATGTTAAGGATTACAGGAGTTTCTTAATTTTTGGTGATCTGAGAGTTGAATTTCTTATAAGCAGTTTCTCATAAAAAATACGTGTACAGTATTGCAGCAAGACGAAATGTAGAAATGTGTAACTTTTCTGGTTTGCGATTTAGAGATTTGTTGACGTTACATCCTCAAATGTAATAAATGCCACCATTCCGAAAATTGTCAAGATGTTAGGAAGTTCACCGCAAAATAAGGACCTTCCTGGTCATTCAATTGAAAGAAAGAGGAAATAGAATTTTTACGCTCCCTTTCCAAGACTTGAACGCTGTTCTTTATGAACTTGGGTACTCGCTGGTTTAATGAATAATTCAGTTCATCATTATGGCGCAATGTACGATTTTCTAACTTTTCTGTTTACCTGTATGCCATAGTTGTTTGTCTATTCATTGTCTTAGTGGTTGGGTTATTTCACACGTCCTATTTTGGTTTGGACGGCGAAAAAGCCCCCCCCCCAGATAGCGCAACCAATTTTGGTATGCTTATAACCTTAGGCATGTACTTTGTGAAAATATAGTAATTGACGTGAGATTAGCTTTCACTTTTCGATCACGTCATCATTTTTCCTATGTGTGGTCAAGAATAGTGGCAATTTTGGGAAAACCGCGACAAGATTTAACATAGAGCACAGTTTCCATAATGTCAGAAAGTTTCATGGCCATGATCTTTCTCCCGACAGTGTTGTTATCCCTCCAAGCAAAATAGGTTTAAAGACCATAATCATGTTTTGAAATTTTATCAAATGATTGTATTACGCACAGAGTATATGTGCATTGCATATGCAAATGCTTATGGTTTTAGGAACTTCTAGTTGGACTAAAAAGAACTTCACATGTTTGAAAATTTGTTATGCACAATGGAATCAATCAAGGATTGGTTGATACCCGAAAGGCTGCATTTTGCCTGGTTTTTTCTCGTTTTCTAAGCATTTAAGATATACCTTGTCAGAAAAGTTCATGCGTTTGTCAGGCTACCATAAGGCCTTACATTTAAGAAACTACTTTTTCACACTTTGGCTAAAATGTTTCTTTTAATTGTGATACTTGTCATGCTTTGAGGCTCAAGTATCTTAAGTGTCTAATTTTACTTCTAAAGTCTTAGAAAAATCAGTTACAACAAAATGGGGTTATCTACATGTAAATTGGCCATATTTATTCATATGTGTATCCTATCAATGATTCTCAAGAACGCCAATTAAAAATAAGGTAAAAGTTTTTTAAATCCGAGTTATTTTGATAGAAATTTCTTATGAGCACTGTGTGAGATTTAATGCTTCCAGAACATCAGACCAGTACTCGGTGTCACTCAAAATACAAGAAACTTTGCTTTGGGTGTGAGCCTCAAGAGTTTCTTGTAGGGAAGGGGGCTAAACATTTTCCAGTAGGGCTAAAAGTTTCTTTTAGGTGGTTTCTTAAATTCGGAGCCTTACTGTATATGCAACTACCCTGGGTACCAGACTCTCAATTACCCATAGTCTGGTTCCCAGGGTAGGTCGCACTGTACCAGACTCTCAATTTTCTTTAAGAGAGAGTCTGGTACCCAGGGTAATGTTCAAGAAAAAGTGTTTGGCCAATGTTCAATACTAAACTGTTAGTCTTTCAATCAAAGAACATCAATCAAATCATATGATTTCAGCAAATGAAAGAATGCATGTGAACAAGGGACAAAAAAAGTATAATTCCCTATTATGAAATGCCCATACGTAAAGAAGTAATGAAGCCAAATTTGAAACTTTTGTTCGCTGTATGCGGTATACAAGGCACCTGAAGCTTTCACGTTAGTATTTATCATAACGACTTTGTTTTAATCAATTTCTATCTGTCTTATGAATGTCTCTTACAGTTGATCACATAAAATTTTGAATTTTCCATTTTGTGTTTTAGCCCTTGCGTATCTGTGCTATTTTCTTAACATTTAAGCCTAATACCAGAGAATGATAACAGTGCTTTTTTCGAAACAATCACTTATTTTGCCTTTCTCTGCCATAATTCAAAGTATTTTCTTATCAGGCGCGGTACCAAGAGCAGGGCAGATGTTTCCAAGAAACACACAACCATAGCATTTCGTAGAATTGTCTCATATTTCAGATGATTAAGGCCCTCTAACAAGTTCAAGATAGCTAGAAATTGTTACACCAACTAGAATTGAGCTGAATGCATTAAAGACCCAATTCAAGTTTTGCGACACATCCGGGACATTCAACCTACGTAGCAACGGTTTACGAGTATCCCATCATAAACTTCTGCTAATCAAAACCTCATTAAAAGTGTTCTTTATTACCAAGCAATATGAGCTTCTTTACGATTTATTTTGTATATATACCTTCAAGGCTAAGCAAAGCTATTTACAAAACGCAGAGATACAGTGCTTGCCAAATGTTCTGGAACAGTTTAGTTAATTTTACCACTTCTGTAAAGTTTTTGCCTTTCCGTATTATCTTTTAAAGGTCATGCATGTCAAAACGAGGAACTTTGTCCATTGGAATGGAGTATGATGTGCTGTGACGATAGCTGTTCTACAAAATAGTCTGGATCAAGCGATTCTCACCCATTTTCTGAATGTTGACAAATGTTCGAATATACACAGCAGCGCAATTGTGCTGTCGCATAAGCTATGACGCCTCTCAGTTGAACGTTTAGAATCAAACAAAGAGAAATATCACTCGATCTAGACTCTTTCGTAGAAATTGTTGCAACGTATCTTGCCATGAACTAAAATATAGAAAATGTTTCTATTTGCTTGAAAGGCCTAAACGTTCCAAGTACTGTCTGGCAAGCATTGAATGTCTCTTCATGTTTGAAAAACATACGATATCAAGCGTAATGTTAAGATTTTAGCAGGAGCAGCAATCTGACAAGAAACTCGTTGACAGCTTTTGAGCTTCTAAATTTACGTTTTTCACGTATATTCTTGCAAATATTGATGAGCCCCGGGGGGGGGGGGGTACTCATATATTTTTCCGTACGGGGACGTGCCGCTGAACAGGGTATCATTTTCAGGATTCCGACTCCAGGACAGGGTATCATTTTCGTAAAAATCGGCTCCATGTCAGGGTCCATATTTGTCATTTTTGACTCCGAAAGGTCGTTTTAGGCCATTTTCACTCTGCGAATGTGATTCAAATCGCTTAGATGGCAATATTTCCACATTTTTCGATAGATTTCGTACAAATTTCCTTGCAGAGCACAACTTTGTCCAAAGAAACTAAAGGACAGGGTATTGTTTAAGAAAATTTTACTCCGGGACAGGGTATCATTTTCGGGAATTTGACTCCGGGACAGGGTAGCTTTTTAGATTTTCCAGCGGCACGTTCCTGTATGTTCGTAGGCCAAGTACCCCCCCCCCCCGTGTGATGAGCAAAATAGTTTTGCTCACCTGCGAAGTTGTGCAAGCTCATAAACAGCGCACGTACAGCCTGACACATTTTGTACCGATTGTGCATGCATAAATTATGTTTAGAATCATGATGAAGCCATAGTATCAACTTGGCAATGTTAGTTGTACGTTCAAGAAAAACTTGCATAACGGCAATTCATGTCCATTTTCCTCCCGTAGAATTATTTGAAACATTTGTCTGTCAAAGAGTTTCTTGTGAGTCGCCGAGCTCTCAAATAATCTGGTTTGATTTTAGTGCCTGCAATAAGCAAATGTTATTTATTAATGTAGCAAGTTTCGATTACTGAGAGGATTTAAACCTATAGCAGGAATCCTTGTTTTCACTTCATTGTACCGGTATTAGTAGCACAAATTTGTTACGGTAATTGGTGCAAAACAAGGGTTCCTGTCATAAGTCTAGAAAAGATGGTGTCAAGGACAGTTAATCAAGATGCATATCGAATGGACTTTCGCTCCATCATCACAGACTATAAATCCAGCCTTGTAAAAACTTCAGCTGCACCATCTTTTCAGGATTTTCTGTTGTCACAAAGCTATAGGCTTCATAGAAAAAGCAATTCTAAGTTCTATCCAGCTCGAAATTAATTTCTTATTAAGGTACGTCGAACCCTTGCTTTTGATTGGGGATAGCTGTAACCAGTTGCGTTTGCTGACGTACTGTTATTTTGTTGCTGCTGTTGTTGTTGCGGATTAGCCTTGTCGTCCTCACAAGCTTTGAGCAAATCTTTGATGTCTTCAACCATCAGCCTAGGCTCTGTTCTTGGAGTGTAACGCCTGAAAGGCTGGCCATTGTGGTCAAGCAGCCATTTTGAGAAATTCCAGGACAGATCGTTGTTTCTGATAGGGGTCCAAGAGATGTCAGAGCGGTTGGCAATGAGGCCAAAAGGAGATGGGCAACGGGCCTAAAATGAAATCAAATATCAAAGTATTTAATATCAAACAAGAAAGACTCCCTCCAGGTGAGCCAGAAAAAAGTTCCAACTTTTGAAAATCCATACCACCAAAGTAGTTCACAAATTTGAATGATTCGAATTCTATGTAAAAGCTACCCTGGGTCTTTTGGAGAGAGTCTGGTTCCCAAGGTATGTAAAAGCCAAAAGATCGACGTATTTTCTTGATTTTTCTCGCCGTTTTACCATCGCTAGACATTTTACCATTACCATCTAGGTGCAGGTGAATTCAAATTTATAAAAATTGCAAAGATCTTCCTATGGCTTTGCTGTTTGAAACCTTTCTTGTGCGAAGGCGCACTAAGACACAGAAATACAAGGAAGTTCTATTCGAATAACTTGCGCTCAGTTGTATACATCAGTTGAAGATGGACTTGCCACAAGTCGCTCTCGCGGAAGAAACAGGAGAAGGAAAACAAGGGAGAGAAACTTGTAATGCTTGGCACGCTCATTGATATTCATGAGCTATCGAGCCCTCCATTTTCAAAATGACGGGGTAGTTGTCAACTGTTTTATCGAAGCTTGAGTCGGCCAGTGTCAAAGAACATCGCAGAGCCTCGCTCTGTTGTATCATTGTCCTTTCATTGCATATGATTGGGATATTGGTTTTTTTGTGAAAGGATGTTGACTGGAAGAAATCCTGTCCAGCCAACGACCCAGGCTACCAAGTATTACAAGTCTTTCTCGCTTTTATTCCTTCTCCCTTTTTTGCCGCGAGAGAAACTTGTAACAAGTCCAGTTGAAGACGAAACACTAAACAGAACGGAAAGAAAGACAACAAAGAATACACAAGGATCAAAACAAGGTAAATGAATAATCAATCAAACATTCGTGTTCTAACACCCTTGCTCAAATCACTCATTTTGCGTATTTAGACTTGCTCCAAGTCTATTTCTTTTCTTCGTCAGTATTTTCAGAGGAAATGATTTTGCCGACCTTGTTTTCAATTTTTCCTCCTTCGCATTTCCTTTGGTAAAATTATTTCCTCTGAAGATACTGATGATGAGAAGAAATAGACTTGGAGCAAGTCTATACGTGTTCTTTTGCTCATGCTCTTCACTTGTCATTTTTATTTTTAAGTATTTAGGTATACAGGTTTACAGATTTTAGTAAAAAGTTACTGTTTTACAAATCGACCTGTAAACAGAAAAGCCTAAAACAAATTAAAGAGAATTATAATGTACAATAAGGTAAATGCAAAAAGGCATAAAAGAGCTAAATATGAAAATATAATGTACCTCTCATATGGATTTTTCAAAGGTAGCCGGGAACGGTGCCAATTTAGTTTGCTTTTTCAGCTCATTCCATAATTTTGCTCCATGATAAGAAAATGCTTTTTGGCCTGTACACGTCCTTAACAGGGGTATCTGCAAGTTTGTCTCGGTGGATAGAAGATTGCAAAGATTGCGATCTACGTTACGTAACAAAAGTTTACGAGAAAGGTATCAGTGCACGGCATTTTTTTCTGTGTTCCTTTGCGTTCTTTTACAAACTTGCAAAAAAGCACATCTGACTATACCCCTGTCATCATCTGTTTGGTAATCGTCTGTAACCCAATTTTTCATGGCTAATTTTGGAAGTACCTGACATAATGCACCGGTGAGAATAGATACTTCTACCCACCCGTTCAGGTCCCGAAACATTGCTCGTAGAACAAAGACTTAAATTTGTTGATCACTGCATTGCTGACCGCCCCTTTTAAGCGGAGGACAGGCTCCTCAAGATTTGCCTTTTCATAGAAACGAACGAATAGCCAATTTTACTAAACACCACTTACTAATTAAAGTCACCCAGAACGAGCATAAGAAAGTATGTACCTTCAAAAAAGTGAAGACCGGACTCTCATCTTGTCCATTGACCAACAATTTGCCAGTAAGTAGGAAATTCGGAACAAATCCGTATCCGGGCCTAACATATTTGAGTGTATTCATCAGCTCAAAATTTTCGGATGGCTCTTGATGACCAAACTGATTACATGGGAAACCGACGACGTCGAGATAACATTTCTTCGGGTCTTCTGCCGTGCCATTCGCAATGCCATATTCTGCCTTTAATGCATTCAAGGTTCTGTACTGAGGTGTATAACCTCAGAAAGATGCTACGTTTAGGGCAATCATAACCCGGCCTTTGAATTGATCGAAGGATGCCACTCCACCATCCAGAGTTCCGACACTGAACTGAAAAAAGTCTCCTTCCCCGCCATAACATTCGCTGTACTCAAACGGCGTTGCAAGAGAGTTTGCGAAAACGCAAAACAGGGCAATCGCCCTGAGTGGGCCTACAGCCCAGTTTCGCGACTCCATCACGTCGCCCGTTCAGTCGACACTGATGTTTTCATATTTGATTTTCGTTTCGTGGCATAACCCTTGATTTGCTCGATTGATTCATTATAAAAGCACCAGTTACTCTATGACAATTTATGATCGCCAGAACAGGTTGTTTTGTAGCGCATGATGAAAGACACATTGAGCACAATGGCCTTGATTATGTAAGACACGTTTTGTAGATAAGGTTCTCAAGAAACTGTGAAGAAAGTTTTCAATTTTGTAATGAAATATTTACTTCATTGTCAACGTTTCTCAGCTGGCACTACTTCTCAGACATAGCGCTAGAGTTTCTTAAAAGTTCGGCCATCTTACTTGGTGCTAGTTTCTTCTGAACCAGTTTCCTATGGAAAACGTGTAAATTAATCAGATAAAAAATATCCTAAGATTACTGGCTACTGGTACCAATAATAGCCATTTAAAGCCTCCATTGACCAATGAGAAGCGATGAACTTATCAAGAAACTTCTTTCCTCCAGCCTGAAAAGCGCTGACTTTCGAGCCTTTATGCCCACAGTGCACAAGGCCTGAATGTTGAAACAATCTTGCACTGCCAGTAATAGCAGAGCCTACAATCTTGGCCAAAGCATGCGCAATAAGAAGCATAGTATAATGTACACTTACGAATGTGTGTTGTTTTTGTGTCCAGTCTTCTGTCAGTGCCATCTTGAATGGTGCGCAGTCAGTTAAGGTCAAGATGGCGCTGACAGAAGATTTGACACAAAAATAACACACATTCTCGCCTGAGATCAGGCTCACCATGAAAAAGTCTCCTCCGCACTTTCGATTTTTACTTTGTGGTGAGCCAGCCTGATCTCAGGCTACACACATTCGCGAGTGTACATTAAAATATCTTTCTTATTGCGCATGGCCAAAGTACTTGGCCTGAGGATTTTCCGGACCCTTGAAATTCCCGCCAAGCCAGATGAATGTCGGAAGCACGTTTAGTCCTAGGAATGCAACAAACATTGGTCCATGAGTATTGGGAAACATGGAAGGTGCCATAAGATTATTTATCAATGAAAGGAATAAGAACTGTCAGGCCTAAATTTGTGTATTTTTTCTATTTTGATATTTTAATTTTTGACGGGAAACCCATTGGGAGACCTCCTTACCATATATTCACACATTAGACTGATAGCATGATCAATTTCATAACTAGATATGGAAACCATAGCAACACTGTACGAACATTAGGCAATGGTGGATGGGCCTGAGTTGCCAGCTCGAACCTCCAATGTTAAAACAGCTCAGCGTTCAAGTTTACAGTGATAATAGCCATAAACAAACGCCACAAGTATTCATACAAATGTTTTCTCAATCCAAGAATCAACAAACCTTTCATCGTCAATCAGGGTTTCCTCATTTTTAATGCCAATTAGCTTCCATGAACTTCACCGCAGCGTTGAGAATTTCCAACTGTCGAGGGTCGCTTGTCTCGATTCTGAGACTTCACTGCAGCCTCGTTCCATAGGGCACATGTAAACGTGTTCATTTCCGTCTCAAAATTTTATATTGAAGTCCATAAGGCCCAGACTGAGCAAAATAAGAAACGTTGTTATTGTTGTCGTTGTTGCTATTTTTGCGATATCTGGGACTATGTCGTGAGGCTATTCACACATTTCTGCTTTAGATCATCGTAGTCATTTTCACACCTAAAGCCCTGTACCAGTACACATATAAGAAAGGAAACTAGTACCAAGATGACCAAAACAGAAACCCTAGCTAGTACTATGTCCTATGTCGGAGAAGTACTGAGAAACTTTTAGAATTTAAATCCACTAATATCATAGGAAATAAATTGTTGAATCTTTATTCTTGAGTAATATCAAGCCACTTTACGTTTTTAACGCAACAGAGCATTGTTTATTCTCATACAGTAAATCCCCGCATATAAGACTCTACCAAATAAAAACCTAGAGGCTGTTTTTCCCAAATCATGGACCTTGGAATTAAGAACCTGTTTCATTATGGTGAAGTTTTGGTTCTTACTGCAGGGGTAGCAAAGTTGATTTTAATTGTTGCTATGGAGTTCATTTTGGTGCCAATAGGTTGTTAAAGTGTGATTCTCCTCCTCAGTTTGTTATTAGGTTCATAAACCCTTCCAGAACAAATAATGGGGCTGAACATCTTTCATAAGGGGCCGCAAACACATCGATTTTTCCCCAACAACGTCGTTTGGACATTTTGGGGGGGGGACGGGTTTCGCTCAAGACGTTTTCAAATTGAGACGTTATGTCGAAAAAAGTCTGATAAAAAAAGTCACAACCTGTAAAATCTGAACGTTGTCTCATTGTCCAAATAAGCCTTTTAATATGCTCAGATCTTAAACTCTTTCATTTTAAAAGTTGGCCTACAAAAAAGACACTCAGACCATAACATAAAGATCTTTTTAAATTCAACTCAACAATGATACGAAATCAACTTGTAATTGAACTCAGCAATAGTATGATATCAGCTGAATCCTTATCCTGGTGGCTAAGGTATGGCAACGTCGACATTCATGACTTTCACAATTATGTAAAAAGGACTTCCCGTCAATAGTATGCAGGGAACATCCCTCAAATTAGGTTCTTTAGGATGCTGTTACTCTTTGATATGCAGAAATTCAAAGTACAAAATGGTTGCGAGTAAGTGTATTTCTCACTTTTTGCAGTTTATTTTGCTGTTGTCAGAATTGTTCTTAGCAATGAAATTTGATATGAGCGCAGGGTCAGTCTCCACACTAAGTACTGCAAAATCCAGGTCTATAACATGCACAAATTTCGCTTATATCGATATTTAGGTCATGGACGTTTTGTGGGGGGGGGTAGGGGGGTCTAAACGAAAACGTCCAAACGACGTTGTTGGGGAGAAAATCGATATGTTTGTCGCCCCTAAGACTCTAAAAAGGCCTACTAAAGGTGTCCTTCAAATAAGAACCTCCATACCTTCAAATTAGTGTTATTACCTTTAAAATAAGAACCTCTTTCAGCCTCGCTCTCAAAAAGTAGGTTCTTATATGCGGGGATGTTTTCTATATCATGTTTTGAATGTCAAGAATTATTTCTGCATCAGCATTAGAGACTACATTGATAATTCATGCATTTGAAAAGGAAGAAAAACAATTCAAAAACTTTCAATAAGAATGCGCAATTTTCATGTGGGTTTCATGTAGAATTAAGAAACTTTTACTTTTTAGCTTCGAGCTTACACGTTTTTATAAGAAACTTGGATCAAGCCATAGAACTAAAAGTTTCATAATTTCACATGAAATTCTGGCCATTTTAGTACTAAAAGTTTCTTAATTGGTTTCTTATTTTTCTGATTGCAGAATTAGCAATGTGGTCGGTAACACTGCGGCAGATATATTTCTTGATATTTAAAACATCATAAAGGAATAAACAGTGTTCTTGTATGTTGAAAACACAAATGGTTATATAATATTGCTCAAGAATGAAGGTTCAACGATCTATTTGCTATGATATATCCATGCTTTTAACTTTGAAAAGTTTCTTAGTACTTCTCAGACACAGTACTAGAGTTTCTTAAAATTTTAGCCATCTTAGTACTAGTTTCTTATTACCAGTTTCTTATAAAAAACGTGTATAATATAAAAAAAACTTTTATTGAAACACACTCTGGTTGAGCTTGCCATTCATGTCAAAGATGAACTCCTGATTGAGGTCTCTAGATTACCCATTACCAGATTATGGACAGAACAAAGTTTATTTTATAACATGGTCGGTGCAAAACGTAACGGGGCAACCACTTTTATTGAGCTTTTATCATAGGTGGGTCAATACCTTTTTTGAAGCAAATATCAACGAGGCAGAAGCTTTTTATGAGCTCAAGATGCAACTTGAAAGTTGAAATGTAAAATGTCTCATTTTGAGGACAAAGTTGTGAATCATGCAAGCGGCGAAATGCTTGGAAGAATATATATTCTAAATGACGTAAATTTCCTTGTCAGTTACTTCATTGAAAAATATTCGTAAGTACAAGAATTGATTTTGTTATGGTCTTTACCTACTTCATCGGTGATACGTACTGTAAATACATGGCAGACTCATTTTAAGGACTTTAAGGAAAGGGCGACGGGGCAGTTAGTTTTTCTGCAATAATTTCATACGGAGCAAGCAGATTTTTTCCAAGCAGGTTTCTTCTCCATCGACCATGCCATATAATGAATTTCCCTTAGCGACCTTAGCATTTGGCTTGGTCTAAATTGAAACTGAATGGCTTCAAATCCCCCCCCCCTCCGACAAAAACGCCTACAAAATGCTACAGTGCAAACCACGCATTTCGCGTAGGGTTTGTCCAGCAATAGATAAATCGCAAGATGTTTATTCTGGATTGCCAACGAATGGCCTGCAGCAAGTTTCGCTCTGCCACGATGAGCCTGCAAAACCAGAGGCATGCAATAGACCCCTTTCGCAATGACGTCAAACTGTACTTACATATTTTTTCTTGTTAAAAAGTGTTTTAAATTGGCAAAACTTGCGAAATATGAGTGAAACAATTCAATGCAGAAACGCGGAAGGTGTTTCAAAGAAGAAAAAGAGATCACTTGGCCGTGAATGTGCTGCATATGGATGCACAAATACATTTTATAACACTGAAGGTGCGGCAACGGGCCTACACTTCTTCGGTTTCCCCAAGAAGAATTCTGAGAAACTTCGCTGGTGTAACCTAATTAAACGAGAAGAAGGCAGAGATGGTTTCAAGGTAACAAGCGCAACTGTTCTTTGTGAGAAGCATTTCACAGATAAAGATATGAAGCGTAACCCTCATCATTGGCGTCTTGTGTTTGGTGCTGAACCTTCTCTGAATCTTTTCACAAGCAGTGTTGCCCCTGTCAAACCAACGCCGCGAAAACCTCCAGCTGCCCGTTCTCAACCTTTGTTTAGATTTAAAGATCCTGTATCATCATTTGAGGTTGGCACTGATTATGATGGTTTTCCTGATACTTCTGATCAAGAATTTTCTGGTTCTGCTGTGTCAATTTCAACACAGACTGACTTTTCATTTATTGACTTGCCTGTTCATCTTGAATCAGATTCTGGTGAAGCAAATGATATCATGAAAGTTTTCACTGAGTCAAATCATCTTAAAGTACAAGTGAAAGAGCTGAATTCTCAGATCTCTTCATTGATGAGCCAGCTTGAGAAATTAGAAATGCAGGTTGCAGAATTAAAGAAATTTCAGTTCTCCATTGACAAAATAAAAGATGATAATTCTGCAACAAAGTTCTACACTGGATTTCCAAACTTTTCTTCCTTATTTGCAACTTATGAATATCTTGCACCTAAGTTATCTAGGATGCATTACTGGCGTGGCAACAAGTCTTCTGACAATTCTAAGCTCTCTTATCATGAAAAGTCAACATTAAAGCCTGGCCAAAAGCGATGCCTTTCTCACTTGGAAGAATTTGTATTGGTATTGATGCGACTAAAGGTTGGCCTGCTTGCAATTGATTTAGCTGATCGTTTTGGAATTTCCACTGCTCAAGTTTCAAAAATCTTCACAACCTGGATTTGTTTCTTATATCATGAACTACCAACTCTGTTTCCATTTCCCTCACAAGATCTTGTGCGTAAAAATATGCCACCACAATTCAAGCCATATCCCAACACCAGAGTAATCATTGACTGCACTGAGATATTCATAGAGGTCCCATCATCAATGAAGTCACAATCGCAAACATGGTCAGAATACAAGCACCACAACACTTATAAAGCACTCATTGGAATTTCACCTGCTGGTTGTGTTACATTCGTGTCGAAGCTGTGGTCTGGCAAAGTCTCTGACAAGGAAATCACCCTCAAATCTGGTGTTCTAGCTCTTCTTGAGGATGGCGACACTGTCATGGCAGATCGAGGTTTTGATATTGAAGACATTCTTCCCTCTGGTGTCAGTCTGAATATACCACCATTTAAAGGTACAAGATCTCAGCTGACTGCAAAAGAAGTTGAGAAAACTGCCTCCATTGCTTCAGTACGAATTCACGTTGAAAGGGCCATTGGAAGGATAAAGAACTACCACATCCTTGATGGTGTTTTGGCATTATCCTTACATCCTCTTGCTGATCAAATCTTCACAGTATGTTCACTGCTAACAAACTTTTTACCATTTTTAGTAGATCCAAATCCAAATGAATAAGTAAGAAACTAACAATGTAATCCATATGATCGAAATATTATGTAAGAAAGTAACAAGAAATAAGTCAATAGCATTATAGTAACCATAGGTAGTAATATCATGTAGCAATATTTAGGGGGCCATCCATAAAGTACATACATTTCTAGTAAGGAGGAGGGTCAGGCAAAAGGTGTACATGTATTGTTTTGATGTTGTCACTCTATTGTTCAAAAAGTGTACGAAAGGGAGGGGGGGGGTTAAAAAATCTTGAATTTGAGCATACACACTTTATGGATGACTCCTAAAAGCAATGAATTTTGTAATATACATATAAGTTTTAATTTTTTATAGGAAGGCTGAGCAAACCTGCCTGGAAGAATAACAAGGAGTGGGGATACAAGGGGTGGTGACTTGAAATCATATCTGCTATCAAATTATTCAGCATTGGATTAAACAGAATTGGAATTATGGTAACTCTGATAACTATAATGGTGATATCAAAGCTCTGAAAGCAAATATTTCAAAAGAGCATCAGATCACCCTAACTAGCACATACTGTATTTATTGTGCTAATGAAATTTGCATGTTCTAGTCAAGAAACTTAAATTACATTAGGTCAAAAATATTGATTATTTCACAAGTGGGTCCAAGTGAGAGGAGTTGGTTGGAAATTTTCAACAAAGTTCAGAAAAATGGAGAGTCACAATTAGCCACCTTAAAGTAAAAAAATATTTGCCATGCAACTCTTGCCAGCTTACACTAAAAATACCAATCTATCATTTGGCAGGATGTACAGAACTAGCCCAAGTACTGATGTTTGCAATAGACAATTCCAGTAAAGATGGTATCAGGGGCATTTGACCAAGGTGCATTGTGTTTAATGATTGATTATCTTTAGAATCACTATCAATTCCGCTATACACAACACGCCTTGGTCAAATTCTCCCAATGGTATCTTTTCTGGAATTATGGTATTAGACAAAAGGACATGAATTTACGTAATAACAGTGTATACAATGAATGCTTTAGGCTATGTAAAATCAAAATTCTAAAAACAGTGGTGGAAAATGTATCAAAGTACAGGACCATTGGTCTCAGAAAATGTTTTGGTTCCCAGAAAGGAAAATGATTCAAACTAATGTCCACCCAATTTGATTCTTGGTGGTAAATTCCTTTGGATTTCATGATCCCTGAAACAAAGGTCATGAAAGAGACTTTGGATAAATTAGACAAGACAGGCATTCCAGAAATTTTGGAAAGCTTTGTACATGGTATTGTACCTGTTCAACTATGCTGTAAATTGCTACCTCCTAAGTCAATGTTATTCTATCTTCATATTCTAAATGCCATCTGATCATGATACCCTTAGTCCGAATTTATCATTTTCTATACAGTAGTTATTCGTACTCTGGCTTAATGCACAGAAAAGTTTTGATACCTTAACTGTGGTTCCAACAAGAAGGAAATTTATTCCACCCCTGATTTTAGAAACTTCATCAAAGGTTATTGTTATTATTGTTATTATGTATTAGCTCACAGCAGTTATATATACCGCAAACAATAATTACTTTCTATCAAAATTTTCCCAACCATCATGCAAATAAAGTTTTTGTCCTTTTTTAACACGCTTTGTAAAAAGTTCTGGAAGAACAGCTCTGCAATAAAAATATCTTAGTCGTGGGATCAAATAATCCATGACAAAAGCTTCATCATACCAGATGGTTTCGACAAATAATGGCTCATCACTGCCAAACCAAACAACAAAATCAACACGTTTCAAATTTGCACAAAACATTTGACCTTGAATTTGAAAGAAGTAGGCGTGTTTTCGCTTAAGCTTGATAGTGCCATGATCATCTTTGAAAAGAAAGAACTTCTTGTCTGTAAGTGCATGCTGTAAGGAGTAGTTATATTTTGAAAAGGGGCATTTAATCTCCAACCCCCATCTCTCATTTTGGTATGAAACAATGCCATCCAAGGAGGCACCAAGATATGGAAATAAAGAGGACAGTTGTAAACCAACATCAGAAATTTGTGCAAGGAAACCATTCTCCTTCAGCAAAACTGCATAGAGTTCTCTACAATGTGATTCAAATTTCTTCCCATGGCTAGTTGCAGCAGATGAAAATGATTTGTAGTACATGGATTTTAATTTGGAGGAAGGTTCAATGGAGTTAACAGCAGCAGAGTAGAAATTGGATGCAGTTATTCTGTATAGGCGATGCTTCATCCAGTTTTCATTTTCTGACTGCCCACGTGTTGCTTTTTCAATCTCAATAATTTCTTCTGCAGACAAGGCCAGATTATCACAGTACTTGTCCATCATTTCTTTGAAGGAAGGACTTGAGATGTCATAACTTTCATTAAAAGAAACAAAGTCATTCAAAGAAAGTTCATCAGAATCAGTTGCAATGTCTACAGCATCAGATGAAGTGGACAGGTCGGAATCTTGGGGAATAGGAGGAGAAGGCTGATGGAAGCCAAAAAAACCACTGTTTGGGATGGATTCTGCCAATTGTGATTTGAAAAGTTCTAATCTATCAGCATCAACAAATTTATCACAAGGAGCACGAGGATCAAAAGATTTATATGAAGGGATTCCAGCATTTTCTTTTCCAAATTTAATTTTTCTGATGACCAGTTCAGTTATAGGAACAGCAGTAAAAGACTTGAGTGCAGATGCATTAGGCACATTCCATGAAGACAACTTTGAGGTGCAAGAGACAGCAGATGGGTATTCTTGTAGACCATGTCTGTTAAAGTCTTCAAGAGCAAAGAGAACCCCACCAACATGATTGCAGTTCCCAAATCCATGGAGACCGATGCCAGCAGGGCATGAACAAGCAGCAGAGCAAACATCACCAGATTTGTTTGAAAGCTTTACAATGACTTTATACAGCTTTGTTTTCATGGACGCTTTAACACGAACATCAAAGAAAGTGAAATCTTTATCTTTTGCTACATCAATCTTTCTAATGAAGCCTTCTTGGAAGAACTGAAACGCTTTCAGCTTCTTGTAAGCTGTGCTTTTAAGCAAAATATGTTTATATTTTGATGTTCTTATAACCAGATATTCATACAGCTGGATGAAACTGAAAGATGGTGTTTCGCGAAGATCAGATGACCACGGAAGATGGAGACATTGCTCACGAGCAGCCTCATATGTATATTCTTTTTCATGGCAATAAAGCACTGATTCATCTGCTTTTTCAGGGATGTCACCTGATTGCTTTTCAAAGTTCTTTGCACGACAGAATACTGCAAATGTGCGAAGAATCAGATCCGCCTTATTCCCAGATTTCTTCTCCTTATACTGCTTCAGGATAGCTTTCAATTCTGCCACAGTGAGTGCTCCTAAATCCTCTAAACAGTCGACAGTCTTTCCTTCAGGTAAGAAAGATTTAAACACATCCATCCAAATCCTTAATTGTTAAAAAACACTTATTACGATATGACTACCTAAAGCTGAACTTCGATTTCAAATTACTAATTTAATTAGGCCTTCCAATCGACTTGATGTGTTTGATCATCGTTATTCTCGTTTCCAATATGATGCCTCGTTTTCAAACAAAATTGACGTCATTGCGAAAGGGGTCTATTGACTTTTGACCTCAGAACAGGAAGTTGTGCGGACCTGTAGATTTATTGCACCAAATGTCATGGCTTACCTCGCTTCGAAGAGTTCTTGGCAGAACCAGTTCGCAGCGAAGATTTTACAAGGGAGAAGAAAAAGTCCATCTCACATTAATACAAGTACACGAACATTTACGTAAGAAACTACAAGAAAAGACTAGTACCTTTAGCCTAGCCAAGCCAGTGCTAAAAGTTTCTCCCGTAAAGTTTTCAGACTTTAGACTCTCTTCAGCTTCTTTAATATCATAATGAACTAGATCTTCATAATCTGTAATACCAGTGCTGTCGTTATTATCAGAAAAACGAAGTCTTTGAAGGCTATGCAATGTTCAGACATGCCACAGACATAGGTCAAATGCATTCAGTGTAAAATGGTACAGGAAACAAGTGAAGATAAAGGATTACTATTCTTTAGGACCCATTCCCAAGCGAAGATAAAGACCCCAAACCCTAATCCTTGGGCTAGGATTACATACTACTTTTTTGGATCACTTCCCTAGGACGCTAAATCCAGGAGTAAGGCTTGCAGCTACCGATCCCAGAGCTGTTAGCACGGGGCTATAAGGCTTTTGGCCTCAACAGAAATTTGATATGATATGATAGGATGATCTTATTTGACCCAGAAAGAGCTATATCACATTTCCTCAGTCCTGGAGCTTCTGAATTCTTTGGCAATTTCAAAGCAGATTTCCTTTTGAGTGATTTCTTATGACAGGATCAATCTATGTAGAGGAACCACAGAAAGGATTTTTTCTCAAAGATTATATCTATGTTTTCACGAAGGAGAGAGGCAAAGTCCTTTTGGCGGGAAAATCATAAAATGCCTTGAAGCCATGACATATATTGATTAGAGTTTAAAACCGTGCGTTGTGCTGGCTCCCTGTCAGCTGATAAATCAAATAAATCAAAATAATAGCCTCAAAATATGACTGAATGGCAAAAGATTTCGAACTGGTACTAAAGTTGCTTTGCTAAGGGTTCTGCTTTATTCATCATCTCCCAAGACGGCATCTTTGAAGATCTGCGCCAGAAGCAATCAGCAGTCACACGTGGCACTTCTTGTGAATGGGCCTAGGCCTAACGAAAACAAAACCACAAGGAGTCGCGATCAGAGAGCGGCGCTCTGAAGATCATTTCACCGGCAAAACTTGGAGGAAAAGATTCTGAAGCGCAAGACTGATATTCAGAAATAAAATGGCCGCAATAAAGCCAAACAGTTTAAATGATGCGGTAAGTTTCCGAGGATTCATAGTTGATGATGCTATAACTGTCACGATTGGTTGCATCATTTGACAAACAAAGATGATACTTTAGGCCTAAGTTTTGGGCCTAGAAAATTCTTTTGTCTCTTTAGTAAAAATTTCTTGACATACACATTGTAGGAAACCAAAACTTTGGCCAAAGTGCTGAATGTTTCTTAAAATCATCATGTTTGAGTATTGAGAGTTTCTCACGCGTTTCTAAAACTTAGAGGTTCCATGTTGATCTCATTACTCATCAACATGTACTAAATCAAGAAATAATGTTGTCTGCAGTTAAGCCATTCCAAGACATAACTCAAGTACCTTCAATAAGTAAAGAAAGTCTATGTCAAGAATTTTCTCTTACAAGATAAATAGACTCCAAGCACACACCTGCTTACAGTAAGTAATATCTCCCAGTAGAACAGCAGTCTGAAATTTGGTTTCTTAAAGAAGTTTCTTGTGAGAAAGACGAAGTACACATTTTTTTTATATAAGAAACTAGGATCAGGCCATAGTACTAAAAGTTTCTTAAAGGCAGTCTGTCACACATTTGATTGGGTAATAATGACAATACAAAGAATAGGAAATTTGAATAGCTGATGATCCTCTGACTTTCTACGGCCGTAGAAAGTCAAGAAGATTAGCCCTCCTTTGTTTCAAATAAACACATTCACAAAGAAATCCGTTGTGTTGAGCTTTGATTGTAGCGGCCAATCAGATACGTGACAGACTGCCTTTAAATTCACATGAAATTTTGTCCAATTTAGTACTAAAAGTTTCTTAATTGGTTTCTTATTTTTGGAATGCAGAATTAGCAATGTGGTCGCTAACACTGCGGCAGATATGTTTCTTGACATTTAAAACATCATAAACGAATAAACAGTGTTCTGTTATGCTGAAAACACAAATGGTTCGATAACATTGCTCAAGAACAAGGGTTGAACGATCTATTTGCTATGATATTTATGCTTTGAACTTTGAAAAGTTTCTTAGTACTTCTCAGACATAGTACTAGAGTTTCTTAAAATTTTGGCCATCTTAGTGCTAGTTTCTTATAAACCAGTTTCTTATAAAAAAAATGTGTATTTGGTAATAATTGTAGTGTAGTAGTCTGTTTAAGAAGTGGATGCCGTTTAGTCAAAAGGATTCCATTCTAAATCTGTTTATCAAATTTTTCATGATAATGCACAACTAAAGATTTGAGATGAATAAGCAGAACTTTTTAATCAATGTACAATGGAACATCCATATATTGGACATCTTTGGGGTCAGTATTATTGTTGATGTAGAGAGGTATCTGCTATTTGGAGGTATTGCCTTTCAACATCCTGTATTTTTGGATGAAAATATTTGTCCATCCATTGTTTGGAGCTATCTGTTGTATACAAGTGTGCGTTGATGGAGATTCAAATGTCAGCTGGTTGTCCTCTGATGGCCTGGAAATTCTGCGCATGGAGTTTGCTAAATTTTGTGGTTGAAACTACCAACACATAAACAAGGTGCAGGAAGATTTTTTGATGGCATCCTTCTCTCTCCCTCATAACCTCATACAGTATGTACTGTTATAATGAAAACAACTTTTAAATGGAAATGCTCTCTGAAAATATGATTTTTAGGGCCGGTCATTAAGTATCTGCCAAGGTGGGCTGGAAGGAAAATCAAAATTTTCTCAAAGAATTTTGTGGTCCAACCTGAAAGAAACAAAGCGTTTCTGTGACCCACCAGCTATGTTGGAAAAAGTTTTCGTGGCCCATCCTTATGTTGTTGTATCTAATAGATTGAAAGTTTGGTTCCTTATCTAATAGATTGAAAGTTTGGTTTCACATGCGCAAAGACTAAGTTTAGAATACCAGTAACAAGCCTATAGGTCTGCAAACATAACTCAAGGAAAACAGAAAAGATAAATATGTATGTCATTTATTCTCTCCTAGCATTAACAACCCTAGACCCCCATTGTAGTCCTGGCTACCCCCTTCTCAAGAGTCTGCATGCCAATCCTCATACCGAAAATATATGTAGTTCCCCCTTAGGTTTCATTGTAAATTTTTCCAATGTCCTGGCACATTTAAGTGGCATTTCAGAATACCTAGAGCTTTTGCTTACATGGTTGTCTGAAAATGTGGCATGTTCTCTGTGTCCATTCCCCAGGCATTGATGAAAAGTTTGCCCAGTCCCCAGGCATTGGGGCAGATTTGAAGATCTGCAAAAGGTATAAAATGCCATGTGTCCCAAAAAGTAAAGCATTCAGGTAGTTTCTGTCAAGGAATTTGGTTTATGGGGAGGAGGATCACTAAGCCATAAACAAATTTTTTTTTCTAAAATCGATTAGCCTCCATGTGGCCATTTTATTCAGCATAGATTTTGGTGGATGAGGGAACCCACAAGGAAGTTACTTTCAAAACTCCACCAATATCTGCAATCACACAACATGTGAGTGTTTTGCTTGTTTCTCTATGAAGCTCCAGAGTCCATCTTAAGAATAACACCTTCATTTCCAGGAAAGTACTGTAAAATCTCTGTGATATGGCCTATCAAAAATATTGCAAGATTGCCACTTTGAAGTTGTTTGTTTATACTACATGGCCAAGCCCCGCTTAGAAATATTTCTCGTTTTCAGTTTATGGTATAGATTTGATCTTAGGTTTTGCCATCTTGCATGTCCAGATTGGCTTTGTATTCGCAAACAAATCACCTAAACAGGTAAACTTTGTCAGGCAGCCAAAGATGGATGGTTATATGCAGTATTGCAAGAAAATTTTGAGTCAGCTGGCACGGATCCAGACTGGGTTGAACAAGCCGGTCAGATTTTCAGAGTGATAGATATTTTCATTTGTTTCTAAAGTCTCTAAAACTCCTCTCTTCTGCTTGAAATGGTGTATTTATCATCAGCTGCAGCCCAAATGTTGCCATGAGAAGGCGCAATATTGAAATTCACCGCTCACTGTCAATGATATCATTTCAAGCTATCTTTTTTGCTAATTGAGTGAGAATAGCAGTCGCCAAACCAGCATATGTTATTGTAACACCTGGCTGGCGGGGTTCGGGAACGGCGGTGTCCATACACAATGGTGGTTCAAAATGTATACTCCAATAAAGACAACTCTTTCGAAGTTTTCATAGATTTATTCATCCATATCACAATGTCTATTCTATCGATATATATCTTCTATAGCTTTGGCGGGATTCGGCTGGAGACCGTAAGCTCCCTGCCATTGAACCCCTGGCTACGAACTGCACTCAAACTATTTCAAACCATGATCTTTATAACTTTTACAATACCACACTGCTTTGCAATGTCTCCTACACGCTGATTGGTTCAAGACTGCGTGCGTCAATTGACACTGTTTAACAAGTGTTGACATGTATACGTATCGTCTTCTGATACATTCTTAGTATAACGGTTATCACTGGTACTCTGTGGGTATTCAGGAGACAACAAGGATTAAACCCTTTTTAGAAACTTTTCTCAGATATGCAACTAAAGATAAGTATACTCCAAGGCGAATTCCAAATCCTAAGCCCTTGACCATGATGTATTTCCTAACGGTATTACTTTTCTCTAACTAAACTTTACATGCAAAAGTTCACCTTCCTACATTATTTCAATAGGAGTATTGTCTTACTGATAAGGGGACTTTAGTATTGCGAAGGGAAGAAAATTCTGACCTGGTCACTCATTCATTTGGACCTTCTAACCCAGTCAGAACTGGGTCACAACCGCTCAAAATTGCGCAACAAAGTTCTGCTGTACTTACAGTCAAACACCGTACATTATTCTCAAGGGTCAGTGGCTGTAATTGGTGGATGTTCCAAGTTTGACATTTGTGATCTCCAGGTGGCTACAGATCTGGAAATCTTCTGGATGAATCTTAAGGAACTTAAAAAAAGAAATTATGGTGTTTTCTTGATAACGTTGAGCAGGGCGCAAGGCATGATAGAGAGTTTAAAGCATGCAAAGACTGATGTTGTGAATGCTCTTGTTCCAGGATTTATTGAAATTGGGCATTTCCTTTCAAAAAGGGCATTCTCCAACAAAAAGCGTGTTTCCTAAAAGCTAAATGGGTGTGGCCTCAAAATTTTCCTTTGGGGCTTTGCCCCCAGACCTTGATTTCCACCATGCCTTCTTTGCAGCAAATCGGTCACCAAAATTGCTGGATCAGTGCCTGGTTGCACTGGCCCTTGCATTCAGCCTTCTTCCAGCCAAGACTACGGCTCACTGTATTTTAGGCCCAACCCAATGGGTTTCTGGCAGGCCGGTTCCTCCCTAGAAAAAATTTACTACTCAATGGTCTCACTTCATATTATTCCATATACATGTTGCGCCTTTAGTTTAGTGTATTTTCGAACGTAAGTTATTACTGGCCTTCAAGTAGCAAAGCACTCAATATTTTCTCACTTTGCACCAGTTCCTGGTTTCCTGTCATCAGTATTGCAAGTTTCTCTACAAGCTTTCAGTAGCTGTCAATGCGTACAGGAGCAGGATTGCTTTTTATGGGTGGTATGCAACATGGCAATCCGGGGTTCATTCAACTCCTCACCTCTGTGAGTTGTTGGTCCTTTTCAAGACAGGTAATATCCTTGCATTGCATCAAGTTTAGTAGCATCACACTTCGTGGCATTGATGGCATCACATTGGTAGTCCTATGTCAGAGGCCTTAAAGGCCTGTCCCCTAACCTTTACCTGCATGTATGGGTACCTCTTGCTGGAACCTGCAGCAATATATGGACCTATTTTGGCCCGGCCCTAACAAATCTCACGATAGTTCTACAACTAGTTTCAGATGGGACTGGTTTCCCACCTGTCCTACAGTTCCTCATATTGGGTATTTTTCACCCCTTTTTTTATACGGTCTGGTTCTCCTCTTTTGCTACTTGATGGCTTGTCTTAACATTTAGGAGCATTTTGTATAGGTAATTGTACAACTTGGCTTTGCTAAAGCTTGTTCATAGGGTACATACTTGTACCTGTATTTTGTACACAGGGTACATCATGCTTGTACGGTCCCCTACTCTACATTCATTGTTCAATTCTACATTTGGCAACATAGGTTTTACAGCTTTGGTATGGGGCAAACCATCTGTCGTAGTTCGTGTTTAGCAGGTTCGTGGTCACCCTTCAAAACCATTTCGCATATAGGTTCGTGGTCCATTCAAACCACTTCGCATATCGGTTCGTGGTCACCCTCAAAACCATTTCGCATAGGTTCGTGGTCACCCTTCAAAACCATTTCGCATATAGGTTTGTGGTCCATTCAAACCACTTCGCATATCGGTTCTTGGTCACCCTTCAAAACCATTTCGCATAGGTTTGTGGTCAACCTTCCAAAACCATTTCGCATATAGGTTCGTGGTCCTTTCAAAATCATTTCGCATATCCGTTAGTGGTCACCTTCAAAACCATTTCGCATAGGTTTGTGGTCAACCTTTCAAAAGCATTTCGCACAGGTTCAAACATTTCGGTTTGTGGTCAACGTTTTTAAACATTTTGCATACAGGTTTGTGGTCTTTCTTCACAAACTAGCGGTTTGTGGTCCACCTTTTTGAACATTTCGCATACAAGTTTTCTGTGGTCCCCCTTCAAATCAATTCGCATATAGGTTCGTGGTCAACCTGCCTACAACATTTCGCATACAGGGTGTGGTCCCCCTCCAATACCCTTCCTATGTAACAGTACATGGTCACTTTTTAAACATTTAGCATGTCAAGTGTGGCCTCTTTCTCTCCAGCAAGCATAATCCTTGCTACCATTCTTATCTAGGGTCACCCAAAACAGTCACATAGGTTCACTGGGTCCCCTTCAATTGCCCCTGTACATTGTCTCAAAAGCATTTTGCGTATTAGTTTGCAATACTCTTTCCAAAGCAGTTTGCCTATGTTGGTTCCCAGTAACATCACAAGCAAATTGAATTTTGGCATAGCCCGCTAACATTTGGTATAGGCTCACTACTTTCTTTCAGAACATATTTTGCAAATGGTTCACAGCAATCCCTACATATCAATGGCACAATCAATCGTGGCTACCCTCAAAAATGTTTGTTGTCCCTATATTTGTGGTAACCTATACTAACCCATTCACATGGGGGGGGGGGTGATAACCCTCTACAGTACAGCATTGCAACTTGATCCTCAATCCACCTTTCAAACGCACGACCAATTCAGGCTGTTTCAGTCACTCGGACATAAGTCTTTCTGTTCTTAGTTCAAATAAGGCTTGCCTGCAAAAAGTTTTAAATATTCACGCAACCGGGGCAAATAGTGGTGGTAGTTTTACACTCCCCTCAGTCGAATATTTAAAAAAATCAGGTAAATCCTAGTCATCCATGTCAGGATATTCTATCCTATCCTATGTCAGGATATTCCTACTGTAATCCCCTTTAGAACAGTATCATACTGTCCCCCTTGTATGGTGGATCCTGGGGTCATAATAGTCATCCTCCCCATTCTGCCTTGCGCTCACCTACTTCAACTGAGGGAAACTATACTAACAACAAACAACTCATACTACCACTATTCACATTCACAACACCCATTCCACATTATCCTTTGGATTTGGGGAATATTTCATATTCATTCAAATTCAACATTCAGTATTTAGGTATCTTAATTAGTGTTATTAGTGTAATTGTTTGTAATTGTTGTATTGGTATTGTTAATTGTATTGGGAGTAATTCTGTAAGTTGTCTTTTGTAATGAATGACAACTTTGGCCCAACACTGTCCCTTTCTCATGGTCCTCTGATTTAATGTGTACATTGAGGCAGTTTTGCCTTAATGTAAGTTTAAATCAGGGAGCTAGGAGTTGGGCCTAAGTTGCAGTTTACTGAGCATGGCTAATGCCTCATTAATGCATCATTGCCTAGTCATCTCTGCATGGCAGTCACAAGATGTAGTCACAAGATGCACCATAATTGCGTCAATTGTTTCATTCAATCTCTTGGTTTCTGGTTTATGTCGCAACACACATACGTAAGCAGCTTCCAGCCAATCATTTGATAGGATGCATTTCCTCATTCCATATTTGGCTTGCCCTACTAACTATATCCAAGTCTGTCCTCGTGCTATTCACTCAGTCAGAAAATATTTGGCAGCAGTGCAAACTTCAATTTCCCCACCCTCCCTCCCCCTTTTCACCTAGTATTTCAATGCACATTTGACCAGGGGGGGGGAATATTTCATATTCATTCAAATTCAACATTCAGTATTTAGGTATCTTAATTAGTGTTGTTAGTGTAATTGTTTGTAATTGTTGTATTGGTATTGTTAATTGTATTGGGAGTAATTCTGTAAGTTGTCTTTTGTAATGAATGACAACTTTGGCCCAACACTGTCCCTTTCTCATGGTCCTCTGATTTAATTTCCTGATCAATTAAGCTATTACATCAATGAAAGATAATGTCAAGAACAGATGCACTTACACTTTAACAGTTCACAACAATACTTTGAAGTTCTAATACTGAAAGATCTTTCTTGCTTGACTCTTGTTATTGTTCAGCCATATTGGGCTTAGTGGGGATTAAATTTCATTTGCATAGCTCAATAAACTTTCAAAAATGATGTAATGCTGAGCTGCCACAAAAGCCCTACAAAATTACCCACAGATAGCAACTGCATAATTCAATATCCATCTGTCTTAGGCTGCCTCAGAAATTTTATGAATCACTCTGTGAATACAATCTCAATGTGGACATGCAATGTTGCAAAATCTAAGTTTAAATCTCACCTATGCCATATACTGAACACAAAAATTTTCAAACCCCTGGCTCCTTGCAGAAACTGCTCAAACGCTTTGGGACACCCATTGTTGTTCCATAGAAATTCATTTTTTCAATGCTAAAGGGCCTATTATCAATTACCCTGAATGACTGTCTTTTGTATTTTGAACTGCCTCATTGCAATCCAGTTTGATAAAGATTTAAAAACATTTGATTTGCAGTAGGTTCTGCCTGAGTAATGTGGATATGTATGTATGTATGTATCATTTGCCACATGAAAAATATATACAAGTTATTATGATAAATATAAAAATAGATACAATACAATACTTTAAGGTTTAAAAACGTAAAATGAAAACGCCCCTAATTACAGTGGCAGGGATAGCATTAAAGGGTCAAGCTGACCTTATTTCCATAACGGTCCCCTTAGAGGTACTGGTTTAACAAAAGAAATAAAAATTGAATAAAATATAAAGAAATAACAGGAAAGTACTATAGTTGTTATCAGTACGAAACACGGTTTGTGCGACGGAAACATGGTTGGGAGAGATGAAGAAGAGTCTTAATGGAAGACTTATATGTCATCTTCCTCTTTTTGTATTTTTTGAAAAAAATTTTCCGTGATCTTATGTTGAATGTATTCGGATTGTTAGCTTTGGGATAGGATGATTAGCTAAGGGAAAGGATGTGTGTGAAACAGGAGGTGGTAATTGCTGGAGAACAGTAGACCCTGGCCTGATACAGTAACATTTACTGTGTCAAGGAGGGAAGTTCGAGCAGTCGTAGCTACTATGGGAAAATTGTGACCAGCGGCGGCGCCAGCTGCCGCGAAGTGGGGGGGTAAGAAGTGACGGGGGTCCGGACCACGCCCTTTTGAACTTTGGGAAACGCCCTTTTTGAAAAAGAGATACGCCCTTTTTTGGCTAAAAACGACAGATGAAATCACTTACGCATACGTGAAACCTTAATACAGGGTATTGAATTGTATTACAGCGAGTATTACAACTTGCAAATAAAATGAGTCAAAAAAGAGTCTGAGATACAAGTTCGATCTTTGACACAAGTGGTAAATCATGCAGTCAAAACGAAGTCAGCAGCCTGCAACGTTAATAATGCTCAGAGGGGAACTTTTCTTGGCTTGATGGCAAACGTTTTCTATAGGGATGAAAGCTCTACTGAACTGGAGATATCCCTCTCACTGCTAATAACCACCAACTGCTCAAGCCGTTCTTCTCCCATTTTTGCACGCAAGTATGTATTTATCAACTTTACTTTGCTATGCGATCGCTCGCACGATGCAATCGTGACGGGAATGCAGGCAGCTATCTTCAGAGCTCTGTGCAGACTTGGATAGAGATTCTCCAAATCGCTATCTTTAAACTGCTTCAACATCAAAGGAAGAAATGGATTTTTCCATCCTTTCTTCTTTCTTTCATCCATCTCTGTCAACAAAGCCTGGAAAAAGCCTGAATTTCCAAATAAGGAATGCTCCTGATGAAGGCTCTCCTCCGATATGCCATACCTTTGCGCATACTTCGTAAGCTTATCTCGGTTGTCGTTGTTCCATTTGTATGGATTAAATGCAGAGAGCTGAACCATAACCTCACATGCTTGTGACGAAAACCGTTTCTGCAATTCGCTTAAAAGGAGATCCAAAAACGGGAAATAGAATTCTCGTCTAAAGACATCAATTGCTGAGGTGTTTTTCTCTTGATTTTGAGCAGCAATGCTGTGGCTGAAAGCTGCATCAATTAACGTTTGTCCATCTACTAATCTGGCAGGAACAGAACGCTTTCGTTTTCTTTGGGCATCAAAATCTTCATGAATTCCGCAGCTGACGGCCTTTGCTTTTGCTTTTTCAACGAATTCTGCAAGCTTCTCCTCATTTCTGAATTCTTTGAGTTGGCTTGTGAGTGTCTGCATTGCGTCCACTGCTGTGACCATATCCATATCTTCTCGTTGTAAATACTCAGAGGCATATCTTGTTAGCACGAATATATCTTTCAAGATAACCAACTTCAACACAAACTGAAATGAATTTATTCTTTTCAGCAGCCCCATGCACGCACTGTCCCCACCCTTTAGCTCTTGGACAGTCGCCATTATTGCCTGTAGCGCATTGTGAGTTGCTGCCAGGTTGTCTTCTCTTGCCGTCCAGCGTGTGTCTGACACTGATCGAAGCGCCGTTCTTCCTTCACTAATCTTGTATGTCTTCATGTAGCTCTTATACACCTCCTCCCTTTTAGGGGAACCCTCTAATTCTTTGTAGATCGCACCAATTGTGTTAAAAACATCTTGCCCAGGCTGCAATGTTTCTGACGCTTTTGCAAGGACAAGGTTGAGCTTGTGGGCAAAACAATGGAAATATAAGGAGAGAATAGCCCCTGCTTCTGTCAGTTTTTGCTGCATTCCGTTGTCCTTTCCTGACATGTTACTTGCGCCATCAAATCCTTTCCCCACCATGTTCTTTAATGGAATTGACATTTTCTTGAATTCTTCAACTAACACATCAGAAAGAAACTTGCCTTTTATGCTGTCTACGTGCTTCAACGCAACCAATCGCTCGTTTATTGCATTCTCATAAACGTACCTTATAACAATGGACATATATGCAGTCTTATGGCTTGTAACTTCGTCGCATTCCACAGAGTAAAATTCACTGTCCATAATTTGTTCCTTTATCGTATCCATTGTTGCCGTTGAAATGATTTCCAACATTTCATTCTGTATATCGTGCCCAAGCCAGGAGACATTTTCTGGGTGATTATCAAGCCATTTTTGCAAGGGCTTATGGTACTTAGCAAGAAACTTGATCTCTTCCAGAAACTTGCCTTGATACAGAGAAGAAGATGATTCGTCATGACCACGGAATGCCTCATTTTGTAAAGCAAGATGGCGTACTACGTCAAAAATGACTTGAACAATATGTCTGTTTTCCTCTTTTTCTTGCTCTCTCTTTGATGCGCGAACGGCCTCAGCTTCCGATAACTGAACATTAACTGGTACTTGAGACTTACGGAATATTGCTTTCTCTCGACTCAACTGGTGCATCCTTGAATTCACATGTTTCTCGAATCTACCTGTTTTCCCGGTTGCCTTTTTCCAGTTTTTAAATCCCCCTTTGACAAACGCATCATCAGCACAACCAACTAAAAAAGAACGAGACATCTATCATTAACCAACTGTTACAAAAGAGGGGTTTTTACTTACTTATCATTGCATAGGTGTAATAGGTAGGCACAACGTTATTCAAAATAATATCTTTTGCCCCAGTTCCCTTTCCATGAATGCGTATGTTTGGCTACTCTTTAGTCTGCATTTCGTCAGGAAAATCAAATAGTGAGATCTCGTTGGCAGCAATGCATTGCGAACCAAAATTCGTTTCAATTTTGCTATTTGTCGTTCCTGCTCCTGTTCCTGTCCCTGCAAGTGCCGATTTTGGGTTGTTTCTTTCGTGATAAGTCAGCAGACATCTCGTAATTATGTTACCAGTAGCTCTAAAATTACATAAGAAAGTTAAGATTCTGACAAACTATAATTAAAACTAAAACGGGATATACGCCAAAATAACTTACCACTGGTACCGAAAAGGCGACAATGAAAACAAAACGCAGCATCTTTTTCACATGAGTATTCAATCCAATCGTACTTTGAATACCAGCTTTCTTGAAATCTGTAATCACTTGCACCAAATTTAGATCGTGGAAAGTCGACAACTGGTCTAATCGGTCCTAAACGTAGCACGTTATCGATATTTACAATATTTTCATTACAAGGATCTCGAGCAAATTTTGAAGCCATCTTTCACGTGTACGATTGACGAATAAGGAAAGAGGGGAATCGAGAAAGTTGAAGTGATTGCAGTGCAAACAATTGAACAAAAGTGCTACGCGTTTCGTTTGCGTGGGTTGCTTTCTGTATCCTGGTATCCTCGTCAGAACCACACCTAATACCTACGCAAGTGTACGAGATGACAACGATCTACAAATATTCACAGAATGCAAGGATTAAGCTAAATAAAAGAAAACTGAAGAAAATGAAAGGGAGCTAGTAAAATGACTAAAACAGAAAAAGACTTCAAAACGATGAGTTCATATCTTTTCTACCAAATCGCATTGTGTGAGATTTAAAAGCTGAAGACAGACCACCTACCCCTACCCAATAATTTTTATGACGTTTTTGGACGAATCTAAATTACCATATTTTCAGAAAAGTGGGGGGGTATTTACCCCCCCATACCCCCCCGTGGCTCCGCCACTGATTGTGACACAAATAGATTTCATCAAAATTTGTCAAAAGTTTTAACACCAATCATTTTACTCATCCCCCCCCCCCATTGTACCCTAGTAAACTCTAAAGGAAAACCAAAAATGCAGCATTAGTTAACTGTAGCCTTTGCAAGATAAATTTATCTGACACCCTGAAAGGGGAGAGATTAAAGGTGATAACTGCAATAAAGGGCAATGCTATTGCCACGTGGCTTTGAATTTTCCGTTTTCATTCGAAGTTGGCCTTTCCATCTTGAACGATCGAAAATGGGGGCATTAGAAAAACGCTGTTCGAAGTGAAGCGATTTGAAAACGGAGACATTTGAAAACGGATCGTTTTCAATGGAAACACCGACAACGGAGTCTTTCGAAAATGCACTAACAACAACAACAGCAACAGCAGCAACATCAACCGACTTGACGCCAGAAAACAAAGAAAGGGAAATATCTGAACAAAAGAAAGTGATAAAGAATGAAACCAGAGCAACGGAAACACCTCCGGTTTTGTTTAGGCCTCTCTTGGTGGAAATGGAGCAACGGAGACGGTTCAAGAAACGTATCCTGAATCTGTTCTTTGCGCGAGCTAAACAGATGAGTGTGCGACGATATGCGTTTTTGGTTATTCAACGACCAACAATGCTCTTTATTACAGCTGTTTACTAGATTAATTTTTTGTTTCTCTAGCAGGACTCAACATATTTCTCCCTAGTTACAGCTTAATTTTGTTGTTCTTCTTTGGTATAAGTTAACATTTCTCTTTCCACAGATGGCGGTGGCAAATGTTTCGTTTTGGGTTCATTATGGGGAGTCCGCTGTTGAAGGCTATTTTTTAGATTTTATAAATCTTCGAGATAATTGATAAATGAAGATCTCCTTAAAGATGCGAAATTACTTGTCGCGTAGTTTTAATGATCTTTTGACGACAAACTTTTATTAAAAATTCATGCCTAGCAAGATAAAATGACTTCTTGTCGAAGTAGTTTCATGAAAACTAATTTTGTTTTATGCACTGTGTTATTGAAAACAAAACAAGCATTAAAGGGTTGATGAATTATGAATAGCTAAGGTCATTTTGAAGAGGGCATCTGGTTCCCCAGCTGTTAATTGGGTTTTTCTTGAAATCCCTTGTTTTCATAAAAAGGCTGCAGTTTGTGAGATGCAAGGTTGTTCGATTTGAAGCCTTTCAGAGCGAGTTACCGTGGGAAATTAGAAATAAACAAATACACAAGTGAACGAAATTATTGGAGTCAATCTCATTGTTCAGGAGACCATATTTCAATTTTCGTAGAGTCCAGTTAGGAGCATTCGACCACAACCTAGTCTTGGAGACTACTTCCATGGTGAAATCGATTTGATTCGTTAAAAAAATTGTGGAAACTACATAGTACACTCCAAGGATCTTTCTGACGAGTCGGGCCTGGTTTCACAACGAGTCGTCCCTAAGATAGTGTATGTACAACCCAAAGTTTCAGATTTTGCAGACTTTGTCGTCATCAGAACAGAGGTACAGCAACGAAAAGTCTGAACAGACTTTCGCCTTTGAGTCATACCGACAAGTCAGAGCGGACTGTTGTTCACAGAATCAGACTGACAAGTCAGGGCAGACTTTGGTTCCCCGAACATTTAGTTTTATTACTAAGACGTAGAGATTCGTTGTGCAGAATTATCCATAGTTCTAGCGAACAGCACCATATTCCAGCTAGATTTTGGCTGGGAACTCGAGATTCGGAATAAAGACGTTGGAGGATCTCACTAGCCAAAGTTTCCCATGCCAAGAAAACGTTAACAGAATACATAGATCATCCTTTATCGCTTCTGAGTTTGACCTACAGAGCTTTTATCTCTTGAACCATATGATTCGGCAGTGTCACGAGTCCTTGGACGTTACACCCAGGAACAAAACTAAGTATTGTTGCATCTGTGACCTTTTATTGTGTCAAGCCAGGTTCAGTCAAATCATAGCTTTGCTGCTCGTTGGTTACAAAAGTTCATGATTTGTGTATGGACAAAGCAAGGTCATTGACAGTGGCTTTAATCGAGCCTGCTAACTTCTGTGACAATGAAAAATCAGGTGAAGTTCCCAAAAACGTAGGTAAAACGATCTCTCTTTATATTTGTTCTGAAATAGCTGACAGAAAGGGCGAACATTTGGTTGCTTAAGCCAATGAAACTGCACCGTTATTTGTGATCCACAGAAGTAGTCCTTTCGTTTGCACCCGATTTTGGTTAGACTGCAAGATTACTTCACGAACCAGAGCCGAAGTGATACCGTAGCTTGTTTTTGTCGCCATTTGGATGTCTTATTCACAACTTGAAACCTGCCATTATCGAGAGTAATGCACGCTTGAGCAAATTCGCGATAGAAGAATTTCAATCCAACAGGGAAAAGGTTTTTGGAGAAAGTTTTGCGAACGGAAATTTGGCCTTGAGGAGCAAGCATTGCTGATACTGCACAGAAACAATTAAGTTAGATCTATTTTATGATTGGGAGTAAATGATTCTACGACAGAGTGGGAGAAGCAAAGATTGTGATTTTTAGAAAGATATTACAGAATTGCAGTATTCTATGTCATCGTTCGGGAGAGAATCGTTTACACGTATATGAAACAACGGGAAGAACTACAGTTCAATAAACTTCCTGACGATTCGATATTTTTGAGTATAAATTCACGAGAAAGCACTGCAAACAAGAACATCTGTAGCATTTATTGACGTTTGCCCTCACTTCGAAGCAGAATGGCAGAATCTAATGGCTTCTTGCATGGTGATAATAGCTACCAAAGAATTAGAAATGGTCAACGTAGTCCTTCGCCACTTCGGGTTCGTCTTTTGGTATTAATCTATGTTTCAGAGGAAGGATGAATTGATGGGAAATTCAATACAGAATTGTAATAAATACATATTTCCACTAGTTGATGCACCAAGTTCAGGACGTTTTCTATGAGAAACTTGAATCAGCCATAACGCTAAGAGTTTCGTAGTTTCACCAAAAATTTACTTTTGGTTCTAACATTTTCTCTATTTGCTATCATGATGCAGTCTCCACAAATACTGCTTTGTTCGGAACACTATCAGTGAAAGTCTCTAGGATTTTCTCCAAAAGAACCAGACGTCCGTCCAAGCGCTTTGCAGTCTGCGCAGTATCGATCTCAGGGTCATGCCCTTCATTCTTTTTTGTGAAATTGTGCATACCCCTAAACGCTTCGCTCGTCCTATTGATCAGCGAGCCAATCAGAATATATATATATATGTTCCTTTGTGATTTACAAAAGGGGGAATTCGCAGTATCTCGAACAATACTTAAATGCTGCTTGACGGAAAGAGCTACTCGGCCCAAGAAAGAGTTGCATTTGTTTTTATTGCTTTATTTTATAATCCAATAAATGAATTTCCAAAATTTACCGCTACTGAGCCTATGATGGCTGGAATAGACAACTAGGTCATTGGAGTTCCCACCATGACAGACACTTGCAATTAAAAAATCTACAGTACTCTAAAGAATAGAAGCAACAATGAAAAGGTAAATGTCTGTCTAACATTAAACGATCCCGCAAACGATAACAGGGTAACGATTTGCATTTGGTTAAAAACATATGGAGTTCAAGTTCAGTGACATCTTTTCATGATATCCTGGAATGAACTCTTCTCAAACGACGTTCTAGCATTTCTTAAATTTCACCCATCCCTTCAGCGAACAATTTATCTGGACTGTTCGCATCTCAAAGAACTTCTATTTTTTGATCGGTCGATTTAATATTCATTTCGTTTCATTCATTCATTTCATTTAAAGGGAGTACAAAGACCAGCATGCTCTGCGCGAAGTCAACAACTTGCTCTCCACAGCTTCCAGAATATCTGACTGTACGAAATTCACGCAAACAAAAGCAAACGATTGCAAAAGTTGCTGGTCTTTGTACTCCCTTTAATCATCTTTATCCACTAATCCCTATCAGCTAATAGTTTGAAAAGAAAAATATAATATTAATATAAAAAGAAAAAAAAGATCAACGTACTATATCTACAAGGAATAATATGAAATGTAACTATTAGGTAAGTGCTGCTCTTCCTAGGGACCGTGCTTTGGGTTTAAATGCTAGTGTAGCAAGTAGTCCTTCAGTTTCTTTTTAGATTTGAGAAATGTGGGGCTATTCCTTATATCGAGAGGTATATCATTCCACAGTTTAGCACCAGAGTAAAGAAAACTCTTTCTTGAAAATTCTATGTTTCGTTTTGGAATATCAATATCTTGGCAGTTTCTCGTTGCGTATGCATATATTTGAGATCTCGTGGTGAATTTTCCCTGAAGACTGTTCGGACATAAATTATTGATTATCTTATATGCCATAACAGCCTTGTCATATTTGATAAGGTTAGAGACAGAGAGCCAATTGCACGTCCATCCGTCCTTTACATTGGAGCCTTCAATCAATGTGCGAGCTCTGTTTTTTTACCCAATATAAAATTTACAATAACGAGATTACCTAGAACAGCACTTACAAACTACTTTACTACACTACAAGAACGATGCCATTAGGAGCAGAAGACCATGACTACCCCATGGCCATAACATAGAGACATGTAATCCAAATATACAATTAAATACAAATAAAGAACTAAAGGCTACGCAATTTCTACAGATAAATAATTGAATCGGGTTCACATTGAATGGTGGGCAATTGCTGTGTTTTAGATGCATCCCATTAGTGACGTGGGATGAGATTGTAAAATTTTAACTGAAATTTTGAAATTAAAGCGAGCTCTGTCTTGGAGACGCTGCAAGTGATTTAATTTGGAGCGCAAAGGTTCATAGTCAAACTTTCCCTGACGCCTGATTTGACACAATAAGCTATAACGCAACTTGGTAAATTCTCAGACCGTAATTGATTCTGAGCCTAAATTGATATCACTTGCTTGACCCGAAAAACTTCCTAAGTAATGGAAGAAACCAATCAAGTTTCATAATATTCCAAGGTATCCGAATGGGGTAGTATACGCACTGACTAGAATTTTGTGGGTTTTACAGGCCATATTGATTAAAACATTTGTAATCTTCTTGATTGACTACCCCGAAATAACTACAATGTGTGAAATTACTTTGTTTTTTGTTTGTTTTGTTTTCAATTCTTTTTTTGAATGGAATTGTCAGGATTTCTCGCTGCTGAAAGCTAATTTAGGCCCACTGTAGATGCCGCATCCAGGCATGGTACCCCTAGTTTAGAGTCTCTTCCGAAGGACGACGAGGTCGAGGGGAAAATCACTGATCTTTTCGTACACCTTCTTTGAAATCATAGAAAGATCAGATACAAAAATCACAAAATCACAAAAAAGTCACAAACAGATATCACCGAAAATCACAAATCACTGAAAATTACTGAATAATCTCACGACAAAAGTCACTAAAATCACAAAGAAGTCACAGAAAAAATCATGTGATTTCAAGATCACTAAAATCACGTACGCTATTTCGAGAAGTGATTTACCCCTCGGACGAGGTGAGTTGTGAGGTCAAGCCTCCGAGGTCACCCCCATCTAGAGTTTGACCTCAATCGACCAAGCTTAATTTCAGTCACCTGACGAAGACTTTATAAGCCACTCAGCCACTCACCCCGCAAAGTACTTTTTCCTCTTCCCAACCTTCAACTAAGATTGTTAAGGCCAGTTTCAGACAAATTGCGATAATTATCGATAAAAAGCAGTTTTCGTGCATCAAATCTCCTGGCCTGAGATCATAGAGAGCCTGGTTCCAGGCTACAAAAATCGCACTTGATGTCACGTTTGAGTCAACGGTAAGTACGGTAAGTGTTTGCAGAACGTTTACTGCATGGCGAGAAAGTATTTTCTATCTTTGTAGTACAAGTCTGGTCATTCAATAAACCCAGTCGATTTCTCTTGCAGTCGATCACTAGAGCAACGAATGTATCATTCCAGAAGGGTTTAGTAACACGTGATAAGAGGGGACAAGTGATTGGCCAAAGTCATGGTTTCCGTGGCTGCACCGTTTGGCTTACAGGTAAGTAAATCATCGTTTTCTAGTTTGCTCCCCCCCAAAGTTTTCATTCCCCACTTCACCCCCCCCCCCCTGTTTCGAGTCACATTTCAAAGCTCTTTGGCACCCATGTTTTTTAAGTCGATAACGCAAGTAATCTGTCGTCATAGCGAATTTCACGATTGTAGCGATGTAATGACGATTGTAGTAAGTCTCATCACATCTTGATTCTCGTACTAACATTTTCCAGGTCTGTCTGGTGCTGGAAAGACAACCCTCAGTCACTCCTTAGAAGAATATCTTTGTTTACGTGGAATTCCTTCATATGGCCTTGATGGAGACAATTTGAGAACGGGCCTAAATAAGAACCTTGGTTTCTCACCAGAAGAAAGAGAGGAGAACATCAGAAGGGTCAGCGAAGTTGCCAAATTATTTGCAGATGCCGGCATCGTTTGTGTGACTAGTTTTATTAGTCCTTATGCTAGGGTAAGTTTCTGTCGGATATTGCAGATTTAACGCAAACTGGACGCCATATTCGTTGTTTGCCTCATGTCTCAACTTCCCCTATATTATGTGATAGTATCCTGACAGAAGCACGGGTCCTTCACCATTGTGATAGGAGCACTTCGCTCGGCTTTGAGGTGTTGCGCAGAGAGTACTACATGTTTGGTGATCACGTTTTCATTCCATCCTCAAACTCTAGTATTCTAACTCTCTCCTTCTAATTAAGGTGTGGCAAAATATATACACGAAATAATTAAGATTGACAGAAAGTAAATGCGCATGCTTGAAAGTAAAAATACTAAGTCCCCGTAAAAATACTAAGATAATAATACCAATTAGCAATGATTAGCATCAAGGTTAGCACGTGATATTAGTAAATGATCATATGATTATAGCGTGATTAGATACCAAGAATGATGAGATGTGCATTCCTATTACATTCTCATCCTCCTTATCAAAAAAAAATTTTTACAGAAAAATTTTTTTTCGTTTTTTTTCTTATACGTAAGCTACGATAATGTCCATGAAGCTATAAGATGATACAACTAACTTCAACGTAACTTATTAAATACCTGGAGGTTTAATGACATTGTATATGTTCCTCCGTGTAAACCACCATCTAGCTGGAGGTATGGGCACGATTTTACCAAACCACGTAATTTACCATGGCGTGCTAATATTTCTCTAGCTGAGGGGTAATTTGCGTAGACATGCTTGCAAGCTTGCGAGGAGATTGCAGACTTGGAGGGTAGAGACTCCAAATATTTTCCGAACTCGAATGCAACATTGGCTAAATCGGAGTTGGCATTGCGCGGAGCTTGTTCTACTTCAAGTAAATCTGGTTCTACCAAAGCTTCTTCAAGTGGACGTAAGTCATCCGCTTCCGGGTCTGGAACTACAACAATTTTCTCTATGTTGACCTGACGTGGATGAGGTTCACCTGTTTTGGCGTGTCGGAGTGTTAGCAAATCTTTGCGACCGTGTGGATGACCAGTAACGATATATGGGCCATCGAAAGAGCATAAGAAACGCGAAGCAAGTCCAGCTTGATTTGGCGCGTTATCTTTTCGCAGATAGACGGTTTTCCCTTCTGGCACATCAATATCGCGGGAAACAGTGTCGTAAAGCTCGCGCTGGCGTCTGCGCAAATCTGCTTTTATAGCTCGAAAATGCGTATGTGCATCTTTCACGCGGGAAACAAGATGTGCTGCATAATGATCCGCAGGCAGCGCAGTGGCTGGCAGATTTAATGAAATTGTTTCAGGCGAAGGCGCATCTCGACCAAAAACCAAAAAGAAAGGTGTTATATCCGAAGTTCCTGAAATTGGCGAGGTATTGTGCGCGTAAACAGCTGGCTCCAAAAAGTCGGAAAGAATCGAAGAATCTAGCCCTGTCTGAGTTGCATGTGCTGTTTGTTTTGGCCTAAATTTAACCTCGTTAGGCAACTCAGATCTAAAGTTTCCCATGGCAACGTTGGTCGTAGGCGAAGAAAGAACAGCTTCATTATGCACATTTGATGTATTGTTCACAGCAAAAGAATACCATTCATTAGTTAATTGCTTTGCTGTGTTGGAGACTGCACTATTCAAACTCTGTTCATCTGCTGGAGCCATGGGACGGATGTAACCCAACAACGCATTTAAAGGCAACACAAATTTTGCTTTTGTGGAGCGAATCAATACAGTTGAGTAATACAATAGGTCAGGCGCAGGCAGATTAACGTTTGCGTCATCACTGGACCAATCACCAACTTGCATACTTTCTAATGAGATTCCTAGCGTGGGAACCGGGGGGCCTGGATGAGCTTGGGTTGGGCGAACAGAAGAAACTGCGGGGGGAACTGGTGTCCCCGGAGCCAATTGGCTCGAAACACACGACAACGAAATAGGCCCACTTAAAACACTTATCCCAGGAGCAAGGGAGGCCCCCTCTAGCCACAAAGGCTCAGAGAAAAGGGACGAACCAACCAGGGAGGCTGCAAGTAGCAAACAAACTGGGATGAGGGTAAACCCTTTTCCTAAAGTAAGTTGTTCCCCTGCTGTTGGTGATGGTCGCGTGGTGACCAAACAAGTAACATGGGCGGAAGACGCAGCTGAATTTGGCGGTGACCCTAGCTGAGGAAATTCAGCAAGTGGGTTTGAATTTGTGCTTGGAACCTCAAAACGCATATCTTGATGAGCAAAATACACTCTGCGTTTGCTAAAACGAACACAAGCATCTGTGGCTTCTAGGTGGTTTTGTCCGAACAAAATAGGCCATGCTAAACCTGGAACAACAAGCATGACGAAAGTAGATGAACGACCGTTTGCCCAAGTGATTGGAACTTGCATAGTCCCTACAGCGTGAAGAGAAGTAGATGGACTTGCAACAGAAACTTTTACAGGTTGCTCCAACTTTGTAAAAACAAGTTCCGGGCGAGATTTTGCCACTTTTTCGGCGTGTTTTTGGCTGACAAGAGAAACGGAGCAACAGCTATCCAAGGGCAAAGGGAGGGAAACCCCTGCGGACGTGATTTTAGTCCATAAAATGTTTTTCTTCGCAAGATCAAGTCCCAAAACATTCAAATTGGCAGGCATGGAAGTTATTGCAGGCATCCCGAAAAGCTGATCTTGCGATTGAGACTGTGAAGATTGCGCGGGAGCAGGCTGTTGTTCAGCTACTTTAAGCCCTTTTGCAATGGTCTGCATTGTTTCATGGATTGCAACTAAAAGATCCCTATCACCTTTGTCATGCTGTGCGGTACTTTGGTCAGTACATTCTACACTAACTGTGTTTGCAAAAGATCTAGGCGGATTATTTGGCCTATTTCTACCATGAGAGAAATTACTGCTCTGTTGTGAATTTTGAGCAGAACGCTTGTGAAAATGTGGTTTACAGCCTAATTTATTGCACTTTTTGCATTTATGAACATAACCGTTAGAACATTGGCCATTTGGCAGTTCACAATTCGCCTTAGGATAACGGTTAAACAACCAACAAATACGTTTTAAATCACCTGACTTTGCATTGGAGTCCTGAGAGCTGTCCCTTAATTTCACTTCTTCCGTTTTTTGGCTTCGATTTCTGGGCGCGGCAAACTGTGCAACAGGAGTCCATTTTTCCACATCCACGGGCTGGGAGGGAGGGGGATGGCGAGACTCATAGCGTTTGGCGGCTTCTACCAGACTGGCGAGGTTTGGAAAGTTGAAATCACGGCTCAAAATGTCTGCGGAGATGTCTTGTCTGAGTTTCAAGGCGAAAGCATGAATCAGTTCAGTATCATCGCCGGCAGAAGGACGGTGAATGCCAGGAATCAATTTTTCGAGTGCATGTTGATGTTCGGCAAAACGATGAGCAAAGTCTGCGACACTTTCTGATGGATTTTGTTTCATCGTATAGTAAATGGAGAGCATTTGTTGGATACGTTGGTCCTTAGGGATTCCACGTTGGCGATGCAGCGTCTCGAGGCATTTTTCAAACCAGACCGTATGGTCTTCATGTTTGGCGTCGAACGGGGGGGCATCAGCATGCTGTTCATGTTCTGAAATAAGATCATAAGAACGAGCATCTTTGCGGCATTGTTGCTTTAGGTACAGCAGCCATAAATTCGGTGGAATTCCTGAGGAAACGAGTATCGCTCGAAGTTGGTCCAGGAAACGATCCAAATTTTCTTCCTTGTCGAATTCGGGAAGGCTAAGCTGGGGCAAACGAGGAGTTGCAGATGATAGGCTTGCAGATTGTGTCTTGGCTGTTAATTCAGCGACAGCTTGGCTCAGTTGGGCAATTTGTTGAGAAGTTTCCAGACAAGCATCATGCTGGGCAACTTGGTTTGTCTTCACAACTCCAGCGAGACCTTGAATTAGTCCCAAAATTTCTTCCGTCGACATTGAGCGGGAACGTGTCTTCTAATTCAAAAACGCAAATAAGATCGGATACTCCATCATTGTGATAGTATCCTGACAGAAGCACGGGTCCTTCACCATTGTGATAGTATCCTGACAGAAGCACGGGTCCTTCACCATTGTGATAGGAGCACTTCGCTCGGCTTTGAGGTGTTGCGCAGAGAGTACTACATGTTTGGTGATCACGTTTTCATTCCATCCTCAAACTCTAGTATTCTAACTCTCTCCTTCTAATTAAGGTGTGGCAAAATATATACACGAAATAATTAAGATTGACAGAAAGTAAATGCGCATGCTTGAAAGTAAAAATACTAAGTCCCCGTAAAAATACTAAGATAATAATACCAATTAGCAATGATTAGCATCAAGGTTAGCACGTGATATTAGTAAATGATCATATGATTATAGCGTGATTAGATACCAAGAATGATGAGATGTGCATTCCTATTACAATTACGGGGGGAGGGGCTGGATCTTACATGCAATAACATTGGAAATTAAAGTTGTTGCCTCGATATTACCATAGTTTTCTCAGTTATTTTCCCGTTGGCCTAAGCCTAACCAGTGCTAGAAATCAAATTCAAAAGGCTCCTGCTCGTCTGAACGATGTTGGCGCCTACACAGCGCTAATCCTCATTCAAACTTCCTCTTACAATATTGGAGGCAGTTTGAAATGAGGATAAACGCTGTGTAGGAGCCAACAGTTCAGACGCGCAGGAGCCATTTGAATTTGATTTCTAGCACTAGTTAGGCTTAGGCCAACGGGAAAACAGCGAAAAATACGTTGGTAGTATTGAGGTAACAACTTTAATTTCCAAGCTACAAACACGGTGCATTATTGCCCATGATAATAATGATAACCATAATGATAGATATTACTGTTTATTCACACTGCAAGCTAAGCCATCTTAAATTATACTAGGTTTTCGAATAGGACCTTCTGATTGGTCAATCCAACAAATCCAGGTATTTGATTGGTTAAGATTTAGACTGGTTTAGATAAAGCTGGTTTATTTGTATCGGTGTGAATGCAGTTTCATAATTAAACGTTTCTTTCTATTGTCTGTGAAGTAGATCAATAGAGCAGTAAATCTTTCGAAAACTCATCGCCATCCGTAAACGAACACCAATGCCTCGCACTTATTGTTTACAAGACAGTGACACTTATTAAAGTCACCGCAGAAACTTTTTATGAATCTTTGTTAGCTGCAAATTTATTCTGTTTGCTAAAATATAGAACTCAAAATGACGAATTCCGATGTAACTTTTGATTAAAGTAAATGAACGGAGATATAACAACATAATCTAAACATAGCACAAAAGAACCGCAGACGCCACTCATCTCCCTTTGGTTTCATAGATCGAAAACATCAAATACAATAGGTCATATTTAGATTACCCAGTCCCTCTAGCTAAGTTTGCTTTTAACCCCGTTGATTTGCTTTAATGTACCATTGTCCTTTCAGGATCGTCAAAGGGCCAGGAAAATTCACGAAGAATCTGGTTTAGCATTTTTTGAGTGTTTTGTTAGCACATCACTTGAAGTTTGTGAACAGAGAGATGTCAAAGGATTGTATAAGAAAGCCAGAGCTGGTATTATTAAAGGTATGCCTCCTTGTTCTCTTGTCCTTTTAACCAACAGAGGTATATTTTGAGAGGGCCAATCAGAGCATATGTTTACATGGGTCAGCTAGCCAATCAGGAGCTTCCATGGGGCTTTATGAATGACTCTCGTAGAATTTTGTGCAAAATTCCATTGTCGATACTTCTGCGACCAAGAGTTCGACTGTTCAATGCAGCGGTAGATATTCAGTAAATTCTCTATAGATTACTTCCTGAAAAATGCGATGAATTCTGAAACAGGAAAATTATTTGGTGGCCCTATTACGGGTGTCGAGTTTTTACCACAACTAGATGAAGCTTTGTTTAATATGCGCTCCTTCGATTCAGTTTCTCTTTTAGGAGTATTTAGTTACTAAATCAGAGACGTAATTTCGTAATATATCAGCCTCGAGTTTCTCACAAGTAGTTTCCTTTATGGAAAAAAATTGTAAGGATACCACTATATGAATCGATTAAAATGATATTTTTAGAAGTTGCTTTTTTTAGGTTTCACGGGTATTGACTCTGCTTATGAGCCTCCATCTGAAGGTGAGGCTGACTTGGTGATAGATGCTGGCACCAATACAGTGGATCAATGTGTACAGCAGCTCATTAAATTACTTGTTAAAAAGGTACTGCTTAAAACTTTTGAATTAGATTGCTCTTTGCAAGGTGCTTTGAAATTCGTGATTAGTCTGCAGTTTTCATCACAAATAAAGAGAACTAAACTACAGTTTCTTTTAGATATTCTATGGCTTCCCTAGCTGGCAAGGACGTAATGTCATCGAGTTCCAACTACGACGGCCACTTGCATTGATAAAAAAGATATGCATTGAATTTGAGAAAAGAACAACTCAACCGGGCTTCTTAAGCCAGGTTTCCATATAGCCGTAAGGTGCCGTAAGGCTGCTCCGGGCATTGCTGGAACCATTGCGGCCGGCATGCCCCCGGCATGCCGCAACCATTTCAATTTATATGGAAACCATTTCTCCCGGTAACGCCGGCAGCCGCAACCATGACAGTTACGGTACCGTAATGACCTGGAAAAAATTGAATCATTTCAACTTTTCTAAATCGTTACGGCATCTTCAGCCATGAGAGTTGATATGGAAACAGGTTGCCTGCGGCAGCCGCCGGCAAATCATTGTCTTTCTTTGTTCTATCTCTCATTGTCTTCATTCTATCCTTTTGTTACCGGCATAGTTACCGGTATCTTACGGCACTTCAGCCACGATGGTTGCGGCACAATATTTAAGACTTTTCCATTTAAATCGTTCGACTTCGGTACCTGGGGCATGGCAAGTGGAAGATGGCAGAAGACTGCCGCCGGTAACCTTACGACACCTTACGGCTATATGGAAACCAGGCTTTAGAAGCCGATCCCATTCTACCTTGTAGCGGATACTTCACACTAACAAAATATTATCTGATCAATGAAACATGCCTGAATAATATCATTAAAGTTATATTATGCCAGATCAGCTTATTGTGTTACCATTCTCTGCAGCCGTTTGTGTTTCAATGTCCACATTCAGTTTCCAGACTCTATTTTTGCTAACTTCGAGAGGCATTTGTCTCTTTTTAATGGTGTTGTGGCGCCGTGTTGTAATCCACTGACTTTGCAGCCAGAACAGTCAGGCGGACGGTGTTCAAATCCCACCAGCAGCTCTTTAGCGTCATGACAAGGGGTCACTAACTCGATTAGCGCTTAGCTATTTCTGCGATCCCAGCGCTTGGCGTTGAAAACCGCAACTTCACCTTCACCTAAAGTTTTTTAGTGCACCATACGCTGACAGTTTTGTTTTGTTATTTACAGGGAATCATACCAGTGACTGCCGTTAACGAAGTACGAGAGTTATTTGTTCCAGAAGATGAACTGGAGAAGCATATGGAAGAAGCGAAAGCATTACCAAAAATTTCTATAAATAAGGTCAGTGAACTTTAGCTCTTTATTCACAAAATGAACTTAACATTCATAGACATAAGATGATCTTTATTTGCATAATGTGTGAAGAATGTGTGGTTCATAATATGATTAACCATTTCATAAAAGAGGATCATAGATATGGAGCTAAATAGTCTCATTTCCTTGATCTTTAAATATCCCCGCCTCTTCTCAAGGATTTATGGAATCAAATGTCCAGCCCTTTCCCAAGATCTTAAAAAAGCATGTGTTAGAAACTGTTCCCTTTTTTAATTCCCAAAACCAATCTTTATAAATTTTAGATAATTTTATAATTACGATAAGACAATTCTCTTGATATTTCTAGATTCTTTGCCACGCCCGGTAGGTTTAGAGATGCAATGTTCTACTGCTTCTTAAGTTCCTTACCACCAGTTTAGAACCTCGTTTCTTAGTGCCCTTGTCTAGCAAGATATTTTGCCAAGGAAGTGTTGCCTAGAATGCTTTCTGTACAATTTGTGAGCATTGATTTTCACTTCTGCTTACCAGCTACTGCTGCTGCTGATAACTGACCATTATTCCCGCACCATTTTATGCCTCTTCACTTTTACTTCTATGATCATGGCTAGGTTTAAACTGCAACAGTATGGTTTTAGTCAGTCACATAGTTTCTCAGTTCAGCAGCATATTCACTTCTCCATAATAGACCTTTTAGCTATTCTACCAAAGAGCCTGGATCGAGCGATATTTTTATACAATTTTATACGCGAGGCTCGATAGAGTGGCGTTACAACTTCGATCGCAATTGTGCACATTCGAAAATTCTATAAATTGTGATGAAATATCGTTCGATCCACATTCGTTTTCAGAATAGCTAAAAGGTCTATTAATTTACTCTCCAGGGCTTTTCAGAAAAAACGCAGCCCATTTTAATTTGAGTTTATTCAGGCAATGATAGAATTTTGAATCAATACGAGGCATAACATCTGAATGTACAATCTATCTTCTTTCCAATGATATCAAGGTTAGGTGGATTAACTGAATTTTTCATTGCTTGATTGACGTCTTTGTAAGTATGGCTCATTGTAGATTCTGGAAGTGATAGTGTATCTAAAGGCGTATTCTTTTGGGCATCTGAAGTCTGCGAAGTCTTCCGAAAACGGCAGGCTTCGCAGAGAGAAATTTCAGTTACCAAAAGAATGGGAATTCTGAAAACGGTAGAGTTGGCTGACTTCGCAGAGAAAACTGCCAAAAGAATACGCATTCTGAAAACGGTAGGGTTGGCAGACTTCGCAGAGAAGAATGCCAAAAGAATGGGAATGGAATACTGAAGAAATGCGAATTCGAATGTAATTGTTTGACCGAGCGAATTGAAACCATTGCAGTGCAATGTACTTTTGTTATGTTAATTCCAAGAGAAAAGAATCTGCGAAATACCATTGTTTTTCAAATGTTTTTGAAAACTTTCATTCACGAAACAATGCTCTCTGCGATCTTTCAAAAGTTTGCCAGCTTTAGGAACAGAAGGTTTCCGAAGCCTCGGATCTCTACCGTTTTCAGAAGAGCCCAAAGGAATACGTCAAAAATCTCTCGGAAGTCTACCGAAAACAGAATGACCAAAAGAATGGGATTTTATAAAAGTGATCTGAAGTCTGCGAAGTCTACCGTTTTCGGTAGAAGGATACCAAAAGAATGGGATTTGATCTTCTACCAACTCTACCGTTTTCAGAAGATGCCCAAAAGAATACGGCCTAAATAGACGATAATCTACATTCGTGAGAGCATGTTTTATCATTATCTGCCAATGCATTTCATGAGGATGAAATTGTCTTTTCTCTCCCCTAGGCATCGCTCTAAGGCCCCGTCCACACGTATCCGGATCTTTTGGAAAACGCATCTTTTTTTATCCGTTTTGGGTTCGCGTCCACACGGAGACGGCGTTTTCGGTCACCGAAAACGAGGATTTTCGAAAATGCTCTCCAGAGTGGATCTTTTTGAAAACGCCGTTTTCCTGTTGTCGTGTGGACGGGTGAAAACGGAGCTTTTCGAAAACGCTGACGTAACAGTGTCAATTTAACACCAATCAGAGCATGCGCTCGGTTCTTTGGGGATCACGCGAGGGCATGTTGCTTGTCTGTTTTCTTTTATCGAAGTTCTAATGTCGAATGTCGCTATCGAATATCGAATTTTACTTTCGAATAGCGAATTTCGAATGTTACAGCGTTTTCCTGTGGACAGGGATATTTTTGAAAACGGTCCTCGTGTGGACGCGGATCTTTTTTATACGGATAGAAAAAGATGCGTTTTCAAACAGATCCGGATAGGTGTGGACGGGGCCTAAAATATAAATCAAACGATAAATGATTCCATTAACGTATTCAAGCTGCATGTAATTGGAAAGAAGAAATATTGTACTTTCAGATGGTATGCATTACATGCACTCAAATTTTGGCAATCATTCAAGATTTAGAATTATTGTTGGGTTGCGTGTTTTCTGAAACACTTTGCAGATGTAAGGAGCATAGGGCCCAAATCTTCTAAAAGATGAGTGCAAAATTCGATAGCATTTTTCTTTGAATTACAGGGGTAGGGTCACGTAACCGTAAACAAACCTGTTATATCTAGAATCTATATTGTTGCCCACACGTGGCCATTGTGTTCTGCACAGATTCTGGTGGATGGGGTGAATCGACACTAAAGTTACACCTAAAAATCCAACAATATCTCTGCAATCGTGCAGCATGTGAGTGTTTCGTTTTTTTCTCTACGAAGTACAAGAGTCCATCTTCAAAGTAACACTTTCATTTTGAGAAAAGGAGTGGAAAATCTCTGTGATATGGCCTATCAAAAGATGCTGCACAATCGTCGTTTCGAGAGAAGTTTGTTTGCATTACGTGACCCTGCCCCTTTAGAGTGCTTGAAAGGAACTTTGATCAATTTGCTGTATATCTGCTGTGGCAATTTTTTGATATCTTGATTGGTTTCAAAATGGCAGCATATATAAATTCTGCGGCTGTGACGCCATCTAATTTCTAGGTCCTTGACCAAAAGAGCTACAACTTGCAGCTTAGCACCGTATTTCATACCTTCATAAACTACGCTTTCTTGAAGCTTGTATCAATTTACCTCCAGTGATTTAATACTTACGATGGTTTTAATTTTTTCAACATTTTTGATTAACTTCTACAAAAAATGATATAAAGATTCTGCCAGTATGATTTCAGTTCAGTTGACTTCCTCTAATTTTAAAATTCCTCTGCAGTACAAATTCACAAATTAAACAATTACAGTTACCTTCACAATTACTTTAAATTAAACAACAAAAGCTATACAAAATTAATGAAATACAATTCTACAAAACAAAGTACAATGCAAAACAAAGGAGGGATTTACATGTAGGGAATTTCTTATAGGAGGAGCACTCTCAATAGATATTCAAGATTATAATCATGATTTCAAAATATTGCCACGGCAGATCTACAGTAAATTACCCAAAGTTCCTTTAAGTCATTCAATTCTTAGAAAATCTAATACAACTTTACTCCCATCCTTTTAACCCTATCTGACCAGGGGGTGGTGGATTCCGCCCCCCCCTCGCACATTTTCATTCATACGTATTTCCCTGTTTGCTGGATGCCTCTGAGATTTAGCAAGTTTAACTTTCTATCATACAGCAATGAAACGGTAACAATGTAGCCTTGTCTCAATGGTAACGAGGTTTTTGTGCACCACTCTGTGAAAAGTATACTTTGTATCTCTCTTTATCCTTTTTAATTGATCCAATTAAGTCTAAACTATGAGTTTACATCTATTTTGATCTATATATTTCATTGCTACACAAAAATTAAAGTTTTACAACCTTTTAACACACTGTCATTTTTACGACGTCATATGACGTCATAATATTGATTATGCTCTAGCAACAACAGATCAATGCTAATTAAACCATTGTCTCAAAAATTCATTGTTTATATGATGAACAACCTTTGTGTCAAATTTGGTTGCCATATCTCAAGCAACAACAGAGATAAACAGGGGGCGGAATCCACCCCCCCGCCAGGCATCGAGTGTTTCAAATCACCTACAATCCCGGACAAAACTCAGTAAGACACCCTAAAAATTCTATTCGTTTCCCTATAACTCTCAGGGAAACTTATTTTAAATAAAATTACCCCCACCCCCAACTCAATGTTGTTTCATTTGGTAGTGTCAGGTTGCTGGGCACTCTGTTTCTTTGCTTTTCGGTTGAACAACATTGAAATGGGGGAAGGGGGAGAGGAAAACTTTCAGTGATTAGAATTTTGCCAGTTTGTCCTATAAGTTTTGTCCGGGATTGTAGGTCAGATAGGGTTAAAGATTTAAAAGATTTGGGCCCTACCTAGCAGTCTTTTTTCTACAGTTTACAGTGTATTTATTGGTTTAGTCTGACGAGCCCCTAATCTAATGCTATTTTAAAATGTGTACCGCAAATCATTTGTTTACAACATTAGCCTGTGTCCCAGACTTATAAAGTAAAGGGTGTGTGTAACCGTCGCAGATTCTTTGTTCAGCAGTTGAGTTCGTTTGTTTTAGAGTTTTGAATAATCAAGTGCCAATTGTCGAATCTAAAACAAACTCTTTCCAATCAAAATTTAAGTCCCTATTATATAGTATGAGCATTATCCAATTTCGTTGCATTACTAAGTTTCGCCAGCTCTCAAAAATGTGAAAGAATTTGGGGAGATTTTGACGTAATTTTTCAATCTAAAGCACTACCCAGGTGATTTTATGCATGTCCTCTTTGAAAATTTTGCCAACTTTTGGTATTGGGGGGGGGGGGGAGGGCAAGAACCCTCCAGTCCCTCTGTCGTGCCGCCACTGCGTTGCATCATTTTAATGCAGTTGGCCACAGCAAACGAGTTGAGATCATATTGCAGAAGACTCTAACGGATCATTTTTTCTCTTTGTTTGAATTTGCTAAATTTCGTCAAGGCATTGTGTATTACCGAGCTTTCTCAGTTAAGAGTCTGAAAGAGTTTGTTGTTGCGTTGTCACGTTACTAATCATAATTCACGTTACTAATCATAATCAAGACATGAATGTTAATGTTCCTCAGCATCTGGAGACAATTCGTGAACAAGGAATCTGCGACTGTTAAAGGCAGTCTGTCACGCATTTGATTGGGTGATAATGACAATACGAAGAATAGGAAATTTGAATGGCTGATGATCCTCTGACTTTCTACGGCCATAAAAAGTCAAGAAGATTAGCCCTCTTTTGTTTCAAATACAAAGATTCACAAAGAAATCCGTTTTGTTGATCTCTGATTGTAGCGGCCAATCAGATACGTGACAGACTGCCTTTAAACAGACCCTTTCTATTTCGAAACAAGGGTCTGGGACAAGGGTAATACAAAATATGAAATACGTAAAGTGACATTTTTCACACTTTCTGGGTCATGCGAAATGCTTAAATTTTCTTTCTGACTCTAGATTGATATGCAATGGGTGCAGGTGTTAGGTGAAGGATGGGCATCACCTTTACAAGGCTTCATGAGAGAAAGAGAATATTTGCAAGCTCTGCATTTCAACTGCTTCCAAGACAGTAAGCTCATGTGTTCTTTTATTTATATCTAATCTATAAATTACAGGACACATTTCTAATTGCACCACTTAAGCTACAGTAAATCCCCGCGTATAAGAATCTACTTTTTTGAGAGCCAGGCTGAAATTGGTTCTTATTTCAAGATACTAAGATTAATTTCAAGGTATGAAGGTTCTTATTTGAAGGGAACCTCATGTTGTCCCCTTGAGAGTCTCACAAAAATGTTCAGTCCTATGTTTTGTTTTAGAAGCCTTCTTATGGACATAATAAGTAATTGGGGAGGAGAATAAGTCTTTCAAAGCGGACTGGGACCACAATGACCTTGATAACAGCAATCAAATATCAACTTTGCAACCTCTGCAATAAGAACCTATGTTTCATCTGACTGAAACAGGTTCTTAATTGGAAGGTACATAATTTAGGAAAAACAGCCTCTAGGCTCTTATTTTGGTAGGTTCTTATATGCGGGGATTTACTGTATCAGCAATACTGCTGCCACGAGGAGCAAAATACGATCATAAGCCTGTGGCTGTTTACAAAGAATTTGTGAAAAAAAAAACGTTCATGTAAACTAGACGTAACTATTACAAAAATTAAATGTTAAGTCCAGGGTTGGTATAAATGTTGATTATTCAAGAGCATACTGTTATGAATGGTGTGTAGTACTTTTTTCAATTTTGTTATCTTTTAATCTGCGAACCTACATATTTCAATCCGCTAAGAAGTGCGAAATGACTTCATTTTGTATCACGTCACTTCACGTTGACCTGAGCGAGGCTGCCAAATGTATTGATATTATACCACCCACATTGCTAGCCTCTTTATCGCACCTTCGCACAATCGTACAAAATACAAAATGGTGACGCAAATTTACTTCTTAGTTTTCCCAACTTAGATTAGCGATGGTTTACTTGGTCACATAGAATACAGTAAGGCCCCGCATTTAAGAAACTACTTTTTCACCCTGTAGCCTAAAATGTTTCTTATATCTCTGATACTTCCCATGTTTTAGGCTCAAGTTTCTTAAGTTTCCAATCTATTTTCATGGAAGTCCTAGGCAAGTAAGTTACACCAAAATGGGACTGTTTATGGGTATATCATCCATATTCAGCCATATATGTATGTCAACAATGGTGGTGAAGGATATGAATTAAAATTTAGGTAAAAATCTGTTAAATCCAAAATATCTTGCTAGCAATTTTGTAATGATTCACGTATGAAGTGTAATACTTTCAGAGCAGTACTTATTGTCACTCAAAATACAAGAAACTTTATTTTGGATGTGAGCCTCAAGAGTTTCTTATAAGTAGGGGGGCTAATCATTTTTCAGTAGCCTAAAAGTTTCTTTAGGTGGTTTCTTAAATGCGGGGCCTTACTGTATAATGCTTATTCTATCGAATGAGTCAGAAAAGGGTCCGGAGTGTGAACGGTATATGCAGGGCATTTCAGGAAAACCGCGGCCCACTTCCATTCTAGATTCTTCAGGAACTGATAATAAGATTGGAATGAATTCGATGCATAACTTCTGAAAGTTCAATCTTTTTTCTTTCCAGTGATATCCAGGTTGGGTTAATAAATTGAATTTTTCATTGCTCAATTGACGTTTTTGTAAGTTTGGCCTATTTAAGATACTGGAAAGTGATAGGAAAATTTACACATACGATAATCCACCTTTGTGAAAGCATATTTTATCATTATCTACAAATTCATTTTATGAGGATGAAATTGTCCTTTTCCCTCCTCAAGGCTTCACCTCAAGTGCTTCTGGGCTTGAAATATCTTGACAAAATTTTTTTCATAATTTTGACTGGAGAAAGGGGTTGATTTTGCTTTTGCAGCATGCTGCATTCGAAAATGGCCATACTTAAGAAAATATCAATTTGATGATGAATAATTCTATTACTGTATCCAAACTGCATATAATTAAACAGAAGAAAGGTTGTACTTTCAAATGGTATACATTATGATTGTATGATTATGCATTATGATTGGTACCAATTCTGAAAACGGTAGACTTTGGGTGTGTTTGATTGGTAATTCCAAGCCTACCAAATTCTGAATCCGTAGACTTCGGAGAGACGGAGAAATAGTTTCCAATCAAACACAAAGTTCTTCAAAGCAGATTGTTTCAGATTTATCCTGTTGAAGACAAGGTTTCTAATTGAAAAACGCGAACACAAGTCTTTCTGCAGGTTTGGCAGTTTTGGAAGGCCTGCTGAACCTTCTGCTCCAAAAGCCAGAAGGTTTGGCAGACTTAGGAGAGATTCTCGCTTTCATTTACTAATTTTTAAGCGAGGTGAATTTGGTGTGTTGCCACGGTGATCGCAATCAAACTGCTCTTCCTCCTTCTTTTCTTCCTCCCCCCATCCCGCCTCGTTTTTTGCTCCTTCGCATTTCCTTGAATAAAATTATTTCCTCTGTAAGATACTGATGAAGAAACGAAATTGACGTGGAGCAAGTCTCTAAGTGAGACGATTGTAATCAACCTAAGTTCAGTGATATATTGTCCATTTTGTGCCTTTGAGTGAAATAGTTTCTCAATTCTCCTTCACAGCGGATAATATAAGCCAGTCTATACCAATCGTCCTTGCAATCTCAACGGAAGACAAAGAACGCCTAAGCGACTGTCAGTCATTCACTCTTGAATACGAAGGCAAAGCAGTAGCGATCCTGAGAGATCCTGAGTTTTATGTTCACAGAAAGGAGGAAAGGTGTTGTCGACAATTTGGTGCTCACAGCAAAAATCATCCATATATGAAGGTTCGTACCATTCAGAAAGTTTCTAAAAGATGTCACAAAACTAAGTAAATGTAATTGTGCTGTTAGTTTGTGCATAACTGATGTTATCGTGTGCCTTTATTGCTTATGCCAAATTATGTGAGATAATAACATATAATGCCTCAAATCTCCCGGCATCAAAAATGTTTGTTCATAACATCAATGCATGTGCCAGTTTATGGCACATCTATCCGTGGAGTACATAAATCTTCATAGCTTTGTCCGCAAGGTTCTGAAATACCTATAAATATTTGGATATTCCTGTTTCAATCCCAGATCAATTTTATTTGGCAAAGGGACGCGGGAAAGTTGCTTACATGAGAAAATAAATACGTCATTTTTCTCCAAAACTTTCAATTCTTAAAGTTTCTAACATAATCAAGAGAAATAAATCTTAATTTTCAATTATTTGGTTACAAGCTACCTTAACTCGTAGCTTAATTACTTATTCACTTATATGCTGAATAAAACATGGAATCCGTGATCCCCATACAAACCCCTTGCAGACATTTTTCCGATTTTTGGGCCTTAAAGATGAGTGATTTTACCAAAAAAATTTTCTCATCTAAGTTAGCCTTTCACTTAGATCAACATTTCAATTTTGAATATCGGTCACATTTTTATTCAACAGCCCGCCAAATGTGTAAACTTTGTTTGAATCAGCCCGTATGTTTTTATTTATTGCATTTCATCGCATTTCATCGCAGTTCATCGTAATTTGTCGGATGTCAATAATTGCGATTGTCAAATAATACGAAAATTGAGAATCATAATGCATCAGAATTAGCCTATTTCATCGCAGAAAAAATCTTTTGATTCATTAGAATCAGTTGCGACGAACTGCGATGAACTGCGATGAATTAATATGAATTAGGATGAACTACGATACTTTGTGTCGGTTGGTTTTCACATGCTAGAAATACTCCTAGTTGATCGTATATCCATAATTCCGATGAAACGGGATGAAATACGCTGAAATGTGATATATGAAAATCACCCTTCAACGTCAAGTCCCTTCCGAAGGACGGGTCGGGTATGTAAGTTCCGGATCCGGCATCTTGTATTTAGATTCAATCTTTCTTGTTTCAGATGATTTATGAATCCGGCGATTGGCTTGTTGGTGGCAATCTCGACGTCTTGGGTGAGATAAGATGGAATGATGGCCTTGACAAATATCGGCTGAAACCGAACGAGCTTCGAGCAGAATTTGTTAAAAGGCAATCGGATGCTGTATTTGCGTTTCAACTCAGGAATCCAATCCATAATGGACATGCACTTCTTATGCAGGTAAATTCAGCTCAATTCATTGTATTTCATTTCATTTCGCTGTAAAGTTCCACCAAATACAAATGCCATTAAAGTATTTAAAACATACCATACTGCAAATCAACAAATTACACTTTAGCTTTATCTTTAACGCTCCAATACTGAGGATCGCTGCGCATTTTGCTTAATTAGATAAGTAAATTAGCCACGATAAAAGATTTTTTAGATGGAAGGAAGAGCATGGAGCAAACCAACAAGTTCACACAAGAATGGATGTAGTAATCTACCTGCTTTGACTACAAAAAAATTGAATGTAGGAAGCCAAAATATGTCAGACTCCTCCGATACAACAACTGTCATGTGTTCCAGCAAACTATAAGAAATTTTGTAAATACCTTTTAACCTTTACAAGAAAAAGTGAAACATTTCAGTATACAACCAGATGGGTTGCAACCCCGGTTCTGAACCGTTTATTTATTTCATTAATTACATTTCATTCATTTCATTTAGCTTTTTATCCATGGTAATCTACTCAGTTAATACACTGTTTTACAGGGTGCCATGCTAAAACAAAACCTTATAATAAATAAGATATACAATATAACCCTATTTACAATAATCTAAGACAAAACAAAAAAGGAAAACGACATGAGTCATAATTTGGCTTTATAATTTCTTCGAAAGGATCAGAATGATGAGGACGCTTTGACAACACTATCTAGCTCACTCCAGACCCTAGCTCCTCTGTAAGCAAACGATTTCTGACCAGTTAATGTTCCCAATAATTGCAATCTAAGGTCAGTTTTAGAGTTCCTCAGCTGGCGATTAGCAGCTTGAGATAGCTTTTGAAATATGTTTCGCAAGTAATCTGTGGCAAGGGCATTCAGAGATTTATAGACCATCATGCTCGTCTCAAAGTCGATCAATGCTGTAATGGTCAGCCAGCCGAGACTTCCTATCAAAGGCAAAGCTGACGCGTCATAGGGGCTGTTTGTGGCAATCCTAGCCTCGATTTCTGAGTCTTGTTTCAAAATAAGTTCATCGGGGAGTCTACACCAATACCCTTCTTATGGTGAAAGATAATAGCCTATTCTAACCTTTTTGTACTCATTCACAGCTCTTCCTGTTTACTTCTAGGACACTCATCGCAGACTTCTGGATCGAGGCTACAAGCGACCAGTGCTGCTGTTACATCCGCTAGGAGGCTGGACAAAAGATGATGACGTTCCGCTACCAATCAGAATCAAGCAGCATTTAGCTGTTCTTGAAGAAGGTGTCCTTGATCCTGATAACACAGTGCTGGCAATTTTCCCATCACCAATGATGTACGCTGGTCCTACTGAGGTAAGCACAACACCGCTTTTGTCCGAGGGATGACGCTCTCTTAAACGGAAGTCTGGGCCTCAAGTAGCGTCCCAGAGAACTTCTATTCTTAACTGAACACATTAATATCGAAAACCTCAGGACGGAAAAGTTTTGGAAAAATTACTTCGGACTAAAAACTTTCGGACGCTTTTTCGGGAATTTCGGAAAAAACTTTCGGACAAAAACGACATCAAGAAACAAGCATGATACGAAAACATATGTAAAAAATAATTCTGATTCTATCTTAATATCAACTTTTAAAAAATAATTCTGATTCTATCTTAATATCAACTTACAGTAGGTACATGGTGATAATCACATCTACAAGGACATTTAACAACTGTTATATATGGTCTACACTCTTGTGCGGTGCAGAAACTTAGACTATATCTAAGAATATGATTGATAGTATTAGAGCCTTTGAGATATGGTTTTGGCGGAAAATACAGAGAATTTCGTGGCAAAGCCACATGAAAAATGATACAGTACTGGAAAGAATAGGAGAGAAAAGAAACATCATGCAGTTAATTAGGTCAAGGAAACTAACTTTCTTTGGCCACATCATAAGGAGGAACAACTTACATCGTGTCATGTTGGACGGTCGAATACCATCAAGAGGACCCAGAGGAAGACCAAGATCTATGTGGATAGATAACATCGGAGATTAGGTGGGGAGAAAGAATTATGGATGGCTTGTGAGAAAAGCCCAGGATAGAGAGAAGTGGAGGCAATTCATAGCAGCCGACGTACAGCAAGTAGACGGCACGTGAGAAGAAGAAGAAGACAAGGACATTTAAATGTAATTGTCGTTGGACTGTACAATGGTAAAGCCAGGTGTAAACCAAAGTAAAAGGTGCTGCCATACGTGAATAATTTTCAAGAATCGTTTCAAGGAACCTAACATTTGGATAAAAAATTCAAAAAACCTTATTACTACGGGTGAAAAGTTGATTAATTAACATTTATATCATGTTTCTTTGTGCTTTTTCTTTTCCAATGAATCTGAAACTTTCGGACATCACCGGATTTCTGAAAAATAAACTTTCAGACAAAATTTTGTCATAAAGCTTGATCGTCGGAAAGTTTCCGTTTTATATGTATAAGACATGAAAAGTTCGCTCTTAGACTGCATTTGAAACTTGAATATTCTTTCAAGACTGGTGATCATGCTTTCGCAGACAACCGTATGGAGAAGCTATCGTACCAAGAATGATTGTCTGTTTATTTGTTTATTTTCAATTTGTTTTGAGTGGGCTTGACAGGATTTCTAGCTACCGAGAGCTAATTTATAGGCCCACTGTGCATGTCGCATTCAGGCATAGGACCCCTAGTTTAACGTCCCTTCCGAAGGACGACGAGCTGAGTTGTGAGGTCAGGCCTCCGAGGTCACCCATCCGAAGTTTGACCTCACTCGACCAAGCTTAACTTAAGTCACCTAACGAAGACTGTCTAAGCCACCCGGCCACTCATTCCGCGAGTTTCCCTGATTCTAGTTTCCCGAATGGTTAGCATTAGCCCTTGCCTTAAACATATACCTAATTATTCTACTTTCAGACACTTACCCGAATGTATGAAGATTGACTGTTTTTTAACCTCTTTGCTGTAAATGTCTAATGATAAAAATTCGTATTCACTTATGAGGGAAAAATAGTGAATTATCCTGAGGTATTTTGATGTGCAGTCCTTTTCAAGATGCATACTTGATTGCAGTTTTAGAAGTACGTGATAACTCAGCTGTTACAGATCCGGCAAAGTTAAGTTGTCCGTATCTTGATGCTTCGACATATGTTTCCTCCTGTTATACTATCATACAATCCTGTCTTTCTAAACATTGGTACATCTTTTGGCCAACCAATAGTATCGTATCATAGTGGTAAGATATTCCCTTGCAGGTTCAATGGCATTGCAAATCTCGTATCGCTGCGGGTGCTACATTTTACATCGTTGGTAGAGATCCAGCTGGAATGCCACATCCAGATCTGCCAAATACCGACTTGTATGAACCGACTCATGGCAGTAAGGTAACTTCTTAAGTTCTTCTGCATCTACCGGATGAGTCCGGTTTTGGAATGAATAATGTGAGACCGACATTCAAAACTGGAGTGTTAATCTACCGGGTGAACCGAAAAGAACCTCACAAGCTAGATCATCAATAGCTCCCTGAAAGGAAAAGCTATTGTTGAATGCTTTCTATAACAGTTTATCTGAAAGGCTTAGCTATCTTTTGAGATGCTGCATGCTTATTTTAAGCTAGCTATCATTACCATCCGAAAAACCAGATTTAAAGCAAATTTTGAATCTCAGTTTTCTCATTGTGAGTAAAATAGTCACCATCGTTTTCCAGTGAACATTTTGTGAAAACTCAACGTAGCGATAGATTTGAATTCGTCTGGGAAGAATTTTTGTTTGCAACATGATCAACCTCTGTTCCTCATTCAAATCTTATACTCCAAAGCAAATTTTAAATCTCAGTTTTCTCATTCTGAGTGAAATAGTCACCATTGTTTTCCAGTGAACATTTTGTGAAAACTCAACGTAGCGATGGATTTGATTTCGTCTGGGAAGAATTTTTGTTTGCAACATGATCAACCTCTGTTCCTCATTCAAATTTTATACTCCAAAGCAAATTTTAAATCTCAGTTTTCTCATTGTGAGTGAAATAGTCACCATTGTTTTCCAGTGAACATTTTGTGAAAACTCAACGTAGCGATGGATTTGAATTCGTCTGGGAAGAATTTTTGTTTGCAACATGATCAACCTCTGTTCCTCATTCAAATCTTATACTCCAAAGCAAATTTTAAATCTCAGTTTTCTCATTGTGAGTGAAATAGTGACCATTGTTTTCCAGTGAACATTTTGTGAAAACTCAACGTAACGATGGATTTGAATTCGTCTGGGAAGAATTTTTGTTTGCAACATGATCAACCTCTGTTCCTCATTCAAATTTGATACTCCAAAGCAAATTTGGAATTCAGCTATTTTCATATCTTTCAAAATATCGACTAGAAAACGAAGGAATGGTTCGAGAACTGAAATCGAACTTTTTCGACCTCATAATTTTGCTTCACTACTGTTTGTCTTTTGCCCCCTTGACATAGAAATGCATTACCTGCATAAGTTTGAATTCAATGAAATTTGACAAGGAAATACATTCTTACATTCCTTCCAAAATGGTGCTAAAACACTTGCATTGGATTATAAATGATCAACTTCTAAATCCCCAAATCACCACGAAAACGTTCTTTCTCTTTTTCCATTCGTGTTGAGTCTTTCGAAAATTTAATCGACGTTTTTTAGGTCATTGTCAGTGTTTTCGAAATTGAAAAATTCAAAAACTCGCTTATAGCTCTATAAATCGAAGACTACAAAATATATAGAAAATGCTAGCATCTAATTGAGGATGCTAGTTAAAGATTAACTCATAAATCTTTCCAGTATATGATATTTTGTGACCTGGCAAAAGTGCATAGTTTATTTTGGCGCACCTGGTAGAATTGCAACTTAATGTAATCTGTGTAATTTAAAGGACAAGTCTGGGGTTGTCAAAAATTGTTGATTATTCAAGAGATTACACTGTTGTGAATTGTGTGTAGCACTTTTTTTCAATTTTTTTCCCTTTTAAATTGTAAAACTGCATATTTAAGTCTGCTAAGAAGTGCGAAATGACGTCATTTAAAATGACGTCACTTCATGTTAACCTGAACGAGGCTGTGACTGCGAAATGTGTTGATATTATACCACTCACATTGCTCGCCTCCTTTTCGCGTCTTCGCACACTTGTACAAAATACAAAATGACGACGATATTTGGCCTAACTTAGATTCATTTACCAATTTATGAAAGTTTGAGGCACCAAAACTTGGAAAGAACTCACCATTGGCGCTCAGCAGTAGGTAAGGTTGCTTTTTAGCAATAATTTTATCAACCCCAGACTTGTCCTTTAAGGCTATTTATGCGTTTTTACTTCGTTAGGTATTAACTATGGCACCAGGCCTCACCCACTTAGAAGTTATCCCATTCAGAGTTGCAGCATACAACAAACAGTCAAAACAAATGGAATTCTTCGATCCTTCACATAAAGAGGACTTCGACTTCATATCAGGTACCCGCATGCGCAAATTGGCACGCGCTGGGGAGGAGCCTCCAAACGGTTTTATGGCTCCATTAGCTTGGAAGGTTATTTCAGAATTTTATCAGTCAAAATCCGCGTGAGTAAGGAGACCTTTTTAAATTTTAACCTCTAGTATTATTCAATACATAGCTTTGATTTCAAGTAGGTAGAAACTGTATAATCTTGGAGTTGTTTAGGAAACCGTGAACCATAGGACACCATGAGCGTATAAAAGTGTCAAATGATGATTAGTAGTCAGCCACTTTAACTTACTATTAAACTACTAACTTACTAAGGCCTTCTGGTTGGTCAATCCAACAAATCCAGTCATTTGATTGGTTGATATTTAAACTGGTTTAGATAAAGCTGGTTTAACTATGTCAGTGTGAATGGAGTATTAGTATTGTAGTAGAACCGTAGAGTAATAGACCTTTTGGCAATTTGAAAAAGGGTCTGGAGAGAGCGCGGCCTGTTCTGACAGCCGTAGTAACAAGCGGGAAACCCGGGGAATCCTCGGAAAAATCAAGGAAAAATCGATGAAAAATGGCCTGTCGTCTTACGCTGATAATTCTATGGAAAAATCGAGAAACTAAAAACAAACACTCGGAGGACCTTTTCTCAACCCTTTTAAAGGTATTTAGACAATAAAATGAGGTTAGCAAATGCATTTAATGTGAAAACAAGCCCAATTTCTTTGGAGTGAAAATGGGCTTAAGTCGAAAAATTAAGGAACTTTCACCGCAGCTTCCAAAATGAAATGCCTCGTTATTCTTTGAATTTTGGAAATAAATGGCAAATTAAACTTGGCATAGGTAAAGAATGTGGTTTTACGTCGATTTTTGACATCCCGAATGCATTTGCCTGGCGCAAAACTGAGTTCAATTTATTTTACTGGAGTCCGTTGACGTGATGCTGGTATGAATCTCGATGCATGTTGGTGTGGAAAAACGTTTTCGTGGCAAATCGACCTGGCTTTGATCAAATCCATCTTGGTGGAACAACAATAGAGGTAACGTTTCAGCATTCAACTGCACCCTTTGGTAAATGGTAGATGGTTATCATAGATTCAAGTATCATTTTCAATTCTATTGAAAACGAATTCTCGAAGTTATCTGTGCTGAGAAAAGATGGATAAAAGGCAGAGGCAATGTGGAATTGAACTGAGATCTCGCTACAAGGTAAAACAAAAAGTTACATGTATTTTTTATAAGAAACTTCTCATGAGATTGTGTAAGAATTATTAGACTCCAGCACTGGGAAGTATTAAACAAAGAAGCTATTTTTTATAAGGGACCTCCTTCATATATTTTCAGGGTATCTTTTAACGTACTGACTGGAGGGACATTTGCCCCAATGGGCCCTTTTGCTTGCCCCAATAGTGAAGGAAAAATCAATACTTTTGCCCCAGTGGTGTAAGTCAAAATGGGGCCTTTTTCATATGATTTTCGCTCGTAAGCAAAACAATGTTGTTGATGTTGCTAGCTAAAATGAAACCTTCCCCTCAAACACAGCTACTGTCCTGGATATCATCCTTCTGGCTCCATTCACTTACCAAGATAGTAAATTGTGTATTTTGAGTTAAAAGTTTGCTTTTATATAGTTCTTTGTATTCATAAAACACAATTTTAATGATACAGCTTTGAAAGTAGGGACCTAACTTTGTCTGTAATAAGCATTTCACTTTCGTCTTTGTGGTAAATTCATATCGTAAACATTTGGGGCCCTTTCGGAAGTTTGTCCCACTAGTGGTAAATCCTTAAAAAATACCCTGCATAGTTTTACTTTATTTTCGTCTAAAAATTTAAAAGGTTTTAAAAACCTTTGTTTTGAATGTGTTCACGAAGGCACAGGAAGACATTATAAAGACTGTTATGGAATATTTAAGACATTGGCGGTACAAGGTCTGAAAAATCCTAAAGAAGTGGGAGGATTGTGACGTAATTTTTCAATCTAAAGATATACCCAACAAATTTTATGCCACTTTTCTTTGACAAGTTTTGCCGACTTTTGGTATTCGAGGGGTGCAATTCCCTCCCAGTCCCCCCCGTGGCGCCGCCACCGTTTAAGAAGCTCCAAAAGAAACTCTTGGTACTTAGAATAATATGATCCCTAAGAAACTCTCAGTACTGGCCCAAATTCGAGCCCAATTTCTTAGTTTCTTATACAAAAATGCGTGTATCAAAAATGAAAATATGGACACTTTTACTCATTTAGTTTAACTTAATTCTTGATTCAATCATTTTTATCGAAAATCGATGTTTTAAATTAGAATTAGTGATTTAAAATACAATGAATAATCGAATAATATAATTAATAGTTAGAAATTCAAAAATTTCTATGAATCGCCTTTTGATTAGATCCAACCTTCAGATTGGCAGACCAGAGGGCGCTACTACCGAGTCATCTTGGGTTTTATCAAGGGTGTTAGGACACAGATGTTTTGATTGATTATTTATTTACTTTGTTTTGATCCTTGTGTCTTGTTTTCTTGTCTCGCATTTTGCGCTGTTTAGTCTTCAACTGATGTGTGCAAATGAACGTGGGTTTAGGCCCAGTAGCTCATTAGTGGTTAGAATATAACTCAATCTCGTCTCCAGAATGAGTTCGTTGCTCTACCTCTACTCTGGGATACATGAGGCCGCTCGGCAATCTCATTAGCTGTAACTCTGTTTTGAGTGGTAACTCCTTTTTGTGCGGGGTTAACGGCTGCTGCATGTCAAATATCGATGGGAAACCACATTCTTTACCCCTTTCAACCATAATTTGCTACTTATCTCCGAAATTTGGAGAACAACGAGCCATTTCATTTCGAAGCTGCGGTGAAAGTCTCTCGAATTGGCAACTTAGGCCCATTTTCGCTCCAAACAAACCGAGCTTATATTCATATTAAACGCATGTGCTAACCCAAGATTATCGTTCAAATACCTTCAATAAGGTTAAATTAAGGTCCTCAAAGTGTTTGTTTTTAGCTTCTTGATTTATCCACAGCAGAATTAGCTCTAGAGCAACGGTCATGTCCCCTCAAGTAGCGTTTCCTAGGAAACCGTAGAATCCATAATGGCTGCTAAAGCACCCAGATTCTGGGCGCATTTGATCGAAGTGTACCAGGGTGTTCATTCGGCGTCATGATCAGCGTATGACGTAAGAACACCCTGGGAATGAGCTTGAATATAACTCCCTTGTATTTCTGTATCTTAGAACGCTTGAAACGATTGAAACGTTTCTTTTCGAAGGCGTGCTAAGACATAGAAATACAAGGGAGTTACATATATACGAACAATTTGAGAGCGATTGGGCCTAAACCCACGTTCTGTTGCACATTCCAGTTGAAGACGAAACAGAACTTTTATGTACATCTCTGAAACAGAACGCTTTGGTTGAAGGTTGCTGGAATCCCAGAAAAGAGCACCCAAATCCTTTATTTATGTGTCTGTTTTCAGAAGTTGTGTTTGTTTGTAATTTTATGATGTCTCAAGGAAACTCGCAACCAAATGATAGATTTTTTAAATTTGCCTTTCGTAGTTTTAAACCTTTCAAATCTTCACTCGCAATCATTTGGTTGCTTGCAGGATGCCTTAACTTGTAGCTCTGTTTTTCATTTCATTCATTTCTTTTTTATGTTATGATCTCTGGGTAGACAAACTGTTTTGCTCCTTGGGGTATCGTCTCTGTAATAGGGTAGCGTTAATCATGTATTGTAAACTTTTAACGGAATATATTTAGAAAAAACTGCAACCGCGCAATAGTCAAATCAAAAGACAAATCAAGTGAAGTCAAATTCTTTTATCAGTTGAGATACTGCGCAGTGTGTATCCTTGTTTTCCACTTTGACCATTTATTTTCAGGCCATAGGTTGTTAGACACTGCAGCTATGTTTCAGTGTATTTGCTTCTGCAGAGGAAAACTTTTTCGTTTCTGTGGAGGAGGTTTTGACGTTATCAGAGTGGAAAAATTTCGTATCTTTTTTCTCCCTTCGTTTCTCCGTTTCTTACGCTAGCTCCTCCGTAGAAGCACATAAGTTTATCCTCCGCGAAAGAACAAAGCTGCGGCAATGAAGCTCAACTTTGATGTCTAACTACCCATGTTCAGACAATTTGAAATTGCTGCGCGCGCACAAAGGACCCACAATGAATGTCATGGCCAACAAGGACAAAGACGACGCTTTTGCACGCTATTGTGCTTCTTGCCAAGGGTGTTACGACACGGATATTTTGATTAAGTATTTACCTTGTTTTGATCCTTGTGTCTTGTTTTTTTGTCTTGTTTTCTGTTCTGTTTCGTCTTCAACTGAGCTTGGTTAGGCCCAACCGCTCTCAAGTTGTTCGAATAGAGCTCCCTTTTTGAACCGAACCATTCTTGTGCGAAGGCGCACTAAGACACAGAAATACAAGGGAGCTGTATTCGAACAACTTGAGAGCGGTTGGGCTAAGTACGCTCAGTTGAAGACGAAATAGAACAGAAAACAAGACAACAAAACAAGACACAAGGATCGAAACAAAGTAAATAAATAATCAATCAAAACATCCGTGTCCTAACACCCTTGTTCTTGCTAAGCAATGTAAAAGTCCTCATATCGAAATCCACAAAATACAATGGGCTGATTTAGACATGCATGTGCAGCTCTTGAGTAAGCCACTTATCCTCGCCAACTAACTTTACCGATTTAATGCAAAATTTCAGAAGGTTTTTGGCTAGGCCTTGTGCTTAAGACCGTATCTATAGCAACGAAGAATCAAGCTGTTTGATTGGTCTCCGTGTCAAGTTGATGTCTTTCCACAAACGGATGTACCGTATCGCGTTTCTAGCCAGCTTCCGTTTTTAAGGCCGTCACTCCTGTCTAAATACTTGTAAACAGACGGTTCGCACCACAAAGGTTGGCAATTTATTTTAGAATATTGGGTTAGAGAGTTTGTTTAGACATAGAAGCATAAAGAACGGAGCAAATAATATCCTAAAGCCATAAAGAAAAGAGATCTCATTGCTATCCATGTTATAATTGATGCCTGGGCAAACAAGGGCGGAGAGCTTTCGTTGCAGAAATTGTATTTCCATTCAATCGCGACAGATTGGTACGGCAAGAAGCGTAAATTTTTGTGGAGAACCTTTCCGAGAAGATTCGATTCAGCACTAGTGAAAGATCGCAAAGACTACGGAGATCTCAAATTTAAGTGCAGGGCAAACTTTGCAGTTTTGAACTGGCCCAATTTGATTGAATAGCTGGAATGACGTATGGTGAGAAATGGACACAACTTGACGGTTTCAGTTTAGGAGACACTTGGTCTCTAACTTGAATAGGAACCTTCCTGTCACTTGAAAGTTTGTCTTCGCCATCGAAAATCTACTTTGCGAAGACTTTGAGACGAGAATTTCTTGCCGTAGAGTTTCAGTGGAGTTTCAGAACGTCAAGGTATTGGTGAAATACTGTCTCATACTGCTTTTGTTTAAGGATCTCTCCAGATTGGTGAAGAAACAATTTTTGTTTAGAGTTTACTAATGAGCTTTGACGCGATGCCTTTTTGATTCAATGTGTAATCGCACGAAATTTGGTGTCAGAAGTCATTGTAGCTCCCAAAGATTGAAAAGAAGCTCTGTCGCATGGTTCGGCCTAAACTCAATTAAATTTGTACAAAATTTTCCTTCATCGAAGCGAAACCAATAGTTTCTAGAACCTGTATCATTCCGAGAAAAGTACAGCAGTCGTCGTTCAGCCTGTTTGAAACGTTCAGGAATCAAAGAATGTGGATTTTAGCAGAAATTTAGTGAAGTTCTTTCGCGTGTATTTCGGCCTTCCTTCCGTACTAATACCATGCTGAAACGACCACACACGTAACCTCGCAGTTTGGTTCGAGTTTCACGACGGTTTGCTGTGCGGCTAAGCCAACGAAACCTCATCCGGTGAAATGTCAAACTTGCCGACAGCATTCTTTATCGATCTATTTCAGTCAGCTGCAACTTAGGCCTATCAAAAACGTTGAGCAACTGCAAATAACAGAAATAACAGAAACACAGCTTAGTTTTCTGATATTCAGCTTATTCTAGTTCAGACCTATCCATATCTTTGTTGAAGAATTGCAAGAATGGCGCTAACCAAGAACACAAGCACGGCCTAGTTCCCGTCTACTTTGGTCGGTTCTGGTTTAGGCCCGTCCGCAACCCTGATGGATTGCTTGAATGACGCTGGCAGATGGCACCAACGCAACTTGATTCCCATGTACTTTAGTTTGTTCTGATTTAGGCCTATCCACAACCTAGAAGAACTGCAAAGATGACACTGACTAACAGCACGAACGCAACTTTCAGCTATGGAGTATCGAACATGATACCTCAATCGCTACTTACTACATCTGCAGTATTTCTTTGCTGTCACACCATCGTAAGCACAACAATCAACTTTGTATGCTTCGCATTGTTCATAAGAAACCGAGAACTTCTCGTCAACCCATCGAACAAATTCGCCTTTAATTTCGTCATATCCAGCTTCTCATCATCATTTCTCCTTATGCCGACAACTTTCGCGAGTATTGTCGCTAAAGAATGGTTATTCAAAGACATGATGTGCCAAGTTATCGGTATGCTTTCGGTAAGTGTGCCAGTAGCAGAATTGCTCACGCTCGCTAGCATCGCATATGATCGACATCATTTTATCGTCCACGGATTAACCTATCCGATAAACATGACATCTTTCAAAGTGAATGTTATCGTCTTTTTCACTTGGTTTATTGCGATAATTTCAGGCCTAATGCCTCTGTTTGGATGGGGTATTTATGCATTTAACTCTGATTCAATGACTTGTACGGTAAAATGGCGAGGCACTCCGAGTTTTGGGATATACTTTGTCGTCATTTCATACCTCATACCCCTCCTAATCCAAACATATTGCTACTTTGGAATCATAAGAGTCGCCAAGAAACAAGCAAGGTTTGGAAGGCGGTTGAGTAGAGTTGCCGTTTTCCCACTCCAAGTTGCCAGAATCATTAGAGAAACATCAGCTGCAAAAACGATAAAAAAGACATGTATTGTTATGGGAATTTTTATTCTTGCATGGACCTCAAACATGGTAATAATATTAGTTCAAGGCCTTAGTGGAGCAACAAGTACAAAAGTGCCACTGTTTGTGACAAATTTGCTAACTTATGTGCCTCCATTAGCTTACCCGTTGTTGTTTGTTTTCCGTTCCAAGCATTTGAAACAAGAAGTGAGGCTACTATTTAGGAGCTTGAAAATTTTGGATTGTGTAAATTCAGTCTCTCCAATGGACAGTGACTCTGATCAGAAAGAGAGACGAAAGTCATCGCTTTCTCTTGAGGGATACGACCTCAGTTCGAGAAGGAGGTCAAGCAGAGTATCATGGGCAATGCCAGTTGTAGTAGAGGACGGAATCGAACCTTGCAGAGAACCCAGGCCTTCTTTGACTGCATCTACCATAACAACAGATGTTAGCAGTCTACAAGGAACAAGTCTGTTGCCTGGAGAAGTGGAGTGTGGATATAACAGTACTGATAGGAATATGAAAAACATTAGGATTTTGAGGTAGGATTTTAGAATACAATAGACCGAGAAACTTTGCCTCATAACAAGCGCCGATCCGCCGGGCAGCCTTTGTGCAACATCACCAATCCATTGCAGAAGAGTAATATTAAGGCTGCACGAGCGCACTGGCTGACTTCGAGTATTTAGTAATAAGTTTATTTTGTCCTTTGTAGTTCCTTTCGCTTTAATGTTACTTTAAGTTCCTAATCACGGTGGGGGGGGGGGCTCTTCCATTGTAAAGGTTTTGTCGTAGTAAAGGAAGATATAAAGCCCGCAGTCTTAATGCGCAGACCTTGCAAGCTCGGTCTGTACTTTTAAAGCCACGGGATTTATATTTTCCTGTGCAACACAAAACCAGTTAGTTTGCGTATAAAATGAAGGCAATGGAATTTTTGCCCGTCGCCTCTCTTCTGTCTGACTCTAAAATACACCTAAATCCTTTGATAGATGCTAGATATAGTTCTAGTAGGCCCTGGCTTATCGTGAATCGCCAGCCAGGCTTATTCTAAATCTGAGGTAACCTCAGTGTGATCGTAGAATTTCGTAGAGAATTACGTATTTGGATTAATCATAGTCTCAGAAAAGTACCGTGAATCAACCTGTTTCAGATTTAGAAACAAAGTCCTCTGTCTTGTCTGTTATGATGAAAAGGCCTTTGTCCAAGCTAAAGGTAGACTCGCTCCAAGTCTATTCCATACCGGGGGGGGGGGGAGTACATGACTTGCGGATGGATGGGAGTCTGCCGCCCGGTTTTCAGAAAGGTACCCTTTTCTAATTACCGTAACTTGCTGTGGTACCCACTTTTATGATTCATTTTGACGGAAAACGACCCATTTTTGGCTATTTTTACCAATTTCTGGAACACCCACCAATGTTTATGGAAAATCTGCCGAAAATGAAACCCTTGTTTAGAGAATTTTGGCCCAAAAACCCACCCATATGGGCGGCAGATACCCGTACCCTCAACATGTTATGTACCCCCGGGATTCCATAGTATATCAGCACTAAAAGAAATTATTGAGTGAGCGTGTGGCCGAGTGGTTAAGGCGTCTGACTCGTAAACCAAAGGTTAGAACGGCCGTAGGTTCGAATCCCACGCTGGACAGTTTGGTCGCTGTCCGTAACACTAGCCCGGGTCGACCAGAGCCATGTGAGGGAAATCTGGTAGCTGTGGCGGGTAGCTGCGGCGAACTGATGGTAAAACATCCGTGGCCCCTGCTGGAAATAAGTCTCTCAGACTTTCGCGGGCTAGCCACGTTAAATATAAATACCTACCTACCTACCCACCTATTACCTTCACAGCGTCATCTTCATAGTTTGCTTCCCCATAGAGGTAATTATTTTCGTTAGTGCAGATATGCCACGGGATAGACTTGTAGCAAGGATAAGCAAGTGGTGAAATGAATCAAACGCTTGTCTCAAACGATATCTTCACCTTTGACGCACTCTTTCAAATGAGCCAGTTTCCGCTTTCTGAAATTCAAAGCACCAAGAGTAACTCACATAGTTCTAGTTCTAGTGGGTGTGTAAAAAAATTTACGCTTTTGGCGGACTGTGAAATAAAAACTGAAATGTATATCAATCAGTCAAATACTAACTTACATGAGTTGTTTGCCTGCTTAGACCCAGAAATTATTTCTAAGTAATGGTGATGCTGGTAATGGACATATATGGGAATGCTGATTCCACATTCCATGCTGGTCCATTTTGTTTAGGCTACGTTTCCATTACTCCGTTTTCAAGTGTCTCCGTTTTCATATCACTCCGTTTTCGGATGATCTTGAACCGTTTCCATTACTCCGTTTTCTCCAAGAGCGCCTGGTACGAAAACGGGGGTGTTTCCATTACTCCGTTTTCGTTCGTTTTCATTTCCTTTGTTCGCACTCGTTTTGAAACCGAGGATGTTGTATAGATTGTTGTTGTAGCTTTTTCGAATGACTCCGTTTTTGGTGTTTCCAGTGAAAACGATGCGTTTTCAGATGTCTCCGTTTTCAAATCACTCCACTTTGATCAGCGTTTTCAAATGTCTCCGTTTTGGATCGTTTTCAATGGCAACACCAACCCAAAACTGGAGACATTCCACTCCGTTTTGACAGGGGCGCACATTCAAATTTTGTTTGGGGGGGTGTAAGCACCCTTTGGACCGACTGCAGTGTGAGAATTTTTTTTGGACCGACTGAGCGTATGTAGAATATTCGTTCTTATTAAGAGTGATCTAAGAGCTTTGACAACAATGACATCAAGTATATAACAAAAACATCTCTTCAGTTGGAATCTAAACTGCAACAAGTGGTTCATCAATTAATCAATTAAAATCCATCACCTTTCATAATTTTCAATGAAGTATTTTATCCTGTTTGCGTCTTTATCTATTAGGGAATGCCAGTTTGATCGTTCTTTCAAGAAATTGGTAAATAATATGTTGCACTAGGTTCTTACAACAGTTATTGTCTAGCATACCTCTGATGACCAAAAACAAAAGTACTATTTTCCATAAAAATCTAATTTCTCTGAGGTTACATTGTCTTTATTGGAGATTACATAATCTAACTGAAATACAGTTCTTGAAAAAGTTTACTACAAAGTTTGTAACTATTCCTAGTAACTATGGCATTTGTTTATCCTTATTTGCAGATGGAATGACAGATATAAGACGCCTTGACTTTGGCATTTTTGCCCATCTGTTTACTGTGTTCTCAAGATCAATTGTATCAGTAAGATCTTTTTCGCATGCCAAGATCATCATTTCGTACAACCTCTCCTGTTTCATCGACGATCTCATCAAGGTTTTGATGAGTTTCAGCTTTGAAAAGCTTCTCTCACTGGATGCAGATGTTATTGGCACTGTTAGTAAGAGCTGGTAGCATCTCTCTGTCAATGGAAAGAGACCTTTAAACCTCCGAGCATAGTCTGCCGCTTCCTTAATGCTTGTGATTTCAGGCTTGTTTTCGGCACAATGACTTCTAAATATCGATATTTCAGCCTCTAGAGCACTGTCATCAGGTTGCAACGCGGCAGGCAGCATGTTGATAAGACGCTGGCAATCTTCCATCTCAATTTTGCCTTCGAATGGTGGTTGGAGGATACGCACTGCAGGAGTCAGAATTCCCAGCGGCACTTTAACATTCTCGGTCAGGGATGATATCTGCATATCCAGGACTAGAATGCACTCTTTACGGTAATATTCATTAAAATCTATTGATGCTGCATTTTCCGGCGTTTCATCTATCCTAGCAGGTATTCTTCTGGGTCGATGATGCTTATGAAACTGCGCTTTGCCGTCAATGCCACACTTCTCACCAAAAACTAGCGCTGCTTGAATTTCCTTGTTAAGCCCATTGAAGTCATCTCGCATATGCTGTAGTGTGGCGATGGTAGCTTGGGCTGCTTCTAAAGTATCGAAAATGTTGATTTGTACGCTTTGAATTTCCTGCGTTAAGATCTTTGTTTTCACCATGACGTTTTTCATGAACATCAACATCACTATAAAATCGAAGCTCTTCACCCTTCTCAGAAGACCAGCAGCTTTCACTTTTGTCTTTGCATCCTCTGACTCGTCTAAGGCTTCCAATGCGGCAATTACTCCCTCAAAACTTCTCCAAACTGCCCTGATTGAATCTGCTCGGGCGATCCATCTTGTCATCGATAGATTCCTTAAAGCCAGCGCTCCGTTGATATCCAGCTCCTTGACCTTTAGTCGAAAGAGGTTGTATCTCTTTGTGCTGGAGCTGAAGAATACATAAATTTCCTGAAGAATATCAAACATTTTGCAGGCAATTAAGCTGGCTTTACAACTGTGCTCAACGGTAGTATTGACACGATGAGCAAGACAAGGGAAGTATGGGATATTCGAGCCAAGGTACTGATTCATCATTGCCTGACACCCATTGAAGACTCCAGACATAGAAGCTGTGTAATCATATGACTGAAAGGCAATACTACTGGAGTTGAGCTCTCTCTTATTCCATGACTTCAAAATTTGCTTGGCTTGACCGTCACCTGTTTTCTTGTCAATGTCAGTCATATCTACAAGGCGCTCTTGCAGATTTCCATGTGGATCCATATACCTGGCAACTACAGACAACTGGTCCAAGTGAGAAACATCTGGAGTTGTGTCGGCAATGACAGTTGAAATTTCTGACTCGATGATTTCCCTTTTGACTTTGTTCGTTACATCTTCAGCCAGCAGAAGGAGAAACTCGTTTTGAGATCTAGAACTTAGATAATTCACCGTATGCGGTCTGCTCTCGGCGTCATCTAGCCAACGTTTGAAGGATGGAGAGTGTCTTGCAACCAACTTCGTTATTTGGTGAAAGTTTCCGCTTCCATCTTTTTCAGAACCTGCACCTCTGAAAGCCAGTCCTTGTCGTGCAAGTGTTCGTGTGACATCGAGTAGCACTTTAACTGCATCACGATTTCTCTGACTCTCTGTCTCATTTGCAATCTCTTCTTTGCGTTTATCCTTGTCCAGCAAGCAATCAATATGCATTGCTTTGCTTTGAAAACAAATCAGCGCATCAAGTGAAGCCTTATGAGCTGTGCTGCTGAAATGACTGGCCAACTTTCCCGGTTTTGCTTTCCCACGACTTTTCATCTTATGCCATGCCCTTACTCCTCTCGATGTCCAGGCTTCGTCTGCCTTTTGATGACCCACTCCATCTTGGAAGACCTGACACACAAAGCAGAAGCAAGCATCTTTGGAAATCGAGTATTCAAGGTGCGGAAAACTGCGGTACCAGTCGGAAGAAAAATGGCATTGTTTACTAGATTCGATTTCATCATTTCTCGGATATCTCGAAAGCTTTGGTTGGAATGGGCCCTGATTGATGAGGTAAATTCTGTCTGCATCCGATGAGATCTTGCGCCTAAGTGCTGGATCTCGGTCTATTGGCTCGAATTTTTCTGTCTCAAAGATCGTGAATTCATCACGGTTCACACGTAGAGCTGCCAAAACTTTTTCAGAATCTGCTTTCAGTGCTGAAGACATTGATTCTATCCTTTCGGTAATGTCTAGCAGTTCTCCAATAAGAAATTGTGGGCATGGTGAAATTTCAGATTCGACTTTATTTACCAGGTCTTGGCAGTGGTGAAGTTCTTCGCACAGATAACGCAGCTTTCCAAAGCAAGAAACCCATGAATGATCAGTTTGATTATCTTCATCAACATATGATTGTAGTTCCTGAAATTGATATAAGACAATAAGCTAGCCATACAGATAGGACACAGATGTAAAATCTCTTTTAGATGCTAGGGAACAGGAGGTGAAAGTTTGATACCATCTGGTGGTTCATATTTAGCCAATTCTCGGATAGCCCTGCACTGGATATCAATTGCACTGATTACGAATCTCTACGCAATTTGTTCTTATATGTTCATTGCATTACAGAATCTTATACTCTGAAATTTTACCATGACTTACAAAATGGTCGACCAAATAACGAAAGTCGAGAATGTAACGAAAAACTTGTGATGAAAATGGTCACCTCTTGATGTTCAATTTTTTCTTCTGGCAAAAAGTTTTCGAAAGCGAGCTCTTCTCCCCCATCAATTGATTGCACATCTGCTTCGACGTACTCCTCATTTTCAAAACTCCACGCTTCGCTGTCATCTGATAAGGTAGCATTTGAAATTTCCTGTTGGAGAAAATGCAGCTTTTAGTTGACGCGATTGAAGAGCAGGCAGCTTGGACGTTATGGAACACATTTGTAAAATATATAGGAAGGTTAACTTCTATCATAGCAAAGTTTCGTGTACTTGCCTGTTCTGAACTGCGGTCCAGAGCTGTTCGTGGACGCTTTTCGCCAATCGAGATAGGCACGGTCATCGATGGTCTTTTAACAGTAGACTGAAAAGAAAATGGAAATGTGATATTGAATAAAAGATGTGAAACATTTTGATAAAAGTACCCTGGAATAAAAACAAACTTTTAGAAAAAGGGCCTTCGTCGGTTATTCCATTTACTCAGCATCCACTGGATTCCCCATAAAAATTTGGAAGTCAAGATAATTCAAGATAATTTAGAGAGGGTAAAAGTTAGAAAAAAACCATGACACTAACCTCAACTGGAGGGGCGTTATCTGCAGCCTTATCGTTACGTAGCTCAGCGTCATCGTTAACAAGAGTTGAAGGACCAGGTATCGCAGCTCTATTCTCATTGCAAGTAACTTGCTTGAAGCTCGTTATGATCTGCAAACAAAGTTAATAATGAGATGGTAGCAATTTATTTTAAAAACAAAAACTCCAATTGAAATTGAAAATCTTCATAAGGAACTGGCAAAATCTAAAAGAGCTAAAAACACTAGAAATCTCGGGCCTCAATATTCTACGATACTTTTACGAATTACGAATAAAAAAGAAGCTTTGCAGAAAGAATACCATGACGATGATACCTTTTGTTGGTTTTCAAACACAAGAGGTAAGGTCTTCGAGTTATACTTGGGATGCTTCAGTATGCAATGTTTTCTCTTGTGGTCATTATCAAAAGTGCTTTTGCACAAGGCGCAAGTCACTTTATAACGAGTATTCGGCATCTAGAAAATGGAATTGTTTTGAATTTAGGTAAGCTTTGCAAATATCAAACAGAGATTGCATGTAAATGAGATCGAGTGAAATTGTATGCAACACTTCATAGGCATATGAATCAGGGAGGCACTGGGGGCACGTGCCCCCAAGATTTTGCAATGAAAAAAGAAATGCCCGTTTTATTTTTAGAAAATGTTCCCTTTTTCTTAAGGAAAAAGGTGCCCTCGAAGTGTCGTACCCCCCAAGTTTGAGATGCTTCGTACGTCCCTGCAACACTTGTCACTTTTAGATGTACTGCTGCTAGTTTGCAGATAATCAGAGAGAGGGTTAAGCTGACTATTTTCCCCGCTTAGTCTTGCGCAATCTTTGCAATACTTTCAAATTGAATCATAATATGGGCATGTGCATGTAAAATGTTGTTCTCTATGTCTTCATGTTTTATTTCTCGTAATTCCTGTTGTTGTAGGATTTCTAATTTTATGTCCTGATTTAAACTATCACTGGACTGCAGTGTATTCACATGCTGTCTGTGGTATCATCTCGTTCATGCTATTGCAAATGTAATCATTTTGCGAATATAAAGAGCGCCCTGCACAAACACAGTAGAAAACAATCAGTTATCGTAACATCTTTGGGAAACGGAGTCAATCACTACTTCATTTTAAAAAAGATTTGGAACGGAAAATATCGTAATCTTACCTTTGCGACGAAGAAGTTTCTTGATCATGTGAATGTCTTGGTGTGGATATACGATCATCATCCCAAACCCGTGTTTTTTAAAGGAAAAAAACAGCACAAGCACGACCCAACGGATTCAGAAATGTTCCAAACACGAGTCTTCAATTTATGACTATTCCAGACACTACTATTGTTTGGACGTTGAAAGCAAAGTAAAAGAAAAATATCGACAAAAATAAATCAGAGCACATGTAGGTTTCCTTTCATTCATAAGACTTCGCAAAGATATGAAATACAATCACGTTGCGTTTGAAACTGAATTATTGAATGTGAATTATTTCCTGAGGTCTGTATCAACACGAATAAACCGCATTCTATATTTTCAATCCTATCGTCAATATCCGAATAGCTGACGAGGTGTTCGGAATAACAGAAAATAGTTGTGAAAAAGTTTTCCTTCAGCTATTCCAAAAGAGAAACTGAATTGAATGCCTTATGCATTTTAAATAATGTGGACTGGGTGGAATGTGCACAATATAGAAGCTCTGACGCCACTCGGTCGAACCTCTCATACAAAAATGTTTGGAATGTCGCTCGAACTAGGCTCTTATGTAGAAAATCTACGAAGGTTTATTATTCATTCATTATCGAAGAGGCATGGACCGACTTTTGCCCAAAACATAAAAAGTCGGACCAAGATGGATTCGAATTACCTAAAATTATTCGTGGACCGACTTTTTCCCAATCAATAAAAATTTAGACCGACTCAAAAAATATTGGGGGGTGTCTCACCCCCCCACACCCCCCCTAATGTGCGTCCCTGCGTTTTGATACGAAAACGGAGTAATGGAAACGGGGCCATAATTCCAATTGAAATTAAACTTCCGTTGCTGAAACTGATATAATCCTCAATGCTTGACAAATCATGGACCAGAATGGAACGTGGAATATTTGATTCCCATACAAACACCTTACAAGCGTTTTACTAATTGTTGGGTCTTAAGGACGTGTGACGTTGCCAAACAAATTTTCTCATCTGAGTTAGGGCCTGTGACTGATAAATTAACATTTTACTTTTTAATATCGGCCACGTCTTTTATTCCATAGCCCGCCTAACGCCTATTTTCTAATCAACCACTTCGTGGTGGAAACGAAAATAAATCAGTTCCCAATTAATTTCCGGAGAAAGGAGACAAAAAATAGACGTTTTTGGTTGACTAACTACTTCAGTCCCAGTTTCCGCTTCATTCATTGAATTGGATGCCGCCACTTGCGCTTCATCTGGGCCTGATAATCAAACTAACGGAAGATCAAACCAAAATCGCCGCAAAAGTGGCGCGACCAATGAGATTGCAGAGTTCCAAATAATAGTTGACTCTGTTCAAGCTGACCAACAGGATATCATTATTTCAGCCTCATTCCCAGAATTAGCCTCCCTTCAGTCACGAGGTTTCAACAGTGATGAAACGTGCAAGGATTGCTGTCGATCGCTGTGGTGAAATCCTTGTAGGGGAGATGAGCTTTGCTTTGTCCGAGGAGACTTATGTGACCCCCCGTGCAGTAGGTTATAGCTCATGTGCAGTAGCGTTTTGGGGGTGAAGCTCTGACGTGCGCATGAGATTTAACCCACTGCACGGGGGGACACATTAGTTTCTTTGGACAGAGCGTATCTCGTCTCCCTAACAAATTCGAAGAATAATTTTGCCGTTAAAAGCACCCAACCCCACCCAAGTTCAAAACCAATCAGAGCCTGATTTGATGTGGCCTGTAGACAGCAGATACAAGACCTGTTAACAAGCTAGATTAAATAGAAAACAGAGTAAAGTGCAAAGTTCTGCAATAGAATTCTTCCAGCTTTGCACAAATAGGAGTAGGATAGCTCTGGAAATGCATTCAGAGTGAGTTCGAAATTATTTTTGCGGTTTCAACTTCTAGATTTTATTAGCCAGTAAACAGTCGAGGAAAGGGAGAAAAATGACCGCGAAGGGGCATTCACAGGCTAAGATTTTGTCGGCTCCCTTAACCTCATTTAGATTGAATCAAAAATATTTATTCCAGCGCAAAATCATTGGAAGTGCGTTTGAAGTGAGTTAAAATTGCGTTATCCAAATCCCAATGCATTCTTCTAGAACAAAACTAAGTCAAGTTTCTCCACTCAAAACATTTCACCCTGTGAGTCGGAAGATATAGCGACATAATCTAAACATAGCACAAAAGACGCCACTTATCTTCCTTTTTTTCATGATCGAAAACATCAAATACAATAGGTTATATTTAGATTACCCATTCCGCCTAGCTAGCTAAGTTGGTGGGGTGAAGGTGAAGTTGCGGTTTTCAGCGCTAAACGCTGGGATCGCAGAAATAGCTTAGCGCTAATTGGGTCCGCGACCCCTTGTCATGACGCTCAAAGGTGCTGGTGGGATTTGAACCCCGTCCACCGGACCGGACTGTTTTGGCTGCAAATGTCAGCGGATTACAACGCGGCGTCACAACACCTTCATGTGGTTTTTAACCCCCGTTGACTTACTTTAAGACCACTTAACGCAGATGAAAGTCAACCTGAGTCAAATCGAATGTTCAATGCTCAATAGTTATGTACTTGCGAAAGGGCAATACGCATAATTTCATTGGTATATATGATGCTCATAGCCATACACAAACTATTAGGCGAAATGAATATGGTTTGTTGTCTACGGGCAAATCATCGTAATGCTTCATTTGATTTGCGCGTTCATGCGTAACCATAAAATTTGATAGATAAATCAAGCGTGTGGGCGCCCTGTGATTTAGCAAGGTGGCTCTATTAGGAAGCATATGCATGAAAAGTACTACATTCCTACTAAGGAATGTGAGCTTTAAATCAACCAACTACCAGTTGGCTATTCACCAAATTTTCAAGAGTTATTCTATGTTTTCATTGTCAAAATATTAACTGCTAGAGGATTGATGAAATTGAGGAGAAGTGTTACCTAGCGTCGTTCGAATTGTGATTGGAGCGTGACTTTTTATTTTGAAGATCAAATCATGAAGGTACGCATAATTTGTTGAATTTATTCTTTGAGATAGAAAGCTGGCATATTGTTTTATTATACAACTGATAAGAGTCGATATGTTCTGCACAGCACAGGCATCGCAAAACTTTGTATTATGATGAATAATTGCAATAATAATAATAATGATAATAGAAGTAGTAAATTTTGGTAAAGGGGCTGGAAGGCCACAGCCTATAAAATCCTGACATCTTTGGAAACTAATCTTTGCACAAATTAATCACAGAAAATGTTATTGCCCTACTCTTTCAATTGAATTAATCGAAGGCAACTTTTGGTAGTTTGCTTTGATCCCAGAGACCCCAGAGAGACAATATTTGATATCATTGTTATTTTCAGCTTTCCTGAAGTTATGACGTCATCAAATTGCAAAATAATAGACCATAAAAGTGACAGACTTTGACTTGCTAGCATCTTGTAGACTTTCAGAAACTGAATACTTTTGTATTGGTCATGTTGATTTTCCAGAGTCAGTTTTGAATCCATGATGCTGTTAATGTTTGTCGAAGCTCCTGATACCGCCTCTCGTGCATCCTTTCATAAAACTTGATAATACCGGGTCTCCCGAAAAAAGTACTCCCGTTCTAAAAGTTGCCAAATTTTGATTATGAAAGCTATAGTAAAATTTTCGTTATCATCTCATTTGTCGATGATCGAAATATATCTAAAGATGAAAACATCTTTGTTCTCTTTACGCAAAGGGTGTGTAATAGCAGATTGAACAACCTCATTCTGAGCCATACGCTTTGAGCAACATTGTTGATCTTGCCTCTAAGAGCGATGATATTGAGATTCATTATCCCTCGAGTCTACAACAGTAGTTTGTGTTTGATTCTGACATTTATGACAAAAACGAGAAATCCAAATTGCTTGGGTAAGTATCGGTGCTTTTTGCAGTATGCTTTAAAGTCAGACTGCAAAAAAAGAGCCAAATGCATTAATTCTAATGCCAATCAAGAGATCAACTAGGTCTGAAAAATTATTTGGTCTAGGACCTACTTGCCCAAAAATTCTGAAGATTGGCATTATGACAGAATTTTGATGATTATTCAAGCAGAAATACGTGGGTTCTGGGACACCCGATACAATAATTCCAAGATAATCGTGATATAAGAATTCTCTCTCTGGAATTATTTCAACTTACATAAACTTCCCTTCAAAAATTCAGTTGAAAGAGCTGGGAAATAAGATTTTGCACATTTCATCATGAGCGAAAGGGGACACAGATTGGTTGATCCGGCCTAAGCTACTCTCGCAGTGATTGGCAAACGTAGTTTATTCAGTTCGCAATCAGTATTTAATGATGCAATGAGTACTTTACTCGTGTTCTACTCTGTCATTTCCTAACCTTGCAGTTACTGCCAAATACAGCCAGCACCGGAGCTAGATTTCCCTTCCACGACAAAGGATGGCCGTCTGACTTCTGTCTGACTGTGCGGAGGAGCAAACAACAGTCAGACAGAAGTCAGACGACCATCTTTTGTCGTGGAAGGGAAGGCTAGCTCCGGTGCTGGCTGTATTTGGCAGTAATTGCAAAGGTCAGGAAATGACAGAGTACAACTCGAGTAATATTCGTTACATCATTACATACTGATTGCGATCTGAATTAAATACGTTGGTCAAATTACTGCAAGAGTAGCTTCGGCCCAACCAACCAATTTGTGTGTCCTTTCGCTCATGATGTCATGTTGCTGTTTTGAACAGCTGTATGCAACGACGTGAAAGATTTTAATGATATTTGACAAAATTTCGCGACATTTTAAACATGCTTCGGCGCGTTCAATTTTAAAAGATCATTTATCATCTTGTGGAAGAACAGCTAACTTTGATTTGAAATTTTTTCGCGAAAATCGGTTTTTTAACCCTTTCACCCCCGGAAGGGCCATATGGCCCAACAGTATTCATTGAGAACTGCGAATTTTTCAGGGGGTAAAGCATTTGGAATTTTGATTGATTTGAAAGGTTATGCACATTGCATTTATCTATTGCTTACCGAATCACTGATTATGATACCCCCTGGAAAACGGCAATCTACATTAGGTTTTCCTGTTAAGCTTAATTTTAGCCGGGCGTGAAAGGGTTAAATTCTAGAGTTATGCGATTTTGCCTGGAATTTGTTGTTTTGCTGTGTGTTTTGCAAGTCAATTAGATTTAAGCCTAAGCAGTTTCATGGTCTATTTCATAGTGAAAAGGGTAACTTGGATCAAAACATTCTTTCACCAAAATTGGTGTCATCATACCTTCCTTGATAAATCTGCGTCTTTTCTTGGAGATAATTGTTTCCTCTGCATGTTTGGAGAATCAAAGTAATTTTCAGCCATCGCAATTTTACCAAATCATAGGCTATTTCAAAGCAGAACGGCAAACTTAGATTTGGATTTAATCCCCCAAACTCGTTCATTTCGTTTTTGAATTGACTTGCGATTTTGCATTGAAATTGTATTTTACAATACATGGCGATTTTCAGCGCCAGAGATTTCAATAAGTCATTGACAATTTTTAAAGCCGAAAGACTAATTTAGGACCAAAGATTTTCCTCCCAAATCGGATGTACCACTCTAGAATTATTTGCGACGTTCATTGCACTTAGTTTCTTTACAAAATAGCGAAGTTGTGCCGACGCAATTTCAACAAATTATTGTGTTACGGAAATACTGAATTTTTGGTTCTCAGCAAAAATTTTACTAATTTTTATCAACAGCAACTGTGGCGAACATCTGACCTCTAACTAGCGCATGTAGAAGATGGTGTTACCTTACCAGACATATTCATTGAACCTTTGTCACGGGTACCTTAACCGTGCTTTGCTTTTCAAAGTTGATAGATATAACATTTATAAATGATTTACCACAAAAAAGACAAAGCCCCGGTGTATTAAAGTGTTTTTGTTTTTACAGGGATAGAGAATAAGCTCTCCTGCTATGTCAGCGAAATGAAGTATTGGTTTGAATTGTTAATAGTCTTCTTTCTGGGTCTGGAAACTTTGGTCAGCGCTGAAGGTGGATCGATTAATGAAGGTAGGCCATTTTTGATTGAATTCATCCAGGACATTTCTCTGGTATGAATTGCGTTTATTCGCAGTCCTGTTTTCGTGATATAGTACACAGAGCAATTGCCGTCCTGTCGGGATGAAGAAAGAATAAATTTTTCGGCTTCAAATTCTAGTGTTGATGTGATGCAATATCAGCCGTCATATGAGATGACCACAGGGAGGCAGACAGCACGATTTTTGACTGGTCAACACTAATAGACGTCAGAATTTGAAATTCACCGTAAGCAAAGAAATTATATTATCACGCGGATTGACAGGATTGCAATTACTCTGTGTACTACTTCACGAAAATAGAACTGTAAATAGACACAGTTTATATAAGGTAGGCGCCCTTGAATTTATTGGCAAAACTTGTCATTCACAATGATTGGTTGAGCGCGAATTTTACTGATCTTTATAACCTGACGCTTTCCAAATATTAAAAGAGTTGACAGTCCTGCATCGAGGATTGAAAGCTTTGTCGTTACAAATTTATCGCTAAAAATTCTTGCTGAGTTTTATTTGAACGAAATCTGTGATTTTCAAAAATCTGCTTCGGAAAAATTTTCCTTTGCTATTTGCTTTGTTCTGATAAAAAACTGCTCCTAAAAGCAAAAGTGAAAAAGTCAACCTCCATTCTTTAGGGTCTCGCTATAAAATTTAAGATAGGAATAAGAAGCAAAGCAAGCTGCACAGTCCCTTCTCATGCACAAATCTACTTTTATCTGAGAAGTAAGAAAAAAGGTCTGGTTCCATTTGCCAAGCAAAATTCCTTTTGGTGAGTTCCTTTTTGGGATATAAAGAAGCTTAAAGTGTTTTTAAAAAGATTGAAAATGCTGCACAATTTTTTTGTATAAGATCATAATTTAAGAGGTAATTTACATGGAAATGTTACCAGGTCAAATTCAGTCTTTTTCAGGTCAAGATATGTTTTTGAAAATCTTATCCTTGAATTTGAGTGGAGAGCCTAGGTAGACTAACTACCCCTAAGTCCCTCTAACATTCGCTTGTTGTTTTTCTTGTTATTGCTTCAGTAGGGGGACTTTTGTCCTTCTTTACTCTTCTGAAAACGGTTGTAGCGACGAGTCTGCATGGTGAGCGAAACACGAGACTTTTGGAGTGATTCTACAGCTTATGAGTGATTTTATTCTCAAAATATTTTAGTCTTTATTCTCTCTACAGAAGACAATGGACTTACTGCGAAAGAGCTCCTCCATACAATTGCACCAACGTACCACCTCGCGAAAGTACCACCAGGTTTTCCACCCCTCGATCAGATGAACACAGACAACTTCAATTATGGCACGAGAGGGCGTTACATCAAAGTTGTCGCAAAGTTGAACCAAACAGTCAAAATGGTGAAGAATTACATCGAGTTGTCCCAAGTGCGCATGAACTTCACCTATGACAAGCAACAGCCAGAAAATGGAACTTGGAGGTTTGCTGGCAAAGGTATTCGCAACTTTTTATCTTCCAGGTAAGTCAAAAAAGTTGATTCGTTTGGTGGGCTGTGGAATAAAAAGTATGAGGCTGATATCCCAAACTGAAATGTTAATCTATCAGTCAAAGGCTAACTTAGATGAGAAAGTTTTGTTTGGTAAAATCACTCATCTTCAAGACCCAAAAATTAGAAACATGTTTGCAAGGAGTTTGTTTGGGAATTGAGAATTCCACATTCCATTGTGGTCCATGATTCATGTGGCATTGAAGTTTACGCTGTCAATATCAGTAATAGAATTTTAATTACATTGTCAAGTAAATCATGGACCAAAATGGAATGTGGAATCCGCATTCCCAAACACGCCTGTTACCTGCAATTTCCAAATTTCTGGGCAGTGATTTTACCAAACAAAATTTTGTCATCTAAATTAGACTTTGACTTATAGATTAACATTTCAGTTTTGAATATCGGTCTCATATTTGTTATTACACAGCCTGCCAAACGCGTAAACTTTTTTGACTCTACCGATAAAGTCTCTGGTAATTATGGAACGATAGCCAGGTTTAAGTAAAACATATCTTGATTTCTTTCATAGTTAAGGTAGCCTTCCTTCCATGCAATAAGCTCCGAAGAAACGAATTTGCAAAGTAAAGTCAAACACTTCTCATTTTTCATGATTCTCCCGGTACAGCAACCTTATGCAGACCATGTGGACCAAGATTCTTATATGGCAGTTTTTATGAATTGCTGCAAAGGATATTATTTCGCTCCGAAATGTCTCGTCTTCCTTTTGCAAAAACCGTTAACTGACTGCGGTTGTCCAATAACTGACAGCTGTTGGGCCTAAGACCACGTTCAGTTTTAGACACGAATGGGAGACGGAACAAAGAAGAGAGCAAAGATCAAAACATTGTAAATGAATATTAAATCAAACATCCGTGTCCTAACACTCTTGGAAAAAAGGCCATCAAGGACCTGCAAAACCCTTTGATTTGAAAATATCTCGTAGATTTTTTCCAACAAGAGAAATGCCCTCATATTGCTGCATAAAAACACAGCACGCCTTGAACTGTATGTATTACCTACTATGTAATTAATTGTTTTGCCTTGCAGGAGTTCTAAACATTGGACAGCAAACACTACAAGCCTCGATATCAGAAGATGGTAAGATCGAGGGCAATCTTGATCAGATCACTTTCAAAGATATTTTGAAAGAATTCAACCATCAAGACCTCACCACAACACTTGCATTTGATAGTAAATCCATAAAACTACAGAACGTTTTAGTTACTGGTAAAATTTACAAAGCAGATGGATATTTCTACATGACTTTTCAAGGTAGTCTAGATCTTTCGGAGGCACCTGGCTCCTTCGCATCTATAACAGTCGTGAAATCACCCGACGACCAACTCAAGGCGTATGCTATTTTAGAGTTCAAAGACATTTCACCAGCTACAGTATTGAAGCAAATAGCTGATGATGATACGCTTGATATTCCCTTTTTCTCAAAGATTTTAACGGAGAGTGACTTGCTTGCAAGTAATAAAACTCGCTTTGGAGTTTCAGTGTCTTTAACGGATGTCTACAACTTCACGTACGATGCACCCACTGGAGCAATTGTACGAGATGTTTTGCAGTCACATATCCCAAGCGGCGTTACACTTCTTTGCCCTATTGACTCTTTCAATGACAAGAGATTCTTGCCGATAAAATTAGCCTTCGTAATGAAACGGCCTAATTTTGACTTTCTCGTTGATAAACATGACAAAATAGCTCTGAAGCGGATACTGAAAGCACTAAGTTCTGAATTCGCACCACCAACACTCCCTGTTTTTCTTCGACGGACCAAGAAAGCGTTTACCTCTCATATAAGCTACAATTCTGTCACGAAACTGTTCTCGATATTCGTCCGAATGCGGGATGAAATAGGACTAGCACCCGGTGTTATCAACTCAAGAGTCCGGTCAATTGTTCTTGTGAAGAATATTTCGGAGAAAAATTCGGACGATGGTTGGAGATTATCAGTACGAGGCGCGTTGCTGATTGGTAGCACAAAACTGAAGATGAGATACGCGCAAATGGGAAGCACGCCTGAAAAGGTTTACGGCATGACCGCAGTGACGAAACGCTTGTCTTTACAAAACATTATCGAAGAATTTGATCCAAAAATATTTGGTTCGAAAGAAGCGAAAGAAATGATTGGGAACACAGAAATTGCTGATTTCGAGCTCGAAAACGTTAATTTATTCTCCCGAATAACACGGACAAACACGCCACATTTGTTGATCACGGGAAAAGCAGATTTACCCGCGTGGGAAGATCGTGTACGTGTGAGCTTGTTGCTTCTCTTAGACAAGAAGCAGTGGTATATAAAAATCGCTCTAACGTTACTACACAGCCCTTTGAATAACATCATCCAGGCGTTTACTGGTTTCGATTTGGCAGGCGCGAGTCTACTACACAACAATAACATCATAACGAGTATAATTTCTTCGCCGTTACCGTCATACAGTTTATTACCGCCGAAGATAATCACAACACCGTTACTACGAATTCCAACTGTGAAAGGAATTACAGTGATTGCTTTGTTCAGATTCCCGGATAACTGTGGTGATGATCAAATGTGTTTAGCCGCGCGGCAACTTTTAGAGACGAAAACAGCGTATACGTTTCGCGGTATCCTGTCTCTCGATGGGTTTACACTTGAAGCTCCAGTAAGCGATACAATAAACCTCGGAAATGGTGTCCACGCTGTTAATAGCACGCTTGAATTTTCGTTTGGAAAAGAAACAGAGCTGAATTTGATTACGACGTTAAAGATCCGCGAAACTGATTACGTTTTCGACGGTAAATTGTCGATTTTGAAATCAGGGAAAGTACGCGCTGAGATGGAGTGTCGTAAAAGAACCTGGGCAGCTCCTTTTGGTATATCTGTGATTCAGTTTAGAAATCTAACCCTAAACACAACTTTTGATCCAAAAGACACTTTCAACTGGATGAAACTAAAGGGGTTGATCAGAGTGGGTGCTATTGGCAACGGTGGTGAAATGGAGGCTCCGTTAAACCTCGATTTTAATCCTTCACGACCTGAACATGGTCGGTTCTACGCTAATTTTTCAGATGCTAAAATATCCGACCTTATGAAGTCGTTCACGATTGACTATGACTTGCCGTACGTCCTGAAAACGGCTTCATTTCCATACGGCCTAATGTTGTCGTACTCATCCTTTGACATGATGGAGTCGAAAGGAATCAGCCTGCATGGTGACGTGAAAATTCTTGGTCGTGTGTTATCTAGTGATGTCCAGATTATTCCACCCGGATCAATATTGCTTTCAACTTCGAATAGCCCGGCTCCGGTTATCCTCGGCAACGGTCAGATAATTATCCAGGAAGGCTCCGGGAATGAACTGAGAGGGCCTAACATTATTGCAAGCATAAATCATAAGGAAGCCAACGTAACAATGGCTGGGTTTGCTAAAATCCTGGGAATGGAATCGAAAGTTAATGTATCTGTAAACGAAGATGGCTTGTCGTTTACAGTCAACGGAAAATTGATGAACTTTAAAGACACAGAATTGACAGCTGCTTCGCAAGGATCGTTGGATGACTTCAAGGTTAGTGTTTAGCCCATATGTGCCGCCCATTTGGGTGGGTTTTCGGCCCAAAATCTTCTACACAAGGGCCTCTTTCTTGGCAGATTTTCCTTTAAGCATGGATGGGTCTCGCAGCAATTAGCAAAAAATAGTTAAAAATGCGTAGTTTTCCGGCATAATTCATCGTAAATGTGGGTATGACGGCAAGTTTTGGTTATTAGAACACGGTAGCCTTCTGGAACTCGGGCGGTAGATTCCCATCCTTCTGCAAGTCGAAACCCCCCAATAAACAAAGAAATTAACCCTTTAAAGATTTCTTAAAACCATTCAGGGAGGATGCTGTCTTTGACTCAGCAGGAAGGCTGTGCCATATTTTAGCATTTTTGCCCATCTACTGACTTTTTCTTTGGCAACATTAAATCAGTCTCGGTGTGGTGTTCCGAAGGTTGCAGGAGAAGCATGCTGAATTTTTTGTGAAGAGATCCTGTTTCTAGTTGTTTCAAAAAACAGCTTTCAAGTAGGACGGTTTGAGCAACTAATAATTTTCAAGAAATGAATTTCGACATCCAAGCTAGCCTTTCTGCTATGAGATCACTTTTAATTTTCAATTATTCCTTTCAGGTGTCCGGTTGTTTTGAAGAAATTCCAGACCAAGTTCAACTACTTTTGACCGAAATAATCCAAAAAGCTGGCAACCAGAGTACCTTGAACATCGAACGAGCAGAAAAGAATTTGATATTAGCTGAGCAATATTTTGATACTGCAAATCAACATGAATTGTCCATTAGAGCAGAAAAAGAAGATCTAAGAAGAATGTTCGAGGCACAGTTACTTGATTATGGAAGATTTGAAGTACGGGCGAATGATACTTGCAAACCATTAACTTGTGACATTAGTAAGTATATATGTCGAGCCTATCTCCTATGCCACTATCGCTTTAAGTGGATAATTCAGATCAGTAATAAGTCTACGTACTTTTGAGTACTGAATAATCGTCCTCCCCCTCTTACTAATTTTGGAAAATTATCAAGCTCCGCCACTTTTATTCCAGCCCCCTTTTATTAATCCATTGATTTTTCAAAAACTGAAATGACAGTTATAATTTTTGAATAAATAGTATTTTAAAAGAGATACTTTAACTAAGGAAGCGACTCTTTTCAATTTTTCCAACCTTCCCCCGATTGTTTCAACCCCCCCCCCGATCATTATAATGTGAAACCATTTCCAACCCTCTCGGTTATTCTCCAACCCTCCAACCATTAACCCTCTGTTATTCGGTACTCAAGAGTATTTGATGATATATCACTTCACCTCGCCGCTTTAAGTTCATTTCTTCATGAACTTCATGAGTCAGTCTAGAAGATTTAAAGTATGCAGTGTAGCTCTCGAATAGTTTTGTGTGTAACTGAAACACTTGTTATTCAATTGGAGGTAACTATAATTTCTTGAAGACTAGTTTCAAATTCCTTGCTATCTTCCTCGGAATTTAAGCAGTCATTGGTATCTAAACATCGATAGATTCGTTACTTATTTTGCACTCGGTTTTGCGAACTGGTTTAGTAGAGAGTTTACGAAACCAGGACGGCAACGCCAGCCAGAACGTCATCTGAAATTCAGCAAAGCAAGCCTTGTTTCCGCAAGCTACCTTTGATAGATCATCCAAAAGGCCAAAATGAGGCCCCTTATAACTCAGAGATGCCTGAAGACAATATTTTTTCTTTTACAACAAAAATTTAAAACGACTGAGTTTTACTTCGCAGGCTCAGATCTGCAGAACAGAACGCCAGAAATGCGGTTTCCAAGTTATGAAATTGAAGTGGACAGCTCCAGAGCCTCTCAAGGGAAACAAATTCGAACGAAAAACAAGTAATCTTTTGAATCTAAAGTTCTGAAACAAAAGCAACTTTGCGTTGCAGTTGCCGTTGCCGTCGTGGTTTCGTAAACTCTCTAGTGGCGCTTTGGGTGCGAGTTTGCGGGCGGATGGTGCATTTTGCTATATTTACCCAATAGTTTTGGCCTGTTTTCATTTAATTGCAATGGGTTTGTCATAATTTGTTGCCCTCTCCCCTTTGGTCTCGTCCTTTTTGTGTTTCGTGGAGAAATATGTAGGTAGCGTAGTAGGTAACTTGTCTTGTTAGACTTTTCAATGGAGCATAGAAAAAGCTACGTCCGTTTAAAAACTGGGTGTTTACTGGGTGCTTACAGCACAATTCACTCTTTCTTCTAGCTTGTTTTGGTTGTCCAGAATGGAGCCATTGTTGTCACAGGGATATATTTGGGGAATGCATCAAGTGTGCCAGTTGGAAGAAATGTTGCTGGAAAGATGTGGATCCAATTTGCATTGCCGAAGATGATGGCTGCAGAGTTATCCGTACTGTTGCTGAATCACAACTAAGTGACAGACAGGTAATTTTCAAAGTACAGTAAATCCCCGCATACAAGAACCTACTTTTTTGAGAGCCAGGCTGAATTAGGATCTTATTTCAAAGGTACTAAGACTAATTTCAATGTATAAAGGTTCTTATTCGAAGGGTGCCTCATGTAGTCCCTTTCAGATTCTTACAAAGATGTCCAGCCCTATTATTTGTTTTTGGAACGTCCATATGGACCGAATAACTAATTGGGGTGGAGAATTAAATTTTAAAAGCCAAGTGGGACCAAAATGAACATAACAACAGCAATCAAAACTCAATGCTGCTACCCTTACAATAAAAACTCATGTTTCATCAAACTGAATCAGGTTCTTGATTGCAAGGTGCATAATTTAGGAAAAACAGCCTCCAGACTCTTATTTTGGTAGGTTCTTATATGCAGGGATTTACTGTATGACAAGCGATCGTTGACAAAAATGGTTCATTTAAAATCGAGTTTTGGAGTCTTGACAGTGAAGCGTTTTATACCTTTTTCAACATCGTCTTCATTTGATGCCGGTTACGAAAACGTTTTAGTGTAAACGAACATAAGGCTAAAATATTTCAAATCTTTAAAATGGTTGGTGTAAATTTGTATCAAATTTTCCCGTGAATTGAATGACTTGAAAGAAACTTTGGGCTATCTGCTGTAAGTCTGCTGCGGCAATTATTTGATATTCTTATTATTTTCAAAGTGGCGCCATTTTGATTATTTGTGTGAAATTTCATCAAAAATTTTGAAAAATTTAAAATCATCATAAAACTTACATTACTTGAGGAAAATTGATACAATCTTCTAGAAAACACTTGATTTATGAAGGTCTACAATATGATGGAAAGCAGAAATCTGTAGCTCTTCTGGTTAATGATTTAGACATTTTATGATGTCACAACCTCAAAATTGATAGATGCTGCCATTTTGAAACTAATCAAGATGTTAAAAAAATTTCCATGGCAGATTTACAGCAAATCACCTGAAGATCCTTTCAAGCAATATAATTCACAGAAAAATGAACAGAATCTTACACTCATCTTTGTAGATATGAGCTCTGTGCTGTGTAAACAAGACCAAAACGGCTAATAGACCTTTTAGCTATTCTACGAAAGAGCCTGGATCGAGCAATATTTTTATACAGCTTTATAAATGAGGTTCGATATAGTAGCGTTAGAGCTTCGATCGCAATAGACCTTTTAGCTATTCCAAGAAAGAACCTGAATCGAACGATGTTATGATACATTTTGAAGAATTTTCGAATGTGCATAATAGTGGTAGAAGCTCTAACGCCACTCGATCGAACCTCGTGTATAAATCTGTATAAAAATAACGCTCGATCCAGGCTCTTTAGTAGAATAGCTAAAAGGTCTATTGTGCACATTCGAAAATTCTACAAATTGTAATGAAATATCTTTCGATCCACATTCGTTTTCGGAATAGCTAAAAGGTCTATTGCATGATTTCGTGCCGTTTTCATTGAAGTAGATGGGACCTTAGCTTTCGCACGAACTTGAAGCTCAAATGCTCTTAACCCCTTGAATATTCAGCGAAGTACGTATTTAGAACAACCTTAGCAATGAGGCAAAAAGAGCAAGCACATTTTTGGCTTTCAAGTGCAAATCATGAAAACAGTCCTTACTATGACGCCACTAATGGCAGCATGTATCAGTTTTAGGTCAAATTTCAATTTTCTTTTCCATTAACGTATTTTGAAGGGTCTGTTAAAGGCAGTCTGTCCCCTTCGAAGAATGAAAATAAACTCGATAAGGATTTCTATTGTACACTCCACAAGTATGTGCTAATTCGCTTCATCCAAAGAAATCAAGGTCATAGAGACTCAGTGATGCATGAATTTCACTCCAACGTAAATAAGGTAAATAAAGCCGTTGCTACGGTCAGAACAATAGGGGACAGACTGCCTTTAAATCATTTAATTATGTAATTAGTAACTATTGTGATTAGGTTTTTAACAGGGCAGTTTGTAAGGGAGCTGCGATAAAGAATGGAACAGAAGGGGGCGGAAGGGATTTCAAAATTTACCGTAAATTATGTAGCCCAATGCAAGAAACGAGAACTGTTTACGTAGACTGATGACATACGGCTAAGTTTTCTCTCCATTGAATTGAATCGTTATTTACTGTTATAGTCATTCCGCTAAAACTTCGTTGAAGCGGAATGTGTATAGTGGGGGTATCGTTGGGGTAAATGGAGCGAAAACAAGGACGAATGTAATAAGTCTACTGTTTACTTAGCCTTTAAATGCCTGCAAAAATAATTTAGACACTTCTATACTTTACAGTTCAATTTTCTTCCTGTGCATCATGCTCTCAATACTGACTTTATGGGACTTCTAGTGTAACGTTTCAAGAAGGTAGGGAAGGGCTTGAAAATAACACTGTATTAGAATTGAGATGGAGAACAATGCCAATGATCAAGAGAGCAGCAAAAATGATGCTGAAAGTCTTTAAAACAATTGTAAAATATTGTAAGCAAATGCCTTCATGGCCCGTGCTTATCACTTGAAATATTTTGCTAGCCCAACATTTTTCATCCAATAGTTTTGCTGACCCTGTCAAATTCCTTCCGCCCCCTCTGTTACATATTTTATGGCAGCTCCCTAAATACACCCCCCCCCCAGTACTGACCCCGCCGGACATTAAAAGTACAGCGGGGAAATTATGAAACTATACACTTTCAGCGGGGATTGAAAATATTGTGACGGGGAAATGAAACCTTTTGGCTATCATCTGTGATGGAACTTGTATATTTTTTGATGGGGAAACATAAATTTCGACGGGGAAGCAACGGAAACAAGGCGGGGAGAGTGCTGAGAACTCAGACTTGGCGGGGAAACGCATTTTCCTGGCGGGTCTTCCTTTTACCTTGGCGGGGCAGCGTTTCAGCGGGGTCATTACTGGGGAGGGGGGTGTCTAAATCAATTTGTTATTTTAGACTTTTCCTTGTATAAAGAATTTAAAGTGAAATGAAATGAAATATGACCCTAAACACTGGTATTCACTGATTTAGTACCTTAAATTCTTTATTCAGATACAAATTGAAGAAGAAAAGATACATCTCGAAAAGCTCGAAGGTTTGGCAGTGGATGCTGAAGAAAACAAAGGCAAGCACAAAGCGGTATTAGAGGCAGCTATGGATGCCAAAAGACTGGTCGTAGAGGATTCTGGACCCGGCCTAAATGCAGCTGATGCTATCCGGAATCTTGGAGCGCTAAATGACTGGATCAGCATTGACAGTGTTTGTTATAACACGTCGTTAGAGGAGGCTGCAACTGGATGCATGTATTTCCACATAAGAGGTAAGAAAAAGGTTGCACTTAAGCCCTGTATATATGAGGATAAACACCTCACTTACCAGACCCGGGGCAGTCAAGCGATTACCAAAGATTCTCCAGAAATTGCCAAAGATTTTCCATTTCTCTAGCTAGAAAAACTTGTATCTTTATTTTGATGTGGTTTGGGATGAAAACTGTGCCGAATTTGTGCATTTGACTGGTAAAATTGTATGCTTAATCTGCAAAATATGGGGTGAAAAAAGAAGTGAAAAGCTATCATTCGTATCCATGTCATTTAATGTTGTGAATAACCCCCCTTCCCTGATAAGCCCCCTCTCTATTAGGTCCCCCTCTTGTGTGTCTGAAATTAAGTGAGCCCCCGGGTGGCTTAATAGAGCTTTTACGGTAAGCAAACATCATCTTCCTTGAATTGAATATTGACAGATACAATTCAAAATATATTTTGTGTCACAGTTATACAGCTTACGTCCGAGCAGTTGATCCACAGTACATGAATTTGTAATTAGAAATTTTACCCTGATTTGTATGTTTAGAACATCTGAAAAGAAACTCATCAGACCTGAAATTGAAGGAGTTGTCTCTTATATGCGGAACATTGCTGTATCCACTTTAATTTTGCACTTTTGGACAACAAAGAAAGTTCTTCTTTGGAGAAAGCATTTTTGACTTGCAGTTGCAACAGATAAGGAGCCACTTGTCAGATTGGCTGAAGCAACGTTTTGAACTCTAAGTTCAGGCATATCCAATGCACCCAAGCAACCTGCCGTATCAAGAAAGAGACAGAAGAGTGTACAGCTCTTCCACAGTAACCACGCAAGATGGAACAAGGTTTTTTTTGGGACACTCAGTAACTTCGTGTTGATCTGAAGTAGCTTTCTGGGTGTTGTGAAAAATTTCTAGATTTTCCTTTCTGTCTCCTTTCAGGTTCTTTCTACAAAGGCTCAAAAAGTACTGTCTCAGTCGGCAGTTGTCTCAAAGAAGAGCTTGTGAATGAATTATCCGAATCACTCGCCAATTACATGTTCCCTGGCATCGTTGATACGTCATCTGATGACGTCACAGATGTACAAGCTGATTTCGAGAAATCTCAACAGAATGTCCCTGTAGTTCCTGCTATAGAGATGAACGATGGCGGAGAGAATTCTGCAGAGGGGGAACAGACAAACGTGGAAGTGGGACCAAAGTCTGCAGAGGGGGAACAGAAGCCTGGAGTAGGAGGCCAAAGCCCTGGAGGTGTGCAGCAAAAGACTGGTGAAACCGAACAGAAATCTGGGGAGGGAGCAGAGAAAAGTGGGGAAGTACTAGAACAAGATGCTTTATACCAAAGAAGACGGAGAGCCGTTCAGGCCACGGACGAGAAGAATAAAATACAAAAAAGATCTAGGATAGGGTTCCTTAAAGGGCAAAAGTCACTGATGGATAATCCATTTTGGGATATCAAAATGAACACACAAGACTCCATAAAATCGCGATCTAGGATTCCAGCACATCCTGTAAAGAAACAAATTATGAATGGGATGCTGCATAAAAGATGGAGAATCCCTGGTAAGTAAGCTGTTTTAAATCTCATTTAGGTTTACTCAAGATTTCCACCGACTTACTCTATTCACTTGGAAATCGAAACGTTCGAAATGATTTTGTGCCAAACTAAAAGCAAAACTTTGTCAAGCATTGCAAATCCAGTGTAAAGGGGACAAGATACTCGTGTGGTAGGCTGTATTTTAGTCTATTTTTCTTTGTTTCTTTTGTTTATGGCAGCAGCCTCATCATGAAATGTCACCTCTCCCCCGAGATATTTCTACAATAATATATGTACCTATGGCTTTGATGACAAATGTTTTCTTGTGATGATTAAAAATTCATAGAAATTTTTGAAGAAGAGAATCAAGCAATTCCTGTCCTATATTTCTCGTCAAACAATGTTTGAGAGTGCAACAAGACAACGCGATTCTCCATAAGCAATCTCACATGTTTTGAAAACGATGTTTGTTCGCTTCTTTCCTTGCTCATGCAGATGGAATACGCGATGCACAATGTCACAGAGCTTTATCTAAACCAGATTAATGCCCAACCAATGAAATGGATGTACGGATACAGTGTAAACGGGGTCTTATAAAGTGGACAAAATATCCAAACGTTAGTCTTTCGTAGTTAAGAGCAAAATGATAGAACAGGCTAACAACTTAATAGCCAGAAACATCTCTCCGGAGTACGAAGAAAATATTAGATATCTTTCATGCATATCCTTGGACTTTAGAGATTACGAAATAGCAATATTATTTTGATCTGCCGTCTCGAAATCTTTTTATATGACCAGAAAGAACCCGAGGCAGTTTCTAAAATTGCAGAATAATGCTTAGGCCCTTCTGACTAAATGCCACATTTAGGCACATAATTCTGCAATCTTCAGTGAATCCCCGCATATATAGCCTGCACGCAGACCTCCATAATAGTTCAGACTGCACGCAGGCTACGCATATAAGAACCTACGCTTTTGAGAGGTATGCTGAAATAGCTACTTATTTCAAAGGTACTAACACTAATGTTAAGGTAAAGAGGTTCTTATTTGAAGGATGCCTCGTGTAGGCCCTTTAGAGCCTCACAAATGATGTCCAGCCCTATTATTTTTTGGAAGGGTTTTTTATGGACTTTATATCTAATTGGGGAGGAGAATCAAACTTTAACAGCCAATTGGAGCGAAAATGAAGTCCATAACCCTTGGAGAAGTCCAGATGTTAGTATTAGAGAGCTTCGTAATACTAATACAGACCTCAAGCTAACTCGCCTTAAAACTTGCAGTGGTCAACTGTGTTTTGCTTACAGAGGGCACAATTATGGAACAACCTTAGCGCTGAAGTCAAGAAAGCTCCCACCTTGAGTCGAATCAAATCTGCTTATGAAAATAGCAAGTAATCTTCTCGTTTAACTTGTTAATACATAGTTCTTTCCTTTTCCACCTTTCTCTTGCTTTTAGAATTGTTATGATTAGAAATGTTAAGTTTATTGTATTTATTTTAACAGGGCAGTTTGTAATTCAGTTTTATTTTAAGCTGTAACGAAACCCTGTATAAAGAAAATAAAATCAAATCAATCAAATCAAATCAATAGCAGCAATCAAAAATCAACTTTGCTACGCCGGCAGTAAGAACCTATCTTTCATCAAACTGAAATAGGATTTTAATTGCAAGGTACATAATTTAGGAAAAACAGCCTCTAGGTTCTTATTTTGGTAGGTTCTTGTATGCGGGGATTTACTGTAACCAGGAAATCAGCTGAAATTCAAAAATGAAAGCACTTCACTTATCTATGAAGCCGGACATTCCCAAAGGTAGATTCAGCTTACCAATACATTGTTACATTTCAGAAAACGCTGCTGGCCGTTGCCACATTTTTCATCAGTTGATTGACATCTGCAAAGACATGGCTGATACTGTGATTCAGATGGACAAATCATTGACTTCCACCATAAAGAAATACAAAAAAGAGAAGACTCTTGTTTCTGCAAAAGCTTCATCATCATTAGAGTATCTAAACGATGCTGCAAAGAAAATTGAACTGAATGATACATCATTATCTGCTGTAGATCAAACGTTACAAGTAGTGAACCAAGGTACACCTTTTGTTACTTTAAAGGCACACTGTCGTGGCGCTGATTGGGTAGACAAGACAATCAAGAAGAAAAGGATTTGGCAAGGTTGAGTAATTTCGCTGTACAGTGAAATTCACGAAGATGATAATGATCTGATTCCCTTTATTCTCGAAACAAAGGATGATCAAAGAACAAAATGGCTTGGTAATTACTCAAAAGACCAGAGATTTGTTATTGATTTCATTATCACAACTAGCCAATCACAACCACGACAGTTTGCCTTTAAAGGGTGACGTGCATAATTTCTGTACCCGGGATGGGTTAGAATTGATTTTGGTATGAAAGCTATTCGAAGATAACTGGGGGGGGGGGTGTGGTATGAATCAGTTTTGTAGGTTGTTGTGGGGGTATGAAATTCTTCAAGATAAATTCTTGAGAAAATCATTTCAGTGAGATGAAAAGGCCTATGGATTATCATATCTTCGCACAACCAACACTTGTTAGTTAATAACGATCTTTAAATTTTCCTTTTTATTTTGACAAAGTTTTAGCTCATCGGCCTTTGATAAGAGAATATCGTAAGACGGTATGATTAGGTATTTGAAATTATTTGTCTAAGGAGGAGCCTTCTAATAGACAACTAATCAAGAGAGAACCCCCCCCCCTCCCCATCTAAAACTAACAAGAGCAACAATAATCCTTTTGCAAAAAAACAAAAAAGAAACCATGAAGCATCCAAAAATAATTTACTTTTGAATGAATGAGAAATCTGCAAATCTCGATAAACACTAAATTACGCTTCAGGTAGAATGAGTAGTGCAGAATGAGTAGTGCTCCGGTGAGCGGTTGTACTCCCCATCTCTTAGCAGTGGAATAGCATTTGCATGGCTGGCTAGTGAAAAATTCTCGTCTTCTTGTTTCTATAGCCTTTCTAACCTCCTAAAAGTAGCTCAGATCCTCTGGGCTCTGGGACGAAGGCTACCTAAAAGTTGCATGTTTGTGTTCAGCTTCTATCTCTTCTATTCCCAGTTTCAATCAATTTTCTTCAAAATTACATTCAGGTATCGATATTTGGGCATCGAAATGCGAAAAAGAACTCAACTGGCAGAATTCAGTCGGCGTACAAAACTGGCTAACATCAATGGACCTCAGGATCCAAGAACTCGGTGGATTTGGTGTCTATCGTTTCTTAGAAAATTTGTTTCATGCTTTTGAGGCATTGTTCGAAGCAGCCACGTATTCAGATGATAATGCAGATGAAGCCCTGACATTGCTGCAAAGAATTAGAAAAATATCAACGGTGAGTAATATGAAAGTTTTGTACCTAGAAAAAGGATGCAGAATTGTTGGCCAGCTTTTACTGAGTTGTTCGAATTATGATCCTACAATTCTTCAAAATTTACGGAATTATGGGTACAAATTTTACGGGAAAAATTACACTTTCTCATGGTCAGATGATAGGTCAAGATAGAAACTACGGTTCTGCTTCATATATTTAAAGGATAAACTTATTGATGCCATAAGCTAAGAATGACCACGGGCATTTTGTACATCTTTTCCTCTTAATTGAATCATTTTCAAGGCTCATGAAAGTTGTGCTGGGTGTTCCAAAAATCTTGTATCCTGCGTTCATGGTTGTTGCGATAGAGTTGTACGTGTGCTGCAAATTGTACAGGGTGTCTCAAAAAAATTGTTCGACGTTTGATTAAATATTGGAAAATAACGATAACATGAATTGGCTCATAGTAAAATAACCCTGTCCTTAAGATAATGAAATAATTTTGGAGCCCAGAATTTTGCAAATCGGTTGAAAATTCACCGAATTGTGAGCTTTCGAGGATCAAAAATTTGCGATAGCTGAAACCAGAGACTGCCAGATTACATGCCATGCAAAATGCTCGAAGACCAAGGTAAAAGAAGTTAATTCAGTGTTTAACCTCTTGTTGATATCAGAGCAAGTTAAAATTCCAATGTACGTCAATTCTTGCAATCATTTCCAAAATTAGCTAAAAACTGCATATGTCCAAAAACGGTTGTTCAAAGCATAATCGTCGGGAGATTGAATCTGTTTTCTCAAAGCATCCATATGCTTGAAAGTTAGGTTATCGAAAACCTGTTCAAATCCTATTTGGATGGCCTATGGGATTTTTACAAAAAATGCCATTTCAAGGCCTCTGGTTTCAGCTTTCTCAAAAAGTTCAACTTCAAAGACTTGTGACTCCCTGAATTTGTAGCGGATTTGCAAGATTCTTGTGTGAAAAATTAATTTAAAATATCAGGAAAAGGGTTATTTAACCAAGTGTCCGTTAAAACATATCGTTATATTTTAGTATTTTATCAAATGTCGAACAATTTTGAGTCACCCTGTAGGTTCTTATACGCGGGATTTTACAGTATTTGTTTGATTTTGGCATTTTTGGAGAATGAAGAAAGTGCTGTTTTTGAAGAAAAAGATCACCTTTTTTACCTTCTTGTACAACAAGTCAGAAGCCACTTGTCAGATTGGCTACAGCAAGGTCTCAAACTGTATGTTGAAGCCTGTCCTTTGCAACTTTATCAAAGCATAAAACAACAAAAGTACTAAGGTCCACCGCAGCAGCCACACAACTAGGGCACAATTTTTTGGGATGTTCTGTATTTTCTCCAAACTTCAGTCACTGTTACTCATTGCATCACCCTCTTTATCTCTTTCAGGGTTTTGATAGAGTCTTCAGAGAAAAGCTGTCTGTCCGAACGAGTCAAAGTTTTGCAAAGGAGATCCTTCATCACTTATCAGAACTGAAACATGAAACATTGTTCTGCACTTAACAAACAATCGACTAAGGAGTTGCTTGAAGATTTGACTTGCAAGTAATAAGTCTATGAAGGAGATGCTGCACAAATGTGCAACGTTTGCAACGCTTCTTGACCAGAGCCGTTGCGAGGTCCAGGGTTATCAAGGGATTCTTGAAAATGAATTGGATTGCAGAAATTAAATTGGAAAGTGACATGCAGGATAAGCGAGGCCCGATACTGATTGCCTTTGTGGAACTGAGAATCACCCCTCAAAAGACACTTAACTACACTGCTTGGGAAAATTGATGCATTTGCTATGACACCCCATGAACTGATATGCTCCAAGACACCCTTGTCTATGTGCTCCGCCATATTCCTTCTTGGTAGTTTCTCCTGTGAAAAACAGAAGGCAAAATCTGTTCTGGACGGGGCTTCAGGCTCTCGTGTAGAAATTTAAAGAAAGCAGTGAACCTTTTCCAGTCTACACCATGCCTATTTGAATGAAAATGCGACTCCAAATTACTGCATGAAAGATAAAACACAAGTTGCTGCTTTGCAGCTAAAAATTTAATGAAACACATTTGATACTGTGAACTTGGTACTGTTGTTTATACTAAATAATAAGGTACTTGGAGAGAACGGACGCAAAAAATCAGACAGATTTTTCAGCGCACTGAGGCCTTTCAAACTTGTGTTATCATCAGAGTGTGACTAACTGTGAAACATGAATGTTCAAGTCGAGAAGCATTTCACTAACCAAAATAGCGTACGAGATTTCCGAAATCCGTAACATTTTTACCTGGATTTCCGGATTTCTTCACGGACTTTTCAAGGATTTCCGGATTTCGAAAGATCTCCTAAGGATTTTCACAGTTTTCAAAGGTGTTTAAAAGGTGTTAGATTATTGTAAATGTTTCAAAAACTGATGATTTAGATATTCTTGGATCTCATGGAGATTTCCAGGGATTTCTAGATTTTCAAAGAATTCCTTGAGGATTTCTGGATTTTTCCGGATTTCTAGGTAGTGTGTACGGGATGTCCGAAGTGAAATGCCCCTCGATTCAAGTCATAGTCGAAAGAAAGCTCTCCTCGCAAAGCTCCCTGAATTGTCAAACAATCGCCAAAGATCTTGTTTACAGCTCCGACTGCAAACCTTACTTGATGTAAATATTTCACATTTTATTGTAGAAAGTATAGAGGTTACTTTTGAAACAAATTCATCATTGTTTATCTTTGTATCTTCTTTGCCGTGCTTTAGATTAATCCTGCCTACATGCGTTCGCAAAAACAAAATTATTGAATTTATCGCGTGAGCCAAAGATGGGATTATTTCGTTATGCGTGCGAGAATTTATGGTGACTTAAGTTGGCCTGTTTTCGCAACGGATCCGTAATTATTCTGCAGTTATGGCCTAGAATGATAGGATAAAGGTGAGTCAAACGGGAAAAACATCCTATTTAGAAGTTTCACTTTAATCTAGATTGATATGTGAGTTACTTTGTTGACAATGCTTTGTAGGGAGACTGGGGAGAAGTACGAAATTTCATAAACAGGCGCGACTTATACCCCCATTCACACTTGCAAGTTAAACCAGCTTAGAAATAACCCAGGTTATTAAATAGGGCCTTTCGATTGGTCATTCCAAAAAATCAAATCCTGTCGATTGGTTGAAATCTAACTTGTTTTTATCAGTCGATGCGTCTTTTCAGTGATAACTTTCTCAAGTTACCGTAAAAGCTCTATTAAGCCCCCGGAGGGGGGCTTATTTAATTTCGGACCTTCCAGAGGGGGTCTTAATAGAGAGGGGGTGGCTTATTAAAAAATCAAGTGACAAAGATATATTTGGTAGCTTTTCAGCTCATTTATCTCATATTTTGCAGAATCAACATTCAATTTGATGACTCAAATCCATAAATTCGACACAGTTTTTATCCCAAACCATACTAGAATTTACTGTGCAAGATTGTGTAGCTGAATAAATGGACAATATTTGGTAAATTCTGGAAGTTTGTATAAGTGGCAGGGGGGCTTAATAGAGACGAGGGCTCATTTCAAATTTTGACTCGTTGGGGCAACCTCATCCCCAGGGCCTTTTGTCATATTGGGACGTCCCCGTCCCCGTCCCCGTTTCAATATGACAAAAGGCCCTGGGGACGAGGTTGTCGTAGGGGAGGGGCTTGTTAGAAGAAGAAGAAGAAGAAGAAGAAGAAGAAAGGGAGGGGGCTTATTAGAGAGGGGGTTTATTAGAGAGGGAGGGGGTCTTAATAGGGAGGGGGCTTAAGAGAGGGGGGCTTATTAGAGAGGAGCGCTTAATAGAGCTTTTACGGTAGAGCTTTTACGGTATACATGGTGTAATTTAAGCACTGAACAAACCAGAGGAAGTATGCTTTAGATTCATACGCTACAAAAGAAGTTCTCCGTTATACTCAAATTTCGTCAATTTTTGTTGACTCCGTTTCCTACGAAGAGTTTGTCAAATGACAAGCATAAATCTGCAACTGCAGCGAGGCTGTGATGTCACGAATTTTGTTTTAGAACGCGACATCGTACTGCTAGAAGCCTCTGGCTCGCTCTTTCCTGCAAATTCGAGCTTCAGCATGACGAAAGATCTCGGTTTTCTACCTCAGACAGGCAAATCTCCTTGTCAGAAAGGCGACGTAAATAGATTACGCCATATCATGTCATCATTTCTTAGACTCGGTTTGAGCAGTGAAAAATCTATTTGGTATGATGTCAGACAAAGTGAATGGATTAACTCTGATCTCCAAGCTTATAAGAACGCTTGAGCTCAAATTGAAAAGAGGCATTCATGGGATTGGAAAATGTTATTGAATTGTACAGCATGTAGTATCGGAATTAATGGAACAGAATTCCTGGAAAGGTTGATCCAAAGATTAGACCCCCGCCCCGATAGGTACATGACTTGCAGATGGACATGGGTCTGCTGCCTAGTTTTCAGTAAGCTTACCCCTTCTAATTAGCGACAGTTGCTGTCAAAACCACTTTTATGATGAATCTTGGTGGAAAGCTACCCATTTTGTTACAATTTTTGCCAATTTCTGGCAAACCAACCCATGTTTAAGGAAAATCTGCCGAAAAATTTACTCTTGTTTAGAGAATTCTGGACCCAAAAGAGCACCCATATGAGCGGCACATTCCCGTGCCCTCAACATATTATGTAACACCCCCCCCCGGAATTAGACCATAAAAAGTTACACGCCAGATTAAAAATGCGTCAGCAGGGTAACGAGGCATGTTGCCAACATGCTTATCTGGCGTGTTATTGATGGCCTTTGATGCAGACCTGCAGGTTGCTGCATTGTTCACTTTGTATTGCATAACACGGAGACAATTCTTCACGTGGATGCTTGACCTGAACCCCAGGGGGTCTACCTTGAAGATAGCAATCTGGAGGTGCCTGCCATTGGAAACATTTCAGACACTGCCCTGTGAGAAAGTACATTTTTTCAAGAAAGTTTCCCTTCCCCCAAACCATCAATGTTTTGAACCGATCAATCATAAACATCGATCTCTTCCTTTTACAAGTCCTTGGATACTATGAGTTCACGACGGTGTTGTGGCGCAGTGGTGTAATCCTCTGACTTCGTAGCCAGAACGATCAGGTGGTGTGGGTTCGATACCTGGCAGGGTTCCACCACTTCAACGTCATGACCAGGGGTTGCGGACTCGATTACCGCATAGGTACTTCTGCTATCCCAACGCTTGGAGCTGAAACCGAATCTCACCTTCAACATCAAATCCAAGTAAAATTCTTGGGTCAGTAACTGCATTTCTTAAATGACTGTCGAAGCCTTGGCTAGGCTATCAAATTTTTAGACTTTTTCATCAGAATTTTTATCAGCATTCAGAATGTTTTCTGTATTGTCAGAAGAAATTATCTTAGCGATAATTTTCTTAAGCTGATACATAAAGGAATTTAGAAAAGAAGTGTTCTTTTTCTCGCTTCATGTTCATGCAAAACATTGGACTTGCTACAAGTCTCTCTCGCGGAAAAATTCTCCCGTTTTTGCGGCGAGAGAGACTTGTAGCAAGTCCAGCAAAACATGTTCAAATCCGTTGTAATTCATTGTGCCCTGCTGTTCACTTTAGCTCATCCTACCCTACAAAGAAACTTCGAGCCATGTTCTTTGCCGATTGTCATTGCAACATTCTTGCACATACGCACGAAATTCGCACACAGTCTGCGCAGCACATGAAAATCGTTGTAAACTGCTAAATATAATCAGGTCCAGTGGGGTGCTATAATGAGAAGATATATTTGTGTAAGGTTAACAGGGTAACAAGGCATGTTGCCAAATGCCTAATCTGTCGTGCCATGTATACCCTTTGATGCAAAGCTGCAGGGTACTGTATTGTTCATTCTGCATTGCATAACGCGTAGGTACACGTTGCTGGGATTGCTTGACCCTAAGTCGTTCGAGAGTCAAGAAAATTTGCATCGCATGAAAATCTTGCTCCCTTTCGTTCCCTAAAGCTTAGCCTGCGTGCAGAATCGACTGGCTTCTATAGAATTGAAATTAATTCGAACTGGGCATTGAGTTGAATTGGGAAATTTTCAATTCAACTAAATTGCCATTTTGTGGGTAGGTATGAAGATGAATTACAAGATTTTTAAGCCATGACCTATGACATAATACATCTTTTCAATTAACGGCCTCGTTTTGGCAATTTTTGAAAATTTCTCGATGCGAAATTTCTGACCATAGATTTGGATTCTACACCCAAAGTTTAGTCCAATTCCAAATTTTCATGTTCCTAGAGTATGCGATTTTACGATCGAATCTTCAAATTTGTTATCCTCATAGAATTAAATTTGCTAACAGTAAGATCGTGAAAATTTGCAATTAGACTAAAATTATACTGAATGTGAATATGGGGTCAGAAATTTCTTATGGTGCAAGCTAAAGAAATTTTGAAAACTTCCAAAACGAGGCCACTTTTTCGAAAAGGCGTATTTTCCCATCCTTCCTCGACAAATAGTTGAGAATCTTTTTTAGGCATTACATTTTGTTGCCAATCTAGCTAAGGGGCCGACGCTCCTCCCTTTGAGAAAAGAAGACAGAGTCATTTCTAAGGCTGGGTGTCAAGTTTGACCAAACAGTCAAAGAAATAAAAGAGCGGGATCACAAAGCTCTATTTAAGGTTTAAGGCCCCGTCCACACGTATACGTTTACGTCTGTAAACGCATACATTCTTATACGTTTACACATTGCGTCCACACGTAAACGGCGTTTCAAGTTATCCTAAACGCATACATTCGAAAACGCTTTCCAAAGTGGATACTTTTGAAAACGCTGTTTTCACGTCTCCGTGTGGACGGTCGTAAACGCATACTTTCGTAAACGGTGACGTCACAGACTTCATATTCACCAGTCATTCGCAGTTTTTATGAAAACACTGTTTTTGCGTTTTCGTGTGGACGGTCGTAAACGCATACTTTTGTAAACGATGATGTCATAGATTTCATGCTCATCATTCATTCCCATTGTTTTGGCGTTTACGTGTGGACAGGCTAAAGCGCTCCATAAACGATTAGTGGATCAGTGTGGACGGGAAACATCCTATGCGTTTACAAAACGTAAACGTATACGTGTGGACGGGGCCTAAGAGGATTTAAAAATCGTTCTTACGTCTAGTTCTATTGGGAAAAAAGCAACTTTGAGTCGCTTTTGGAAAGCATGATTTATAAAGGAATAGATTATGATGTAGACAACCACATCATGAATGAATAACATAAACGAATGGAACAATTTGCCAGCAACCATAGTCAATGCGAAGCCAGTTATAGAGTTTGAGAAATTATATGACAATTTTTGCGGCAACGAGAAGTACAGCTATGAATGCGCTTAAAAACGGACAGTAAAGGGTTTAATAGGCCAATGGCCTCCTTATCCCTCATCATATCATATTATTATTATTATTATTATTATTATTATTATTATTATTATTATTATTATTATTATTATTATTATTATTATTATTATTATTATTATTATTATTATCATCATCATTATTATTGTTATTATTATTATTATTATCATTATCATTATCACTTTGCAAAACATGCCAGTCTTTATTTAACCATAGTATGATTTAACAAGAGGTTGTTTTTTGCTATTCCGTATGAAAATGCTAGTCAAGTCTTGCATGAGCTAAAACCTTTATCAAGAACATAAGCAACCGATAAACATAGGGGATGCAATGCAACTTCAATTTGATAATTTTGAAAAATTTGTAGACTTGCTCGAATTGATACAACATAATCATTCAGATGATACACTTGAGAAAGATTCAAAAATGGCGGCATAGAAATTTCAAAACATTTCATCAGGTATAAAGTTTCATACACCCCAGAAGAAGCCAAGCCTTCATTCCTTCATTCCTTGGGCGTCTGCAAAAATTGAGTTAAATTGAGCTGAACTGGGGCGGAACAGATCACTCTTCAAATAGAAGCAGGGATGGCGCGATCGGGGGAGCTTAGGGAGCAGGAGCCCCCCCCCAAAATTCACTCTGAGCCCCGTCGGCACTGGAATTTTTGGACTTTTTCTGCACTGTCGACACTTCTGTAACCTGCTTGTCATGTTTTTAGAGAGTTTTGTTGAATTTGGGCCAATCAGAAAGGTGTGGTCCGTAAAAATTTTGCTTGCTTTGCTAGGCTCACAATCGGCATTTTGACAATTTTTGTCCTTCCCCAGCATTTCTTCCCTGGCGCCATCTCTGAGTAGAAGCAGAAAAGATTTTTATGGAAACAGAAAGGATTTTAAAGAGATTTGCCCTGGATCTTTAGCAAAAATATATATATTGTCATTAAGAATTACTATAAATTTATACTGTATGGAACCTATGTAAAATACGGAAGTTACAGATTAACAGCTGCAACAACAGCAACATGGTGCAAGTTCCCTATTGTTTTGCAATCAAACCCTGATTTGATCATATACAATCCAATTAATGCGGAGAACCAACAATTTGTGAAGTTTATCATTTGTTGGTTTTCGGATGATTGTCGTCACGTTCATTTCCCCTTGGTTATCAATGCTTTGTAGTCTACTTTGACGTATTCTCTGACCCATGCAATAGGCATGAAAGAGAAGCAAAGACAGGACATTGATTTCTTTAATAGAAGCTTTGTTTTGTCACCAGACAATGTATTTTAAAAGGATAAGTTGTAAATTTGAAAGCATCTAACCTTGGGGTCCAAGGAAGCTATGATGAAACATGAAACGTGCTTGGGTAAGTGTCGTGCGCGTATTACGAGGGTAGACAATAACATAACCAGATTGCGTAAAACGTCAGGAAGAAAGACAGTCGTCAGTTCTGAGTTGTGCTCGGAGAAGCAAGGCGTGCAAAATGTGCAGAGTATCTACGTTACGAAATGTTGAGCCACCGGCTCCGAAATATTTGAGAGGAGCCGAGCATCTGCCAAGAATTGAAGAGGCGCAAGGTGTGAGGCTGCCTCTGCCACTAATTGAAGAAGACGGAAGCGCCGACTTCACTCTCCCGTTTTTGGTGGAGACCAAACTGCCAAAGATTTCGCCGCTCGTGACGCCGATTTTGGATTTTGAGGAGACGATCGTGCTGGAAGAAAACAAGAGCGACTTGTCTGCAACTCAAATCGAAAAGAAAGAAGTCACTGAAAAAGTGGACAAATTAGACAAGTTACCAGCAGCCAGATGCCCCACTCCTTTCTTTAAGGGGAATGACACCAAGAATTTTTTGAAGAAGAGAGACGATGTTACCACTCCCCAACTAAAGATACGTGAAGCAGGGAAAGAGAATGGTCTTCAAAGGCCTAAGTTACGCAGTACACTTAGCTGTCCTGAAGTTGGTAGAACTGGCGAAAAATTTGTTGAAGCTAAGCTGATAAGGCCAACTCCACCAAAATCACCACCAAAACAGCGCTCATCAACGCCATTCACATTGAACCGAGGCCGGAAGCTTCTAGCACGGAGCCAGAGCTTGGACTCGAAAGGTCTGGGTGAAAAGTTGCAAGCATGGAGCGAGATTGAAGAGGAGAGCAGCCTTGGGACAGACAGCCCCGAAAATGCAGTAGATGTCCAGAAGGCGTCTTGTGGAACAAAAATTGGCTTGAGAAGAAAGATTGACCGGGACAAGAAAATGTTACCGGAATTTGAAGAATCGGGAAAAGCAAGTCCGGAGGGTAGCTCTTCGCCTCCGTGTAAAATCCGGATGGACAAAGATGTGTTTAACAAGTGGATCCGGGAGCAAAGAGTCTCATGAAATGAATTGGATGATTTCTCTTGGCAGTTGGACTTTGTATTTATGCTACTTATTCAAAATGACTTATTCTATTTCTTCTGCTCCAAAGCTCGCTTTATTCATGGGATTGTAGAGGAAGAATTTGCTTTTAGAATTAGTGTAGTTTTGGAATTTTGTTTCTGCGCGTCTTTGTAAAAAGCTTGAAGGATTTAGAACGTAGGCCTACTAGTCTTAGAATTTCCCGTTATTAGCACTCCCTGGTCGACTTAAGTTATCGCGTTTGAGCCAAGAAAGTTGACGAGTTTCTTGAATAATCCGTTGAAGAATCTTGTTCTTCTATGGTGACAACAGGGCAGATTTGAAACATTTCAGTCGTAATTTGTCGTGTGGAAGTTGAGCTCGTTTTCCACCAAAGATTCGTGACAGTAATTCTTCCGCCGTTTTAGTATGATATCATGGCTGTTTCCTCTACGATCAAATTTACTTGAAGTCTTATTTGGAAATTTCACTGAGGTGAGGGGTGACGAATTTTGCGAAGAATCTCCATTACAAGATTTCGAAATCTTGCTCGGTAGAAGTTTCTTTGCCATCAACTTTATTGCGAATGGAATTTTCAAGCTGAAATACAATAAAATGCTTACTATCGTTTGTATATATTTAGTGATTCGGTAGGCTTTAGAGTGCGTTCCTTGTGCGAATAGCGCTGGTTTTCTTCTATCCACAGTGGCGGTATTTTATTCCGTCACGTGCTTTTTCCTGATTTCTGGTCTAAATGATGAGCGAGCATACCAAACGAAATATTCGCGTCAAAGTTACCCTTCGACTGATATATCAACGTTTCAGTCTCGAATACACGTTTTTTTATAAGAAACTGGTTTATAAGAAACTAGTACTAAGAAGACCAAAATTTTAAGAAACTCTAGTACTATGTCTGAGAAGTACTAAGAAACTTTTCAAAGTTAAAAGCATGGATTTCATAGCGAATAGATCATTGAACCTTCATTCTTGAGCAATATTATCTAACCATTTGTGTTTTCCACATAACAGAACACTGTTTATTCCTTTATGATGTTTTAAATACCAAGAAGCATATCTGCCGCAGTGTTAGCGACCACATTGCTAATTCCGCATTCAGAAAAATAAGAAACCAATTACGAAACTTTTAGTACTAAAATCGACAAAATTTCATGTGAAATTAAGAATCTTTTAGTTCTATGGCCTGATCCTAGTTTCTTTTAAAAAAACGTGTATCGGCCTCATGCTTCTTATACCACAGCGCGCCAACTGTTCAACCTTCATTTGACTGACGTGGTAACTACTTAACTACTCTTTCTCAAACAAACGGCTGATTCGCTGCGAAGAACGCACCTAAATATCTTCTTTGGTTTAGATCTTAGATTTCGTTAGAAATAAAGTAATCGCCTGTTTCAAGCAGGCCCGCCGAGAGGGGAACCAAAAGGGGAATTTGCGGCGGGGTCTAGGGGGTTTCGCAAAATGAGATACTGGCTTGTCTTCTGCCTGCTTCGCTCGCAGGGTGCCTCATTTCGCAGTCTTTTCCATGGGCATCCAAATCCTCTCGGCGGCCCTGGTTTCAAGGGTTTTGAAGGTTTTGCAAAGTATTATGAAGTATTGATAATTAGCAACTAAAATGAAATTGAAGTTGTTAATGGAACCAAGATAAAATGAAATGAAGATGGATTTTGTTATAGCTACATGTATTTTTCATAAGAAGCACAGTCCAGGAAAAGGTCAATCTTCGACATTTTATCAAATCAAAATGACCAGATTTTTCGATTTCCTCGAGTCGCATATAACCATACATTTTCACCCAGTTGCTGTTGCCAAAATAGCCCAAAATCTTCCTCGGTTTGTTTTAAAAATCAAAAACCTTCTTAACAAAACGTAACGTTCCTCCTGCTCGCAGTCGTGTCCAGCCGTAAATACCTAGAGGGAGGTTCTCATACATTTTCTGTACGTAGACGTGCTTGTGATAGAGGTACCATTTTTTTAGGATTTTGACTCCGAGACAGGGTATCATGTTTGTAAAAATCGGCTCCACAACAGGGCCCATATTGTCATCTTGGACTCCCAAGCGTTGTTGTAGGCCATTTGCACTCCGTGAATATGATTTAAAGCACTTGAATAGCAATGTTTCCATTTCCGATAGATTTCTTACAAGTTCCCAAGGCATGGCTCAATTTCGTCAGAAGAAAGTCAAGGGCAGGGTATAGTTTAAGAACGATTTGCTGCGGGACAGGGTACCATTTTCAGGAATCTGACTCCAAGACAGGGTAGCTCTTCATACTTTCCAGCGGCACTTCCCTGCATGTTCATACATCAAGTAACCCCTCCCCCATCCTGGGTGTGAATATTTCTAGACTCAGATAAATAGTGCTTCCAAGAAGCTCAACCTTCATATCGATAAAAAATAACGGTACGGGGAACTTTGTTTTTCAGCAACTCTTTATTTCAGTCATATTCAGTCGAGGAAATCCTTGGCAACTTTTTACTTTTCAGTGGGTTCCTGTATCAGAGTCAGGAGATATTTGAGTGATGGCCAAAAATCGCCAGAGATTCAAAAATCTTCGTTCTGAAATGTCCACGAGGGCACAGTGAACATGAAGATTTTATAGAGCTTGTGAACAAAGACGTAGGAATAGGGGGCACTTGGGGTGTATGCCCCCTAAGATTTTGAAATAAACAAGGAAGTGTCCTCTTCGTTTTTAGAAAATGACCCGTTTTTATTAAGGAAAAGTGCCCTCGAAGTGTCAAGCCTCCCCAAAATTTGAGGTGCTTCTTACGTCCCTGCTCGTGAAAATCATATATTGAAACTTTGAGTACTTATAAACGATTATTACAAAAAACCCTCAGTACAGGCTTAAATTGTTGTTTTCTTATGAAAAAATGCGTGATTTGGAATGAAATTTAAAGTTATTGATGAAACATAGATGGATTTTGTTGTAGAAAATGTTTGGCCGAGCACACTGGATTTGTCGTATGATATACTGGATTTGTCGTATGATATACTGGATTTGTCGTATGATATACTGGATTTGTCGTATGATATACTGGATTTGTCGTATGATATACTGGATTTGTCGTATGATATACTGGATTTGTCGCATGATATACTGGATTTGTCGTTTGATATACTGGATTTGTCGTTTGAATAAGAAACTTGAATACTGTGTATTTTCACTTATTTCTCTGCCTTTTATGTTATCTATGGATAAAATGGGATAAAACTGAAATCTTTGGCATTTGTAAAGTTGGTATAATGTCAAAGTCCAGATGTTGTAAACCCTCCACAACCCAGCGAGTTTACGACTCGGGGGTTATCTCGACTTATCATTGGACGGGGACGTGCCATTTTGCCCGAAAAATTTGTACCCATAATTCCGTAAATTCTGGTGGATTTTAGGGTCACAATTCCGTAAATCGAATGAAAATCTGGGCCATAGTTCTGGAAATTATGAAAAATCCCATGAAAAGGATAGCCATAATTCTGTTAAATGCCTAAAAATTGTGAAAATGATACCCATAATTCCGTAACGATTTGAAAAGTACCCTTAAAAATGGCACGTCCCCAGGTTTATGTCTGGTTCCACGAAAACGGCTTTGCCTGTGAAATGAAGTTTACTTTTTGTGAGGAGTTTTGATCTATTTTGGAGCATTTATTTTCACATGAAGCCCGACTATCAGTGCGCGTTTCGTTTTATGGCTTCGTTTTACATTTTATGAAATACACGTATTTCTTTGTAAGAAACTGCTTATAACATAAGAAACTCAACTCTCAAATCGCCAAAAAATTAAGCAACTCCAGCACCGGGAAAATATAACTTGAAACACTCAATGCCTGGGGGATCTATGTTGTTGCTTGGGATTTGGCAACCAAATTTGGCACAAAGGTTTTTCATTATATAAACAATGAATTTTTAAAACATTGGTTTAATTAGCATTGTTGTTTTTGTTGCTAGAGCATAATTGATAGTATGACGTCTTGTGGCGTCATAAAAATGAAAATGTGTTCAGGTCGTAAAACTTTATTTTTTATGTAGAAATGAAATATATGGATCAAAATAGATGTAAATTCATAGTTACGACTTAGTTGGACTAATTAAAAAGGATTAAGAGAGATACAATGTATATCTTTTTCACAGATTCAATTTGTGATTGTTTGCAAGGACATTCAAATGGTGGGGCAAGTCTGACTCAAGCCCCGGGGTGTACTCCCATTGTGGTCTGACAGGGGTTCCAGTTGGGGCTAGAGGGCCAAAGCAAAAGTTTTGAAAAACACTCTCAAATGGTAGTATCTTCGTACAATAAAACTTCTCAAATGGTAGTTGACAAACCTGAAACTGGGTCATTTGGTAGCATTTGGAAATGAACATTTCTACGATTTTTCATAATTTCTTATTGGAAAACTGATGGAACAAAGCAAGAAACCTTCAAAATTTATGTTGTAATGACTAAATTGGCTTGCGGAGGAACGTACCTGGTTGAGAAATTATAACTGACTAGGAATCTTAGAACACCCCCAATTGGGAGTTTGTGGTTGTCAAATAGGGCCATTTGGTATAGTTATTTGGTAACGCCTTCAAACCGGCGCTCTCTGCTTCAAACCACCTGGACCCTCGAACACAGTCTGTCTAGCTTTAACGTTCTTCAGGTAGGTTTTTTGATCAAGAGTATTAAAGTAAATGAACAAAGATGTATCGATTTAGTCTAAACATAACACAAAGGAATGACAATCGCCACTTATCTTCATATTCTTTGCATCGATCAAGGACGTCAAGTACAAAAGGCTATATTTAGACAAACCCAGTTCCCCTAGCTAATCTACTTTTAACTCAGTTGAAAGCAGATCAAATATAGTAGCTTTGTTACCTGAAGGGGACAGGGATGATCTAAATATAGCCTGTAATGTCTGGTGTTCCAGGTGAAAACAAAAGAAACAAAAGTGGGGCACTTTATTCTTTTGTGTTGTGTTAAGACCCGATCGTTCTATTGCCGTTCATTTGCTTGTCTATAAATGGAACAAAGAAAAACTCGGACACAACATTGTTTCTCATGCACAGCTTTTCAAGTCATATATTTTTTTGAATATTTCCTCTTTGCAAAAATGCAAGATTTTTAACTTTGTACAAGCCCTTTAACACCTTACCTGACATTGCGTTTCAGTTATTTCCAGAATGCCGACAGCTAAAGTGATTTTATAAGGACATTCAACCATAATATAAAAGATAGGATGTAATCTTTATCATCGTTGATTGGTTTTGTCATTTAACTACTTCAATGGGTGTGGTGCATGAGAGTCAGCACGCCAGCGTGTCTTGACAAAGCTTCTGAAGTGAAGACCTACAGCAAAGCAAACCATAGTCGGAAGGTATCAATCAATTCATTGCTAACTTTTGCCTCATTCCACAATGCTGACAGGAGAATTATTTGAAATTGATGACGTTTGCATTGCTTCAGCGTCAGCATAGCAATGAGGTTTACAGCCAGAATTTACAGCCAAATTACAGCCCGAATGCAAAAGTACGGCTATTTATTAAGTCTTGTTATTGACATCTCAAGCCTTTTCCCTATTCACTTGTTCACACTGAATGACGTAACAACAGGGCCTCGGTGATCAGCTTGTATCCAAAGTGTATCCAAAACATCTCACTGCGAAGTTCACTGTTTTGGCAAATCAATTTCTACATGTTTTGCTCAGGAATCTTTCTCTTTTTGAAAACTTGTTTAATCTTTCTTATGTTAATCCTATTATCAGATCTAATACAGTCAGAATTAGGTACTTTTTCAAGGCCTTGTACAGCCAAATCATTATTTGGGTTGGCTCTGCAATCCCTGTGTAACCTTTTCACAAAAACCTCACAGTGCTCCTCTTACAGTCTCCGTAATACTGAGACAGATCTTAGGCTTCCTCTCAAGAAAAGTTCAAATGGCCAAAAATCCTTTTCTTATAGAGGCGCGAAGCTGTAGAATAGCCTCTCAGCTGAGTCTAAGCAGGCATCCTCTCTAAATTGTTTTAAACAAACGATTTAGGACATTTTTCTTTTGTAAATAGTCGATTTTGTAAATAGGATTTAGGTTGTAAGTAGGTTTTTAGTTATATTTTGATAGTTTTAATATTCATTTTAGTAATTAAGTTTTAGTTTAATTTTATTTTATGGGAGGGTCCCTTGAAAACCGACATCAGTGTCGAAGGGCTACCCCCCGTATATAAATAAATGAAATGAAATGAAAGGGCTGTAGGAAGCATTTTAAATTTGGGGGCAGGACACTTCAAGGACACTTTTTCGTCGAGCAGAAAGGACACTTGTTGTTTTTTGCAAGAGCTTTGGATTGGTACCCCCGGTGGCCCCAGTTTCTACGTCTCTGTCCCTAAATTAGAGAGTGATCTAGAGATGCATAAAGTATGTCCCATCTAGTCAAGTCCTCACCATAAGCCCCCCCCCCCCAAACCAAGGAGCAAATGTTGTTCAGAGGAGGTTAGTTACGTAATCTTTTTAGACTTGTTCCCAGACCCCAAGTGGCCTAAATCAAGATGTCATCGTAAAAAGAGCGCGAATATTTATGACTCTTGGAGTAAATGTGGAATGTGAAAATCTCATCAACTCTGATCCACAGAATTACCTGCAAGAGTTCCCTCCTTCAAACTGATGATCACAGAGCTTCGAGGCAAAGATTCATGTTTGTAGAAATCGCAATCGGGCGATGGAGATGAGATCAAAGCCGACAAAAGTATTCTGACGCTGCAATATTGAATATTTACTGTAGGTTCTTTCATGATGATGATGACATCGTCATGGGCCATCAGCGCCTAGCTAATTTTTTGGCCAAAGTTTGACTTCATTTGTAGCTGGTTCCTCTGGTAGAAGACGCTGGACCATAGCATAATATTACGAGGAGAAGGTGATAAGCAATGACTGACAAGAATGAAGAACAAAGAATGGAAGTTTCGGGTGAGGACTGAGGAACTGCCTTATTCTTCTTGTGCAGTTTTTTACCTTCATTCAGTTCATCTTGATTTATTAAGGACTATCAAATTTTGATTTCCGTACTTTTTAATGGCATTTGGCCATTGTAATTGGGACCGCCACCACACGCTCTTCCCCATTAGCGGCCATATTTCTGCCAAAAAAGTTTCTTGCATCAGTGGCCAAATTTCTCCACCTCATCAGTAAGACTTTTGAGTGAGAGAGAGCAGCAAATATGATACAGGTATCTTTAATGGAACTTACTGGACTTCTGAAAATACACCATATCTGGAGGTCTGGAGGTATAGTAAAACTCTTCTGTTTTACATTCTATGAATTGTTTGCAAAGTCTTTTATCCTTCTTCCTCTATTTCAAGAAATTCCTGTATGACTAGGGTGCATTCCATGAGGCCCCCCATTTTTGTATGTGAAGCGTTATTTGGCTAATTTAGGCGCGTGATTTCGTGATTTTGATATTTTCAACTCGTGAATTCGTGATCGAAGACTCTGTCGTGCAGCGTGATTTGCCAAAAATTTGATCGTTATTTCGTGAAATGGACTCTTAAAGCGCGTGATTGCGCCTTCAAATTTCACAAAGAAATTTTGTTTTCCGTCATTCTGGAGGGTGTAGTGTCAAAAAATTTCATACTCCATTCCCCATTCTTACTCCATTCCCTGGCAATCTACCCCAAATAAAGATATTTGTCTCCTAGAAAGTCTTGGATAAAAATAGCATTGATCTTTCATGAAGAATTTCTGAGTTACCTAAAAACAATACATGGTACTACTCAAATTGCCACCGACAAAGTAAAAGATGCAATCTATTTGAACGAAAATCAACTTTTTCTAAGAAGCAAATGATAGGTTACCAGGCTTTAATTTCCACAATACGGCATTTTTCGATGTTCTAGAAGACGAATACTCCAAAAATTTTCCGGGGCAAGCCCCTGGACCCCTATTTATCTCATTTCACTCACAGTTTTGGCTCCGAAACTTTAAAATCCATTTTAAAATTACCCTGCTTTCCCTCGTGTGTCTTCGCCAGCTATGTATTTACGAGGATAGGAATCAAATGTTTTAGCCGATTTTTGCTCGTGGCCCATGGCCGGAAACCTTCAAATCCTCATTTTCACGGACCAATCAGACGGCGAATAAGCGAGGCGGACAGAAGAAATGTGTGAAAATTTTTCTCAACTTTACCTACCCTCATAAAACGCAACCAGGACAAAAAAGTGCTGGAAATTTCTCGAATTTTTTTGAAGGAATCTACTCGCCAGATGTTTGGGTATCCAGATTTGGATGCCGGTTTAAATATCTCATGGTTTCTCAGAGTTATGGCGTTTCCAAAACCGATGAGGCACTCAACTTTAAACTATAGAAATTCTGGGTTAGAAACAATGGCAATAACAATAGTGATTGTCTTAAGAACGATCCCAGAACGGCAAATATTTACGTTTCCAATTGTTTTTGCCATTGTCCTTTCACCGCAGTTTCTTTGGTTCAAGATTCAATGCCCATTCGATTTCTATGTGAACTGAAGAAATTCGCTTCGGTTAGTTCACACATTTCAACCCATATGGCAATACTCTTGAGAAATTTCTTTATTATACTACTCCTTGCATTCATGGCATAAGTTTCCATGCTTCGAAATTAGGAATGAAATTGAAGGGAGGTTTTCTCAAGAGGATTTATCACCTGACGTGAAGTGGCATAAACAAGACTTGGCAAGCCTTGGCCAATGTTGCCTATCGGAAAACGCTATATCTCCACCAAACTGTGAGGTATTTAAACCGGCATCCAAATCTGGATACCCAAACATCTGGTGAGTAGATATCTTCAAAAAAATTCGGAAAATTTCCAGCAGTTTTTTGTCCTGGTTGCGTTTTATGAAGGTAGGTAAAGTTGAGAAAAATTTTCACACATTTCTTCTGTCTTCCTCGCTGATTCGCCGTCTGATTGGTCCGTGAAAATGAGGCTTTGAAGGTTTCCGGCCATGGGCCACGAGCAAAAATCAGCTAAAACATTTGAATCCTATCTTGTATTTACGTAGAAATATCAATCTGGAGCATTCTTAAACTTCTGCAGCATGAACGTGAAAGTGCTGTTTTATAGTCTGTGATGGCGTGAAAAACGAAAAATCAACACGTGAATCCGTTATCCAGGGGTACTATGGGGGGGGGGCCTCTTCCATGTAAGACCTATTCCGTAGGTACGCTGATCCCGAAGCTTTTGTAGGCAAGGTATTTTCAGGGAAAGAGAGAGTGAGCTGCTAAAAATCTGAGTTCTGATGATTTTAAGACTGGCCCAAATTCTTAGTTTCTTATAAAAGGAATGCATGTATTATCAAAAGAAACTGAGTACAGATTGAGGACAACTTCACATTCACTTCAAAAAGGTTAGCAGATTTTGAAATGCCGTCATGCCAAGAATCAATTTTACTGAAAAAATGACGCCGCTACGCCAACAAAAAAGTAAGGTCTATGCCAAAGAACTTTGGGCCTATAAGTGCATATGAAATGCACCCTCGCTGTACAAAGATTTCTTTCAATTGTTAACAATATTAAAAATCAAAAGTTGATGATCCCTTACTCCCATCCCGTATTCATGCATACGGGTAGGCCTAAGGGGCCATTGACATCTGATTTTCGTATTTTTTAACAGCATTTGGCTGTTACGACTGAAACCCCCATGAGCCCTCCCTGTTTATGGCCTTCTACCAAAAGTGTTTCCAATTGGTCTAAATTTTGTCCCAAGTTAGTATCAAGCTTGAAGAATCCCCTTTAGCGACCTTTGTTTTGTGTAGAAACATACCAAGTATTTTGCTAAGGGATGTACTTTGCAAGCACAATGTAAGGATTGTACCACTGTAGCAGTTTTGTAGTAGCAGAAGTAGCAGTTTTGCAGCAGCAGTTTCTGTATTACCTGTGTGAGTGGGGTTATCTGGGTGTCCAAGGTTTAATTTTATTGCTGTCAATTTGACATGTGCTGTGAAATTCATGCTAAATGATAAGCACAACTGTTGCAATCCCAGAATATATCTCTATATTGCTCTGCATCAAATATTTCTGGATGTGATATATTTGTGTGCCAGTATTTGAAAGGCTTGAAAGCTGTTGTAAGTGCTTTTAATTGGAGAAGTGCATTCATGGCAAGGGCCACCAGAAGTTATCATTAAAATTTTTTGAGCCTAGTGCTATGATTGCAAGCTGTTTGAAGCCTTGAATACTGCATGAAAAGTAGCGGAACTTTTGAACCAAGATTGAACGTGAGAATCTAAACTTTCCTGTTTGAGGTCCAAAATGACAAAGTTAAGACACCAAATGCAACTAGCTTGTCTTCTATCACATTTGATACATACATGTATACACACATGCTTCATTTTTTATTTGTTCCAAAGGTTCAAAATTCTGAGGAGCTGATTCGGATCTGCAATTATAAACTACACCTGATAACAAATTATGATAATTGAAAATATATAATTTAGTTTAACTTGAAAGTAAAGGTATATAATATTTTTCATTAGATATAGTAATGTTACCTTTTGTAAATTTAAGATCGTTTATGAGCTTGTTCTTGAAGACATTTTTATCTTTAGTTTGTTTGAGTTCATATGGTAAAATGTTCCGTAAAACGCACCCTCTGTATCTGAAACTGTTTCTGCAGACTTCCATTCTGGCCTCCAAACTCCATTCAAATTGTATTCAAATTCCATTTCAAATTGCGCTAAATCTGTCTTTATTTATCAATCTAAACTTTTAAAAACAACAATTCAATACAACTACTGTGACATTTGTAGCGAGGAAAGACACAAGATCACCGGGTCCTCACTACAAATGCCACTTACAATTTTCTACAAAGTATTAACGGTAGCTTAAGGTGGTTGCAGGAGAAAAAAACTTTCGGAATTTAAAGATTAGATCTGTCTTAGATTGATTGCAAATTTTGTGCATCAAGCTTACTGTACTTCATTTGTAGATCTAGGCAAGTAGATCCCACTTTGCTGTTGAGAGGCTTTCGTCCTTAGATATACTCCTTGTTAGGTTGTAAATCATTCTTGCTGCTCTTCCATGGATAATTTCTAGCTTTTTAAATCAGCTTGTGGAGCAGTTCTCCCAGACCAACATGCTACATGTAAATTTTGAGATGACAGTGGAGAAGCAAATTTTCTCAAAACTGGCCATGGTAGAAATTTCATGCATTTTAACACATTCAATTTCTGGGAGACTGCCTTACTCTTGAGTACTCTTGAATAATCATCCCCTTCAGCTTATCAAGTTTTGAAAAATTTTCCAACCTTCTGTTCTTATTCCGCCCACCCCTTTTATTAATTTTTGGAAAAATGAAATGATAGTAAACATAATTTCTGATTAAACACAAGAAAAAGTCTGAAGAAATGCTTTCAACTGAACCAGAGTTCAAAAGTAAAGGTGTCAGTAACATCACTGTTCACATAAATGTATAAAAGATGTGTGTTTACCTATGCTAACAACCTTATGACAACAACTGTTTTCTATTTCTGCAAGCACCCCTCCCCAATTATTCCAACCCCCTGATTAATTTTATATTGAACCATTTTCAACCCCCGTGATTGTCCTCACCCCCAGTATGTTCAATACTCAAGAGTACATAAACTGTTTGTTTCTTATGAAATCATGCGTAATATATCCAATTTTTAGATGTTTCAGAAAGAGAGGAACAACAAGAAATAGCAGAAGATGATCAAGTCGAAATCATATCTGATTCCCCAGAGGAAACTACGAAAGATACTGATTCAAGCATAGCAACACTTCAAAAGTCAACAACTGTTTCAAAAGATGAAAATGATGAAAATGGTTCAGATAGTGATAATGAGGTGAATATTTTCTTGAATTTAAAATGAATTACATACTCAACATTTTTCACTGAATACTTTGCATAATTCTTATGTTTACACACTGTTGAGTTAAAAAAGTTAACATGTGGGCTGTGAAATAAAAGATAATCAGCCAATGTTATTCAAAACTAATGTTTATTTTTCAGTCAAAGGCTAAGTTAGATGTGACGATTCTGTTTGGTACAGTCTTTAGTCTTTTAAAGACAAAAATCGGAAAATGTTCTTTGAAGAAACCTTGGATCTAAAACATGGAAAGAATGGAAAATATCTTTATAGCTAGATTTGTCTCATTTTCAAAAGTGAAGGTTCTAAAACAATCCATATTTTCAAGTGGCAAAAAAGTTAGGAAATTCAAAATTTTCACTTTGTTTCCATATGTTCCCATACAAGCACCTTTCCAGCATTTTTCTGATTGCTTGCTCTAAAAGATGAGTGTTTTCAGCAACCAAAAGTTTCACAGCTACAGTAAGTTGGCCTTTAACATTTTAGTTTTAATATCAGCATGACAATGTACTTTTCATTCCACAGCCCTCCAAACATGTTTACTTTTTTGACTCACCCAGTAAATTTTTTGTGAGAAATATATAAGAAAATCAACTTTCAGATCACTAAATAACTATTAAGAAATTCACTTTTTTGCACAGTGAACTCTCATAGGAAATTCTCTTGCAAACTTTCCAGCTTCCCTTTTGGATCCAGATTATTATTACTTCCAGTATTCAGATAGATAGCGATGAAAGTTGGCATAAACAGCAGCCTAGAATAGGCTGTCAACAATCGCAGAAAGCTGAAAATAATTTTTTAAACATATTAAGCAAGGCAGCAAAGCAAAGCTGAAAATGATTTTTTCTAAACATATTAAGCAAGGCAGTAACCTTGAGAGGTTATTCATTTTGATAAAGGAACAATGTATTTGCTCTTGTCTACTTCTTTCTTCTCAATAATGTCCATAAACAGGTTATTTTCCACATGCACTTGTTTTCTATACAATTTTGTTGCTTTATCTTGCAGGAACAAGGTTGTCCAATTTGCTTTGAGCCTTGGTCTAATTCTGGATCTCATCGACTTGCATCATTAAACTGTGGTCATCTATTTGGCAGGAGGTTTGTGCTTTCTTTGTATGAATGCTGAGGCAAATGCTTTTGAAAAACCTCTAATTTTAGAAAGCTTTGTTTTGCTTGTGAAATCTTTTACAAGCTCTAGCATGTGCTTGTCCACTGAAAGGGTGAAAGTGTCCCTGGGAGGATAAGGTATTATTACAGGTGATTTCATTCCCCCAAGAACCTCTTGGCCCAAGAGGATAGATAACAGATGCTAAAACATCATCGTTATTAAGGAAAAATATTCATATGATTTGGTTACAATTTTAGCCCAGTTTGAAGGCTTCTTGATAGGGCGTTCTGGAAAATCCATCTTAATTTCAGAATGGAATTGGTTAATTTCTGTCAAATGAATGTTAAAATGGATTTGAACTTATCCACCATTAAATGATGTATTTATCATTATTATTATCATGACATCCAGTGAGCGGTGGCTGTTCAAGCGAGGATTCTGTTTTCTAACTGTCCAACTTTTTTTAATGAAGTAGCTCTATGTCCACATTACCAAAAATGATGGAAGGAAAGGACTGATTTTAAAGACCCATTGCTAACCATGATCCTTCGTGGCACCAAAGTCGACTTTCGTATTATCTGAAAGTCCTTTTTGGCCTAAATTGCCTTTGTCTAGCATTTCATTCAGCACACAAAGGGTCATGGTTAGCAATGGGTCTTTAACAAATTTGATTTTGATACAGAGCTAATCTATATTTCTTCTACAATGTAGAGCATAATCGTACTGTTTTTGGACCAAATTATAGGTTTGACTTATATATAGGTTGATAAATACCCTACACTTTCAGCCTCACCGGATATTTTTGTGTGTTTCTTCCATGTTTATTTGTCAGATTTTGTTGTGTTCATTTTCAGCTGCATTGAGAGGTGGCTGAAAGGCAAGGCAACAGACAAATGCCCACAATGCAACTGCCCAGCTAAGAGAAAAGACATTAGAAATATTTACTGTAAGACATTGAAAGTTATTGACACAACTGAGAGGGACAGGTAAGCTATTTAAAAACGAGATCGTAGAATGAGGCAGTGGTGGACACTTGGAAGGGGCGAGGGGATGCGTTCGCCTCTCAATGTTAGTCAAAACAAAGATCTTTGTTTGAAAACAATAGAAATAAGCAATGCATTTTATTGAAACAATAGTTTTGCCCTCCAATATATGGGACAATGCCCGCCACTGTTAATGAGGAGCAAGACGACAAACATGTTTGCTTGTTCTAGTAATTATTTGACAAATCCATTGATAGAAGAAAGTTAATACGGCCAAGAATAGATAAGACTGAAATACAAAAATAAGACTGTTTTGTAATCGTTTCGATGTAAAAATACTGCATCAAAATAAAACTTTACTGTGCAGCCGAGAATTTATACGCAGAAGGTTATTTACATAGTGAGATGTGCGTGAAAATGGCATATTTACCATTAAAAGTAACAGGATTAAATGCCACTTTACAAACTTGCTTGTCACCTGTAAGTTTGAGAAGAGTTTGGGAGCGTTTTAAGGATGTCCCAGCAACTCTGCAGTTACTCCCAAGTGACTCCAGAAAGATTTGTATTCTGCTAATCCTGAAATAATTTTTTGTATATTTTGAATTGTCCACGATTCATCATCAACCCATGAAATCAAGAGTAAAGAAGCTATTTATAATCAGCTTGGAATAATCATAATTTATTAAAATCGAAAACTTTTGGACGATCAAGCTTCAGACAAAATTTTTCGGACGGCCAGAAGATTTAAATTTGTTGAAAATAGAAAAGCACAACGAGACGTGCACAATACGTTAATAAATCAATGTTTTGCCATTAGCACTTGAGTTTCTTGAATTTCTGTATCCAAAAGTGTGGTTCCTTGAACCGTTTCTTGAGAATAATTGACGTATGGCAACAACTTTTAATTTGGTTTACAGCTGGTTTTACTAGTGTTCAATCTTGCGATTATTACATTCAAATGCCCTTGTAGACGTGATGATCACCGTGTACATACAGTAAATTGATATTTATGATAGAATCGCAATTATTTTTAACATATATTTTCGTATAATGCTTGTTTTGATGTCACGTTTATCCGAAATTTTTTTGTCTGAGATCCCCAAACTAGCGTCCGAAAGTTTTTGTCCGAAGTTGTTTTTCCGAAAATTTTCCGTCCCAAATTGTTCGATTTTTTGTAGAAGCAAAAACACTTGTAAGATGCCTGGAAGTCATATTAGTACTTCTTACACAAATCACTTATAAATCATAGAAGTCTTACATTATTTGTGCAGGAAAATATAAAGCTCAAGGTTTCAAAAATTCAGACAGAGCTTGCTAGGTCTGTGCATTAAGACCTCCAGCTTTATATTTTCCCTTGGAACGGGAAAACCGGTTAGTATGAGTCTTTTACCTGATAGCTTCTAATTTTGACTCGTATCATGTAGTGAAGGTGAAGGTGAAGGTGAAGTAGCGTTTTTCAGCGCCAAGCGCTGGGATCGCAGAAATAGAGCAGACCTAATCGAGTCCGCGACCCCTTGTCATAACGCTTAAGTGGTGGGGCTCTACCGGGACTCGAACCCACTCCGTCTGACTATTCTGGCTGCAATGTCAGAGGATTACACCACGGCGCCGCAACACCTTCAGTTTGTGCTGGTTGAATGTAGAGTCTAGTTCAAAAATTGCTCGATGAAATTGAACACTATCATAAAACAACAACTCAACGTAGCATAAAACAAACGTTTGTATTGCGTAAAATTTTAAATGATTGTTTGCCTGGTGCAATACTACAATTTTCTGTTGCGCTGCTACCAAGGTGCAGCAAACATTCAGCAATTAGCAACTGATTGTATTCTTGGCATTTTTTGCTGGTTCGCAAAAAGGCGTTTCTTGGTGTCAGGGTTAGTTTAAGAAACTACTGAAGATTTCTGAAAAGTCCAGCTGCAAAATTGAAACAAAGTAGCCCATGTTTCTTACAAGCCATTAGATTAATGAAATAACTCGGCGAATTTTTAAATTGCAAGACATTTTTGCAAGACATTTTTAAAAGATTTGGAACCTAAGCTGCTGCCCAACGCAGTTCATTAAGATCTTGTGATTTATACGGTACTGTCTTCCCTAAATGAAACTCAGAGGCCGAAAAAGTGTGGGAAGAGGGGATCGTCTTTGCCAGGAAATGAAATATCTGCAAGATTTCTAGGCTGCAGGAAATTTTCATGTATGAAGTAAGATGAGTACCTATTGCAGGAGAGTTGTACAACTTACAGCACATTTATATGCGTGTTTCAACTCATTTGAGAACGCGAAATCATAAAATTTCTAAATCGCATGCAAGGAGAGCGAAGGACTTGTCCTTGATACCATATTTTTGACATTTATGTAATCTAGAAACCCATTGTACCATCCCGGTTATCACCATACTGGCTGCATGGCAACTCGTGAACTTGTGCACATGGTGTACGGTTACACATTGTTGGTAACACAATTTACATTTACCCATTTAGCGAAATTGCTCAAGTGTCTTTGAAGCCATTTATTTCAAAAATAAACATGTCATAGAATTTCAAACCAACTTCTTTAAAGATTTGAAACCTATTTTTCGGGGACCGCTAAGTAAACTTTGGTTGTTTCCTCATGAAGACTCTTCAATGTAAATATTGCTTAATTTGATAGAGCTTATAAAGAACTAGAAGAAGAGAAAACAAGAAGAGCAAGGATAGAAGAAGAACACATGAGAACAAAGATTCAGTTTGAAATGGCGCGAGCAGAATTAGAAAGGTTGAAGGAAGAGATGAAGCAGCAAGCAATACAACAGCAACAACAACTTCGGTTGGCTGCTGATAGGTGAGATGTGCCTCGTTATCGAATTATTCTTTTTTGCTGCAACCTCGCTTGGACTAGCAACAATTTTGACATAATTTTTGTATGCAAGGTCTAAATGTTGAATTTTGAAAGGAGCAAAACACAAATTCTGTAACTCGCGCAGAAACATGGAAAGGTATTCCAAAGTTAAATGGAAGGCACTCCTTTTTCTAGCAAAATGTTTCTTTTTGATTCCTCGTAAAGAACAAAGAAAACAAATCTGATTCGGAGCAATATAGTATACGGTAAATGCCAACCTTAAAGGCAAACTGTCGTGGTTGTGATTGGCTAGTTGTGATAATGAAATCAATAACAAATCTCTGGTCTTTTGAGTAATTACCAAGCCATTTTGTTCTTTGATCATCCTTTGTTTCGAGAATAAAGGGAATCAGACCATTATCATCTTCGCGAATTTCACTGTACAGCGAAATTACTCAACCTTGCCAAATCCTTTTCTTCTTGATTGTCTTGTCTACCCAATCAGCGCCACGACAGTGTGCCTTTAAGAAAATCCTTTTCTTACCTCAGTCTATTGTTCTCCCTTAATTAGCTCATTGTTCTATTGTTCTATTGAAACCTCGACGTCTGAAAATATTGGAAAGTGGTTTCTTGAAGACAGGACTCTTCTGCATGATTAATAACTCAAGGTTAAGCTGAGGAATCAGCCATGCTTATTATTGATTCCTTGTTCTCGCTCAATGCCCCCCCATCGATATCCCACATCACCCATGACTGTGTGGTCTACTTTATCTAAGTTTCAGTGGAATTATTATAGCGATGGATGTTAAAGCCAGTATAAAAGGCAACACTTAGATGCACATCATCAACTTACAGCACAAGCGAATGGGAAGATTAAATCTAGGGGCTGCCGATAAAAAGCCCATTGTTTGCCAAAATATTTTCTCAACTGCAAGGCAGATTTTTGCCTCAAAACAGCAAATTTTTTAAACTTTTTCCAATGTTGGGGCACCCAACCTCCTTGCTCATACGTGTATGGTCTATATAGCTAGTATGTGGGACTTTAGATTGACATGTTTTTGCGATGTGGCTTCTTTTAAACTGTAGACACAGGGAAACCAGATTAAATGTTAACCGTTGCATTTATTGTTTGATAATCTATATTATTTTTCATTAACTTTGTTATTTGGAAATTTCTTCTATTTTCTATCATAGTCTATGTTTCTATGTAGCTCCATTTCTTATTCATTTTCTGTGACCTCTAATGTGCCGCGTAGCTAATTTTACTGCGAGGGAGCGTGAAGCCAGGAAGGAAATGCGAAGGAGTGCAGAACGGAGAAGAGAAGGAAAAAACTTCTTCCTTCTCTTCTCTGCTCTGCGCTCCTTCGCATTTCCTCCCTCGCCGCACGCTTCCTCGCAGTAAAGCTAGCTGCGCGGTACATTAGAGGTCACAGAAAATGAATAAGAAATGGAGCTACATAGAAAATAGAAGAAATTACCAAATAACAAAGTTAATGAAAAATAATAAAGATTGTCAAACAATAAATGTAACGGTTAACATTTAATCTGGTTTCCCTGTGCTGTAGATACAAATATCGGCTTGATTTCTTTATTCTTAGGCCATCTTCGTCACAACAACAACAATGTACTGGTCCTAGTTCCAGTCAAAGTTCAGTGAAGAGAAGTGTCGTGCACCAAAAAACCATACAAATAGCACAGGTAGAAGTTTCTGCTACATTAATCAGATATGTAGATACACAATTTAGGAAGATTTTAAAGCAATGCATCTCCCAAAAAATTATGTTCTTATCGTTTGGCTACTTTGGAGGAGCTGTAGATTCAATAATTTCGGTTTTTATAATACGAAAGTTGACTTTGGCGCTACGAAGGATCATGGTTAGCAATGGGTCTTTATGCTAAGAGTTTGAGACCTTGTTTGAGTAAATCTCACAATATTTGGGTCCTTATGTAGTGATGCTACACTTGAAATGCATTGATGTTGACCAGAACCCTTTTGATCTCTTTAAATTCGTTATTCTAGAACAAAGCACGTGTAATGACATTCGACGGGACCCATGCTATGATGGCAATCTCAAAGCCATCTCCAAATCAACTATTTCCTGGATATGGAGTCGTCAAGGTAACTTAGACTTATCCAAATCTGTTGTATCATTCTCGAGGTAGCTTATATATCAATAAATAAATAAATAGTTAAATGAATGAATAAATAGATAAATAAACAAATAAATATGTTAATAAGTAAATGAATGAATAAATGAATACATGAAACTATCTTCAAGCATATGAAATCCCACGAAACTATCTTAAAGCAAATGAAATCCCACGAAACTATATTCAACCATATGAAATCCCACGAAACTATCTTCAAGCATATGAGACCAAGCATATGAAATCCCACGAACAGGACCGGATTATTACATAGTCTCTTTGTATAGAGACTATGATTATTATAACTTTTCGTTCTTTCCCCGCACAATCAATGATTGGAATACGTTCCCGCAATTCTTTGGAATCAACTCGAACTTGATCTTAAACAGGAACACTCCCTTACCACCTTCAAAAAAGATTAAGAAATTAATTCACTTGTTCTTTTCCTTTGTTTCATCAATCCTATTTGTCTCTTTGATTTAAGTTTTAGATTTTTGCCACGGCCACCTGAAAAGCAGTTGCTGATCAACTGATGGGGCTACCGTGTTTAAAAAATTGAAATTGAATGGAAACCGCAATCAGTGATAAACTGTGGTCCCGTCCACACGTATCCGGATATTTTTGAAAGTGCATCTTTTTTATCCGTATGAAAAAAGATCTGCGTCCACACCAGGAGCGTTTTCAAAAATATCCCCGTCCACACGAAAACGCTGTGATACTCGAAATTCGAAGACAGACAAACAAACTGCCCTCGCGTGATCCCCAAACATCCAACCGCATACTCTGATGGGAAGTAAATCGGCGCTTTGACGTCTGCGATTTCGAAAAGCTCTGTTTTCTCACGTCCACACGAGACAACAGGAAAACCGCGTTTTCAAAGGGATCCACTCGAAAACATTGTCTACATGTGGACGCAAACCTAAAACGGATAAAAATAAATGTGTTTTCGAAAATATCCGGATGCTTGTGGACGGGGCCTGAGAAACAATCGAATCTTTTAAACACTCTATCATTCTATAATGTAAGTAAATAAAAAAGTTTTTTTAAATAAAATCTAAAGAATTTTAAGAAACCATTGACAAATAAAGAGGTAGTGTTGCAATGTAGCTTTACTGCGCACCACTGTGTATTTAAGATCCATAGGGTAAATTGTCGCAGTTGCAAAAATCCATAGATTAAACTCATCATTGCAAAAATGGTACTTTTGGCCGCATTATTGCTGCTCTGTTACCAAACTTATTTACCATTTTCTTTCTTCCTAGCAAATAAATTCTCTTTTATTTTTCATTTAAACTTTCTTTTCTTCTATCTATTTATATTTCTTTTCTTTACATCAAAACAAACTTCATTATTGAAGAAGTTTGATTGAAATGGTCGAAGTAGAAGAAGAATGGGTCAACTGTTAGGCTCTTCTCAGGGTGCAAGCAACAGAGGATTCCGCTAATAGAAAAGGAGCGTGTTTAGGGCGTGGCAGAAGCCATTTCTTTGTTTTGGAGACCTTCCTCTCGGTCAGTGACCGTGTGGCCGCGTGACTCTAATGCTTTCCTGACTCTGCTTGCCAATGACTGTGTGCATTTTGGTTGTTCATTATTTCGTTAAAGGACAAGTCCGGGGTTGATAAAATCATTGTTAAAATGCAACCTTACCACCTGCTGAACACCAATCATTAATTCTTTCCAAGTTTTGATGCCTCCAACGTTCATAAATTTGTTAATGAATCTTCGAAGGTCAGGCCAAATATCGTCGCCATTTTGTATTTTGTACGAGTGTGCGAAAGCGTGATAAGGAGGCTAGCAATATGATTGGTATAATATCAACACATTTGGCAGCGTCGTTCTTGTCAACGTGAAGTGACGTCATATAAAATGGCGTCAATTCGCACTTCTTAGCAGATTGAAATCGTTGAAGTATAGATATAGTTCAATGATTGAAATATGTATTTTCCCAGATTGTAAAAGAAAAACGTATTTAAAAAGTACTACACACCTTTCACAACAGTGTAATCTCTTGAATAATCAACAATTGTAACAACCACGGACTTGTCCTTTAAAGCTTTTGTTCACTTTGCAGGTTAGTTCGTTAGAATCGCGCTCAAGTGAATATGTCTCGCTCCATCAGAACACGATACGAGATGTGAGTTTCAATTCACGAGGGGATCGCTTATTGCTTAGTGCTTCAATGGACAAGACTATCAAAATCACAAGCATGACCAGCAATACTGTCGTTCAGAGGTATTATTGTTCTCTTGTTCTCACAAGGGTGTTGGGACACGGATGTATTGATTGATTATTTATTTACAATGTTTTGATCCCTGTGTCTTGTTTTGTTGTCTTGTTTTCTGTTCTGTTTCGTCTTCAACTCAGCATGGTTAGGCCCAACCGCTCTCAAGTTACTCGAATAGAGCTCCCTTGCTCCCTTGTATCTCTGTGTCTTAGTGCGCCTTCGCACAAGAATGGTTTGGCTTTGCGGTTTTAAAAACTCGTGCGAGCAACTTGAGAGTTCTTACATATTATACAGCCGTCACAAATGTCAAGAGTGATTTGAAAAGTCATTGAATCATTGACCAAATTACGGTAAAGAATATTTTTCGTTCTTCGAACCGAATTTTGTTGCCTTTTTTAGATCTGTGAGCCTTTTTAGGACGCCGAATTAGTCCTTTCTTTTCGTAGTAAGCGCTCGATAAATTTACTATTTCTTGCAGTTATACTTGTCCATTTCCGGTTTGGTGTTGTCAATGGAACGATGCGGACTCCAATTTCGTCTACAGTGGTCTTTCCAATGGTCATTGTTTAGTTTATGATATCCGGAATACAGATGAACCATTGAAGTGTCTACAAGTTCCGAATGGGATTTCTTGTCCTATTGTCTCTATTGCTTACGTTCCTAAGTGTCTTGGAGGTGAATTTAGGTGAGTCAATTTGGTTTAATCTCTTTTAGCTTGGGTATTTTGGACACGATTTGTTTGTGCAAATGCAGTTGTCCATTGATAGTTAGCCGTATAGAGATTCTGGCCACTTAGACCAAATTAGGCCCCGTTTGCACTCGGCACGATATCATACTATTTTGATCTTCTGTTTACATTAAAACGTTTTCATAACTGGCGTCAAAGACGATTTTGAAAACAGCACGATTTGAAATCGGCATGAGACGTTTCAGTGTAAACGCTTGACAACGGGACAAATTATTCCTTTGTCTCTCTTTGAATCCGTAACGATATCGTTCCGTTTTCAAGCGTTTACACTGAAACGTTTCATGCCGTTTTCAAATCGTGCCGTTTTCGAAATCGTCTTCATTTGATGTTGGTTACGAAAACGTTTTAGTGTAAACGGAAGGCCCAGGCGAGCGGTATGATTTCGTACCGTTTTCGTTTGAAAACGGTAAAGTGTAAAAGGGGCCTTAGGATAAACAGCTGCAAGTAGCAGCAGACAGTGGCAATGCAGAATAGGCAAGGAATCGTGAAGCAGACTTAATCCAATGCTCGTTCGTTTTCTTATTGGGGCCTAGTCGATTTGCAGAGAGCTGCGGAATCGGAGCGAGCGAAGTGAACTGAACGAGCCTATAGGCCGAAAATTTTTCTTGAGACAAAGGCTAAAGCTCTGGTGTGAAGGTCAACGCAAATTGAACTTTCGACAGAAATATTTCAGAACACAAGGAACCAATTTCAAAAATAATGTAGAGATCTTCAAGTCAGCTACAGAGGAACGATTTGAAATTGATCAAAGCTAAAGTCACATCACCAGACCCACTACTTGACCATTATATTTTTCTAGGACACCCAGTACAGTTTCGCGAGATGCCATTTCATAGTCACTCAGCAATGAAAAAAAGCAAGCTATTCCATGTTAAAACTGTTTTTCGATTATTGACGAATCAGGAAAGTATGGATTTTAATGCTTGTCCCTACGATTTTTCAAATTTTAGTAGTAGGCCCAGCGAATTCATTGCTTTTTCAAACGTAGATGTTTGTCGGACTCTTGATGTATACATTATACATTAAATTGTTGATTACCATTGTTGATCTTCTTTTCAAACAGTGCTGAAGGCCTCCTGATTGGTACGTTAAATGGAGGATGGTTTTGGGAACTTTGTAGAGACTCACAGTATATACCACATCCATTGAACTTAGCTCCAGGTAGGTTTATTTTTTTAGCATGAGTTTGAGTTGCATAACGAGAGTTAACTTATGTCTCCCATCATCGTAATCATAGCTAGTATTAGTATTTACACGAAGATTATGTTTTTTTTCAATTCATTTTGAGTGGGCTTGTCAGGATTTCTAGCTACTGAAAGCTAATTTAGGCCCACTTTGCATGCCGCATCCAGACATGGGACCCCTAGTTTAACGTCCCTTCCGAAGGACAACGAGGTGAGTTGTGAGGTCAGGCCTCCGAGGTCACCCATCCGAAGTCTGACCTCACTCGATCAAACTTAACTTCAGTCACCTGACGAAGACTGTATAAGCCACTCGGCCACTCACCCCGCTAACCTGACGAAGACTGTATAAGCCACTCGGCCACTCACACTTGGTTAACCGCGTGCGTAATCAAGCCGCACGGCACAACGTAAAAACCAGACCCAGAACCAGTAGGACAGGACGCTAACAGACCCCATTAGTTTCTATGTTTCCAGGTAACCGATAGGGTGCATCGATAACGGGCTCTTGTCCTTTAAACATCTCAGGGCGTATTCTCTGGTTTCTAAGCTCCTTTCGCTAGGCCATGCGTGAGTTGCCGTTCCTTCTACTGTAAGTTTGTCTCGCGATTCATGAATTGTTGCATTTGCTGTGGTATCCATATTAATCCATATCACCAATTATAAATTAGTGATGATTGTATTGATCATGTCTTCTTTTGCATTGAAACTTCTGCGCCGCCATTACAAACACACGAAGGAAAGGAGTGGCTATTCCCAAGGGATCTGGTCTGTTTTGATCTTGTCCTACTTGTCCTGGGTCTGGTTATTCCGTTATGCCAAGCCGCTCAACAAAGATATCGCGTTAATTAAATGCGGCATTATTTTTACCGCGGCTTATAATAGCATGGTTTACAGTAAAGCACGCGTTGGGAAGCATTTGTCAAATGATTCCAATTTATAATCCAATAGCATTATTCTTGTAACTTCTAATCCTTGATACTCTAATGAGTGCAAGAAATATTTCATTGTAAATTCGAATATTCTCTTTTTCATATTTTGCAACTATCTTTCACATATGTGCGGCTTAATTTGCTCTTTTTTTCAAAATTTAAAGGCATTCAATCTTGCGTCCTTAATTACGCACGCGGTTTGTTTTCGTGTAATGAGGTCGCTGATTTGACTATCAATTTGGAAGGGGTTATAAAGCGTTTCTTGGTCTAATGCCTGCTTTTTCCTTTGCTGCAGTAAACAACTTAACAATGCTAAGAAATTCTATCCAGCCGGCCGGTCTAGGTTCACATGTTTTTACATTCAATGTTAAAAGTCTAAAAAAGTGTATACTTGCGTTCGAAGTTCTATGCAAAACTGCAAGGATGATACAAGGGGAGCAAAATGTGACGACTGCCCGCTGGCCTTTACATGACTGCTCCCAGCCTCCAAACAGACAAGAAAAATACAACTAAATAAATAATTCGAAAAGCTACATATGAAACTTTTTTACAGATAGATACTTGAGCCCTTTTCATCTTGCACCTCAGGCTAATGGACGTGATAGTCATGAACAATCAGAATTCCGGCCGAAAGAACAACAATGACCAAAGGCATTCTGACGATATGCAAGTGGCCTAAGCATTTGGTCGTCCTAAATTTTGTTAATTCGGGTATCACAATAAACAACATGGCTAAAGTGATGATTACCTTGATCAGTTGAGCAAGTTGGTGTTTTCTCTGCTTCTTCTTCTCCGTTCTCCTCGATACAAAACAGTTTATAACCACTGCTGGAGAAGCGTCGATCGTCATTTGTCTTCTCACTCGAAAGTGAGAGAAGACTGTCACATCTTCGAGTGAGAAGACAAATGGCGGTTGCAGCTTCTCTAGCAGTGGCTACAAACTGGAGTTTTTATCGAGGAGAATAGAGAAGAAAGAGCAGAGAAAACACCATCAACTTGCTCAACTAATCAAGATAATCAACACTTTAACCATCTTGTTTATTGTGATACCCGAATTAACAAAATTTAAGACGACCAAATGCTTACGCCACTTGCATATCGTAAGAAAGAAGCCCTTGCAACGACAACTGCCATTCCCATCACTACTCTCCACCTAGGGTCCCCATTACTCAATGCACTGCTAAATGGACAAGGACAGATTTTGCAATATGATAACAACAGTTTCTTTAATTGACACCTCAATTGAAAGCGATTAGTGGCTGTAGACAAAGGAAATTCTGACAGCCCGAAAGTCAATACAAGTATGTCTGTAAAAGTTGCCCCGTAACCAGAAGGGCAGAATCTCACTTTCTGCAAGTGAAAGGTAGTTTTTAAAGTTAGTAGACGGAGACAAATAGCCACCCAAGCTTGCCCAGTCCCTTTACACATGTAGAAGTTAAAAATAGATCTCGTGTCTTAGCCAATGAAAATCAGGAACTCTTGCGGTGTATGGGGTGATCTCCATGAACAGCTTTTGTCTGTTTGTCTTTCAGGGATTTCCCCTTTTCGTTAACTCAGTTGCGTGATGGGAAGGGATGCGGTGATTGGTCAATTCAATTGGTCAATTCAATTCACTAAGTTTTCAACCTCGTTCCCAGGGTGTTCTGAGTTTCAATTGAGTTGAATTGAATCTATTTTTGAAAAACCTTTGCCTTTATCTCCTTCTGCTAACTTTAAGGTACATTATGTGCTTCACACGAAGGAAGAAGGGTAAGTCTAAAGTTTTGTTGCGCGGATTTTGCTTATTAGACTCAGAAGCCAAGCAGAAGGCATTATAATTCTTGCGTGTCCATTACCACACAGCTCCTGAATCAAATAAACAAAATCCGTAAGGCAGAACGTTAGAGTTACCCTTTTTCTCTCGTTTCAAGCACATAACTTCTCTTACCAATTTCCTTTCACTTGCACAAGGTGAAAGTTTGCCTTACTGGCTTCAGGGCAAATTTTGCGGCCATGTTTGTTTTGATTTACTGGTTGAGAGGATTTCCTTTGTCTGCGGTCACTAATCGCTTTAAATCGCGCTGTCAATTAAAGCAACTGTTGCTATTGTATTACAAAATATGTCCTTGCAATTAAGGGTTTCCAATGTCAATAGCTGTTATCTTAAAGGCAGTCTGTAACGCATTTGATTGGGTGATCTCGACAATACAAAGAATAAGAAATTTGAATGGCTGCTAATCTTCTGACTTTCTATGGCCGTAGAAAGTCAAGAAGATTAGCCCTTCTTTGTTTCAAATACACAGACTGACATAGAAATCCGTTGTGTTCAGGTTTGACTTGGTCGCGGCCAATCAGAGACGTGACAGACTGCCTTTAACTCTCGAGACATACGCTAGCCATGATGTTGGCTTCAGAAGCTGGACGAAAGAACAGGACAACAATTTCAGAAATTCTTTCAGATGGACTCTGGAGAGTTTCTGTCTGGATTTCCTAGAATATTTTACAAATAAATTTGCGGCTGTTTGGTTCTTTAGTGAATTGTCCATATTTGTGGGTTTTTATTGTATGTCTAAACAATAAGGGCTGTTCAATAAAGTTGGTCCACCCATTTGAAAATATGACATGGCACAGAATTATTAAGAGGATTAAACTTTGAAATATTCTTCGAAAGTTAAAGATTTAAGAATTGTCACATTTTCCAAACAATCTTACGATATTTCTTAGCATTGTAAATTGGCGGTAGAAACTTTTTTCCGAGGAGCTAACGATAAAATGACGGCGTTATTGCATTATTTTAGGATGTTAAGCGGAATGAAATTAATGCGAATACGAATTTTCAAAGTGTGTGTCAATTTCAGCCGCGTAATTAGATTCTCCTTGATTTTATTTGTGTTAGTTAATTAACTGACGCGCAAAATAACTTTATCCTATCAGTCTGATGGAGTACTGGAATTGTGATTCTACAAGGTTACAGCGTTCATCACCATTGTCTCTTTATTTTCTCCAGACAGTTCAAAATTTCAAAGCCTTCAGGGGAGCCCAAATTAACATGTTTCACAGTTTATCTGACGTTTATTCCGATTCAAAATTATGAAATCGTTTTTTTCCAATCTAAATCACGGAAGAAAAGCGTTTCTTGAAGGAAAGGAAGTGTTGCCCTTATTTTGCATTGATTTCTTTCCCCCCAGCTTTCAAAGTTAGTTTTTAGAACACATTGGGAGGCTGCGCTTTTCGAAGCAGTGCCCTGATTCTTTCTCTCGATGTGACCACACATTGTGGTCCCTGACTAGACCCTTTTTTTGTTTTGAGCTTATCTTTACTTGGCATAAAGCTATACTCATTACATAAGTCTCAATAGTATCTCTATTGAATTGGATGCTTTTCGGTCACTTTAAAGCCACCTTAGACTATTTCGTAATTTTGAAATTTCCGGTAGGTAGTGAGCCATCTTAAGTGCAGATCCACGTTAATTGTAAAGTACCTAAGGTGGCTCACTACCAAAATTTCAAAATTATCAGACAGTGAAAGGCGGTTGTATATCAAGTAAAAATAGGTTTGACACACATGAAAGAACACCAAGTTAAGGTAGCTCGCAACTGATTTAAATTTCAAATTGCAACACATTTGGTGTCCTATCGCTCATGCAATTTATTAGAATTGAGGTTTTACAATCTTCCACTTGAGAATCCTCTCCAGAATGCGAAGAGCTCTTGAGAAGTCTTGTCATGTTATTTTACATAAGGCCTGTACCCTGTGTTTTAGATTCTAAGTGAAGGTAAAGGTAACGGTAAAGTCGCCTTTTTTTAACGCTAAGCGCTGGGATCGCAGAAATAGAGCAGACCTAATCGAGTCCGCGACCCTTTGTCGGCTCAAGTGATGGGGCCCTACCGGGATTCGAACCCATTCAACCTGACTGTTCTGGCTGCAATGTCAGGGGATTCCACCGCGGTGCCACAACACCTTCCAGCTGTATGGTAATTTTCTAGTGGATTAGTATTTTACTTTTAGGTACATTCACTGGTATTACCTTCGATGAAACAACGAGGCATTGTATGGCTTCATATCGCCCATCCAAATACTTCGCAAATACAAGACATGTGGTAGGTTTTCAGAAATTAGGTTGCAAAGTTTTAAATTGGTTGTCAAAGATGGGTATAAAATTCTGAACCATTTCTTTGAAATGAATAGGTTGAAGATGATTTAACTACTTTTCTATCTCTCGACCATTGAACTTTTCAGAAATCTTAAAGCACACTGTCGTGGCACTGATTGGCCAAACAAGACAATCAAGAGGAAAAGAATTAGGCAAGGTTCAGTAATTTCGCTGGACAGTGAAATTCACGAAGATGATAATGATCTGATTCCCTTTATTCTCGAAACAACGGATGATCCAGGAACATAAAGGCTTGGTAATTACTCCAAGGCCAGAGCTTTGTTATTGATTTCAACATCACAACTAGCCAATCACAACCACGACAGTTTGCCTTTAAATATAGCTCGAAATTACAGTGATCTTATATTTCAACCCGAGGACGGGGAGGCAACTCTTATGGGCTGTCTGGTTTATTTGGGCCTTTGAGAATTCAGCGTTAGGATCCATAACCAGGGCAACATTTTGAAAATAAGTCCCCATAGCCAGTGCTAAATTTTGAAGTATGATCCCATAAACTGGGCAACAATCTCCGCAAGATCGTGAAAAGACTAGGCTTCGTATCATTTGTGAAGCTAAGTTCCTTTTTGGGAAAGACTTTTTTATAATAATTGAAAATAACTATCTATTGGTAACGTTTACCCATAACAGTGACGTAACGCACGGTGGTAGTGGTTAGAGCAACTCCTAAGGGCCCCCAACGGGTCCCTTGCGATTTTCGATAATGTACTGATGCAGCTTTGGGGAAACAGCGTGTTTTTGATTTGCACTGAATGCCTTCGGGCCCCTCTAAAGAGACCCAAAGACTTCTAGTGAATTGAACACCGTATTGCAGACTTTTCAAAGATGCCTTGCTATCTTCTAGTGAATGTGAACGCTTTAGAAGATGACTTGTCCAAAATCCATTTCTGTACGTTGCCTAAGCCTAACTTTTGAATATTTCCTTGGGAAGCATGTCGTGGATCACAATCCTTTTTTTCTGAATTCGACGTTGGGGTTCTACAAAAGATGCGTTTCCCGATATTCTAAAGAGCATGGTTCAAAAAATTTCCCAACATACCCCAAATATAGCTCACTTCGCCAGTATTCACTTTCAGCCACCATCCATAATATTTCTCTTGTGCAAACGAGCCATCATAGAAAAACTTCCATTAACGCGGGTTATGCACGTTTTGATGCATTGGGCTCAACTTGATTTTGCCAATAAAAACACCGCTTTGATGGTAAAAATTTGGCAAACTTTGTTGATCAATGTACCACCTCAGGGGGCCCCCACATAGCTAAGTTATAAAGCCCCCGAGCTGCTCCGTTACGCCATTGACCCATACGTACAACCACAGTATCGTAAGTTTGAATGAATATATTTCTTTATGAGGCGATTTAAGCACTTTTAGGCTAACACAGTAGTCTCCCACCGCCCATGCATTTATCCACCCATAACTAAATCAAATCTTCGTAAAGCAGACCGATAACCAGGGCAAAATCCACAAAACATGACCCTTTATCGTGGTGAAAGGTCACTAATTGACCAGTAATTCTGGCAGGCAAATGTCTACCAAGCCTAGACTTGTTACATGAGCCCTTGTTTTCCCTCCATTTACCCCAACCATACCCCCGCAATACCCTTTCCGCTTTTTCAACGAAGTGGAAGTGTTGCCGGGCGGCTTAAGGACCCATTGCTGACCATGATCCTTCGTGGTGCGAAAGTCGACTTTCGTATTATCTGAAAATCCTTTTTGGCCTAAATTGCCTTTGTCTAGCGTTTCATTCGGCGCACGAAGGGTCATGGTTAGCAATGGGTCTTTAAGTTTCATCACAAATCATGCCAACCCCCGACTTGTCCTTTTAAGACTGGTAACATACTCAAATTTTGATGACTTTTTCAGAGATTTGACGTGTTTGAGTCACCCCATTGATAAACTGCTTTACATTAAGAACATTCTTATTTTTGAAAATTTCTTGAAACATTTAAAAGGTATAACCTGTTTTTATCGTCATTTTGCTGGTGGATTTTCAGGTATACAAGATGTCTGGGTCAGGAGTTGAATCCTCCACCGACAATTCCCTTTGCACGTGCAGTCAGGTTAAACAGTTAGTCGGTGGAAACATATCCAAAGTATTGTCAAGATCAACTTTATTTACCTGCGTTGGTGAGGAAGAACACTTGTTTGCTGCAGCTGGTGATGAAGCATCGAATTCGGTATGTCATTTTTTCCCAATAATTTTTCATTTCTCAGAAATCGTCTGTTTACTTCCGGGTTCTTCTTCATTATTTTTTACATCTTTTAAAGAGACATAATCATCCAGAGCTCATTATGGTCATGCAGCAATTTTGAACGGTCTGGAAACCGAATTTGTTCCAAGTGAAAGGTATGTGTCCAAACTGTGGTAGTGGGGGGGGGGTGAAAGGCTTGGCAGATCGGTGTATTTCGTTTGTTACAAGAAGCAGATTTGGTATCAATTTGACTGAAAGAATTTTCTTGTTTTTTGTCCTTGGAGGTTCACGTACCAAACTAATATTCTTCGACGCAATTCGGGCTTAACTATAATCTTCAACGGTATTGTTTCATCCTTTCTGTGGTGCGGATACTAAAATCACTACGTAGCATGATTTTAGGCTGCCGAGGAGGAGATATTTTTGCTTTCAACGTACCAAAGCCAAGATGGCAGCCAAGAGTTTCCCCTTGATGTGGAAGAGCTGTGAGAATTAATAACAATCGCGTATCATGAATGTAAGTGACCAATGGTATCACTGACACATTAACTTGTCGGATTTCCGCGTTTCGTCGAAAAAGTAGCGGATTTTCGTATTTGTTCATTAAAAGTAGGCGTATTTTCGTGTTTTGATTCCCCCTTTAACCCCCCCCCCCTTTCTCCCCACTCTTGTAGTTGAACTGATCAGAATACTTTGACTTCGGCTTACTTTCAGCTCATCTACTGCAATGTGGAGCAATATTAGACTGACTACTTATTCGTAGTTATTGCTATTGATAGCCTAATGGACGCTCAAACTATGACTCATGTCCCTTTGCTTCCAGAAAGGGGCATGGCCTAAATTACCCGAAAACGCCAAAAAGCAGTCTTCTTAGAGTGCTACACTGTAAAACAAGCTAACAGTACTTAGATGGATGTTTCTCCGAGCTATTTCGGCAGAAAGCTCCTACCTACAAACGATATTTTGCTTCTTTAGCAACCATGAAATTTTCATCAAGTTAAATTTACCGATACTTCTGGTACTGCTGGTGAAACAACGAAAAAAATGGGAAAAATACTTAGCTTTAACTGGAATTTAATCATTCAAATCTGTGCAGTACCCATGGTGCTATGAATTTATAAAAGTGGGAACTTTTTTCTGGCTCAGCCGGTAAACCGTTAGCTTGACCAGAAGCCCCATGAATTATGCATTTTTTTGGAGGGGCACATTATTAAGTACTTTTGCGATGGGAAAACCCCACTCTTGATTTCCCTCTCCCTGCAAACATTATTGTCTCTAGAGTATAGACAAGATAAGATTCCTTGATTTTCTTTTGTAGACATTGCTGTGGGACTGTGACAGTGGTGCACAGATGCAAAAATTGCCATCTTCTGGACCTGTATTAGATGTATTAGCATTCAATACGAACGGTAGCAGTTTTATATCGACATTGACTGAGCAAAGACTAAGTATGTATCGCTGGGAATGATAGCCATCCTTTGCTACAGTAAGCCCCCGCATTTTAGAAACGAATTTTTCACAGCTAAGAAAAAATTGTTCTAATATCTATGCTACGTTTCACTTTCAGCCTGAAGTTCCCTAAGTTTCTAATTGCTTTTCTCGAAACTCGTGGAAAAAGATAAGTTGTTACATAAGAAAGGGGTTATTCATATATTTTTTAGCCATATGTTTTGTTATCAATGGTTGTCAAGAACATCAATTAAAATTTAGGTAAAATCTGTTGAATCTAAGACATCTTAGTAGCAATGTCTTATGAACCGTCATGAATTCGAATACTCCCAGACCATCAGACCAGGGTCTAGTGTCGATCAAAATACAAGAAGTTTTATCTTGGGTGTGTGAGCCTCAAATAGTTTCTTATTAGTAGGGGCTAATTATTTTTTTCAATAGCGTAAAAGCTTTTTCTTGGCGGTTTCTTAAATGCGGGCCTTTACCTGTTGTGTAGGAAAAACTTTTCTGTTGTAAGGGATACAGGCTTGTAAGTATCAACATCGGTTAATATTTTTTTAAGATTGGTAATGTCTTCAAAGAAACTGGCTTCAAAGAAGCTTTAGTTGTTCCTATATAACTGTACCATCAACTTGTACCATTAGAATTTTCTAAAGCATTCAATGTTTTCAGAATTAGAATGTTTCTATTGTTATTTTAGGATTGCAGAAAAAATTTGAAAATATGCTTGAAACCATCAGAATTTCTAAACTTTTTGACGAAACTTGAAATAGTTTTCAAGAAAACCATAGCTTTTGGATGTCTACGATATTTGGTATCGAGCAAAAGGCTGTCACTCTTCTGGTCTGTCATTGAGAAATTTGATGCCGTCACATTCCAAAATGAATCGAAATATGAAATACACCTAAATTACGAAAATTGCTCTAGATTTCTGGAAAGTCCAACGAAAGAATTATCAGTCATTAGCTAAAATGTCTTTCAAGATATTCAAGTAAAGAAATAGATCATAGAATTTTGCGTCAGCCTTTTAAAACCGATTTAAAGAGTTGGGACCCACGCTGTCAGTATCTTTTTGATAAGCATTAGACTACGACAAATCCCTCCGCATATGAATCTATTTTTTTTGAGAGCCAGGCTGAATTTGGTTCTTATTTCAAAGGTACTCAGATTTATTTTATTACATGGTATAAGGCTTTTTAATAGTTGTAATTTATAGTGTCAATTTTTGCAAATTTTTATCAAAGGGTCCCAACAGGAGTCATCACCAAGAGAATTTTTGGGTACTTGATTTCTTGCAGGTTTAACAGTTTTCTCTCTAGTTACAGGTTTATCTTATATTTTGATTATTTCCCTTTTACAGGAGTTGATAGTGTTTTCATACAGGTTACAAGTTTATTGTACGTACATGGGTTTATTATTATGATTATTTAAGGCTATTTTAAGATTTTGGGCTGCAAATCATTTGTTTACATGTTTGGCAATGTTATTATCAACTTTATATCTAATTCCAAGCATACAACTTGCAAGGGATGAGGCCCAAATTTTAAAGCCAAACTAAAATTAGATTTATTGCCATTGTGATGTAAACAGGCCCTAAGTTTATCAAGCTGAAGTAGGACTTTGATTAAAAGATTCATCATTCGGAAAATGCATCCCGCTGGTTCTTATTGTTAAAGGTCCTTATATGCGGGGATGTACTGTCTCGGGTGTTCCAAAAAGTACTCCTGTTCAAAAGATCATCAAAATTTGATAACGTAGCCGATCCTTAAGTTTCTTTTTAGGCCTGTACATCAAAACCAAATTACTGTCCCTAGTACAACCAATCTTGTGACTGGTTTTTATATTAGAAAGCTCTTTGCAGTGTTGCCTGGTTTAAAAAGCACTGATGGTTACAATATTGGTTTTTTAGCATATTAAGCTTCTTGTTTTGTCTTAAATGTCATAGGTAAACACAGAGTATCATTGTAGTCGCAAAGAATAATGAAAAATCTCAAAATAATTGCTGTTAGGCAAGATTTACTTTGTTGCCTGAAAGTTATAGTGCCAATGTAGGTTTTTCAACTTGTTAACGGAGTAGGAAGGACAGTGCAAGCTGGAAGCTAATCCGTCACACTTTTGAAACTGACCCAAAGTTGTACTGGCGCAATGTAAACTAGCCTGCGTGCATTCCCTACTGTTTCCGTAGATTTGAAATTTCCCGTTGAATTGAATTCATTTTCTGATGCCAGTACACGTTTTTTTATAAGAAACTGGTTTATAAGAAACTAGTACTATGAAGCGGGGTGAGTGGCCGAGTGGCTTATACAGTCTTCGTCAGGTGACTGAAGTTAAGCTTGGCCGAGTGAGTTCAGATTTCGGATGGGTGACCACTGAGGCCTGACCTCGCAACTCACCTCGCCGTCCTTCGGAAGGGACGTTAAACTAGGGGTCCCGTGCCTGGATGCGGCATGCACAGTGGGCCTAAATTAGCTTTCAGTAGCTAGAAATCCTGACAAGCCCACTCAAAATAAATTGAAAACAAACAACAAGGCCAAAATTTTAAGAAACTCTAGTACTATGTCTGAGAAGTACTAAGAAACTTTTCAAAGTTAAAAGCATGGATTTCATAGCGAATAGATCATTGAACCTTCATTCTTGAGCAATTTTATCTAACCATTTGTGTTTTCAACATAACAGAACACTGTTTATTCCTTTATGATGTTTTAAATATCAAGAAGCATATCTGCCGCAGTGTTAGCGACCACATTGCTAATTCCGCATTCAGTTTTAGTACTAAAATCAACAAAATTTCATGTGAAATTAAGAAACTTTTAGTTCTATGGCCTGATCCTAGTTTCTTATAAAAAAACGTGTAGGCTGCCTGGCGCCAGAAAATGAATTCAATTCAAGGGGAAATTTCAAATCTATGGAGGCAGTAGGGGATGCACGCAGGCTAAATGTTAACGCGGTCTAAATAGTGCATATGCATAACAAAGTGGAATTGATGCTCCTTAACAATATAACCGTTTTGAAAGAAATGCATTTCTCATTAGGTGTAGCAATCTTAGTGTGCATAAACTAAAGATACCTGATATACAGGCGAATTGTAAAAGTAGAGAAAATGGTCTATGCAAAATTGTGAAGCTGAAGACGAAGCTATTGAGCACATATGGCAATAGTAAAAATTGCAAGAGGAACTCCAAAGTAGAAAATTTCCTTTAGAGTGGTCCAACCCATAGTGACATACTCATCGGTTTGTTGGCTGTTGCGATAAAATTTTTGTGACAGTGGATGCTTATTTTTGAACCAATATGTGGGGTGGGTATATTTTAGGAAGCCCAGAAGTTTATATCTATTCTTTTGTCGTCGTACTGCCTACATCATTTGAGTATGAATTAAAAAGACTTGCTTTAAAATATTCCCTGCTGAATGTAAATTAGAATTTGCAGTTATGTTGTAATACAATATATCAATGAGACTACCTCTGTTTAATTCTTTCATGCCATAATTAATCTATGAGCTAATTAATCAATCAGTCGTTCATTTTTAAGCAGGAATTTAGCCTGCGCGTAGACCCGTTATTCGAAAGAAGCAAGGGTCTATGAAACAATGAGTAACAGCTTGCTACAGTGAGGTCCAGATTTCTCATAGAACTCTATGAGATTTCTAGAACTTAATTTATGCAGCCTTTGTTGAGACGTGTTTCACGCATTATTTGAATAGCGGATTAGTATTATTAAAGATAATTACTGGAGTGGCCGCAGCAAGACTCCCTTGGAGCTTCTAGGGGTGTGATGCCAAAATCATTTTACTCAGCTGGAATTTGCATCAATTTATGCACGATTCATTACTATGATTTGTTTGCAGAATACAGTAAATCCACGCATATAATACTGTACCAAAATAAGAACCCAGAGGCTGTTTTTCGCAAATTATGCTCCTTGGAATTAAGAACCTGTTTCAGTATGGAGAAACATAGGTTCTTATCACAGGGGTAGCAAAGTTGATGTTTGATTTTTGCTATAAAGTTCATTTTGGTGCTAATTGGTTGTTAATGATTGATTCTCCTCCTCAATTAGTTATTGGTTCCTTAAAACCCTTCCAGAACATATAATGGGGCTAAACATCTTTTGTAACTCTTTTAGTCTCAACTTTTAGCCAAATTCGAAGTTTCGTGCTCGAAACTCTTCCGTCTGGAAACGCCCCCTAGAAACGACCCCGCCGGACATTGAAAATACAGCGGGGAAGTTATGAATTCATATATTTTCAGCGGGCATTAAAAATATTGACGGGGGAAGGAAATTTTCAAATACAGCCATAATGGAACTTGCATAATTTTTGACGGGGAAGTTAAAATTTCAACGGGGAAACAACAGAAACATGGCGGGGAAAGCTTTAATTTCTAGCTTGGAGGGGAAACCAGCTTTCTTGGCGGGTATTCCTTCTACCTTGGCGGGGCAATGTTTCAGCCCGGTCGTTACTGGGGGGGGGGGGGTGTTGAAAATGTGGATGTTCACAATCTACACCAACGTAAGAGCTGGTTTGCACGAATCATTTTCCGTGCCCAAAAATTTTTCATCAAGGAACAAGGCGTATGTTTATCGAATATTTGTTTTGATTGCAAATTGACAAATTTTCCAAGGACATGCTGTGTAGTAAAGTAAAAGTACGTGTGTAGCGTTGTGTAGCGTAGAGAATTTGTGTTCTCGTAGAATTAAGCCTCTTTTTGGGCAGGAGGATAAAACAACATGGTAGCACATGCTGTAACAGCATTGCTGTTGTTGTTGTCAAGGCGCGTTAGGCCCATCAATCAGGCAGGCCACACTTCTGATGCCTTCATGTATTTTTAGCGAAAGAAGGCTGCAGTAAATGAGGCAAGATGACGCTGTCACCAAAAGAACTTTCAACAGTTATGAGGTATTCATTGCTTCATTGAAATAGGCCAACAGTTTGTATTGCTACTGTGCGCTAGCTTCGGGCCAAAGTTCGGCGGGCGAGAAAGCGAACTGAAAAGGGTAGATAGAAAATATCGTACACTGTCTGATGAGCAACACGGGCATCAGATTTTGTAATAAGATAGCACCAGTTGCTTTCGCTCAAACCTCAATCCAAAGCGATCAGTGAATGCAGACCAAGCAAGGAAATTCTCTCAACTATATGCAGAAATTCACAGGTGTGCAGAGCAGAGAGGTAGGGCAACTGCACACCGGAGATTTCTATAGGGTTTTCAAAAAAGAGAAACAAAGGAAATTTCTCCTTGCACAACGGAGATCTCATCGAAAAGTGCCATGTTCTGCAAACTGGGTAATTCAAAACAAACCTACAGTATATATGTATAGCCTCTGCGTGCAAAGTTGTCCTCCTGAAACTATGACAGACTCTCCTCACTTGGTGCATGCGAAGGGAGGTTTTTAAGACTAACAGATGTTATTTTTGCTTATAATGAAAGAAGAAATTTTGAGGACACACCCTTCACATTTGCTCAGAATGCCTCTCCACATCCCCCAGTCTGCAGAGTATGGCACTTTTCGACGAGATCTCCTAATGGCAAACTTTCGAACCTGGTCTTCCACCAGGCTGGGAAGTTTGTGTAGAGCACATATTGAGATGGGGCCATGCAGTCACAGATGACAAAAAACTATTGTTTTGACCTTATGTTCTCAACTGCCAAAACTAGGAAATTTTCTTGGAAATTGAATTTGGGTCATTTCAACTTGCATACATGCGCAAAATACAAACTTTTCAGTCTGGATTCTTCAGTGAGCACTTTAGACTTTATTCACCAGACACATAACACAGCTATGAAATCCTAACAGTACGATAGCACAGTACAGCCTAGAATCAGTGAAGATTGCACTGGGACATTTGGTTGAGTTGTGCAATGCAAACACCTCTTGTTCCAGGAATTTTATCAACAATCTTTTGACTGACATTAAGTGTGTCAAGTGAGGCAAAGTACGGAATTTTATTTTGTATATATACATATATAATTGCAGTCACACAGTCACAACATGAAGGTTTGATGTGGTTTTTGCTTGGGCTCCTCTACAAGCTATTTCTGAAATGTTTCTTGAAGCTGTACGCAGGACCGCCGAGAGGGGGGGTAGCCGGGGCAACTGCCCCGGGGCCCGGGCCCCGCCAGGGGCCCGTAAAAATTAAGCTTTGTTTTTCCATTATATGTTTTTGTGATATTATCGAACTGGGCCCCGCAAGGGGCCCGGAAGAATCAAACTTTCATCTTGTCCGTTCCACTCTGCATTGATATCACGGGCCTCAGTTCATTCCATTAGCAATAAACTTTGTGTCGTGACAACAAACCAAATCGTAGCGTTACATCATCCGTAATTCGATGCGTATTTTGACGTCATGCTTTTGGGCGGTAATTTGTTGTTACGTTGTAATGACCTATACTTTGGTTTCTTTCGTATTCAATAGTTGCTTTAATTGCTTTTGGAAAGAGATTGATCAGCGATGACGAAATTGAATATTACAAATAGCCCCTTAAAAGGAATAACGTTTGGACAAAAATAGCCACTTTTTAACATAAAAGCTTGGCAGTCATCAATAGCTTCAGATTAGATTTGGAGACCTTCTTGAGAGAACAGCACAGCAGAAAATCGAAGCGGATATGTCCTTCTACCAACACAAGTCTGGTGCTCAGAAACGACGAGAAAAGGAGCAAAGGGATAAAGAAACAAGGAGAGGTGCACTGACGTTATTTGATGTTGGTGTTAAAAAGCAAGCTCAACCTGAAAAAGAAAGCCCCGGCCCTGGCCCCGCACATGAAGAACAAGCTGGTCCTCAACCGACAGCTTCAGCTTCGCCAGAACTCTCAGAACCCGAACCCGATGAATCAATGTCTGGAGCATCTTTAGAAGCAAGCATAAATCAAGAGGAATCTGCATTCGCTCGTGGTGAAACAACCAAGCCTAGTCATTTTGGTTTTGACATAGGAATGTCTCCAGCAGCTCCTACAACACTGGAAATCGAAGAAATGATACGGAAAGGCCATCTACCACATCCACAGCAGTTTCCTAATGATATTACTGGCAGGAAATTTCCAACGTCTGTGCTGAAATTCAAACAACAGAATGGTGAAGTGAGTTCCAGACGATGGCTCGTGTTCAGCCCTGCTAAGAGTGCTTTATTCTGCTTACCATGCAGACTTTTCCCAAGTGCAGTGGACCAAGGATCATCCCAGTCAATCTTGGCTTCAGCAAATGGATGGAGCACAGCACAAAAATGGCGAAAGCTTTTCGACAGGCTTCCCGAGCACGAACACAGTACGGCGCACAAAAAATGCTACCTTGCCTGGCGAGAAGTGGAGAGGCGTTTGGAAGAATCTTCTGGAGTTGACATGCTCACTGACGAAAGAATTCTCTCAGAGGCTCAGAAATGGAAGAAGATTCTCACAAGAATCATTGATGTTGTTGTCTTTCTTGGTGAAAGAGGACTGCCTTTTCGTGGCTCTTCACAAAGAATTGGTGACATTCACAATGGAAATTTCTTGGGTCTCATTGAGCTCCTTTCCCACTATGATCCACTTCTACGAGAGCATGTAACAAAGATTCAAGTATCCCAGGAAAAAGGTGAAAGACTTCAAGCTCATTATCTTTCAGCTTCATCCCAGAACGAGTTCATTGGTCTTTGTGCAGAGTACGTTCGCAGTCATGTCTTGGATGAAATCGATGATGCAAAATATTATTCAATCATGGTTGATGCAACACCTGATTCAAGTCATGTTGAGCAAACTACCTTCATCATCCGGTATTTGACGAGAGAGCTTCAAGAATTTGCTGTCCAAGAACGATTCTTGACATTTGTTGATTGCTGCAAGAAGACTGGTGTTCAAATAGCCATGTTAATCTTGGAAACTTTGAAACAGTTTGGGATTCCAGTTGCAGACTGCCGTGGTCAAGGATATGACAACGCTGCAAACATGTCTGGCAAATACAATGGAGCCCAACAACACATCCTCACTGAAAATCCTTTGTGCCTGTATTCACCGTGCGCATGCCATTCACTGAATCTATGTGGAGCAGACTCTGCAGCTTGCTGTAAAGAAGCAGTGACGTTTTTTGGAATGGTACAAACTGTGTACAACCTATTTTCCAGCAGTCCGCAACGATGGTTAATACTTCAAGGAAGCATTGGATCCTCATTGCATGGCCTGTCAGGTACAAGATGGACGGATCGTGTGGCAAGTGTGCGACCGTTTGCGGCTCATCTTCCAGGTATACGTTCAGCTCTGGAGCAACTTCATACCCTGAATCTTACTCCTAAGACTGCCACTGAAGTTAACGCCGCCATAAGGTACATCTCTTCGTTTACTTGCATCCTAATGTCAGCAATATGGTTGAAGATTTTGGTAGCAATCGATCAAAGAAACCAGATCATACAAGCAAGGGAAGCAACCATTGATATAGAGGTCGCCAATCTTAAATCACTTGTCCACGACCTTAAAGATCTGCGCAGTAAATGGCCTCAAATTTTGAATGAGTCGAAGTTGGTTGCGGAAGGAATGCAAACTGATCCAAATCTTCCTGCCAAACGAAAGACGAAAAGGAGATCATTCTTTGACGAGACACAAGAAGAGGTCTCTCCAGAAGGCGGTGCAGTTGAATCTGTGGAAGAAGCAACATTTAAACGTGATGTTTTCTATGTCATCGTCGATGCAGTCATTGCTGGCCTTTCAACACGCTATGATGCTGCATGCAAAATAGATGGCATGTTTGGTTTCCTTTGGAGATATCTTGCCTTAACGGAGCAGCAAATTTCGGCAGCCTGTGCTATCCTGGCAAAGAAATACGAGGGTGATATCTTGCAAGATGAATTGAGAGAAGAAATGATACACCTAAAAGCAATTCATGCCGCAAACTTTGGAGACGAATCACTAAGTCCATTCAGCCTCTTGAACAAAATCAGCAAATTCAAGCTTGGCGAGATATTCCCAAACGTATGCATTGCCTTGAGGATATTTTGTACATTGCCAGTTACAGTTGCTTCAGCAGAACGATCTTTCAGCAAGCTCAAGCTCATCAAAAACTTTTTGCGGAGTACAATGACACAAGAAAGATTGAACGACTTAGCTATTCTAAGCATCGAGAGCGAACTTACGCGAAAAATTGACTTCAGTAGCGTAATTAATACCTTTGCACTAAAAAAGGCTCGCAAAGTGAATCTATAGACATTTTAGGACTTCTTAGCGCTCAATAACAAAGGTGCCGGCAAAATTCTTTGCCTATTTGACAATACACAGAAAATGACCTACAAATGTCTTGTTTAACATGATTTCATTTCTTGCAGTTAAACGGTTTACTTAGACGTAGACTATCCACAAAGACCTTTTAGCTACTCCAGAAAAGATATTTATACGACCTCGAGCCATATTTCACACATTTTTATGCAAAAGGCTCGGTTGAGTTGGAGCACCTTTAACCATAGTGAACATTTGAAAATTCTCTCGTTCGATTCAGATTCTTGTTTAGAATAGCTAAAAAGGTCTGTTTGAGAAAATATGGAATAGGTTAGATCACCGATAATATATTTGTACTATAACTATTCTGAAGATGTCGATGCATTTTGATTAAAGTAGAACGTAAAAAAAGCAATGACTAACAAATAGCTTTGCCAAGGCATAGGGTTCTGGATTACTATAAAAATACGAGTGAGGGACTCCTACTAAGATAAGATACGCCGTGTTCTACCAAAGAAACGTTTAGGATTCCAACTTAGAATGCGCGGGAGTGCACCGTCTCGAATGCACTTTTTGTAGTCCTGCCCTCCTTTTGAAGTACCATGTAGAGATCTTCTCACAGGAGTTTCTGCGTTATTACAAACACTTCGACATCGCATCTTTCAAACAAGTTCCTAATTCAGATTTTAATGTATGGTATCGTAGAAAAGATTTCCCCGATTGTCCAAACAAACATATTTGCCTTTAACTTCGTGTTTGATCTAGAAAATTCTAAACTCGGTTTTAAATCACACAGCCACCACGGCCCCTTTATTAGGTGTGCTTCCTTTTGTAGCAGTTACGGGTAGCTTGATGTCCCTTTTCTATTTTCATGTGATAGGATAATAGTCATGAAATAGACATAGTTTTTGCTCCCAGTGGCCTTGCCCTAGTTATTAAAAAGTACCCTACAAGGAGAGTAATTTAGCTATACGTACTGTAAGTTTTAGACGGAATGTAAGAAAATGCATGGGAGAATAATGCGTTAATTTATTGCAAACTTGTTTCGTTAAATCATCTTGAGACTAAGCAAAAGGAACTATTGCTCATGCCATTGCTGATGTTTTCGAAAAAATACACTCTGTTAGAAAGTTAAAACTTTTTTATAAATGTTCTTAATATGCATTTGAACAAGAAATCTCAGGGAAACATTGTGTGGCACTTCAGTCTCAACATCCGACAAAAAGATCCACTACAATTTTTAAATTCTGGAAATTATGTTCAGTGCAAGTGTCAAGCAAGGGGCCCGTGTCCATAAGCTGCCCTGGGGCCCCGGCCTCGCTCTCGGCGGCCCTGGCTGTACGATCTTTTGCTCTCAACCTTATCTGTTCAATATCTTCCTTACTCTTAACTCATTAGTATTGGAAATGATCTTTCCATTGATATCTTTGGTGGTATCTTTGTTTAATGTTGTTATGATAGTTTCTTGAGGTCTGCCTCTGAACTCTTTTTCTGATCTTTCAAAGTAGAACTTCATCACTTTTACTGCTGGTGTCTCATCAGATAAACATGCATTGTCTGTGGTAAAAGTTTGTAACTCAGTATGACAGACAAAAGTGTTGCTTGCTTTTAAACTGACCACGGAGTACGGCTTTACTTTCTTTTTTGACTTTGAGCACATTACGTATTCAGCAAAGAAAATAGATTCTCACTTGGAGACAAAAGGAGGACACCCTAGAATGGGAGAGTGTCATCTGGTTGTTTTGCCACAAGTTCAGGTCCATATTTTGCTACTTTCAATACTTAATTCAAAATAGTGTTGAGTAAAGAAACCAACAGGACTAGTGCTTCCCTGAATTTTTAAGGATAAAAATAATCCTTTCATGTAAAATCTTACTGGCCTGTTTGCAAACTCTTAATCCATCCATGCCCAATGAATTTGCCTTTCACACCTGTTTTAATAAGGAATTGTTTGCAAGGAAAAGCTACCCTTCTATATCGCCATAAATCATTTTCAGCAAAATGGGCTCATAAATGATGGAATTTGATGATGGAACTCACTCATGGACATTCCCATGTATTGAACAGATATGAGCCTCCTTTGCCACTGTCAGTGATACCAGAAGTTTGTCATTCATTGACCAACTCAATTTATTTTCAATACATAATGATCACAAAAGTCTGCAATTTTTCAATAAAGGTTGCATGCCTTTTTGTGCATTTCATATTAAATTACTCAAAGACTTTTGGTTTAAGCACTTTGACCTGCTTCTTTGCAAAACAGTGAATCCAATATTTGTACTTCACAAAATTGAGAGCATTACTCACTTAACAATATTAACACTTGCTAGTTTGTTCCTTAAAGTTTCAAAAGGATAAAGGAGTTTCTTCACTTCACATAAGAACATGCTAGCCTGCTTGCAGACTATTGGACCATCCAGTCTAAAAGTCTGCAAGCAGGTTACAGCAAACTCTATGGATATGGGTGATTTCAAATTGATATATACTTTTTTATTTTTAGCATCTTGACAGAAGATGCAGCTTCAGGTTCAACATCATTTGAGACGCTCATCAATGCATTGCACCATCACTTTGGACCAAATGATTACTTCAGAGTTGGCACTGCAATTGTAAGTTTCCTGATAACCACAAGGTCATATTTTCAAAGACTGAGGCCTTTTATTTCCTAGCAATGAGAAGATGTATAATTTCTTATATCTTATACTGGATGAGACAAAAAAAGAGCCTGGCGTTTGAAAGGCTACTGCTCCCTGAGAATATAAGCAATGATATTTTGCAGTATGCGATTGAATTACTAACATATTCAATTATTATTAGTAACTTTCCTGACTAAAATTGGTCACTCCATTCAGATTGTGTAAGCGTTTTTCTAAAATGAACTCCTTTGAGGAACCTTAAAAAACGTGCTAAAATTGCAAGTAAAAGTCCCTGATGTGTTTACCTCACAGCGATGACTTTCAGCACGCTTTAGCACATGCTTTCCTTTGGCGGGTTGAAAAGTCTTCCCCCTAGTGTGAATAACTTATTCAGGGGGGTACCATTCTCCCATGAGGACAAAATACATGAACACATCCAAGAGTAATTATTGCTAGAAGGAGAACAAAGGGAAATCTTGCTTGCTGTTTTCACTCGTTTTTGCAGGTTTTTGAAAGGGGCTTCGCCAGAAATCCCCTATTTTGACAGGAAGGAATGGCCGATTAAAACCTGGTAAATAACTGAACTTAATTTGACATATCGGGGATAATTTGATACTGTTTTCGATGTCATTGTTTTGATATTCAGGGAGTAGGATTTTTTCAAACACCACGCGTTTTTATTGATTCACCCAGTAGACAAGTAGCAATCTAGTCCAGTCCTGGTAGTATCAGGCGTGCGATCGCACGGGCACGCCTCCACACGTGCCTGAACTGTCCAAGGCGTGCAATTTTTCGCACGTGCAACAATACTTTTCACTAATGGCACTTTCTTAGGTTTCTGTGTGGTTTGTGATGAATGATATGATTTGTTCATTTGGTTTGCTTCCCTTCGTGGGCCATCTACCGGCAGTGTTTCCATAAAATTTCTAAAAGTTGTGGCGCTCTTTAATCGTCGTCTTCGTTGGTCCATTGAACTGACCAACACACAGAGTGGCAGACCCGAGAAGTCAAGAAGTTGGGCAATCCACACTTCCTGTTGTCTCGTTTGATGAAGTGCGAAGATCAGTTCAAAATGAATAAAGATTCCATAAAAGTCATTAGCAGATTAAAGAACGGGATTAAAGCAAAGAACTCCGAGTATTTTTGATTAAAAATTCTGTTCTTGATCGCGAGTTTTGTTCAGTGATCTAAAATTTAGAAACTTTTTTTAGAGTGCGGGGACACAATTATTCACCCTGACAGAATTATTGCGTCCCCCTTGCTTGTTGCAGTTCTTTCCGCACGATTTCTTGCTGGGATCATTGCTAGGATAAAGTTGGCAGGTTTCTTATGGTTTTTTGTCCTCCGATGCATTACAAAACTAAAAACGCTTGCCATGTGATCATCAAGTGATGGTTAAACAAATCAAGGAAGATTTCACTATTCCTGAAAAGCATGCAAGTGTTTTCAGTGCAAAAGGATTTTTGGCCATTTTTCTTTAAACAAAAGGATTTTTGCTGAAAGCGTGTGAGATTTTTTGGGAGTGAAACTCCCTCTAAACAAACAGACACTTCTGGCATCTGGATACCTTTGCCATTGTAAATCATTATAATGGTGACTTCATCCAGGGGGTCGGGGCAATACACTTTTCTTAGAGGTGATCAGTAGCCCATAAACAGTTCTGTAATGACTTTTTCAAGGATGAGATCTCTTGCTCAGAACGAAATGTCACTGAAGAACACAGAAGAAAAGAAAATCTCTATACAATTTAGCAACGAAATAAAAAGCTTCCAATATAACTTTATCAAGTTCCCTTTGGAGTTAGTTGTGCCAAGAATCAATTATCTTGACATCAACGAGCTGCTCCAGCAGCAGAATGTGATATTTAGAAGGCTATTAAGTGCCCTAAATATTGATAGAAGACACTTTTCTGGATCGCATGCCATCGCACGCCCAAAATTTTCAAGGCGTGTGAACAGCAACATGCCACAAAATTTCATATTACCAGGACTGCTAGTCTGATGATATCAGTAAATTAAAGCTGTAAGTTTATACTCATAATCCTTTGTTCAATTATCTGTAAAGAATGGTTCCTTCTTTTATCCTGCAGCTTTTGACTTGGAATGCTGAAACATGCCCAAAGTAAAACATTGGGTTGCATTTGGTTTGCAGTTATTTTGCAGCAAATTGGTGCAAAGTTTGTTTTGAGTATTTTTCAGATTTAGGAGTTTATGAATTTCTTGCTAAAGCTTTAATTTTGCGGCAAACCAGTTTTCAAAAGTTTATGTGGAGTTTCTTGTAGACATGCAAATTTGCACACAGATCAATTTCAAATTTGCTACTCCCAAAGAACAATAGAGCATATTCAGTGCAAACTGATTGCAAAGTTTAGCAAAAACTACATTTTTACTAAGAGTTTATAACAGGCTACTTTATGAATAGTGGAAGTGCTTTTCAAAGTTTTGAACTGAATAATTAGAGAATCATGTAATACTTTTTTTAATATCTTATTTTCACAGCTTGTTTTACTGCAAAATCCAGATCTGCTGCCTCATCAATACCAAAGGATTAGCATGTTGGTTTTACTGTATGAAATGTACAAATCACAACCTTTTGTAAAGAATCCATTTGCACCTTTGTTCTTGGAAGTTCTGGTAAGAAATGTGAATATGTTTTGACTTTATGATTACTAAAATTTTGATATTTGAAATTCTTTATGACTTATCAGAATTAGATGTTTGCAATGAAACTTTCTTTGCATACAATATTTCTTCACAGCTACCTTTTAGAGGGTTTGAAAGTACCCGAATAATTTGATAGATATGCAAACATCTTTTTGTATGTTTCATTCAAAAGGGCCAGAGCCATTATAACTCTAATTTCTCAAAAATTCTTTTCCTCAAGTAAAGCTGCACTTTGAAATGTCTCATGAGGCTTTCTTTAACTGCTTGCTGAAGGAGAGCTGCAAGTGGCTCTTAGGCCCCATCCACACGTATCCGGATATTTTTGAAAACACATCTTTTTTATCCATTCTGCGTTAGCGTCCACATGGAAACGGTGTTTTCGGTTACCAAAAACGAAGCTTTTCGAAAACGCTCTCCAGGGTGGATCTATTTGAAAATGCAGTTTTCATGTTGTCGTGTGGACAGGTGAAAATGGAGCTTTTCAAAAACGCTGATGTCACAGCATTGATTTACAACTTACCAGAGCATGCGCATGGATCTTTGGGGATCACGTGAGGGCATTTTTGTTGTTTGTTATCTTTGTCAAAATTCGAACAGAGGAGTTTGTATGCAGCAGCGTCTTCATGTGGACGGGAATATTTTCGAAAACGCTCCTCTTGTAGACGCGGATATTTTTTCATAGGGATAAAAAAAGATGTGTTTCATAAATGTCCGGATGCGTGTGGACAGGGTCTTAGGAACCGTCCAAAAAGTAACAGTGGTCTTCTTGAAATCTAGTTTTCCTTTGTCCGCTACTCAATTCACTTAGGAATAGTTCACTTGAACAATACTAGAAGAGTAAGTTATTACTCTGCAGCTAGATTCTTTTGGCCAGGCCTGCTTTGAGTCAGTGTAGAAAATGGTTTTAGCATTTTTCGTCTTTACTTTGCTATGAAAATTTTCCAAATTTCTAATTAATTTAATGGTAAAGTAATAGATGATGTTATGAAGCTAGTCCATAAGAAAGGGCAATGCATAAATCAAAGTTAGTTGAAGAGTTTCTTTCACTAGGTAGGTAGGTAGGTATTTATATTTAACGTGGCTAGCCTGCGAAAGTCTGAGAGACTTATTTCCAGCAGGGGCCACGAATGTTTTACCATCAGTCCGCCGCAGCTACCCGCCGAAGCTACCAGATTTCCCTCACATGGCTTTGGTCGACCCGGGCTAGAGTTACGGACAGCAACCAAACTTTCCAGCGTGGAACTTGAACCTACGGGCGTTCTGACCTTTGGTTTACGATTCAGACGCCTTAACCACTCGGCCACTATGTGAGCATATCCTTCCCGTCATATAAAGACTTTCAATAATGTACTTTCAATCCTAGAGTGAATCAAACCCAAGCTCTGCCATTCCAAAGATTTCGCCTGCAGAAAAATTATTCATCTATCAATTAATCTCTTCTCCTGCATTTACAAGAGAGGTAAGGATTATAGATTTTATATCATACCATCGATTAAAATGCATGCTAAAAAATTATACGATAAAAGCTCTATTAAGCCCTCACGGGGCTTATTTTATTTTAGACACTAGAGAGAGAAGGAGGCTTTATGGAGAGGAGGCTTATTAAGCCCTGGCAAAACGACTGGACATTTGCACTGAACATGGATTGAACATTGCTTATCGCGTCCAGTGTGTGAACAGATGAAAAATTTTTGGGGGTGGCAAAACGACTAAACATTGTCCAGTGAACATTTTCTCTACGGTCAAAGGCGCGCGACTTTTGGTGTCTGGAATTTAGTTTTAGAAGCCTGGGGTAAACTGATCAAAGGGTGTTAAGGGGATGGAAACATAAAACCTGCCGCCAAAATTTGACATTAATAATCATCGATTTCAAGGGAAAAGTTGAAGATCGTTCCGCCCTGCTGCTAGACCCATCAACATAATCATATTCTTGTTCTCTGCGATCGCTTTGGTCAGCAGAACTGCAATTGATCTCGTCAGAGGAATCCTCGTTACTGCCTATATATTTTTCCCTGCTTTTCATGAAACTATTTGATGCAGATGACTCCATTTCTTCCCTGTAATCACGAAACTCCTTTCTTGAATTTGCAATGCGCTTGCGCAAACTGGACAATGTTCAGTGGGGTGGCAAAACGACTGAACATTTTCTTCAAAGAAAAGAAATTTAATCTTGTCCACTGAACATTTTTGACTGCCTTTAAAATCGACTGAACAACCCTCAACATCACTGAACACGACTGAACATGATTAGACAAGGTGGCAAAACGACTGGACATTTTGCACTGGAAATTTGTCCAGTGCATGTTCAGTGCTAATGTCCAGTCGTTTTGCCAGGGCTTTAGAGAGGGGGCTTATTTACAAAATCAAATAACATGGATATGGATGATAGCTTTTCGGTTCTTTTGCTCGATATTTTTTGTGGCTTCAACATACAATTTTACAAGTCAACTGCTTAAATTCAACATTGTTTTTATCCTAAATCACATCAAAATAAAGATGCATAGTTGGTTAGCTAGATAGTAAATAGAACTTCTATGGTAATTTCTGGAAATTTACATAATTAGGACAGGGGGACTTTACAGTATTCAATAGTTCCTTAGCTGGAAAACAGACGACTTGTGGCTCAAATCCCAGCATTGGTAGGTTTTAATAGTCTTGATTTGTCATAATTTCATACTTGAAATGTTCATTCTTAATAACTAATTCGTCAGTTTATATAAAATTTGCTGGATAAGAATATCAGGGAATCCAATATGAGTGTGGAATTTAAAAGAAGATCACTTCCAATTTAACGACCCATTAAAGAATCTGTGTACAATGTTTAAAGCATGACCTAGGTTTTACCAAACTCGCAAAATTAGGGGTAATTTTTGCCTGCGTTCACACGATGCCGGCACATTTTGAAAACGGTGAAATATGTGACGGATAGCCCCCCCCCCCGTTTACACGCAAACGGCAAATTGTTTAGCGGCAGATTTCGAAAACGGTAGATTTTGAAAACGAAACCCTAACCGGCATAAATTTGAACAGCATTGTGTGAACACTCGACAATGATGTAAACAGAATATTTTTTCGACGCTTTTGGATCGAGACTGGTCGATTCTTAGGGTTTAGGTACTTTTCTTTGCCATCAAAGTCCTGCAACAACTTTTTGCTATCAAATTTCCCACCGTTTTCAAACTGCGCTGGTATCGTGTGAACGCTAGCTCAAATTTTGCTACCGTCACTTTTTCACCGTTTTCAAAATGTGCCGGCATCGTGTGAACACAGTCTTCAGTGTACTCAATTACCACAGGTTTCAATCATGGACTGAGCAGCCATTGGGTTAGCAGACGCTAAAGCCCCCCCCCCCACTTTTTCAAAGACATGGGTTGAAATTTTTGCGAATTGAGAAACTGTTGTTAAAAAATTATATGTTAAATGGCCACAGGGTTGATATGTATTTCCGTTCTCCTTGTGGCATCGTTTTTTGTAATCTTTCGTAGTTATGTAGTTGTGTAGTTGTGTAATTGTGTAGTTGTTGTATTTTTATGAGATTATATAAAAAAAACTGTTGTTGGGTGAGGTTGAAGTCATATATTTTAATGTTTCCGTGAAAAAGCTACAAGTTTAAAGTCACGTGAGTCTCATAACCTGGAACTCTAGATGTATAAAATTTTCTCAAGTGACAACGGGGCTTTGGCCTGAACTGAAAGAACTTTATGTTGTCTGAAAGTAAACCGCAAAATGATATTCACTTTTAAATTCTATCATAGGCTTCAACTATATGAATGTAGTAGTGTAGTAGCAAATTTATGCCGGTTAGGGTAGTCTACTTGAATGAGAACAGACTTTTTTCGATGGCAAATTGGCAATATGAAGGCCGCAAAGTCTCATAAAAGGAGTTTTTCGACGTTCGAAAGGTCTCAAAAATTTTTCAGGGGGTAAAGCCCCGGACCTCCATTTTCTTCTTTTCGCTCGCCACTCAGCCCCTCCACTTTTAAATTCCAGCGCTGTCCCTGCTTTCGATACAGTTTTGACTGCTTAAAACCCATTTTATGTGTATAATATAGGGAAAAAATAACGAGCTCCTTCATTGCCTCTCAGTTTGACTCGATGCACACAGATTTCTTAAGTCAGCATGTGGATGTATCCGGGTAAACTTCAGAAGTGTGGATTCAAAAGATTTATATGAATTACTCTTATGGAAACTCAAATTTGCATGAAGTCGAAAATAGAATGATTATTGAGGCAAAAATAGACTTCATTCATCAGTCACTCAGTTCAATCATTTAGCATTTGTTTGCATAGGATAATGGTAACTGCACATACGAAATATATCTCTCTATTTTCTTACTGGATCCTTGCAAAACTAATTTGCTTTATTTTCCCCATGAGATTTGACAGACAGAATTTCATTGCTAATTTTAGCTCTTTGGTCCTTTTTTCCAACAGCTACAGAAAAAGACTCCCAAGCAAGTGTTGTCAACAGATGTCAATCCAGATCGAGTAAGTGATATTTTCGAGGAAGTATTTATCTGATACCAGTATAGATATAAAAACAACCTTTCAAGGCGATTCCACAAGATGTTCATATATCACTCGTTTGATTTGACTCCTTGAAAATAGCTTCGTTGTTATAGAGATGAAATGTTTAGACCGATTATGTTGCAGCTACATTGAGAGCGAACCAAGGTTGGAGCTGACACTGTCATGTGCATCGTTGCTTTTGTTTTCTTCTCCCGTTCAGATTGGTCAAGTTGCATATAATGGCATTGAAGTAAATCGTTACTACACATTTGATCTGGAGTCCTTTAGGTAGCCTCCGTGCATCCCCTACTGTTTCCGTAGAGTTGAAATTTCCAGTTGAACTGAATTCATTTTCTGACGCCAGTAGGGTCTGCGAACCAGCGAAGGAAAGCCTGTTCTGAGTCACGTGCTGGTTCAGCAAAAACACGGAACTATTTTCATTGATTAATAAACAATTCATTGTCTTGCGAAGTACTTCATGTGGGTTTTACTTCATCCTAATTGCAAAGTGGCATTGTCGAAGAGCAAAATGGTCTCGCAAGACAATGGATTGTTTATTAATCAATGAAAATAGTTCCGCGTTTTTGCGGAACCAGCACGTGACTCAGAATAGGCTTTCATTCACTGGTTCGCAGACCAGTTCGTTAGAAAATGAATTCAATTCAACGGGAAGAATCAACTCCACAGGAACAGTAGGGATGCACGCAGGCTACCTTTAGGGGGATTTTTTGAGGGTCATATCTTAATCTGTTTGTATCCCCAACAGTTCTAGTGTTTTGCTATCATTTTGTTTGAACAGTTTTGATATCTTGATCACTGAGTTACAACATTTTCTTTTTCAATATAATCACAAGTTTAAGCAGTTTTGAGGACTCGTGTCATCATCAAATTGCTAGATCGTAAAACCAGAAAAGCTGCAGAATTTTGATTCCCTCTGTCAGACCTTTTATAAACCATGGCTTCATGAACATTGTGTCTTTCAGTCGTTCTTTCTCTGTTACTTTGAAATGATTGTCTTTGAAATTCTCCATGAATCCTCTCAATAAGAAGAAAAAGAATCACAGAGATGGAATTATAGAAAAGCGATTGGAGTTCATTGCAAGCCACCAAGTCAAAACGAAAGATGCTGTAAGGCCCCGTTTACACGATACCGTTTTCATTTTATATTGGGCTTGTTTCGTAACGGATTGGCCCTCTGTTTACTAGCCTGATAACCAGACCCAAGTTCAAAGAACTAACGTGGGTCTGGCTATCAGGCTTTCTGTTTACACAAAACTAATTTCATTTTATACCGGTTTAGCCCCCTGTTTACGTAACAACGCACCAATCTGATACGCTTCATACAGTTTTTGCGTTTCCAAATGAAAACACTCTGAAAGTGGCATGAAGCCATTCCGATATTGTATAAACAGTTAAATCTGGTATCAACTCTATACTGAACCTCATCATCAATTCTCGGAGTCGCCCTTTCATCTTGGGAGCTGCGTAGAATGCGCAGTGGATGCAAAAAGTATACAGTGAAACCATTGCAGTGCACGGCGAGGCGCTTTCGTGTGAATGGGAGGATGGATAAACGGTGTCATGTAAACAGAGCACCAATCCGATTTGAAATGGAACGGTATGGTATAAACAGACTAAGTTTCATATCGGATGGAATGGACGATGGCGATCTGACATGAAACGAAAACGGTATCGTGTTTATGCAGTTTGTGCAGTAAACGGGGCCTAGATATTTGTTTAGTCATGTTTATAGATTTTATGGCTATGCTCGTAATGTATATACAGGGTTTTCCAAATACTATGCAACTCAACCAATCTGATTTCCGGAAAGGTACTCCCACACTTGACGTTATGTGCTGCTCAACCGGCTGTCCTTTTGCAGTAAAAATTATGGGACATGGTGCCCTTTTATGACAAAAATCATAGGACAAGGTGTAAAATTTGATAATAAAATCATTGGACAGGGTACCATATGGAAAGTAAACTCTTTAGAGTTCACTTGATTATGTTTAATTTTGGCAAAATTTTTATTGAAACAGGGTATACTATTGGAGCGGTTTTGAAACACCCATGTCAATTCTCTAGTCAAGCACACTCTCTGCGATCTGATCCCATCATTTTCTTTTCTAGAACTTTTACGTCAATGAAATCGTAGTAGAGTCTCAAATCTTGTTTCGTTTGCCCCCAGGTCTTTGATATTAGTGGCCTGCAGTCTTCCTTGAAAGAGAAACAGAAAGACTTATCAGAAATAAGTAAATCTGGTGTAAGAAGTGTGCTATCGGATCCAGACCCCGACAAGAAGTAAGCGTAAACGTTTTCATCAGAAATTTGGATCAGCATCTAAGTGTCTTTTCAGGTAGCCCAGAAAAGTATGCACATTCGGTGAGTCCAGTGATGTGACTTTAACTTAAACCAGTGGCTAACCATCGTCAAACTGTTTCTCGACATCTTGTTTGACTTATGACCTGGAATCTCTTGTTTCCCTTTGCTCTTTGCCTTGATGATGGCGCTTCGGTCAACAGATACTCATAACGTTACGGTGAAAAACTTGACCCTATTTAAGCCCAAACTCCGAGCTTCCTAGCGTATTGAAAGATTTGGGAACTGCCTTTCTAATCGATTCAAGAACTGTCAACATTCGGACAAGATTCGAGATTCGGGGCCGTGATTCCATGAATAAATAATAATAATAATAATAATAATAATAATAATAATAATAATAATAATAATAATAATAATAATAATAATAATAATAATAATATTAATAATAATAATAATATTAATAATAATAATAATAATAATAATAATAATAATAATAATAATAATAATAATAATAATAATAATAAATAATTACTTTATTTTTGGTTGGCTTCTCGTCTAGCCAGTTAATTGGCTAATAAACGCCAACCAAAACTTAAATACACGGTATCAATCATAAAACAATCATAAAACAATCATAAAAACCCTAAATTGTGAATAAATAGTTTGTACAATCTACAGTTGCACTCAAACTTGTATTTTTTTAATGTCTCACTTGAAACTATTTAACGTGTGGGACTCTTTTAAAGAAGATGGCATTGTATGCCATATCTTAGCTCCAAGAAAACGTGCATTTTCAATACCAATGAAAATTCGATTGATGAATGCAGATAATAGGGTCAGCTTTTTCACTGTTACATTATGAGTACCTGTTGAACAAGGTACCGCAGGGATAAAAGGTATTCATCGTCATATTTCTACCTTGTTTATTGATATTGGTCGTTGGAGAGCTGAAATATCAATCTTCAAAATTAAAATTTGCTTCCACATCCAAACCGCAACTTCGGCCTCTTGGCCGAAGCAAATTCTTAAGACACATCGAAGTTGTAAACTATTGTAAAGGCTAAAGAAACATGAACTCCGCACAATGGATGAATTCTAGCAAACAGATTATGATATCAAAGTTTTGTTTAGATTTTATCAAGGATGTTGTTGATTCATTTCCTGTTCATCAAGAATTCGCTTAGGCCAAAGCTTGAGCAAAAGTCTAGCCTGGAGGTCTCTGCATGTTTAAAAGACTTTGTGCTAAACACTTTTATAAAATAACTTCTAAATCAAGAAAGATAGGACAGGACCGATTTTCATCAACTAGATTTTAGCCTGAGTGCAGGCAATATCTGCATGCAGGCTACTAAATCTAAGACTGCGTTCGCACGATGCCGGTACATTTTGAAAACGGTGAAAAATGTGACGGCTGCAAAGTTTGAGCTAGCGTTCACACGATAATGGAACAATCTTAAAACGGTAGGAGCTTAGACGGCAAAAACTCGTTGCAAGCCTTTGATGCTAAAGAAGTGTACCTACACCCTAAAGAATCGATCAGTCTCGTTCCAAGATCGTCCAAAAATGTTCTGTTTTCATCATTTTCATGTTTTTACAAGGTGCTGTTTCCAAAATGTGCCGGTTAGAGCTCTGTTTCCAAAATCTACCGTTTTCAAAATCTGCCGGCAAAAAATGTGCCGTTTTCATGTGAACGGAAGGCCTATCCGTCACATTTTTCACCATTTTCAAAATGTGCCCGCATCGTGTGAACGCAGTCTAAATCTTAGCCTGCGTGCAGGCAACTAAATCTAAGTTGACATGTTGCCCGCACAATGATGATCAGTTTTAAGGAATCTGATGAACAGCTAGAAAACAACAGGTCTGCAAACGCTTAACTTATTCTTTCACCCAGGACATTTCTGATTTCTTTGTAGTGGCACCATGGATCTAAGAGCTGCTCACGAGGTTGTCGAACAACTTATTTGCTGTAAGTTGTATTTTCAATGTGCAATAGAGAGTTATCATGGCTTCAATCTAGCTACCCTGCGTGGAGTCTTTCTTTTGTAAAATTGAAAGAAGATAAAGTTGAAAGACTGCGCATCACCAAGAGATTTATCGTATGGATGACTCAGCAAATGAAATCAATGAACATAATCTGGTCTATCAATCTGTTCAATTTCAAACAAAAACGATACAAAGACACCACGTGAGCTGATTGTGTCGCGGTTCGGAAAATTCCTAACCAGGCTTTAATTGGCTCATATTACAATGGAATAATTCATCGAAATACGAAAAATTGTTCACTAATGCGCAGTCTTTCTATTTTCTCGTTCATTAAATTTACACAAAAGAAAGACTGCACGCAGGCTTCAATCTAGCTTAGTTTCAGTTTCATTTTCTGTTTTCATTAACAAATATCCCTACATATATCAAAGAATACAAAGCGAATTTACCTAGAAGAGACAATCAATGAACATATCATACTAACAAACAAAGTTCTGCAAGAATACACCTACACGAGACGCAAAGAAATGGAAGAAGAGGCACAGTACAATACAAAACAAAACAAGCATAGGTTCCAAATCTTTAAATCTACAAAAAAAAGGCGGGTGTAAAATTCATTGACCTATTTCTTTAAACTGAATGACTTGAAAGAAACTTTAGCCACTTTTCTATGATTCTACCGTTGGACTTTTCAGAAATCTCGAATATGTATCGAAATTACCGCCTATTTCATATTTCAGCTAATTCTATGATGTGACGTCATCAAATTTCTAAATCGCAAACCAGAAGAGTGAAAGAGTTTTGCTTGATACCATATTGTAGGCATCCATAAACTATGGTTTTCTTGAACATTATTTGACCTTTCTTCAAGCAGTCTAGAAATTACGATAGTATTAAAAATGTGTATAAATATCGCTTGATCCAAGCTCTTGTAGATCCAAACTCTTGTAGAAAAGCTAAAAGGTCTTGAAGGCGTTGTAATGCAGTGATGTAATCCCCTGACTTTGCAGCCAGAACTCTCAGGCGGACAGGGTCCTGCACCCGGTAGGGCCCTAGACTGATGACGATGAGTCTCTTGTTGCCCTGTGCTCTTTGACTGATGATAGTGCTTCGGGCTATAGAGACTCGTAGCATTACTCTGAAAAACTTGGCCCTATTTAGGCCCAAACTTCGCAATTCCTCCAGTACCAATCAGATTGCGAGATTTCTGAATTGCTATTGCTAAGGTGTAATTGTGATAGAATTTTCGATTCGATTGAAGAATTGAAAACACTCCCATGGGATGGAGATTCGCAGCCGTGATTCTTTCATAATTCCATTGATGATTGAAGAAAATAGGGCCAAGTTTTTCACCGTTTTATTATGAGCCCCTCTTGAGCAAGGTTTACTGCAGGGATACAAGGGACTCATGGTCATCATTGTAGTAGGGCCCCACCACTTCAGCGTCATGACAAGGGATCGCGGACTCCAGTAGGTTTTTGCTCACTACTTCTGTTATCCTAGCGTTTGTCGCTAAAAGATACAACTTCACTTCACTATTGCAACTTATTGTCAGTACTTTCGTAAATGGTTTTTTATAAGCTGACTTCATTCTTTTCGTTCTGCAGCTTCAAATCCACCTGCCGAGGATACATTCCAGCCTCCTTTCGTACGAGTTGCGCCCCCCTTGCATGAAAGTGAAAACGAGGTAGTTTATCGATTGAATCACCTTGTTAGACATTGTGAGCTTTTGTTGCCTAAATTTTTCAGTTGATCCCATATCTTGTACAACAAGCTGTGATTTGGTATTTTTGTTTTAGTGACCACTGTTTGTAAGACGCATGCAATTATCTAACCTTAAATTAAACATTGTTATCGCAATTTTTACAATGTTAACAATGCTTAGTTTTTAAACTAGATAATTGCTTATGTCTTAAAATCAATGGTTCCTAAAACAAAATGACCACATTGCCACTCATCTTTTCAAGTTTATTTGGATAATGGTGGCCTGATGACTGGCCTCAATGTAAGGCCTTGATGTGTCCAGAACGTTTTGTCTCTTGTAGAACCATTATCAACAACAATATACTTTCTCACCAGTAGAAAACCAAGCTCGAATGAGCGATTCTTTCTGGCATATGATAGAATATGGAATTCGATCTCAACTGTTTAGACTTTGAATAGTTCTAGTGTCGAGGTGAAACGTCGTTTTTTAAAGTGTCTTTCTGAAAGAGTCTTTGTTTTTAGCTTTTTAGGCGAATAAATATCTCGTATCTGCTTACTTTATTAGCTGATCTGGTTAAATCCACCTGAGGCAAATTACAAGATTGAATGGGATACAATGATGTGTGCTGAAAATACAAAAGGTATTGTTTTTGAACGGAATATTATTATATCTTTGTATGCGGTGTATCGTATTTTCTCTACCACTTTTCGTTTTTTCCTTTCGAAATTGCGTGTTCAACTTGGCGATTTATGATCTGCGAAGTACTTTTGGTGCTATGAATTTTCGCGAGTGGGAGCCTTTTCTGGTTCATCAGTTAGGTATGTCAGGTGCAAGGTTAGGTATGCTAACTTACCTTAACTGATCCTAAGTAACCCTAACTAACCCAAAACTAACCCTAACTAACCCTAACTTACCCTAAGGCCCCATTTCCAAAACCTAACTCTGACCCTAACCCTTACACACCGGTGCACCATGACACATAGTGTGCCGATTTTGAAAGCCGGTCCGCTAAAGTACAGACTAGCCAAACATTGATACTTGGAAAATCCTTAGGCTAGTCTGCACCTTAGCGGACCAGATTTAAAAATTGGCCCGTCATGTGTCATGGTGTAAGGGCAAGGGTCAGGATTGGGTTTTGGAAAAGGTATTTAGGGTTAGTTGTTGATACAGATTTTGTTGATTAGTTGATAATTGATAGTTGATAGTTAATAAAGTTGATATAGATTTTCAAATGACACTACTTTTTCTCCCGTATAGAAGTGGAATTACGACAGTTAATGTCTAAAGCATTCAAAGGACCACTTACACTGATTCAACAACAGGTAAAGCCTACTTAAAGTAAGTCAACGGGGTTAAAAGCAGCTAGGGGGACTGGGTCTATCTAAATGTAACCTACAGTAAAACCCCGCACACAAGAACATAACAAAATAAGAACCCGTAGACTGATTTTGTGGGAAAAGACACCTAAATATAAGAACCAAATACAGACTGATTTACTTCAATGTTCTTATGAGATGGTACACTTGATTAAGAAGTTTCATCAAACCAGTGTAAACAATTTATTGACAACTGAACACTTCCAACAGTTTCAGGAATATGCAAATTCTTTTATCTAGCTGTTTGATTTAAATTGCTTTGTCAATAACGAAAATACCATACCTTCTTATATTGAAATGCAGTCATTATACCCTTAAGTATGTTTAACACATACTGTATACAATAGCTATATATTCATCATAGTCATAACTATCCTAGTGATAAGAACCAAACCCTGTAAATTTCATCATAAGTACCCCATTTATAAGAAGCTGGCCAGTCTGTCTTTTAGAAAAGTATGTTCTTGTTTGCGGGGTTCTACTATATTGCATTTGATGTTTTTGATTAAAGGCAGTCTGTCACGCATTCGATTGGGTGATAATGACAATACAAAGAATAGGAAATTTGAATGGCTGATGATCCTCTGACTTTCTACGGCCGTAGAAAGTCAAGAAGATTAGCCCTCCTTTGTTACAAATACACAGATTCACAAAGAAATCCGTTGTATTGAGCTCTAATTGTAGCGGCCAATCATTTACGTGACAGACTGCCTTTAATTAAAGGAATAGGGAAATAAGTTGCCGCCTGCCATTCCTTTGTGCTATATTTCTATTGTGTCGCTATATCTTTGTTCATTTACATTAAAGGCAGTCTGTCCCCTCGCTAATTTGCTTCATCTAAACAAAGCAAAGTCATTCAGGCATAATTTTCAATGTCATGAAAATTACGCATGAATGACTGTGTCCTCGATGAATGAAGGCGATTAGCGGAATATTCAATAGAGCTCTTTATCGATCTTTTTCCATTCAAAAGGGGGACAGACTGCCTTTAATTCTTCTTGCAAAAATCTTCGTTTGTACGCAAGGACGATTCCTTTGAAAGGTTAGCTGGGCTTCTACTTCTGAGTGACGTCGCTTTTCCGCGAGCCAATCAGATGCCTGGAAAAGGTCGCTGCGAATGGAATATTCCACGCAGTGGAAACCAGCCTTATATAGACATAAAGGCCGTTCAAGCTAAGATTCAAAATTTGCATGCCCTCTTAATGCAGATAGATGGCATTAAATAAACAGCAAATGAAGATATCTTTTCTGAATCACGTAAACAAAATCCGCGAGACAGAACTTTAGATTTACCCTTCTTCTTTCGTAATAAGCACATAACTTCTCTTAAAAACCATCCTTTGCCGCCCGAACCAAGTGAGAGTGTTTTGAATTACCGGTTGAGAGAATTTCTTTTGTCTGTATTCGCTAATCACTTTGAATTGAAGTGTGAACCAAAGCAACTGTTGCTATTGTATTACAAAATCTGACCTTGTTAGGGATCGTCTCCATTTTATCGTATAGCTTTTATACGAATTGATACGAATTCAATCGTATGCGTGAAAGGTGTTATACGATTTAATTCGTATAGCCGCACAAGAGATGAGACTTGTATACGAATTGTTTGATTTCTATACGAATTTATGATACGAATTTGATACGAATTGTGCATACCAATTTTTTGAATGATTTTGATACGAATTGTGTTTACAACTTGCTTATACGAACTTGATACGAATTGCATACGACTCCCATACGAATTGTATACGAATTTATACGAATTCTGAAAGGTGACGACACGAATTAATTCGTGTCTGGCTTATAGAATATCGTATCAATATCGTATAATGCTACGAATTCCCTATACGAATTTGATAGGAGTATTTGGAGACGATCCCTTAGCTGATGTTTGTTGACCGAACAATATGATGTTGCAAATGAATGACAGTTATTTCTCTGATTCTTCATATTCTTTTCTTTCCAGCAACTTCTAAGTGAGCTTGATAAAGATCCAAAACTTGTATATCATGTTGGATTGACACCTGTCAAGGTTTGTGTAAAAACTTCGCATGATTCTTGGGTGATAAGTTGCCCGGATTTTTACTTCCCTTGTTCTCAAATGATTCGTGCTACAAAATTTTGAAATAGCCTTAAACAGTGGACTTATTATGATGTACTACCCATGGACGCACAACGAAGTTGTAACTTGTAGGGAGAACACTACCAACCTGTACAAGAAAGCAATGAAATTATGAAATAAACCTGTAACTACAGATGAAAAATTTGAAGCCTGCAAGAAAATTAAGTAATCAGTAATCAAAAACGTCATTTCACCAAATTTTTTCACCAGATACGCGTTTCGTCGCACACTCCTCAGTTTGTGTGACGCGAAGAAAACGCATTCTTTTGTAAGAAACTGCGTATTAGAAACATTAGGCTCAATTTGTCAGAACCTTATTAACCGCACGTTCTACCTGGATTACAAGGGATCAGAAATGATTGTGACTCTCTTCAGTTTACTCAAACATATTTTGGTGCTGTACAGTATTCATAAGTATCTTCACAATTTTGTCAGTGCAAATTTTTGGTTCGTTTGAAAGCTTAATTTTTTCAGGGGATCTATTGCAATTTTGTAAATATGAGATTCTATTGTAATTAGGCTTTTGAATTTTAGATTGTGTACAATTTAATCTGTTTTAGTATATGTTTATATCTTATTGAAAAGCTGCTTGACAGTCAGCTATTGTGCTGGTTAAGAAATGAAATTGCTTCTGTTCGAAGTCTCAAAGAATAGAGTCATCATCAATCGAATAATCCTTGAAGCAACAATTTCTTTCATCAAAAATACGAAAAGGTTTTCAGATTGACCTTAAGCACAAAACAGCTGCAACATTTTCGTTTGTTTGTAGTAATTGTAACGGGTGTCTTGTAAAGAGGTACTCCCATTTCCACCGTGGATAGCAGAAATGCATACTACAATGTGCCCTTTCGGCGGGGCAGTGCGTGCTGGTTGATTGGAATCGGTCTCTTGCGCGTGTTGCGTTCGGCGCGTGCGGGGGATCGGCCGTGGTTGCCTGGCTCGCGCTGTTTTATCGCAAGGGCATGTTTCCATGATATGTCGGAGTGCTTCATTGACGATCTGCAGTAAGGTGGAGGAGGTGCTCTTTCCGAGACGCCCGTTCGAGTTGCTTTTCTTTCTTTTATTAAATTATTTGTGCATATATTTTGAAATTATTGTAAGTGGCTGTCGTAGTTGGAACTCGCTGACATCATGTCCTTCCAGCTATGGCAGCCATAGAATATTTGCGTTGTTTAGTTGCACTTTTAATGCTTTATATGATAAAAAAATGAAATTGTTGGATAAAGAGAATGTTCATCCCAGAACAAGTGCCAACTTGTTTTAAAAGCTGTTGATACACTAAGCTTGTTGGTTAATGCATTTTAAAGACGCTTGATGATTTTGTTGCAGCTTCCTGATCTCGTTGAGAACAATCCACTTGTTGCAATTGAAGTCCTTTTAAAGATGATGCAGTCAACACAAATAACGGAGTGAGTATCTTGAAAATGAAGCTAGTAACATGGGCTTATTTTGTAAGGCAATGGCATTCGCTGCTTTTCATTGACACCGGAATTAAACGTGATTGGTGATGGCAGATAAAAGATTTCTCTCAATCTATTATTCAAAACAGAGTCTTGGTAGATTTTGCTTATTTGCGTCAGCAATTCTTTCATTTAAGACTTAGATATTCTAGGATTGTAATGCCATCTGCTTAGTTTGTGAATCAAATAACGAAATCCGTCAGGTAGATGTTTAGATTTTTCCTTTGTCTTTCGCTAGAAATTCATGCCTTCTCTTACAAACATCCTTGGCGTGCACAAAAGTGCTATTCATGTGCTTAAAGAAAAATTTTCACTGATCATCGTCAAAACCTATGTATTTTGCTCTCCTTCCTGCAGATACTTCTCAGTCCTAGTGAATATGGGGATGTCATTACATTCAATGGAAGTTGTAAACAGACTGACTACGGTAAGTAAGTGATGATTTTGAACAATGCTACCAGGTGTCTCAGAAATAAAGTATGCAGATTTGGCTCGCTCTTGGGATGTTAATTTACAATCTCGTCCCCAGAGTAAGTTTGTTGCTCTACCTCTACTCTGGGAGCCGTTCGGCAATTTGAATGGTTTAACTCCGTTTTGCGCGGTAACTCGGATTTGCTCCGGGTAAACGGCCGCGGCATGTCCAAATACGATGAGAAACCACATTATTTACCTATTTCAACCGTAATTTGCTACTTATCTTCGAAATTCGGAGAATAATGAGCCATTTCATGTTCGAAGCTGCAGTGAAATTTTCTCGAAGTTGCATTTTTAGGCCCGTTTTCGTTCAAAACAAACCGAGCTTATTTTCACAGTAAACACACTTGCCGATCCCAGATTATTTTTTAAGTACCCCAAACAGGTTGAAATAAGGTCATCCGAATGTTTGTTTCAGTTTCTCAATGTACCTTCTGCAGAATTAGCTCAAGAGCAACGGCCATTTTCCGTCAATTAGCATTGCCTAGCAACCGTGAAATGTATAATGGCTATTAATCTGCCCATGTTTTGAGCAAATTTGATCGAAGTGTACCTGGGTGCTCTTTCGGCCTCGCGATCAGCGTATGACGAAAGAACACCCTGGGAACGAGGTTGGTTATTCATTCTCAAAATGGTATCAACATGTAGCTGAAAGGCTCCGCTATCTTTTGAGATATTGCTTGGTCAGTTCAAGATGTGCGTACTGCCCGACAAACAATTTCAAAAATATGGAAATTCATTCATTTCTCGGGCCATTCCCTTTTTTGGGAGATTCGAAACTTCTGAATTCCAACTTTGCTTCGGAGCATGAAATGGGAGTGAGGAACATAGGTCAATCATTTTACAAAGAAAAAATTTCATCAGACAACTTCTAATCCATCTCTGTGTTGAATTTTCATAAAATGTTGGCTGGAAAACGAGGGCGATTTTTTCACTCAAAACGAGGAATCTAAGACTCGAAATTTTCATCGAATCTGGTTTTTCGGATGGTAATCATTGCTTAAAGTGACCATCCAGTGTCTCAAAAGATAGCTAAGCCTTCAACTAAACTGCGATAGAAAGCATTTGGCATTAGCTTTTGATTTCAGGAAGCTAGTTATGATTTAGCTAGAGAAGTTTTTTTTGGGTCACCCGGTACTTGACCAAGATGCAAAAATAAATTGTTCATTGATCAGTCAAAGGCTAACTGGCCTCCAAGATGCCAACCTTACTAGCACTGGATCAGTGCCTTGGTTTTCTAAATTTTAGAATTTCTTAACTCGACATCTACTGCGAAACATGTTTCAGTAGTTATCGGTAAATTGTTATATGTAACTTTTTGTAATCATAGATTTAATTTTAGTTTAGTTCCATGTTTTTTATGGAATGGCGTCGGGGTAGTCAGGATATTATGCTCCCTGGGTATCGTCAAAGTAGTGTAGTTAAGTGTATTGTAAGTAGTGTCTAAGGTAATTCGTCTTTGTATCAAATTTTTAAATTGAGTATAAAAAAAGGCTAACTTAGATCAGGAATTTCAGTTGGTGAAATTATTGAACATTTCACTGATGAAAGTGAAACGTTAATTTATCAGTCAAGGCTGACATAGATGAGAAATTTCTTTGGTAAATCACTCATCATTTAGACCCAGATATTAGGAAAATTCTGATGAGAGGCATGATTAGAAAGAAGGATTCGACATTCCATTTTGGTCCATAATTTACTTGCTATTGAAATTAAAATTCTATTTCTGAAACTGACAATGTTCATTTCATTGTCTCATAAATCATGGACCACAATGGAACGTTTAAATTAACGTTTGAATTAACGTTTCATTACATTGAACACACACTGAACATTTCAATTGTTTTTGTGTTGTTTTTGTCGGTTTGTTGGTGTGAGGATTATTTGATCATACCATATGTTGGTTTTTGGTGGTTTTCAGTGAGTGTAGCAGCTATGTATAGCATGTAGGCTTTTTATCAGACACATTGATCACATTTGAAATTCTTTTGACAACACAATAAGACCCAATAATTAGAAAAATGTTTGTAAGGGGTTTGTATGGGAACTGAGAATTCCACGTTCCATTGTGGCCCATGATTTATGTGACAATGAAATGAACATTGTCAGTTTCAGAAATAGAATTTTAATTTCAATAGCAAGTAAATTATGGACCAAAATAAAATGTCGAATCCTTCTTTCTAATCATGCCTCTCATTAGAATTTTCCTAATAAGTCTAAATGATGAGTGATTTTACCAAAGAAATTTCTCATCTACGTCAGCCTTGACTGGTAAATCAACGTTTCACTTTTTTACTCACCGGTAGATACCTCTTTTTGTTCTTATTGGTGCTTTTAGAGCTGAAAAATCATTCTTGAAGCTCAATTCTGCGTTCTCTTGCAAGCCAAAGCTTCAGCCTTTTGGCGTAAGTAAATTGTTGAAGCAACTCGAAATTGAAAATCGAAATTGGAGAAAAATTAAGAAACTGCCCAATGCGTTGATTTGGAGGTGGACTGACTGCTGGTAAACAGAGTATAAGATTCAATATTATTCAAATTTATCAAGGCTATGGTTTATTCGCTATGCCGTCAAAATCTGTCTAGGGCCAAAGCTTTGGTTTACAGATCAACACAAATTTGAGCTTTCGAAATCAATATGTCTGTTATCAAGGCACCAATACCAACAAGCGAGGTACCTATGCTCATGTTAAGTAGCGAGGAAATTTTGAGAGTGATTAGCCGTTGATAGAAGCTTAACGCTGCTCTCCATAGCCAGCGTTTTGAGCGCGCGGGCGCTGCGACCAAATAGGAGCATGCGCAGTGGATGAAATTTAGCGATCAATGTGATCGCAAGCGACCGATTGTTGGGCGCTTTGGGAGTAGGAACAAGTTCAACTCCCATCGCGGGCGTTTGCGATCGCTACCGAAGGAATCAATCTTGGTCGCAGCGCCCGCGCGCTCAAAACACTGGATATGGAGAGCAGCCTTTAATTCATATTGCTGGATCCAGCCAAATCTGCTACGTTTTCCTGAGTTATCTGGTATTTACTGAGTTTCCTTTCAGATAAGTAAATCTACCGGGTTGATCAGAAAAACGTGAAACGTTAAATAGGCCATGTTCTGACGAAAACAAGTCAAGATAGATTTGTTGCAACTGAGCATAGAGCTCAAATCTTTTAAAAAGGTGGGTGTAAAATTCTATTACATTTTTCTTTGGATTAAAGTGCTTGAAAGGAACTTCAGGTAATTCGCGACAAATTTGCCGTGGCAATTTCTAGATACCTTGACTACTTTCAAAATGGTGGCATTTATTAATTTTGAGGCTGTGACGTCATCAAATTTCTAAATCCTTAACCAGAAGAGCAACAGATTTCTTCTTGCAACCATATTGTAGACCTTCATAAACTATGGTTATCTTGAAGATTGTATCGATTTCTCTCGATTAATTTAAGATTTACGATGATTTTAATTTCTTCAAAACTTTCGATGAATTTTTGCAAAATAAGTCAAAATGCCGCCATTTTGAAAATAATCAATATATCAAAAATTGCCACGGCATATCTACAGCAAATTACCCAAAGTTTCTTTCAAGCACATGGATTCAAAGAAAAATGTGATACAATTTTACACCCACCTTTTTAAAGATTTGAAAGATTTGAGCCGTATGCTTTGCAACTGTGTTTAGCAGAAGGACAATTGAATTGGCCAGATGGATTTAGTTTGCTATAATTGCTCAATTATTTTTCCATATTGATTTACCTTTTTGTGGTATAGCTATCAACTGGAAATGATTAAAGGCCTATTTCGAGAATCTTGCGAAACAAGATTTTACTAAAATCGCTCGTAATCGATGAATTCTCATATTTAATTCACTTGTAAAAAACTATTAAAAGGGACCTAATACACCACTTTAATTAACAGCCTCGTTTTGGAAATTATTCAAAATTCTGTCATATGAAATTTTAGAGGCCAAATTCAGATTCACTATCCAAACTTTAGTCTGAACACAAGTTTTCGTGTTGGTAGCGGTCATCATGTTAATCTTATGACGATTTAAAGTTTGAAAACCTATAAGGGATTTGACCGTGAAAATGACTCGGGGTGTAAAGTTTCACCCCGAACGATTTTTCACAGTCAAATCCCTTACAAATCTTTGAACTTTGCGTTGTCATAAAATCAACATCACAATTGCTAGCAGTTTAAAAACATGTAACAAGACTAAAGTTTGGGTGCTAAATCCGAATCTGTGCTCAAAATTTTCATATGAACAATAAGAAGAGATTTCGACAAATTTCCACAACGAGGCTGCTTAATTAAAGTGGTGTATTATCATCTCTTTCCTTTCTATAGCATGCCACACAATGGACTTGATACAAGTCGCTCTTGCGGAAAGAACAGGAGAAGGAAAAAAGCGAGAGAGACTTGTAATACTTGGCATGCTCATTAAAGGCAGTCTGTCACGCATATGATTGGGTGATAATGACAATACAAAGAATAGGAAATTTGAATGGCTGATGATCCTCTGACTTTCTACGGCCATAAAAAGTCAAGAAGATTAGTCCTCCTTTGTTTCAAATGCACAGCTTCACAAAGAAATCCGTTGTGTTGATCTCTGGTTGTAGCGGCCAATCAGATACGTGACAGACTGCCTTTAATATTCATGTGCAATCGTGCCTTGCTTCCATTTTCAAAAATGACGGGGTTGTTGTCAGCTGTTTCATCGAAGCTTGAGTCTGCCATTGTCAAAGAACATCGCAGAGCCTCGCTCTGTTGTATCATTGTCCTTTCTAAGCATATGATTGGATATTGGTTTTTTGTAAAAGGATGCCGACTGGACAGAATCCTGTCCAGCCAACGACCAAGGCTGCCAGGTATTACAAGTCTCTCTCGCTTTTATTCCTTCTCCCGTTTTTGCCGCGAGAGAGACTCGTAGCAAGCCCAGCCACACAATCAATAAATCAAGCTCTCGCTAATCTGATGCCAATTTTTTTAATGATTTTGGAAATAAGTTGGTTAGCGACGCAATTTTGCAAAAAGGAACATTTGAAGATTTGCAATATGATCAACCTTTCTGTGATGTTTCAAAATTCATATTTGATTTTTGTTAGTCAGCCAGAGATTTTCTGTTCTTCTTGATCTTATTGATATTTCTTTCTTTTCAGGCTGTTGAGCTTCCGCGAGAATTTATCCATTTGTACATATCAAATTGCATATCAAAATGCGAAACAATAAAAGACAAATATATTCAAAGCAGACTTGTTAGACTGGTGAGTCCTTACCTTTTATACTTAATTTGAGGAATCGCTTTGTAACATGGGATTTCCTACGAGATTAGGAATTTACGAAGGTAACATCACACCAGGAGAATAATAATAATAATAATAATAATAATAATAATAATAATAATAATAATAATAATAATAATAATAATAATAATAATAATAATAATAATAATAATAATAATAATAATAAAGAAACACAACTGCAATTTTCAGAAACACAACTGCTTCTTAAAGAAACACAACTGCTTCTTACTAATAATAATAATAATAATAATAATAATAATAATAATAATAATAATAATAATAATAATAATAATAATAATAATAATAATAATAATAATAATATAATAATAATACAATTTATTTACAGTTGGCTAGAAGAATAGCTAATAATGCTAATAAAGGCCAACTCTACCCTATTTACAAATGTTCTACACTATTTAAACGATACATATGCGGCAGTTGCATCCAGATCCCTTCCAACTTCTGATTTTCATTTTGAATTCCTCACAGCTTTTTGCAGTTTTATATTTGTGTGGAAGCCGATTCCAGACTATGCTACCCCAAAATGAAAGAGACTCGTTTCCATATCTATTAGTCCTGGTTTTAGGAAGTTGGAGGAGATTGTTTATTCTTAAGTTATATGGAAGCATCTTTCGATTGAAGTAGAAGAATTTCCAAAGACCTTTTAGCTATTCTGAAAAAGAATCTGGATCGAACGATATTTCATTACCTTTTGTAGGATTTTCGAATGTGCACAATAATGGTAGAAGCTCTAATGCCACTCAGTCGAACTTGGTGTATAAGAATGTATAAAAATAATGCTCAATATAGGCTCTTTCGTAGAATAGCTAAAAGGTCTATTACATATTTCTAAGCCTTGATCTTATCTTTTAGCAGAGAAGAGTCTCATTAAATGCGCTCTAAGCCCAGTGCATTTGGCCTTGTATTTTAAACTGTATTGTCATGAGTCTCAGTTTGAAGTCAAAATCATCGTTCAATTCAATTCAGAGAACTAGAGAACTGAGATCTACATGTCAAGCAGAAAGTGCAGCTAGGAGAAAGAGGACGAGCTTTTTTCATTTTGACAAAGAAAGATCGTAACAGGGCCAAGCGGCCAGATATTGAAGACCCAAATCGACTCAAATCTTGTTTTATTTATAAATGAGACTATTGTAATCAATCTAGTCCAAAAAACCTTTCATTGAAAATCACTAACTATTTTTATATTTCATTCTAGGTTTGCGTTTTTCTGCAATCGTTAATCCGTAACAAGATCATTAACATTCAGGTATGATTAATTTATTGTATATTTGAAATCCTGTGAATGCTGATTTTGAGAAGCCAAACCATTAGCGACCGTCTAAGGCCCCGTTTACACGAGATCGGATCCAAATGGACCCGTACCCGAAGTGCAACAGATAGGCCTTGCGTTTACGCGGGACTCGACGGATCCGAACCGATTTGGATCTGCTATCCGTACCCAAACGGGATCACTTTCGAAAGTGATCTCGTTTGGATCCGATCCCAAGAAGGTCTCGTGTAAACGGGTGGGATCGGATCCAAACTGGCATGGAAAGGAAATGACACGATTAAACTGAAAATCCTTAGTTGACTTTTCAAAGAGGGGAATCAGAGATTAGACAGAGTCTATTAGAGTGCAAGATTTCAAAGCATGAAAATCAAAATGAGACGAAATATTTACTAGAACGCTGCTAAGAGTTCATAAAATCTAAATGGATCGATCCCGTGTAAACGCCAGCAGTTCTGGATCCGATCCCGTGTAAACACCCCTCAAAAAGTGGATCGGATCCAAATGGATCCGATCCCGTTTGGATCCGTTCCCGTGTAAACGGAGCCTAAATTGATAGGTTAATTTTTGGCACAGTGAAGTCTCTCAAATAGCAGCAAGTTCTGGAAAGCAGGAAGAGATTTGGTTAAATACCGGCAATGCACCACTTCAGTTAAGCAGCCTCGTTTTAGAAATGTGTTAAAATTTCTTTCTCTTGTCCATGTGAACATTTCGAGCCCAGATTCGGATTTAGCACCCAAATTTTGGTCTAGCTTCATGTCTTTGCATTGCTGTCGATTGTGATATTGACTTTGTGACAATGTAAAGTTTGAAGATTCAAATACTCGTATTGCTATGAATTTCGAAAGTGGGAACTTGTTTCTAGCCTGCCTGATGTAAAGTTATACTGCATTCACACTGATACAGTCAAACCAGCTTTGTTTAAACCAGCTTAAATTTCAACCAAAATGACTGGATTCGTTGGATTGACCAAATCAGAAGGCCCTATTCGAAAACCTGGTTTAATTTAAGCAGGCTTAACTTGCAGTGTGAATGGGACATTAGTTTCAATCTGTTTTTACTTTTCAGGACATATTCATTGAAGTTCAAGCATTTTGTCTGGATTTCAGCAGCGTGCGAGAGGCAGCAGCACTTTATAGACTTTTGAGAAATGTAGAGAGTCATGATGGTGAGAAACCAAACACTGTAAAGAGCTAATAATATATCTTGTATCAATGGTTTTTGATGGAAACATGGCTCGAAACCACCGTTCAAGGCAATTAGCGATTGCAGGCATCTGAAATTCTCTCAACCAGTAAAATCAAAACAATCAAAGCCGTAAAAATTTCCCCGAAATTAGTACTGTAAACTGCTGCATTGTGCACGTTATAATGGTTTTAGGAGAAGTTGTGCATTTACAAAGAAGAAGAACAGATCTTGTATTGGATTTGTCGTGCGGCCCATGACCACAAACGAAACAGAATCAAATAAATGTATCGTTTCTTTAAAAAGTAATGCAGTTCGCAAACATATGATCAAATATTAACACAATGAAAGTCAAGTCATTCATTGTTGTCTAAAGTTACTCGGCTTCCTTTGACTGTGTCAACAAACAAGAAGGAACAATACGCTCACCAAACATGCCGACATCGATTTAGGCTTGGGTTGTCGCTTTACTTGGGGCCTGGCGCACTGTACGTTGCTGGTGGTGAAACGCGTTCTCTCAAAGCTCTCCTGCGTCTTGTGCTTGCATCAGTGAGATAACAACTCTCTCCAACTCTGTTTGGCGATGATATTATGTGAGCTCTTGAGGGAACTGAACAAGGCACATACAACCAAAACACAGGGGAAATGCATTCAAACAACTGAAAAATCCAACTAACTGTCTCAAGGGACATAACGAACTGTTGGCTTTGTATTAACTTTGTCAAAAGTTCTAAAGATCTGCCTTGCCTGGAGGATTTAGTTTATTTAATTCAGAAGCAGAGTGGAAGGTATTGCAATCCCGAAATATTTAGTGCACAAAATCCGACAGGCTTTCCTGATCTCTTTCTTCTTTTGCTTTAAGCTCGTGACTTCTCTTGGACATAGCCTTTTACATACACAAGGCGAATATTTGCCGAACCAGTTGCAACCATGTTTGTTTTGAGTTACTGGTTGAGAGACTTTCCTTTTTCTGCAAATGCTAATTGCTTTGCATTACGGTGTCAGTAAGATGCTATTGTGTCACAGAATCTTTCCCCTTGTTGTCTTGCTGTAGATGTAAAAAGTGAAACTGTGTACCGGGTGTCTCTAATGATGCCCAGCGCAGCACTGATGTTTTTGAAGCATATACTAAAAACATAAATTCAAAGGTCCACAATCCCCATGATATCAACCATGAATAGCCCCTTTCTCACAATATCTGGTTACAGGTGCACTCTAAAATGGGACTTTTGTGGACGATGTATAATTCTTTGGTGAACGATGTTTTAAATGCAGGTTACGTGTGCTTAAATCGAGGATTAACTATTTTAGGTGTACACTTTGAAAGTTCTGATATCGTTTCGTTTAGTTCCGTTTTGTAGTCAAAAGGGGATACTTTTTTCCTGATATAGCCGATACAGTCGAAATCCACATAAAAGAGTCTTGGTCTTTCTTGGACAGCCTGAATAAGTTCTTAATCAAGTGGCTATTATTGTAAATTCCAGCCTGCAAGGTTCTTAAAAAGGTTACACGACAGTACACACCTTGCAAACTTTAATGCCATTTTTACAAGAATTCTGAAGAATTCATGAGAACAGTTTTAGGTTAGAATTCTTGTACAAAAATTGCAGTCTTTCGTGCCACTGAAGAATTCTGATCAGAATGTAAGAATTCTTGAAATTCTGATGAAATCTGAACACATGAAACCTGTTATATAAGAACCTCTCCCAGTTTCAGCTTGTGCAGGGTTCTCATTTAGGGCGTTCAAAAGATTAAATTTCATCCTCAAGGCTCTCATTAAAACAGGTTCTTTATGCGGGTTTCTACTGTAGGTCAGTTAGCATACCGGGCGAGTTAATAAAATGGTCCTGCATCTGAAAAAATATTGCTCACTCAATATCAAAGCAATAATATTGAAAAATATCTTGTTTTACTCCAGGTGTGACCAGTCTGGACTTGCTACAAGTCTCTCTCGCGGGAAAAACGGGAGAAGGAATAAAAGCGAGAGAGACTTGTAATACTTGGCAGCCTGGGTCGTGGGCTGGACAGAATTCTGTCCAGTCGGCATCCTTTTACAAAAAACCAATATCCAATGATATGCTTAGAAAGTACAATGATACAACAGAGGGAGGCTCTGCGATGTTCTTTGACAATGGCAGACTCAAGCTTCAATGAAACAGTTGACAACAACCCCGTCATTTTTGAAAATGGAAGCAAGGCTCGATTGCTCATGAATATTAATGAGCATGCCAAGTATTACAAGTCCCTCTCGCTGTTTTCCTACTCATGTTTTTTCCGCGAGAGAGACTTGTAGCAAGTCCATGACCAGTCAGGCTCAGTAATTTACTCAGCAATTTTTTCCAGTTTATGTGGGAGATTTTCCACAGAAATCCCCTATCGAAGACCTTTGAAAACCAGGTCAAAACAGTCGTAAAACATCCAAACATCCTTTTTTCCTTCGAAACTATAATGACACTTACATCTGTTGATGTGTTTGTCATCCTGAGAGAATGGAATCTCCACATGCTAGTGGGAAGACTTGCTAATCCTCTCAAGTTGGTCGCAAGTGCAAAAGCATGTTTATGTCATCGCTGCAAAGTAAAAATATCAGGAACATTTGCTCGTGATATCAGCAGGTTTTTTACGTTTCTTGCGGGGACTTTTTCGAGAAAATCCCTCATAAAATCTGAACGGAATGACCAATTTCAGGCAGGAAAGTTCTAAAAATAGTTGTTCATATTTGGCTATTCAATCAACTGCTGCATTCCTTATGTATTCAGGGAGCAGCAGCCAATTACACGCATGACGTTTTTTAACTCTCCTGGTGGAATTAGCCTGCGTCCAGACTCTACAGTCATTGCGGAGGAGCTTTCCTCTTCTTTTCGCTTCTCCGCACTGACTGTAGAGTCTGCACGCAGGGTAGGTGGAATCATCTCAGTTAAGTTTGCACTGGAGAACTCTTGATAGATGTCTTTGTTTGTAATTCATGACGAATACAGTTTTTTTTATATTCCAATAAAATTTTACAATGAACAAACAAAGGCCACAAGACGATGCCACGAGGAGCATGGAAATACATAGCAACCCTATGGCCAAAACATTTAACATTGATATTCAAATTAGTATTAAATTTAAATATTACAAATAACATATTACGAATAGCAAATCAAAAGTAATAATAACAATTGATTCCGACACAAAGATCACAAAAAATAAATGCACGAAAGAACAATACGGTTTCATTGGTTAATTATTGTTCATCTGTCCGGCTTTTTTAGAGTACCACAGTTTGTTGTTTAATGAGTATTTCTCAATTCTGACGAAATTTTCCCTCGTTTTGGAGCAGTAAGTAGGCGATAGGCAGCACTGTCCTTGTTGTTGGAGATATAGCGGGTATCCCAAAATGATGTATATGTATGTATGTACACGGGGTGTCTCAAAAAAATTGTTCGGGGTTTGATTGAATATTGAAAATGATGACAACATGAACGGGCTCGTGGAAAGACAGCCCTGTCCTTAAGATTTCGAAATGATTTTAGAGACCAGAATCTTGCAAATCGATTGAAAATCCACTGACTTGTGAGTTTTCAAAGATCAAAATATGCTATAGCTGCAACCGCAGACCCCAAGATTACTGCTGATACAAACAACTTGAACACCGAAGTAAAAGAAGCCTATCCAATGTCATACCTCTCGTTGATATCAGAGCAAACCAAATAGGACTTCTAAAGCGATTTATTCCTTACAATCATTGTCAAAATTTGCTTACCATCGCATGTATCCAACAGTAACTTCAAACATAATCGACAAGAGACTGAAACTGTTTCCTCAAAGCATCCATACGCTTGAAAATAAGCTTATGGAAAGCTTGTTCAATCCCATTTGGTTTGCCCTAAAACAATTGAGAACTAACGGGAACGATGTCCCATGAGACTTTTACCAAAAATGGCATTTCGAGGCCTCTGGTTTCAGCTTTCGCTCTAACTTGAACTTCAAAGGCTTGTAACTCCATGACTTTTCAGTGGATTTGCAAGATCCTGGTGTCAAAAATCAAGTTAAAATATCAGGAAAAGGGTTCTATGACCACGTGCCCTTTCAGCGTATTGTTATTTTCAGTATTCATTCAAACGTCGAACAATTTTTCTGAGACACTCTGTACAGCTCTGCAAATGATGATACATCATTTTGGGGAACCCGGTAGAGCAAACGATCCGTTGAATGTGTTTAAATTTGTCTTCCCTATTGTCGTTGTTTTGTCATAATTAGAATTATTCTTGTATTGTGTTCTTAGTCAGAAAAAATACTAGGCGAGTCAGAGAAAGTTAACACGTTTGGCTAGCCTAGGCTGCATTCACATTGCACAATCTTTTGTAAGCACGAAAACGCTCGTGCAGAAATCCGCCATACTAATCCCGTACAGACTTCTGCACGAGCGTTTAAGCGCTTTCAAAAGATTGTGCTATGCAAATGCAGCCTTAGACAATGAGTCTCTTGTATCCCTGCAGTATAAACCTTGCTCAACAGGGACTCATGATGAAACAGTAAAAAACCTGGCCCTATCTTCTGCATTCAATCGATCGAATCATGATCGAACGACTGCTGTAGCTCTGTTCAACGGTCACTCCTCGGAAAGAAAATGCGATAACAACCATGTTAAACAGAAATTGATCAAAGAAACTAGGTGTGAATCTGAAGAAAGAACTTCACTTTGTCTGGTGAGTGCAAAATCAGTCTTTCAACGCTACATTTTCCATGTTTTTAAGACCAAAACATACCAGAGAAATCTTCAGCTGCCTGCCGCAGCTACTTCGTTCGGAATCTAGTCAACTGCATCATTCAAATTGAAAATTCGATAGGACTGTTCTTTACCAATCTCACAATCTGATTGGTACTTTAGGAGCGAAGTTTGGGCCTAAATAGAGCCAGGTTTTCAAAGCAATATTACGAGTCTATGTTCACTGAACAAGGGTGTTAGGACATAGATTTTTTCATTTATTATTTATTTACCTTGTTGTCACCTTCGTGTCTTGTGTTGTTGTCTGTTTTCTGTTATGTTTCTTCTTCAACTGATATGTACAACTGAGCGTGGTTAGGCCCAAACGCTCTCGAGTTGCTCGAATAGAACTCCCTTGTATTTCTGTGTCTTAGTGCGCCTTCACACTAGAAAGGTTTCGCACTAACACTCAGAAATACAAGGGAGCTCTATTCGAGCAACTCTTGAGCGTTTGGGCCTAACCACGCTCAGTTGTGCACATCAGTTGAAGAAGAAACAGAACAGAAAACAGACAACAAAACAAGACAGGAGGGAAAAAACAAGGTAAATAAATAATCAATGAAAACTTCCGTGTCGTAGCACCCTTGAAAGAGCACAGGGAAACAAGAGACTCATCGTCGTAAGTCTAACGTTTGGCAGGGTGTGAAATAAAGGTGCGCGGCCTATATTCAAACCTACAATGTTAATCTTGTGAGTCAAACGCTGACATAAATTTAGAAGTTTTTTTGGTAAAGTAGTTCACATTTTAGACCAAGGAATCTGGGAAATGCCCGGCAAGGGGTTGTTATGGGACGAGAAGTGAGCATACGGTTTCTGGCCCATGATTTACTTGCTATTGAAATCTGAGTCCTATTTCCGACTGGTAGTTGTGTAGAATGTGTAATTGTAATTGATGGCAAGTAACTCATGGACTTGAATTGAACATTGGATTCTCATTCCTAGGCATACTCCTTACCAGCATTTTCCTCATTTCCGGGCCTAGAAAGATGAGTGATTTTACCAAAAACATTGCCACAACGAAGTTAGCCATTAACTGATAAGTTATGATTCCAGTTTTGAATATCGGCCTACTTTTTATTCCACAACCCGCCAAATGCATTAATCTTTTTCTCACCCGGTGACGTTATGCCACGTTATTTGTTTTTTTATCGAAAGCCTCTTTGGCCCATAGCTCAGAATCAAATGACGTTAAAACAACGAATTCTTTGAATCTACATATATTTTCTCAGTGCAGTTCTTGTTCTAAATTGTTATTTATGTTGTATTTTCAGATAAAGTGCAGAATTCACTAAAACGTTAATTTTAGCTTGAAAAGTTTTTTATTGGGAATAAACTTCTACGCTCTGGTCCGTCCCATCTACGCCGAGAGTACTTGCATACTTGCACGACCACGGAAAGGGCAGGAGATAGGAGGAGCAATAGACCTTTTAGCTATTCTGAAAACAAATGTGGATTGAACGATATTTCATCATAATTTGTAGAATTTTTGAATGTGCATAATACTGCTAGGATCTCTAGTGCCACTCTTTCGAACTTCGCGTATAAAATTGTATAAAATATCGATCGATCCAGGCTCTTTTGTAGAATAGCTAAAATGTCTATTTGCCCCAGGGCCTTGTAATTGAAGATTTTTGATATTTTGACTGCAGGAAATGCTCTGAAATGCATTTTAAGGCGATCGAAAGGGCGCGATCGAAGAAATTTTCTGCTTCCTTTGCTCGCAAGGGGCCGCATTTCGCATTTTGTCCCTGGCCCTCGAAAAGCTCTCAGAGGCCCTGCATACTGGACCTAACTGGATCAGTGGATATAGGATGTGCAGCTCAGCAGGGTGCCTTTTGTGCCCGTCACTTTTGTGCCTTTCATAGCACAGACGACCGATGCGTTCGAGGTTCCAGTTCCTCCATCAACTGTCCCTCCACGGTACCCTGTGCGCTCAACGGAGGGACTGGAACGAGCACACATGTCATGTGACCAAAAGGGCCTAGTCAAGATGCGAGGTTTGGAAATGGAAGCCGAGAGTTGAACCTGTGAAATATTGCGGAATAATGCTACTGTATGCTTTATTTACAAGGCAGTCTATTGTTACTTCATTCACGACAATCTCAAGGTGCACACGATACTCAAATATCTTAAGCCAAAACGCTAAGTTGTGTCTGCCAACAAGAACTTTCAGCGTGAAATCCAGGGAACACTTGACGCGGGAAAGTTTAAAATGGTAAGAAACGGATTTTGCTTTTTGGTCTTCAAAACTAGACAGCTAACGTTGTTTACAGTCATTTCATGCTAAATGACTGTTCATTTGGGAAATCATCTTTTTTGTATCTGTTGAGTGTATATTTGCTTACTCCATGCATTTCGCATGCCGAGCGGTGCGTGTCTTTCCAAAATTTATTGGTATTGCAGCATGATGTGGGGATCCAAATGTTGAAAAGAGAAGTGTCATGTGCTTTGCTCTCACATTCATTTCTTATCAACTATGAAAAATGCTCCTGCCAGAGATTTTTGTTCATAATTGACTCTTGTTTAAAGCTGTTGTTGCCTTTACACTCTTTTTAAGGGAGAACGCAAAGAGAGACATAACTAAGTAATTAAATTTTTCCTTTCAGGCTTGATGCCCTCCAAAATACCAGACCTTCTTTCACTGCATGTTTTAAGAATCTAAAGAATCTTAAAGGCTGTGGACAATTTGTGTTTAAGTATGGTGGCACGCTGCTCGTTGTTGTCGCTTTATCATTCAGGCAAAATTTAGCTAAATGTGAAGGACTAAAATTGAGCCATAAAAGTAGGATATCAAAAAGTAAAATAGAGGAAGCTAGCATTAGAAAAAAGGATGGTTTATCAACAGAAGCAAATTTTGATTGGAAACTTTTCATGAAGCTGTTACTGCCTGATTTATGGTTATTTACACTGGCATCGCTCACAGCTTTTGCAGTGGCTTTGGTCAACATCAGATTACCACATCTTATCGGAGAATTGATCAATGCAATAACATCCTTGACTCATGGAGATCATGATGAAATCAATGCATTTGATGTTCTGTACAAGCCATCAGTCAAGCTAATTATCAACTATGGTCTGCAATCTAGCTTGACGTTTTTGTATATAACTTTGCTGTCATCATTTGGTGAGAGATTTGCAGCAAGGATGAGAATTTCTCTTTTCAAGTCACTTGTCAATCAAGATGTTGCTTTCTTTGATGCCCATAAAACAGGAGAGATAGTCAACAGGTAAGGCAAAAATTATTTGCTTGTTGCTGTACCAGCAGCTTCTTATCATGGGCAATATGACACCCAGTGTGTAGCAGTTTGGAATTTATATCAGAAGCGAGTCACCTTATCATAGTTTTTTTGTGTTTTGAACTAATTTTTACTTGTTATACAGCCACCTTTCACTATTTCATAATTTTGATAGTTTGGAAGTGAGCCACCTTAAGTGCAGATCCCTCTTAATCATAGAGCTCCAATGGAGGGAGCTTTACGATTAAGGTGGATCTGCACTGAAGGTGGCTCTGTATCAAACCAAATTATGCTTCTGCCAAACTTCCACTTATGTGTGGTGTTGACATATCATACGCATAATTAGAATAATTAGTATGTGGTAGGAGTACGTGTAGAAGTAGTTGTAATAGAGTTTGGCTCTATGTGCACTACCATTTACCATGTACCATGTTTCATTTACCTTTTTTCATGTACCATGTACCATGTACTGAAACCAAAGACTTTCTTCTGTTAACTATCTTATATTCATTAACATCGTAGTAGTTTTAGGAATAGTAGTCATCTGTAGTTGTAGCATTGTAAATCTTTAATGTTTTAGCATTCTATATTGTTCGGTTTGTCTTAAGCGCCCCAGACTCAGTAAGCTTTGCTTCTTCTGGGGGGTATGAAACCATATGTAGTTAGTATTATATGTTTCATAAATCACTATCATCATCATGTAGGCCATCAAACAGTAGAGTGCCAATATAAGAACTCCAAACACAACATTATACTTGCTGCAAACTGAAGTGGAGTTGTTTCTTAAGTTTGAGTTCATGGATCCTGCTCACCTTTTTCTCTTTACCAGACTTACTGCAGATATTCAGGACTTCAAGAGTGCCTTTAAACAATGCATCTCACAAGGAGTCAAGAGTGTCACACAGACAGTTGGCTGTGTTGGTATGCTGTATATTGTTTCCCCAAAGCTGACGACTGTGATGCTGATTCTTGTCCCAGGTATTGTGCTTGTTGGTTCTTTCCTGGGATCAATGTTAAGAAAGCTCTCTAGAAATGCTCAGGAGCAGGTTGCCAAGTCAACAGCAGTTGCTGAGGAGGCACTGAGTAACATAAGAACTGTGAGGGCGTTTGCTATGGAGGATAAAGAAACAGTGTAAGTACACCTAGCTTTGGTTTGGTGAAGTTTTGCCCTGCCTCTCTTGGCAAAAAGGTTTTCTAAATATGTTACCTCTCTCATAAGTTACAAGCGATGGATTTTCAAACAAATGCCAAAGCTTTTCAATTCCATGACATTAAATGTGAAGATGGTATCCTTGATCCATAAAATTGTAAATTTCTTTATTGATTTGTACAAGAAGTATTTTTACGATTTGGTCAAGTGTCTTCATCCTAATTTTAGGAATCATCTCCAAATATTCGTATCATATTCGTATAGGGAATTCGTTGCATTATACGACATTGATACAATATTCTATAAGCCGCATACGAATTAATTAGTATCGTCACCTTTTAGAATTCGTATAAATTCGTATACAATTCGTATCAAATTCATATAAGCAATTCATATAGCAGTTTGTAACACAATCGTTTGAGCAATTTGCATACACAATTCGTATCAAAATCGTATCAAATTCGTATCATAATTCGTATAGAAATCAAACAATTCGTATACAATTCTTATCTCTTGTGCGGCTATACGAATTAACTCGTACAGTATAACACCTTTTCATGTAAACGATTGAATTCGTATCAATTCGTATAAAAGCTATACGATAATTTGGAGACGATCCCTTAGGCATTTTCGACCAAGAAATTTCTCTTGACTCATAAAAACAGGAGAAGACTAACAAATACTTTAAAGGACATATGTCATGTTTGCAATTGGTTGATACAAGAAAGAAGTGTGGGGTGGAATTCCAATGTTTTGTGGCCTTTCATTTCTGCTTCACGTATTTTCATTGCAATGAAAATTCAGCCTCGATCCTTTTCTTTGTAATAAACAATGGCAAGAATTGTATCGTGTGAACCGATCAGGTTCATTACATATGCACTTTAATCTCCAGTTCAGCAAGCGGAATTCAATTCATTCCAATAGACCTTTTAGCTATTCTACAAAAGAGCCTGGATCGAGCGTTATTTTTATACATTTTTATACGCGAGGCTCGATGGAGTGGCGTTAGAGCTTCTATCACAATTGTACACATTCGAATATTCTACAGAATGTAGCGAAATTTCGTTCGATTCTGATTCTCATCAGAATAGCTAAAAGGTCTATTCATATAATATTCCTGGTGTTGTGAATGTTCGATAGTGAGAACTTTTTCCGGCTTACCCTGTATGATTTCTTCCATTTCAGTTGGTTTACTCAGGAGGTTGAAAGCTCAAAGCTAAAAAATGAGTACCTAGGTGCTGGCATAGGTGCCTTTCAAGGACTGTCGAATTTTGCAATAAATGGAATGACATTGGTAGTGCTGTACAGTGGGGGGATGTTGCTTGATGCTGGACAAATTACGCCGGGAGAACTTATGAGCTTTTTGATGGCAACACAAACTATTCAAAGGTATTAAGAGGATTTTGTATCGAATTAGTTTCATATCGCATTGGCCTTCTGTTTACACAGGAACGCACCAGTCAAATATGCTACAGACCTGTTTTGTCCGTGTTTTCAAAGGAAAACTTTCTGAACACCAGTTTACATATCTATATAGATGTGACCCCGTGGGGGTTGATGAAATTCTCTCTTTTGCTTAGGTCTCTTGGGACGCTGTCAGTTCTCTTTGGGCAGATCATCCGTGGAATTAGCTCTGGAGCACGTATCTTCGAATATATGAAACTGACAGCCAAAGTAGAAATGAAAAATGGAGCCAGATTATTGACTGGCAGCATTAAGGGACATGTTCAGTTCAATGATGTCTCGTTTACCTACCCAACGAGGCCTGAACAACAAGTGTTAGAAAATTTGACCCTGGATGTTGGAGCTGGGAAAGTTGTTGCTTTGTGTGGACCGAGTGGTTCTGGTAAGTCCAGTCAAAATTTGTTTTCTTTCGGGAACCTGACAAACTCCGTGATCCTTTAACCCTTTCACCCCCGGAAGGGCCATATGGCCCAACAGTATTCATTGAGAAGTGCAAATTTTTCAGGGGGTAAAGCATTAGGAATTTTGATTGATTTGAAAGGTTATGCACATTGCATTTATCTATTACTTACTGAATCACTGATTATGATACCCCCTGGAAAACGACAATCTACATTAGGTTTTCCTGTTAAGCTTAATTTTAGCCGGGCATGAAAGGGTTAAATTACTGGCTGATTACTCAGTTGCTTTAAGCCGGATCTCCACTAGGCGGAAAAATGTCGAGGCGGAAAAATTTCTGGCAATCTAATTGGCCGATCGAATTGTTACCGCGGAAAAATGTCAAGCTGCAAATAGTAGGACTACATTCTATTTTTCGCGGCTCGACATTTTTGCGCCTAGTGGAGATCTGGCTTTAGTGAGAAAAACAAGAAATAATACCGGGTGAGCCAGAAAAGAGTTCCCACTTTTGAAAATGCATGACACCAAGAGTGCTTCACGGATTTGAATGATTCTAATTCAAGTTAAAAGCCGAAAGATCGAAGTATTTTTGTGATTTTTCTCGTTGTCCTATCAGCACTAGAAGTATTGTTAAATTCAACTTTATAGAAATTCTATGGTTGCAAAACGACGGAAAGGCGCCTAAACCATTGATCATCAAATTGTAAGAACTCTATTCAAACCGAACAATAGGCAGTGGGCGTTTCACCTCCCTCGAGTGTTATGAGACATCGATTTTACAACAAATACGAAAGATTTACAATCTCATGGCAATCAATGTGCGGATGATATCTCTCACCCATGAGAAGTTACATTTCCTTCATTATTCTGTACAGGAGTCATTTATGCTTTGATCGATGTTTTAGGCCATTTTCTGTTATTTTCCAACCATGAAATTTTTGAAAAGTTGAATTTACCTATATTTGTATTGCTCATGAGAAAACGAGACAAAATCACAAAAATACTTCAATCTTTTGGCTTTCAACTAGAACTGAAATCATCCAAATCTGTGAAAACTCTTGCTGTTATGAATTTTCAAAAGTGGGAACTTTTTTCTGGCTCACCCGATACTTTTCAATGTTGCACTGTTTGCAAATTTGTGACAAATTTTCAAGGGCAAACTCTACATTATGTATACGTTAATCTTTACGAAATTGAAGAATTACAAATTAGAGGTTGCTTTCGACTCAACCTCTGTCTTTCTTCAAACCACATGAATGTTTCACATGTTTAGTGATTATTCAACTTGTTATGGAAAATACTTGACAATAGCTTTGATTTCAGGGAACCAGCTATGCTCTCGCTCGTGAAGTTTTTTTGGGTCACCTGATATATCTTAATGCTACACTGCTGACTGAGTTGATACCTTTATTTTGTCTCATAGGCAAATCAACGATTGCGGCTCTTCTGGAGAAGTTTTATGACATTGACTCTGGATCGATAACAATAGATGGTCATGATATTAGAGAACTAGATTATTCTTGGGTTAGAGGAGAGCTCGTTGGATTTATCAACCAGGTAATTTTTATCTGGTAGAGAGACATGATCTTTTTATTCAAGATTACTTATTCTTATAATGGGTGTCCTAAGAGGAGGTAGTAGAAGTAAAAGTAAGTATTTTAAAAGCCGTTTTATAGCCTTATATCTAGCCAAAGGCTACTCAACCGAATTTAGATTGTACCCGCTGGCCACTATGCTTAGTAGCCTACTGTAAAATCTCCGCATATAAGAACCTACCAAAATAAGAACCTAGCGGCTGTTTTTCCTAAATTATGCACCTTGCAATTAAGAACCTTTTTCAGTTTGATGAAACATGGGTTCTTATTGCAGGGGTTGCAAAGTTGATCTTTGATTGCTGTTATCAAGGTCATTGTGGTCCCAGTTGGCTTTGGAAGCTTTATTCTACTCCCCAATTAGGTCCATAAGAACGCTTCCAAAACCAATAATACGGCTAACATTTTTGTGAGACTCTCAAGGGGACTACATGAGGCACCCTTCAAATAAGAACCTCGATACCTTGAACTTAGTCCTAGTACCTTTGAAACAAGAACCAATGTCATCCTGGCTCTTGAGAAAGTAGGTTCTTATACGCGGGGATTTAATGTACTCAAAGTGGCGTCAATCTCTGATCTAGAGCTTAGATTAAATTGTAACCTGAAAGGTCCCTGAATTGGTAATTGTTGGGACAACAAAGTGTTTATCCTTCCCAGGGGGTACTCCCGAATTTTCAATACGGAGGGTGAGTAGCCGAGTGGCTTATACAGTCTTCGTCATGTGACTGAAGTTAAGCTCTGTCGAGTGATGTCAAACTCCGGATGGGTGACCTCGGAGGGCTGACCTCACAACTCATCTCGTCGTGCTTTGGAAGGGAATAAAAATAAGGGGTCTCATGCCTGATGTGGCATGCACAGTGGGCCTAAATTAGCTTTCAATAGCTAGAAATCCTGACAAGCCCACCCAAAACAAATTGAAAGTAAACAAAACAAGCAAACCATCGGGTGCTGCCTAAGTTTCAATACAGGAGGTCCATGCCACTGTGTCTTTCCTGCACCCCAAATATTGAGTCTAATGTTTTGGGAACTCCAAATTGGTATTTATTTCCGAGGGGGGGGGGGCTATGCATAACGACATTTATTGAATCGGCCATGATAATGATTCGTACTAAATTGCACGATTTTTCCTTTCTTTAGATGTGCGAACCCCAAAATATTGAATTTTCGTTCATGTTGCAATTCACAGGCCCCAAATATTGATTCAACGTAAAATCTCGGACCCCAAATATTGGCATGGACTCCCCCGCATTGAAAGTTATTAAGTACCTCCCGGGTCATTCTATTGTTTAGGCACATTGTGTTTCAGCTTTGTTGTGAGCGAATCAACGTTGAGGCTCACGCTGTCATGCGCATCGTTGCTATTGTTTTTTTCCTTGTTCTCAACGGTGACGCTAATTTGCCCATTACATCATTGAAGTAAATCGTTACGCACATGGGATCTGGAGCCTTTTTATGGGGATTCCTTGAGGCTCACAATTTAGACTGCTCGTATCCCCACGAAGTACCCTGCATCATGTTGAAATACTTTCCCTATTGATTTTAGGAGCCTGTTTTATTTGCTGGAACAGTGAAAGACAACATTCGATATGGTAAACCTGATGCCACCGATGAAGAGGTACATGTGAAACGAATTGATTTTCGTATTTGGATTAAAAAAGCCAAAGTATTAGGATATATAAGGTGTCTCAAAAAATTGTTGGACGTTTGATTGAATATTGAAAAATAACGATAACATGAACAGACTCATGGGAAGACAACCCTGTCCCTATGATTATGAAATAATTTTAGAGACCAGAATCTTGCAAATCGGTTGAAAATTCACTGGGTTGCTAGCTTTTCAAAGATAGAAAATATGTGATAGCTGATACCAGAGATTATTTGTAATGCAAAAAACCTTGAATACCGAGGTAAAAGAAGCTGGTCTAATGTCATACCTCTCGTTGATATCAGAACAAACCAAATAGGAGCTTCAAAGTAATTTTTGTTGTTCAGAAGCTGAGCAGTAAGTTTTTGATAACACCCTAAAAAATACGAGAATTGAATCGCCTCCTCGGTTCCTATAACAAAAAAATAAAATGACCTTGGTAGATATCTAGATATATCCTCCTTCTTTCAATAGACGCTCATATTTGCTCTTAAAAGCCATTTCTGGATTGCACAACAAGCGAGATAGCTACCTGGGTTCAGAGAAACTTTGCGCCTTCGTTTGTTTTGAATTTCTGGTTGAGGGAATTTCCTTTGTCTGCAATCACAGATCTCTTTCAATTCAGGTGTCAACGAAAGCAACTGATGCCATTGTCTTACAAAATCTGTCCATGTTATTTGGATACATAAGTGGAATTATTTATCCCAAAATCAAGACCGTCTTTACAGTAAGAATTGCGAAACAAATTTTGTCAAAATATTTAAGGCCTAGAAGCATATGAGGTTCTACCTTAGGGATGAAAAAAACAAAGTTATACCCATGAGATGCATTTGTTGACGTTTATGAAATTTGCTGTCACAAAGATAGATCCTCACCTATTCAAATGTCATATTGGTTCCGGCATCTAAAAGATGACATACTCACGAAAATGTCAATCAAATAGCGAAAAATTCAACCAATCCACCCCTGTAGGTCAACTTTATCGGTCCAATTGTAACCATGCTTGTCTAAAAACTTTCCAAGTTAACCCTAATCTCTGACTTTCTCAAAAAATCAACCCTCTTCTAGGGCTTTTCTCTGACAAATTTTGCATATAGGATGCAGCTTATTAAGGAATTAAGTAGGGCGAGAAATAGCTTCGTGAACAGAACAAGGCATAGATAATGTTATTACCTTACAATCCTACTCCTTCTGAGGTAAGGACAAAACTTTTTGGGGTTTTGAAAACAGAAGACATTACCTTTTTTCTAGGCTTCCCTGTCCTAGATTCACTGGGAATTCTTCCCCGTCTCTCAGAGATTTCATAGACAAACATGGTCACACTTGGACCCCTTGAGTCCACATACCGGACAAACCACCCAACCTGGATATCATTAGAAAGGCGATAGATTGTACTTTCAGATGGTATGCGTCAAATGGATCCAAATCTTATCACGTCCTGAAGAATCTCCAATTAATGTGGGTTGCCTTTTTTAATCCTGTAGATAGTGTTAGCAACATACTGTAGTAACTAACTATTAATCTTTTACTCTTGTAGATATACGAAGCCGCATGTGTTGCTAATGCAGATGAATTTATAAGAGATTTCCCAGAAGTTAGTCATTTGTATAGTTTTTTGGTTTTTCTGTAAAGCTTTCAAACCGTAACTGAAGGTATCTCCAATGACTCAAAATTCCCTTCGTTCGAAAACTTGGAACACTGCTTCAAACGAGATCATTGCTAAACTTTTGATAGCTACAAGGTGGACAAAAAAGGCACTTCAAAATTTGTATTTCTACATTTTTGTGCAATATGTTGATGGACCATGCTACTTAGAGTACAATATAGAAGACAGTTGTTATCAAATGGACAAACGTAGTTGGTTGCCTAATCTAATGCAAAAATTCATTAGGCATTGAAAGCACAGTGCCCAACTCTTGTTCAGTGCCATGGATTGTTTTCTAAACCTTTCGCTGCATCGTTTCTACTTGAATTACATATATTTATAAATGAAATCAATTCCTTAATTTACTAATTTTTTCGGTATAAGTGTTTCTTATGTTGGACGTGGTAGAGTAGAAATTGAATCAAAATCTTACATTGAGAAATTTTTCTCAGAAATTTTTCAATTTTTAGATACCATTTTAGCCCATTCTGAAAATACTTCATGCTCTGGTCAGTTTAAAAATTGGTTCACCCGTTGACAAAACAGATCAAATGTTACGAAATGCAGATGGTATATCGTTGACTACACTTTTCCCAATCTATTTTTCCCTTTTCAGGGATATGAAACAGTTGTTGGAGAAAGAGGTGTCACAGTCTCTGGTGGCCAAAAGCAAAGGTATGTCGCACAGTAAAAACAAATTTGAAATTTCTGAAACTTGTAAATGACAATTTGTAAAATTTTAAGTATCCCAGATAGTGATTCTTTGAAGGCAGCCGATATTTCACCGAATTACTTCTGACTGAGTCAATAAAACAATCTCTGTTTGAAAGGCCATTGTTTCTGGGTTTCATGTGATCAGGGCTCAAAAAACATTTCTCTTCTTGGTAGCAAGCTAAGTACCTTTGTATCCTCTTACCCACCTTCTGCTTTTCTTACATACACCACCCCACTTTATCCCTCTTCCTACCTCTCTTATACACATAAAACAAGAAATATGTACTCAAGTTATAGCCCGTTTGCTGGCCTAGTCCGTTAGGCAGTAGACGGGATCTCGGCTGTCTTGGCAAGCCCGCTTGCCATTTAATCGAAAGTATGTGAAAAATTGTAACTTCTTTTAACCTCGGGATCCCGGGTGAAAACCGTCGTCTCGGTTAACCGGGCTAGCCGGCTCCAAGTAATCAGCCCCTTATTAACCTTGCTTGTTCTTTGCGCGTCATAAGTCGACAGGTGAAGTTGCGTTTTTCAGTGCCAAGCGCTGGGGTCGCAGAAATAGAGCAGACCTAATCGAGTCCGCGACCCTTTGTCATGACGCTCAAGTGGTGGGGCCCTACCGGGATTCGAATCCACTCCGCCTGACTGTTCTGGCTGCTATGTCAGAGGATTACACTACGGCGCCACAACACCTTCAAACACCGACAGGTAGGTTTAGTTTCGTCTCCATAATATCATTTATCATTTGGTCCTTCTCTCTTACAGAATTGCTATAGCAAGGGCATTGATCAAAAATCCTAAAATTCTTATTCTTGACGAAGCGACAAGGTAAGCAATACTTGAGATCTTTTTGTTTCTGTTTTTGCTCGTAGCGAACAATTAGGGCCTGTTCATATGGAGGCGAGCCAGCCCGCTTACCGGGCTGGCCCGGTAGGCGAGACAGTTTTCATATGGAGAAATTCCAGCCCGCTTGCCGAGACGGAAATTTGACACGTGTCAAAAATGAGACACGTGCCCGTTGTTTAGAGACGCAGCACATGAGCAATAGCGACATTTTTGTCTCGGTAGCCGGGATGGAGTGTTCATATTGGGAAATTTTCATCCCGCCTACCGAGATCTCGCCACTACACCAATGGGATCTCGCTAAGCGGGCCAGCCCGCCTAGTCACATGAACAGAAATCAAGTTTTGTATTGGAATTAGGGATGAGGTGAGATCTCGGCAAAGAGCTCCAGCCCGGTAAGCAGGCTGGGTCGCCTCCATATGAACAGGCCCTTAGAATCATGATCAATTCTACTGCAAGTGAAGCTCGTAGATCAAAGGATCAAATTCTGTTTAAGAACGCCTTAAGAATATATTTCACAATTTTTCAACGCAGTCGACCGCATTGTTTTGCTTTCTTTGTTTATTTTGATATGATGGTGTGCACCCAGAGTTTAGAACTTTGTGTCGCAAATCATTTGTTTGCAGAATTTCTTAGCGATAGTAGTACTAATAGCATATATTCAACGGTGAAAGTATCGCCTTCAGGGAACTTGAAAAGACATTTCTTAAACAAGGACAGATTTTGGAAGACAATAGCATCAGTTGCTTTTATTGACACCTAAGTTCAAAGAGATTTGCGATTGCAGACAAAGGAAATTCCCTGAAGCGGAAATTCAAAAAAAACAAAGGCGCAAAGTTTCTCTGAAACCCAGGTAGCTATCTTGCTTGTTGTGCATTCCAGAAATGGTTTTAGAGCAAACATGAGCATATATTGAAAGAAGAGGGATATATCTAGATTTGTACCACGGGCATTTTACTTGTTTGGTATAGGAACCGATTTGGAGGCGATTCAATTCTCGTATTTTTTGAGTGCAATCAAAGCATTAGTTTCTCTGCTTCTGAGCAGCAAACATAAAATGCTGGAGTTAGATGTTTAGATATATGCTCCTTCTTTCAATATGCGCTCATGTTAGCTCTTAAAACCATTTCTGGAATGCACAACAACCGAGATAGCTACCTTGGTTTCAGAGAGACTTTGCGCCCTCGTTTGTTTTGAATTTCCGCTTGAGGGAATTTCCTTTGTCTGCAATCGCAAATCTCTTTGAATTTAGGTGTCAATAAAAGGAACTGCTGCTATTGTCTTACTAAATCTGTCCTTGTTCATCTCTTATTAAAGAAAATGCGTTTCTACTACAGGGTTTCTCAATAAGTTGTGCCCCGTTTATGTGGCTACGGTGGAGGAGCTTTAGATTCAATTATCTCGGCTCTTACGCAATTGCATAGGTCAAGCTTCAACTTAGAGTTTGAGAGCTTGTTTCAATCAGTCTGACATGTGGTTGCGGATTTATCGCAGAGAAAAGCTAAAATAAGTGGTTGCTTCAAAAACAGCACATCTAGGTATTGTTCTCGAGCAGTGTCAAAAAATGAAGTTTTCAATGAAAGGGTTCTGGGATCGCATTAACATTTTCACTACATTTTTAAAAGGTACAAAGTGGTCTTTTATGAATAGACAAAACTGCTAACCCTTTAAAAAGCTTAGCAAAAATTTTGATACAGCGTTAGAACCCTTTCTTTGAAAACGTAATTTATTTTGACATTGCTAATGCCAGAGAACAATAGAGTCGCTGTTTTTAAGCAACCACTTATTTTGCCTTTTCTCTGCCATAAATCATCAACCACATATCAGATTGACTCATACCAGGTCTCAAACTCTAAGTTGAAGATTGACCTATGCAACTGTGTAACTATCAAGACAATCGAATCTACAGCTCCTCCACAGCAGCCACTCAAATGGAGCACAATTTTTGAGACACCCTGTAGAGTGCCTCAACATTTTCCTTTTAGCGCTCTGGATGCTGAGTCAGAGAGAATTGTTCAGGATGCTCTTGACAAAGTGTCAGAAGGTATAGTCTAAGCCTCTGTATGCTATCGGGAGAGGCATGAGACGGAGTGGTTGATCCGCTGTAATCTTAAATGTTTCATCTTCCAGAATGTCTATTACACTAACAGTAGCGAGAGAGAGAAACATGAGGCTAAGAGGTTCAAGCCCATAACAACACCGAGCAATGAATGTATCTGTTACATCAGGTCTTATAACAAAACTAAGCCTTTTAGCGTGCTCCGAGAACTAGCGGAATGTAGCATAAAATGCTTGGTTACATGGTAAAATTGCTTACTTGAATATTTCAGTTTACGCATCAAGGGGTGTCATTATGGAGGCAGTGTTACCAATATGAAGTTTCTCAACATGAGTGTAGAAAATTGTGCAATAAAAACAGTGCTTCTTCCCAATGATATATGCATTGCCATAAATCCTCCTCGAGAGCAGCACTGCAACTTGCGAAGTCTTTGCAATGCACAAATCTTGCACTCTGCATGTTTGATGCTGTCATGGCCTTGGAACGCCTAATTCAAGGCAGTGGCTCTTCATTTCATTCATTTAAATTCATTTTATAATATCTCTACAGGTTAAAAGGGTTCATAAATATATGTTTTTCAACCTGACCTGTTTCAAACCTGGAATAAGTACGAACACAAAAGAAATTACTGATCTTACCTAATTTACAATATCATACAAAACTGCGGCAATAAAAAAGAACGTAAAAATGAAATAAAAGTTATCCCCGACTATAGCTGTTCTTTGAATATTTTCAAGGAGGGGGCCAATTTAGTAGCTTTTTTTAGGCTGTTCCACAGTTTTGCACCGTGATAAGAAAAAGCCCTTTTGCCACTGGTCGTTTTTAGGAGCGGTATCTTAAGATCAGACCAAGCTCGAATTATAGCTATATATCATTCCAATTTGATCTACAAAAATGAACCTTATATAAGTAGTGGATTGATAAAACTCTTTCCGACATCAAACGAATGTTCTCATGAAATGATACACGCAGCCTTCTGCAAAGATCTAAGAACCTGGGGATAGTGTCTCGTTTCGATATTAGCCTCGAGCTGCCTTGAGTTGAGTCTGGAAATCTTAGCAGTTATTGGCAATAGACTTTTTAGCTATCCTCCCAAAGAGACTGGATTGAGCGATATTTGTATGCATTTTGATACGAAAGGTTCAAATGAGTGGCGTTCGAGCTTGTATCACTGTTGTTCACGTTCGAAAAGTCTTCGAAAATGTATCAAGATACCTTTCGATTCAGATTCCTGTTCAAAGCAGCTAAAAGGTCTATTGGATGAAAGTGCCAATCGCGTAGACGAGTTTGATCGCTTCAGCATATGAATCATATCAAACTCTTATCTCATTGCACTAAAGTTGTACTTTGTACCATTAATCATTTCTTCGTCTTTTTGCGGGGAAAATATTTCACTTTGTCTCTTCCAAAAAATACCAATGGAAGTAAGTAAATATGTAAGTATGAATTTGCCACAAATCTAAAAAATATACAATGGTTAAAAAAGGAAAAAATAAATGAGAAAATAAGTAAAATATTTACAATACATTTTATATAGCAAATTTGATACATACAAGTTAAAAACACCCCTAATTATGGTGGCAGGGATAGCATTAAAAGATCGAGTTGACCTTATTTGCATAATGGTCCCCTAACTGGAAGCTTTTAAGATCACTAACACGATGGGATAAGTGTGTTTTGCAAAATGAACGAATGACAGGGTTTGCTCTATTCGCAGATTGACTGTAGTTGTAATAAGATGCAATCCATCATGACCCTAAGCAATCCAGTTGCAATCTTTCATGACCCTGTCAATCTAGACAATAATGGTTGTCACTGTCTTTTAGGAAGGACCGTTCTTGTTATTGCACATCGACTTAGTACCATTATCAATGCAGGTGAGTATTTGATCTAGGTTTTTCTGATATTCAAATATGCATATTTCGATGAAGGCATCTTAATCCAACATTATGAGCACAATGCACCTTTAAAAGCATACAGCTCAAATCTTTCAAATCTTTAAAAAGGTGGGTGTAAAATTGCATCACATTTTTCTTTGAATGCATGTGCTTGAAAGAAACTTTGAGTAATTTGCTGTAAGTCTACCGTGGCAATTTTTTGATATATTGATTATTTTCAAAATGGCGGCATCTTGACTTATTTTGCAAAAATTCATCGAAAATTTTAAATAAATTAAAATCATCGTAAATCTTAAATTGATAGAGAGAAATTGATACAATCTTCAAGATAACCATAGTTTATGAAGGTCTACAACATGGTTGCAAGCAGAAATCTGTTGCTCTTCTGGTTAAGGATTTAGAAATTTGATGACGTCACAGCCTCAAAATTAATAAATGCCGCCATTTTTAAAGTAGTCAAGGTATCGAGAGATTGCCACGGCAAATTTATTGCGAATTACCTAAAGTTCCTTTCAAGCACTTTAATTCAAAGAAAAATGTAATGGAATTTTGCATCCACCTTTTTAAAAGATTTGAGCTCTTTGCTACCTTTAAAGGTGTAGTACCTAGCATGAATTAGGCGTCAGTATCTACCCGTAGTCTGCAGTGATCGTTTATGTGTAGCTATCTGTAATTGTATCTTTACTTTGTAATTAGGTTGCATATCTCTTTATCTTAAGACCATAGGCCGGTCATAGTCTGTTGCCCCTTGTGGTATCCTCCCTGTAGTGTGGTAGAATCGTGTATGCATGTACATCGTATAATAATTCGCTCCCTAAAAGCCGGACTATTAACGCAATCTACAGGGACTTAGGAAGTATCTTAAACTTGGGGGAGCACAACGCTTCGAGGGCACTTTTTTCCTGAAGAAAAAGGGACATTTTCTAGAAATAAAAAGGGCATTTCTTTGTTTATTGCAAAATCTTGGGGGGCACGTGCCCGTAGTACCCCCCCCCTGTTCCTACGTCTATAGGAATCTAGGTAAACTATACATCATTCGATCCACAAGAATATGGGGATTCTAACCATACTAAAATTATTGACACATATTGCAAAATGATATTTTTTAGGCAAATTTATTGCTTAAAAGTGTGTACCACCTTCAAAAGCCGTTTTGTACCCTTGCGTTTGAGGTAACAGAATCCGACTTACATCAGCAGGAAGTGCAGATCCTAAGCTTTAAAGTTTGTCTGGAATTTTTCTAATCCCCTCTCCCTTTGTAACTACATGCTGTCAAAAATTAGCAAATGATTTTTCTACCCTCCCACAGTTGTATTTGGCCATAAAAAACGAACCAGGACACAAACAAGGAATATGGGAAAATGTTTCCCAGCTCCAAGCCTTTCCTGGCCATGTGCAAATTTTCGAGGCATTTGATTGGCTACAAGGGTACAAAATAGCTTTTTTGTACCTGTACCTGTACCTCATGGATTTGTGAGTCCTAAGGATTAGCACTGGCAAGGTACACATGTCGGATCATATAAACCACACTAATACGGTTCACGACATTTAGGCTTAAAAATCAATTAGAGTCTTCAAAATAATTACCCAATAAACACAACCATACAAGAACGCGCAATGCTATTTCACACAAACTGCAAGGACTTAGGGATTATCGGCTTTACAGGTCGAGCGATTAGGTATGGATTTTGAAGACAGCAAGCAAAAAGTTTAATTGAAAAGTTATGGAAACCTTCGTTTACACGAACTTCTTCCATTCTCAACATTTCTGTTGGCTTCAAACAAGGTGTCATTGTGTGCCTTGAAAGTTCGGCTAACAGAATATGACGAAATCGAAAATTTTTCACCCAGAAAACGTTTACCGAAACCTTAACTCAGCCGGTATCAAATCATCTCATTCTAGATCTGATTGCCGTTATTGCACATGGAAGGATTCAAGAGGTGATAACAGATAAAGATTGATTTTTTACTTGCAATTCCAAATTTTAGAATCTACTGTGTTAAAAAATCTTCTGCCTTTACGCGTATCTTTCATAAGCAACTAAGAATGGGAACTAGCACTGAAAGTCCCTTAAAGTTATCAGATTTTAAGACTTTCCATTTCTTATGAGTTCTGAAAGGCTCCTTAACAATCTTCATGTTCATTACCCGTGTTCCCATGAATATCTTAAACGAAGTTTTTTTACGTTGTCAAATACTTAGACATTACTCAAGTACGTTGCAAGTTTCCATAACTCAAGTGCAATTCGAGTTCACGCAATCGATCAAGTACATAATACCGGTAAACTAAAAGTAATGTGAAATCATTCTTACGATTTCCTTTATCAAAACAGATAGTTTTAAAGAACGAGTCCGAGGTTGATGAAATCAATGTTAAAAAGCAACCTTGCCAACTGCTGAACACCAGTGCCAACCAGGGAGCGCCGGTGCCAACTGCTTAGCACCAGTCGTGAGTTTCTTTCTAAGTTTTGATGCCTTCAACCTTCAGAAATTGGTTAATGAAGCTTCATAAGTTAGCCCAAATATCATCGCCATTTGGTATCTTGTACTTGTGTGCGAAGGCGCGATAAAGAGGCTAACAATGTGAATGGTATGATATATCAACACATTTAGCAGCTTCGTCCAGGCAAATGTGAAGTGACGTCGTAGAAAATGACGTCATTTCGCACTTCTTAGCAGATTGAAAGGTGTAGTTTCGCAGATTAAGAGAAAAAAATTGAAAAAGTACTACACACCATTCACAACAGCGTAATCTCTTGAATAATCAACAATTGAACCAACCCCGGACTTGTCCTATTATGTTGTTATATTTCACAGCATAGGAGTTTCTTAGGTGTTTGGTGATCTGAGAGCTGTTGCTTCTATCAATAATACTTGCATACAATTATTGACGTTCTTTTATGGCCATGCAAACAATTAGTCGAGCCGATAAATGATTGCTGTTATTGGCATAATCAATTCGAAAACTCGTCATTGAATAAAATCTAAGTTCTTCTTACTGTTTATTTTCCTTTGATCATAGATTGGAACGCATCAAGAACTCCTTAAGAAGAATAGTTTGTACGCGGAATTGGTTAAAAGACAAACATCTAGAGATGATGATAGATAGAAGGTATCTTAATTTCTTACCATTTTGATCATTTCGGTTTTTGTTTAATCCTGGCTAGGTTCTACTTTAACGTACACACTTTAACATCTCCCAGTGTTCGAATTTGTACCGATTTTAGATGAAAAAGGGATCAATGCTTTGATCGAAGTGTAGTTACTGAACCAGCGAAGATTTGAGGTCGGCGGCACTGAAATAATCATTCACGATGTTAGTCTATATCGATTGCAGGTTCCTGCTGCAGATTTAAGCCATATTTGGGAAATCTTGATACCCTATTGCAAATGCGCAGTTTGATATTTTCTTTACGAGTGCACCATAGATAGACAATAAGCACTGGAAGATAAGTGGAACATGGCCCGCTTTTGTTCTACCTGGTGAATCAAAAATCGTTTACTTGTTTAGCGAGCTATAGAATAAATGTTGGAGTTGAGGTCCGCTATTTTTCCATCTCTGCTTCTCATGGCAGGTCAGTTGGTCACAGGATCCGATCCTACATCGTAAAAATATGACAATATTCGATATATAGAAGCAAGAAGAAGAAATCAAATAATTGATTCATGGTGTGGATATATAAAGGTAAATGATACAATATCTAATCTAATTTTATAACAATTTAATGTTTATCAGAATCTTTTAGTAGTCAATATTTTGAAGAAAAAATGAAACTTATCAAAAACTTGTGAATTGTCTTTGGAGAACTGTAGCTTTTGTCAGCAGCACTGCTGTAAAATAACTCTCCTTAAGGTCAAAATACTGTGACATGGGCCTCTTCGCAATTTGGAGAAACGACCGAGGGAAATTAGGGGAGTCCCCTTCTTGTAGCTCGATTGTATCTCGCTGCAAGCTTGAGTTATTTCCAATTCATTTGCACCTTCCTAGTCACACGATACTTGTATAAAATGGTAATTGTTTTCTCTTGATTATTCCGGCTTCTTGCCTTCCTTTCACTTTTTGGTGAGTGTATTTTGATCCACCTTATTGCGAGTATTTGACATCGGCGTTGAAGCAGCTCAGTTAGGTCCAACCGATCAACAGGCCTAACTTGAAACTTAAGTGAACGCATGCAAGAAAATACCTCAAAATATACTCACCAAAAGGTGAAAGGATCCAGAGAAAACATTTTCAAGATTAAACAAATGTCGTTCAATTCTTGAATAGTACAAATAAATCGAAAATTCCTTGAGTTTGCAGTGAGATGCAACCAAGACACATGCCATACGATTATCACCAAAGCAGAGGGGATTCTCCTGATTTCATACTGTTGCCAAAGCTGTCAGAATTTGCCGCGCTCTCCTCAGTCCCTTTCTCCAAATTGTGAAAAGGTCTATTGGATGGAGCATTAGCATTGTTGTGGAATCAGATCAAATCAATCCATTGGATTGTCAATGCTGATAATTGGTTTCACGTAATGTAAACAAAGTTCTTCGGAAACGTCGATTTGAAGAATTTTCATAGCCCATATCAAAGAGATTTTCCAATACTTTTCTCGAAATAAAGAGGATATTATTTTGAAGATGTACCCTTGAATTTTGTAGAGAAACAAACAAAACACTCATATGTTGTATGATTGCTGAGATATTGGTGGATTTTTAGACATAACTTTGTTTGGCGACAACTTTTCTCGCCTTGTTGCGCTAATCAGAATATTATTAAGAAGAAGGCATTTCTCGCTATCATGATTTTAAGAAATATTCGCCAAAGTACTGATTACCAGTTTCATGGTATAGCAGATCTAGAAAAATACTTTTTTTGGCGCTTTAAGATTGGTGGTTTTGAGGAAAAATAGCAAGTGATTTTGGCCCAATTGTGCAGGCCATATTGAAACAGTACGAAGCCAATCCATTTCTGCAAATGAAGGGAACTGAGTCATAGTTGCAGTGGTATCAGTTCAGTCAAATAGCGAAGCTACGACGTGTCAAGTGGAAAACCTTGGCTTTGTAAATCTGGCTTAAAGCCTGGGTCTCAGATCAGCATTAGGTCTGTGACTCACAAAGTATGTGTAAAGTTAGGGACCGTTACTTCGTTATCACATAGTTGGCACTGAAGAGAAACTAATTGATGGCTAAATATCTTTCACCCAACTGCGAGCATATGCACAATTTTTGCTCAGCTGCAACCCCAACTAATCGTGCAATGGAACGCAACTTTACAAAACTCCAACCGTTGCAATTGTTGAAACATTATAAGTGATTACGGCGATGTTGATCATCATCAGTAATTCAGTAATTCTTAAAACCAGGCTACTTTATTGTTTTAAACATGGTTTGTGTAGCCTTTGCGGACGGAGCCTCAACAATCCTCCGCAGAGGCTGCGCGCAGGCTAGGTTCATAGAGCAAGAAGAAAATAGACATTTTATTTTACCCACCAGTTTTACAAAGAGGTTGTTTACCCAGCCTTCCTAGTGAGAAATTTTTTCACCCAACTAATTTCTCCTCGGTACCAGTCCTTGGCTAAATGATGAAGGGTCCCTTACCCTTCCTTAGTTCAGTATTCTGTCTTTAAATCTTTGGATTGTTCTTTCTAAACTTTCTCTGTATATGCTTCATGTACTTGAGCTTCCAACGCAGTAATCTTCTGCTTAGTTGCCTGGATGACTCTCTGATGATTGCTCTGTAATCAAACAAAAGCTTCCCTCTGCGCCTATCTTCTTGTCCGAAGATGACGTAGCTTTTGTCGAACTCGATTTTCGGACACACGCATCTTGTAGGGGACAGCAGCCTCTTAAAGCCTGTGCTGATTTTCGCTCTTCCTATGAAGAAAGAAAGTATGAGACTATTAACTGGTTGAATAAGTTGAAATTATTAACCAGCCGAAAACAGATGATTAAGCTAAAGGTTGGGCTTACACCACTTGTCCCAATGTTTTCATTCCATTCCGGAATAGACCTCTTAGCTATTCTACAAAAGACCCGCGATCAGCGTTATTTTTATACATTTTTTATACGCGATGTTTGACTGAGTGGCGTTAGAGCTTCTATCAGTAGTGTGCACATTCGAAGATTCTACAAAATGAAATGAAATATCGTTCGACCCAGATTCTTTTTTAGAATAGCTAAAAGGTCTATACGCAGCACAAAATACGCAACTGTACAGTGAAGAAGCTTAAAACTATAATCTGGAGCAATATGTTGCTTTTGTTGTAATAACTCAGTTCAATGTGTCGTTGCTGCGATGACTAGGACTCTGTATTGAACATAGCGAAAGATGGCGACAGGAAGCTTTTTACCGAGATGCAATGCGTTTTTCTTTGACAGAATAAACAAACAACAAGGTCAGCGACGAAACCAAATGAATTAATTCATCACAGACCAAACCAAGTACTTTTCTGTCGAAAAGTCCCCTGTTGTTAGGAGCTTAGGATCACAGATTTAGCGTGCTTTTCTTGGGCTTCAAGCATGATATGCCATAGCTCGTACAAGCGAAAATGATTTGTAACAAGAAGATAGATTTGCACTGTCAGGTTTAAAAGAAGGCAGACTTGTTTCACACATGCTTGCAACCGCTTAACTGATTCTTTAGCATTTACCAATCGACAGTTGACTGACCAGATTTTCTCGTGTTTGTTGTAAACAATACCAAAGGAAACAGTGGAGGAAAACTGGCCACATTGTTGACTTCAAATTCCTCAAGTCTGGCTTGTGTATCTGTGATCATTTAATGTTAGCGTTAAAGAAGTTTGATTAAAATGGGCCACCCCCATTGGACTTTTAGTAGTGAATTCAGGGCCAAAGTCAATGGGGGGGCTGAGGACGGAGCGTCCCCCCCCCTCAAGAGACCATTGTCGAAAAATTTTGCTCTCTTATCGGATTTTTTGTGATTTAAATAACTAGTTTTGGAGGATTCTGAGGCGAAATAATGCATAAAGCGTGAATTTTGCACTGATTTTGTTGATTTGAAGGTTGGTATGCGAAATATGGCTAAATTTTCATTACTGAGGAGTTAGATCGGTCATATAATTCATATTTTTAATGCATCTTCCCACAATTTGTTGTTGTTGTTGTTGTTGTTGATGGTTTTATCATCGGAAAATTTTGGATCTTAGTCCCCTAGGCAGTCATGGCCGATATCGGTCCTGAGTGAGTTGAAAAATTAAGATATTACCTTGCTTGTAAACTTTCTTGATGAAAACAATCAGTTTTGTTTCCTTTTTGGCTGTTGTAATTCTTGACTTGACCTCAGCCTCTATAACTGATATAATGCAAAAAAGTTTAAGTGGACAACATGATGGAAAAGTTGACAGTGCCGCGTGTTCCAGAAAGTTGTGACAATAGACCTAATCGAATAAAAGGTTTGTTTTACCCAGTTCAAGTCATGTGACCATATTCCTGGGAAGTTTTTGTATTTTGCGCTCAAGAAAACTGAAAAGCAACATGAGATGCGAAATTTAATTCAGTCTTTTTATAGTGGCCCTTAGGGACTTTTCCACTTGAGCCCGCCCCCCAGTAAGAATACAATTTTGATTATGATTTAGGCCATATCAACGGTGAATTATTACCCATGGTTCTGGGTAATGCTATTTAGGAATCGTCGTAATTCCTGGCTATCAGTGCACCAATTTTCCTTATTTTTATTGGAATGATAATGCTACACGATGCACACCACTTTCTCCTCACCTTTGTGGATCTACAATGCCTGCCAAAAGTCCTTGGAACACTTAGGCCATTTCTTCATAATCCACATTTCTAGCCACAGCGATTAGGTTTAAGCACACCCTTAACCCCCAAACAATGTTGATCTGGAAGCTGGAAGGTTATTGTCCCAGCATTCTAGCAGAGTTGCGGATCGTCCTGTCATCCCAATTTTTTGACCACAAAACAACATTGTTCTGAGGGGGGGGGAGAGCGGGAAATCGCAAAACGAGGCAAAATTAGCAGAGGTGTTCCAAGAATTTTTGCAGGCATTGTAGTTGCGAAATAAGAACTATTTCAATTTAACCAACAATTTTCATCGATTTAAATCTTTGATAAACTATACCGTAACAATCGGTTTAGCTCTTTCTGCAACACTATGCCAAAGAACTTTACGAAAAATTTTGTGGTCAGATTTTGGTAACATTTCTAAATTATAGCAGTGTTTTGGGACATCCCGTAGATGCAGCCTGTGGTGAATTGACCACTGGCTGAGGCTTGAAAACAAGACCTCCCACAACAGTAAGATTTCTAAGATAATCTCTTCAGGGAAATAACTCTTTTCCGTTTTTCTTTTTGTCTTTCTTCCATTCATTCGTTCATTCATTCATTCATTCATTCATTCGTTCATTTATTCATTCATTCGTTCATTCATTCATTCACAGTGGCGGTTCCAATGGGGGAACTGGGGGATTTGTCCCCCGAATTCCAAAGAGTCGGCAAAAATACACCACTTTGATTAAGCAGCCTCGTTTTGGAAATGTGGCAAAATCTCTTCCTATTGTTCATATGAAAATTTTGAGCGCAGATTCGGATTTAGTACCCAAACTTTACTCTCGTTACATGTTTTTAAACTGCTAGCAATTGTGATGTTGATTTTATAACTATATAAAGTTCAAAGATTTATGAGGGATTTGACCGTGACAAATCGTTCGGGGTGAAACTTTACACCCCGAGTCATTTCTCACCGTCAAATCCCTTATAGATTTTCAAACTTTAAACCGTCATAAAATTAACACGATAAGTGCTAGCAACATAGAAACTTGCGATCAGACTAAAATTTGGGTACTGAATCTGAATTTGGCCTCTAAAATTTCATATGACAGAATTTTGAATAATTTCCAAAACGAGGCTATTAATTTAAGTGGTGCATTGTCAAAGAAAAATTGCTTCAAAATTAGTTGGATATTGGTATACCTTTAGTTTGAAAAATTACGTAAAAATCCCCCCCCCACCTCTTTCGGTTTTTTTAGAGCTGGCGCCGCCACTGTTCATTCATTTCCTCTTTATTTAGCCCATGTCTTTGTTTCATGTCTGTTCAAAGCCTTCTGGGGTGTCTCCCTTAGCTGGAATGCCGCAAGGTCTCCTGAGTACCTCAAAGGGGTATTCTGGAGTACCGTTAGGGGTATTCTGGAGTACCCCCAATGCTCCACAATGCCCTGTCACGTTTGGAGTACTCCTAGAGAGGTTTTCTAAACTACTTCAGGCGTATCCTGGGGTGCATTTTTAGGGTATTCTCCGGTAAAATTTGAAGACTACCTGTGTTCCTGGGTGGAGGTGAAGGTAAAGTCGCATTTTTTATCGCCAAGCTGGAGTATTTATTTCTATTTCTATTTTCTAATTCTTTATACACGTTTTTTATAAGAAACTAGGATCAGGCCATAGTACTAAAAGTTTCTTAATTTCGCATGAAATTTTGTCCATTTTAGTACTAAAAGTTTCTTAATTGGTTTATTGGTTTCTTATTTTTTGAATGCAGAATTAGCAATGTGGTTGCTAACACTACGGCAGGTATGTTTCTTGACATTTAAAACATCGTAAAGGTTAAAACAAATAACAGTGTTCTTTTATGTTGAAAACACAAATTTTTAGATAATGTTGCTCAAGAATAAAGGTTCAACGATCTATCTGCTATAATATCCATGCTTTTAATTTTGAAAAGTTTCTTAGTACTTCTCAGACGTAGTACTAGAGTTTCTTAAAATTTTGGCCATCTTAGTACTAGTTTCTTATAAACCAGTTTCTTATAAAAAAAACGTGTACACTGAGACCCTTCAGCAACAACATAACTTTAGCTAAAAAAGAAATCTAATTACAATCATATTCTAAAACAAAAAAAAACTACTTCTGATCTTCCAGGGGGCCGTTTTTTGCATTGGTTTTCAGCTCATCAAATGACTTTTTAACTGTTTTTTATATTGATACAAGGTAGGGAGCTCCCTAATATTCATAGGAATCTCGTTGCAAGCCTTCAGAGGTGTGTAAGAAAATCTCTTTCTAGAATGTTCCAGATTATACTTTGGAATTTGAAGGTTCTCACAAAATCTAGTATTATAGTTAGAGTAATGAGATCTCCGTTGAAATATATTCCAAAGGTTTTCTGGACATACCCTGTTCATGATCTTTTATGTCATGACTGATCGATCGAACGTAATGAGTTGTTTAACTTGTAAAAAATTCTTCGACCAGTCATCCTTTATCCTGGCAGTGTCAATTATCGAAATGGACATGTGTTGAAAGCGCTGTAATGGTTCCATTTTTGAGTTGGATACACTACCCCATATAACATCAGCGTATCTTATATGACTCTCTACGAGCGCTCGATAGACATTGCTTAGTTGAGATTGTGAAACAATGTTTTTAGGGTTTTTAATGAAGCAAGGCCCCCGCGTACTTTCGCTTTGATAGCTTTAAACTGGTCCTCCCAATTGAGTCCTTGATCGATAATTACCCCCAATGATTTCGTTTTCTTCACTCGTTTTATTTCTGAGCCATTTAATTTGAGATTTTTTTTGCTCAGTTATCTTATTAGCTCTATTTGGATGCCCTATAAACATATATTCAGTTTTTTGTGGATTAGCACTTAATTTATTCAGTCTCATCCACACAGAGTGTTACTTAATTCATCTTGGGCTTTGCGAACCAACTCATCGACACTTGAAGATGCCAACGATACTTGGGTATATCATCAGCATACATGCCAGCCTTGATGCTTTCAAACATTTTTCAAAGTCATTTAGATGCACTATGAACAGAAGAGGACCCAAACAGGATCCTTGGGGAATCCCGCATGCGACAGTCTTAGCCCTAGACCCATAGCAGTTAAGCTTGCAGTATTGTTGTCTGCCTTCTAGATATGATCTGAACCAGTCGCCGGCTAATTCTCAGATTCCATACGCTTCTAATTTTTCAAGCAAGATCTCATGGTTAACGGTGTCGAATGCTTTTTTCAGATCAAGGAATATTGCCAAATCAACCTTTTTGTGATCAATATTTTCACACCAAAACTCCGTACTGTTAATTAAAGATGTTGCCGTTGAGCAGAATTTCTGAAAAGCTGATTGGCTAATCGTCAAGATGCCACGTGATCTTAGGTAATCATACATCTGGTCAGGCACGATTCTTTCCAGCATTCTCGAAAAAAACGGAAATGACAGAGATAGGTCTATAATTATTGGCATCACTTCTCTAGCCCGATTTGAAGATGGGAGTGACTCCATGGGATGTGGGAAAAGTAGAATTTCCTATTAGATTAATTATCGTTGTAAAGAGTAAGAACTGTCAGGCCTACCTTGTGTGTTCTCTGTTTTTCCATCCTCTCCGTTGTCCCGTCGATTTAGCATCATCCTCATCTTGGCTGGCCCAACAAGTAACATGTTTTCAAGAGCACGAGAGCACAGTCCCATTGAAGGAGCTCACAGGCCGAACTGAGGCTGTGCTCTCGTGCTCTTGAAAACAAAGTAGGCCATGTTACTTGTTGGGCCAGCCAAGATGAGGATGATGCTAAATCGACGGGACAACGGAGAGGATGGAAAAACAGAGAACACACAAGGTAGGCCTGACAGTTCTTACTCTTTACAACGATAATTAATCTAATAGGAAATTCTACTTTTCCCACAACCCATGGTGACTCTCGCCAATTTCCATATATCATGAAAGATGCCATGCCGTAAGGAGGAGTTAAAGATCATCGCTAACTGTTTACATATAACCTCTCCAGCATCCTTTATTAGCATAGTCGGAATCTTGTCGGGTCCTGGTGCCTTCCCATTTTTTAACTGCATTCTGGAATTAAGTATGAAGATGTCGCTAACAGGATTAAACTTCATGACACTAGATTGCTTAACTACGTATTTTAGTGGATCATCATTTGTCCGTTGTTCGATTTTACCTGCAAGTTTTGGGCCAACTGTAACAAAATGATGATTTAGTGCCTCTGCTATATCCGCTTCTTTGGTAATTCTATTACCCTTGACGTCTAAGCATGAGGTTGCTATTGATTGTGGAGATCTATCTAACACTCTGTTAATGGTGTTCCAGATCTTCTTAGTACCTTTTACTTTAGTACCTTAGGAGTACCTTTTTCTGTGAGTGTACAGTGTGTTTCATTGTCGGTGTCAATTTTGAAAGCAATTTTCAATATCTTTGCTTTGAAAAGATGTTCTGCAGACCATGCGATCCAAATAATTCCGTTCTTTATGCAATTTTGAAGAAATTTTCTTGCGATAAGTTGCGTACCGGCAAAGCTAATACCCAGTGCGAAATCAATGGGAGTCGACTAAGTAATCAACATCTTTCCTGTTTACTGTCAAATACCTCGCGGATGAAATTTAGCTTGAGGTCAAACGGAAAGCGTCATTGTTTGTCTGGCCTAAGTAATGCGATATCCAGCCTAATTTCCTGGGGGTCTTGATTAGGGCTTACAGTTAAATTTGGTATTAAAACATATCTTGATTAACGAGTAAACATTGCCGACAAAGCATCAAAAATTCATTGAGAAAAAGGCGTCTGCTGTTTATTTACTCATTTATTATAAGTTTAGTTATATTGCTATTACGTAAGTTAAAATCTGACCTGCATACCTATTCTTCATGTTTTAAGAAAGGGCAAATAAAGAATCTTGTTATGAAACTAAGAAACCTAAGTGCAAATATAGTCAAGTTGCTGCAGTCCGATTGTTTTATCATATCATTTTTCTTTGGATGCATACGCATACTTAAAATGATGCCCCAAACTGAAAGCCATTGAATCCGTACAGTAAGGCTGCCAGAACAGATAACTTATACTGCCTTCACACTGACAAAATTGAACCTGCCTTATAAAAAAGCCAGTTTTAATTTCAACCAATCAAGAGACTGGCTTTTTTTTATTGACCAATCAGAAGGTCCTATTCGAAAATCTGGTTTGATTTAAGCCCAAGGGGAATTCATTACCTGTACATATGGGGAGGTAAGTCCGATATTTTGGGTCAGAACATTGCCGAAAAGATATTTTTGCGTCCAAAGAAAACTGAAACTACGTTGTTGTGTTTATCTTGGTATGTGTAATGGTAGTTGATCCTAGACTTATGACGATGAGTCCCTTATATCCCTGCGGTAAACCTTGCTCAAGAGGGACTCATAATGAAAAAGTGAAAAACTTGGTCCTATTTTCTTCAATCATCAATGGAATTATGAAAGAATCACGGCTTCGAATCTCCATCCCGTGGGAGTGTTTTCAATTCTTCAATCGAATCGAACATTCAATCACATTTACACCTTGACAATAGTAATTCACAAATCTCGCAATCTGATTGGTACGTTAGGAATTGCGAAGTTTGGGCCTAAATAGGGCCAAGTTTATAAGAGTAACACTATGAGTCTCTATTGCCTGAAGCGCCATCATCAAGTCAAAGAGCACAGGGCAACAAGAGACTCATCGTCATCAGTCTAAGTTGATCCTTGTCCTAGTCTTGTTTCAAAATGGCGAGCATGAACAACAAATAACACAGCAATTATAGTAAAGCAGCAGCGGTATTTACAATATTTACAGATCAGTTAATGGTATCCATAATAAAAATCTGCCCAATACGGCACAATACTCTCAAATCGTTATTCTCTGGTAGCTCGATATAGTGAGAATTCTTGACTCACGAATTTCATCAACGATTTCTAACTCAAACTCCAACTGCAACTAAAACAACTCCTCTGCAAAACTTCCTGTGCTCCTCCTAAAAACTTCCTACTAGACACGTGATACACTACAATACAGGAATTTGCATAAATGGCGCGAAACAACAACAACAGCGACAACAACAGCAATAACAACAAAAGATAACAATGAATCAACAACAACAAATACAACAATGTTCATGATGTTCTTGATACCAAACATCGTTAAACTGATATTTCTGTGTTGGCCAGAGGCAATCCTTACCTGTATTTGCATTGTTTCGAGATATTTTATGTTCATGTACAGGTTTCTAAGTATAAAATGAGCTGATATTTTTGGGTTGCAGTGAAGCTGAAGTGAAATTTTTAGGTGGCCTGAAAATTTCTTTGACTGACCTCCCCGTATGCGTATGTGCTGAATGCCCCCCTGGGGATTTAAGCTGGTTTAACATGCAGTGTGAATGGGGCGTTATACACGTTTTTTATAAGAAACTGGTTTATAAGAAACTAGTACTACGATGGCCAAAATTTTAAGAAACTCTAGTACTATGTCTGAGAAGTACTAAGAAACTTTTCAAAGTTAAAAGCATGGATTTTATAGCGAGTAGATCGTTGAACCTTCATTCTTGAGCAATATTATCTAACCATTTGTGTTTTCAAAGCGACCACATTGCTAATTCTGCATTCAGAAAAATAAGAAACCAATTAAGAAACCTTCAGTGCTAAAATGGACAAAATTTCATGTGAAATTAAGAAACTTTTAGTTCTATGGCCTGATCCAAGTTTCTTATAACAAAACCTGTATTCGCAATTTTTCACAGTGCGTCAGTGAATTCAACTTACCATAATCAGCTCTCTTGAATTGCTTGTATCTTCTCAGAACGTGATGGGGCTTGCATTTAGGGCATGTCGAATTTGCCACTGTGAAAGGAAAAAGAAAATATATCGTATCAAAAGTGTCAAAATGATGGCTGAGGAAACTAGTATTTGATATCAAAATTGCCAGTTTGATTGCTACAGCATTGCAACAGCATGAGATCAAACTTCAAAAAGGCCTGTTAACAGTTAACAGGCTACCACCGAAGTACCACACTTATCGTTTTGGGATCGCTTCATGTAAGGGACTGAGAATTTGACAAAGTACTAAAAGTTTCCACGCCCGTAGGAAGCGGGGGGCAGGTAGGACTCAAGCCCCCCAAATAATTTTGAAAACAATGGTGCCACGTCACAAGCATTAACTGGATGTATTGCTCTCTATTGTTTTAAGAACAATTCCCCCCCCCCAATCAGCAGTTGCTTCCTACAGCTCTGAAAGTTTCTTCACAACTGTTTAAGGGATAAAGTCACGATCAAAATCCCCCAACACTGTAAATTCCGCATATAAGAACCTACCGAAATAAGAACCTACAATCTTGGCCAAAAGTTATTGGACGATTGATCAAAATTTAGATATTCGCTAGTAAAAGGCCCCCTTCCCCCCCGTGTCAATGTTGTTGCAAGAGATTGAGCGTGGACTCAGTTCATAAACCATCTTGTCATGGAAAACTACATGACACCGGGGGGAGGGGTTTGGAAAGCAACAGAGGGCTAAAACCGCAAGGAGGCTGTATTTACGCTTTCTGCAGTAGCTGTCCAGTAACCTTTTGGCCACGATCGTAGAGGTCGTTTTTCCTAAATTATGCACCTTACTGTTAAGAGCCTGTTTCAGCTTGATGAAATATAGGTTCTTATTGCAGGGGTAACAAAGTTGAGTTTTTATTGTTGTTATGTACTCCACCTTGGCCCCAATTGGCTGTTAAAGTTTGATTCTCTTCCTCAATTAGTTATTAGGTCCATAAAAACCCTCCCAAAAAATAATGGGGCTAAACATCTTTTGTGAGGCTCTAAAAGGGCCTACACAAGGCTTCCTTTAACTAAGAACCTCTATAACTTGAAATTAGTGTTAGTACCTTTGAAATAAGAACCTGTTTCAGCCTCTGTCTCAAAAAAGTAGTTTCTTATGTGCGGGCATTTACCGTATTGCAACCTCACTGCACTGACGTTCCATGCTTTAGCACCTGTTGGTTTAAGTGCTATCCCTTGGGCTCGTATTATTCCATGCGAATTTGTCCTTCCAAAAGGACAACACGTGTGCAAATGTGTTAAAGCCATTACTGTCAGGCAGAAATTTAGGAAACTTTGATCGTGCTTTTAGGCCTATGTTGAAGGTTTCTCGAATAGAGTTTCTTGAGAAAATGCCTCATAATGTCCGAATGGAGAGACCGGTTTCACTCAGGTGAATTTGCACTATCAAGTACCATATTTACCAATATCGTCGTCTTGCTCTTCGGGGTGAGAGGAAACAAGATGCTTGTTCCTTAGTGAAATGTATGAAAAGTCACACCTGTGTCTTTATTGTTGTTGCTGTCTATCTGCTCCTTTCACGAGCTGCAGACGAGGGCAGCCTCGCTTTTACGGAAAACAGAAATTAGGCCATGTTTTGCCATGATCTGAATCGAACTGAGACTGCAAGAAGGAAAGGTAGACAGAAACAACGACAAAAACACAGGTATGATTTGTTCATGCATTTTCTCACCCATGCAGACAGCAGTAGCCTTTAAAAAGGGGGTTGGTTTTTTCTCCTTGCCCAGTATCACTCGAACGTATAAAGTTGCTCCCTTGTGCGCACGCAGCAATGATTTTTAATTGACTTTCAACGCTGTCACAAGGCTCTGACGTCAGATAGACCCTCCCTCATGCAAAAGCAAATTGAGTGGGGGTGAGACAGTGACGGGAAGCATTTGAAAATATTGCTATGGATATAAATGCTTTACCTTGGCGATTATGATTCTTGCGTCGATTTCCTTCCTCTGAAAAGAAATCAAAAGTAATTGCTTAGTGTTTCAAAATGATTTTTTCATCATTGGAGCTATTAGCGGTACTTATGAAGATTGATGCCGAAATTCCTTGTCGATTGCTTAGCAAATTTCGCTTGTGAAGTGACGATGTTTTTTCGATGTAATGTTTCGGCTTCGTTTTCTAGATGTGCAACCGCAACCCCATCTAAAAGAAAAGCCTGCTTTCCATAAGAGCGCAAGGATTCCTGTTGACGTAAGGATCGCACAAATCTGTGACCAGCAATTCTCAGCGATGCTTGGGCAATTTGGCCTGCATTTGTCGCGACGATCGCACAGTTTTTTTCAATATGGCGGCAAAATCAATTTCTCAACAGAGGTATTGCGATTGAAAGGGAGGCCTCGAGCGCTGAAATTCATCCTCAGTCGGTTTCTCTTTGACGCAAGGATCGCTGTGATCGCATAGATAGATAATTTTGTAGCTCGAACGCAACGATTGTTGGCAAACAGAGCAAAACAGTTTCCATTTCCACGCACGCAACGATCGCTAGTCATGAATTCGCGTGATCCTTGCGTCACCAGCGATCGAAGCAAGCAAAGTTGACTTAATGGCCATGGTAACAAACAACTGATAGTTGTCATCAATCCTGTGAAGTTCCAAGTGCCAGTTTGGCGTGAAGGTTTTACGGAGGCGCAATAACCGGTGCGGTGTACCTAAACAGTTAACAAGTCAATACGTTTCTTGTTTGGTCAGATTAAAGGTTACCAGGACACACCATAGAAATTTTAGAGCCATGAAATTAGACTGAATAACCTCTGGACTCATGATCCTTGTCCCACAATCTTGTCGACTTTTTGATTTTTTACATCTTAGACAGAAATGTTGAGATACTTTTTTTTCAAGAAGACATTGCGTGTTAAGGGCCTGAGTTAAGGACCCGCCCCCCCCCGCAATGTAATGCTAGAAGATGATGGAAAGGTCAAATCAACATTGAATGGGGTAGTGGGTCTGTAGCAGTGGAAGGTAATTTTCAGGCAGGAAGGTATTTCATTAAACAAGGAGAATTTGTTTCAATTACTTTCGTCTAAGATCAAATATATCACTACTACTATCTTAGCCATAACGTCCCTTGCCGCTCATACTAGAACGCAAACTTAGCCCAAATCTAGCTCAAAAACTAGCTCAAAAACAGGACTTGGCTGCGAACTCTTTGTACATCGACGGAAACGAGACTGTCTAGCATTTGACTGATAAGGTGAGAGTTCTCAGTTTTAGTACTGTCTCTTCTCTTGGACTTCTCTTCGACCACATTCAGCTATGGTCCGGCTGACCGATGTAAAACCAAAATCGAGGCAGGAAAGCCAAGTCCTGTTTTAGCTGTGAGACCTAGTCTGAGAGGTAGGGAGGTAGTGCTTAAGATAGTAGTATCGATAACCAGGACCAACATCACGAGTCTAGCCTTGCTCTTTAAAATCGTTCACCTTTGCCTGTTTTTCACCAGGATTTTCAACTTTCGCTCATCTCATCTCATTGAAGTATTTTCGTTGGCGCTTCAGTGAGTTGAGCACCTTGCTTTCCTAGAGCTGTAAAGCCGGACAATCATATCGATTGGCGACAAATTTTTGTCGCCTTCGTGTTCTTCTCAGCATATGGTTCAGTAGATGTTTTTGTGCAATTATGGCTTTAAGTACCCTGGGTACCAGACTCTCTCTAAAAGAAAATTGAGAGTCTGGTACCCAGGGTAGGCTTGAAGAAGCATGCGTCTAAATAGTTATAGCTTGTTCTTGCAGTTCTGGAAAACTTTCCCAGGGGGGGGGGTTACGTGGGTATATCTTGGACAGGGATGATCAGGTTACTTTTTGGGTCTAGAATTTGGGCAGAGCTTACTTTCTTGGGTCAATCATTTATACCGTTCTTTTTTGGGGTTCCTGAATTTCTGCATTACTTTTGGGTCACAAGTATGGGTTACGGTTAAGAAGTTGAGAAAACTAATCTTACAAACAAAATTTAAAATCATAAATGATCAGCAATTATCAAGATCAAAATACTTGAATGTCCGGATAAATGTCCCAATCAGGACACTTTTCCATAGATTTGAGATACCGACTACATGACCTTAGGGTACATTGGATCAGAAAATTATTTTTTGGGTCTGTTTTGATGCCAGACATTATTTTTTTTTGGGTTGATGCTTTGTACCCCAGCCTGAGCACCCCTTTCCTATATATACCTGAGTACACCCCATGGGGAAATTTCTTGTTGTGACATTTGTTGTGTTGAGAGAAAATAGCAGGTAATTTAGGCCATATGAGATGAGTGCGAGACTAATCAATTTCTGGAATCGTAGGGCCTTGAGTCGCAGTCGTAGTGGTATCAGTAAAGTTGAAGAGCGAAGGAACGACATGTCTTCAGTCTAAATTCACCCTTTCTTCGTTTTGAACACTGGTTTTGAATAGCCATCAAAGCCTCGCTCTGAAGCACAACTGACGTCATCAGCCGAGTCATGCGTTACTTTGTTGATGTTTCTTGATTCGGCAGTGCGATATTGATTTAAACGTACAATATCATCCATAAGGAAATACATTTCAAGGCTAATTTCGGAATTTCTTAGCAACTGATTCCGATATCCGTTATTTCTAGATAGGCGTTTGAATATTTCATACCGCGCAATCCAAAGCTTACTGTAAATCTGACCAAAGAAGTGTCGTCGATCAAATGAAGATTTGTATTGATGAAAAAGATACATATCGCGCGGCATTTTTAGGCTGCATTCACATTGCACAAGCTTTTGAAAGCGCATAAACGCTCATGCAGAAATCCGCCATACTAGTCCCTTACAGTGTTCAGACTGCAAAATATTTTGCAATCTGAACACTTCAAGGGATTAGTATGGCGGATTTCTGCACGAGCGTTTACACGCTTTCAAAAGCTTGTGCAATGTGAACGCAGCCTTAGGTGCCTTCGCTTGTGTAGAAAATTGGAATAGGCTCCATCTTTGTTGGCCTAAACTATCAATATAATGCCAGCACGGGCATACTGTACCTTTCCACTATGCAGGGAGCCAACGGGGAACTTGCCCGATGCTCATTGGTTCTCCTTCGCAGCGGTAGGTAAAGTCTGCACGCAAGCTATCAATATGATATCTTGACACCTTTGTATCATTTTACTTCTTTTCATAGTTTGTAGTTTATGCTGTAATATACTGTTCGTTCATTATTCTTCGTTCAATGTTTTATGTTAATTGTTAAAGCCACAGGGTTGCAATGTATTCTCACTCTCCTTGTGGCTTCGTCTTGTAACTATGTTCTGTTATTGTAAAATTTTAGATTGATGTAAAAAAATATGATATCAGCAAAACAGGACACGGGTACGAAATGCGACTTCGCTCGATCATTTCGTGAAATTCGTGTTGCAACTCTCCGCGTCAAATGAAATATGTCGGCCAAATATAACTCATCTATCGCTGCCAGCGAGGCTCAGGTAGCCGGGAAATCGCGGTACAGTTTTTAACGGACTAAGTGCAGCCTCGACTGAAGCGATAATAGAGCCTGGTTTCCATATGATCGTAATAGTCGGCGACCTACTGCGACACATCGGCGACGTGTCCCCGATCAGTCGGCGACATATGGAAACGATCACTGTTACGATCATATGGAAACCAGGGTTTAAAATCATCTCAACTCTTTTGATGCGTCCCCGTACTGTCCCCGTCTGATCAGCGACGTCGTTCAGAAAATGTTTCCATTTAATGCAACTGTCCCCGATATGTCCCCGAGCCTGTCTCGGCGACGCGTCGCCGACTGTTACGATCATATGGAAACCAGGCTTAACAGCAACCACGAGCCAAAAATCAGAGGGACTTCTGTTATGAGCCCATATTTCATATATTTCATATTTTAAACATATTTATACAGGGTACAAATTCAATAAGGATATTGTTTTACAATTTGGCCCTGTTAAAATTAAAGTACCTAATAAACTATTTACAAATAAATTAATAGATAAAAATATACACATCTGGCGACAATAAGCAATATACAAAATTAAAGATTTTCGTACCCCAACTGTCTCAACCTTGATTTAAAAGAGTATACCGAGGGGGCCTCTTTGATATCATTGTTAAACTTGTTCCACACTTTGGTACCACGGTAAGAGAATGCCTTTTGGCCACTTACTGTTCGCATTAACGGTACTGCAAGATCATTTTTGGTGTTTCTTAGCTCTCGTGTGTGGAAATCTGATAGTCTAAGGAATAGGTCACTAAGGTACTGTGGTGCAAGATCGTTTAGAGATTTATACATCATTGTAGACGTCTCTTTCACAATCATTTCTTTGACGGACAACCAGCCAAGTTCTTTGCGTAATGGCACAGAAGGTGCATCATAAGAACTACCCGTAACGATACGAGCAGCCCTGTTTTGAAGCTTTTGTAGAGACTCTATTCTCGTAATACCACTACAGCCCCAAACGGAGCAGCAATAGTTAAAATGTGGTTCTACAATACTACGATAAATGTCGTTCAAGGTTTCCATTGATACAAAGTTTTTACAATATTTTAAAAGACCTATTGCGCGAGAAACTTTCCCTTTTATGTTCTCAATTTGGCACTTCCACGTTAGACTATTGTCTATATGGACACCAAGGTATTTCACTTTGTTCACTAGGTCAATATCAGTACCACCTACGTGAAACACTGGCAACAAAGTAGGCTGCACTGCCATTTTATTTACATTTTGCATTGACCCAACTATCATAGCCTGTGTTTTGACGACGTTCAAGGATAGCTTGTTACCTTGAAGCCATTTTTCGATATTGACAAGCTCAGCGTTTAACACCATGTGCAATTCATCCAAAGTTTTGGAGGAATATGAAATCATGGTATCATCAGCATACATATTTGTCTCAGCCTTCTTTAGTGCAAAGGGAAGATCATTTATATAAAGCAGAAAAAGAAGTGGTCCCAAACAAGACCCTTGTGGCACTCCGACATCAATATCTTTAATGTCAGAAGGGACGCCATTTACTTTGCAAAACTGCTTTCTGTTATTCAAATACGACCGAAACCAATCATGTTCCAAGCCGCAGATGCCATAGAATTTCATCTTATCAAGAAGAATACCATGATCAACGGTATCAAAGGCCTTCTTAAGGTCAATGAATATCATAGCTGTATATTTCCCTTTGTCAATGTTGACATACCAGTCATTCGTGCATTTTAGAAGGCATGTGACAACAGAGTGTAAAGAGCGAAAACCAGACTGTTGCAAGCATATGAGTTTGTTTTCGTCTAGGTATCGATATAGTTGGTCGTACACCAGTTTTTCAAATAATCTGGAAACAGCTGGTAAAACAGATATTGGCCTGTAATTTGATCTTTCATCAGTTGGGCCTTCTTTAAATATGGGAGCCACTCTAGCAACTTTCCAGCTGTCAGGAAAAATTCCTGAAGACAAGGAAAGGTTCAAAATATCACAGAGTGAATCAGAAATAACGGGAAATGCTACTTTTAAGAAATAGCTGGCTATGTTATCCACACCAGACCCATGTGATGTCTTGATCTTATTTAAGGCCTTTTCGATGGTCCTCTTGTCGATGGCAACGAATTTGAATGGTTCCCTTCCATTCGAGGGATATGTTATATCGTATTGATGAGACAGAAGGGGATTAGACTGGGCGGGTATCTTGTCACTGAGACTCTTCCCCACACTGCAGAAATAGTTGTTCATCGAGTTAGCGATATCATGATCCTTATTTATATCCTGTTCATTCACTTTTAGGGAATCGATATTGGTAGTTTTAGATCTTTTATTCAACAGGAGGTTTATTGTTTTCCATGACTGCTTTAAGTCACCTTTACAAGCAGCTAATTTCTTGGAAAAGTATTCTCGTTTAAGAGTTTTGTTGAGAATGTTAGCCTTATTTCGCAGCTGTTTGTAAGCATCCATCAGTATAGCAGATTTACGTTTAACGGCAGCAGTTTTTATTTTGTCCCTCTGACGAGAAAGCTTTCTAAAATCGCTATTAAGCCATGGGGAATATTTGTTAGATACTCTCATATCCTGCAATGGGGCATGCATCTCAATGACAAGAGACAGCGTGGTAGACCATTGTTGAACGGCATCATGGACGTTATCGCTATTACGTACAATACCATCCCAATCAATCTGGCCTAGATCAAATAAAAAACTTTCATAGTCAAAGTTTTTCATTCTTCTACTTCTGATAAGTTTGGGTTGTCGCTGTATGAAGCCCCGAAATTTTCGAATACAATATACTAGATAATGATCGCTAAGCGAAATTTTTAGGACTCCTGAATCTACAATGTTTGCAGGCGTGTTAGTTGCAACATGATCTATCAATGTAGATGTGTCCAACGTCTCTCTGGTTGGTTCGTTGATCATTTGCCTGAATCCAAACAGGTCATAAATATTGCTCATGTGCAATGAATTACCTGCAAGGCTGGAGTCCATCTCTGGCGAATTCACCTTCAGAAGGTCACAATTTGTGTCGCCTAAGATGAGGATTTCTTTGTTCTCATGATCAAAAAAGTCCAAATTCTTTTCGAGTTTCGTAAATGTTTCGACAGGCTATAGTCAGAGATAGATCACCATGATCATCACTCTCCCAGTTAAGGTAGTAGCCTCGAATGAAAATAAAGATGGTAGTTTTGAATGAACAGTCAAAGGTTGTCTGCACTGGCCCCATGGAACGGTAGACTTGTTTTAAGTCTCGTCTAAAGAACGAGACTTACAGCAAGTCTAATGGAATGGCGTTTACACAAAAACTGCGTAGTTCATGCAATGTCCTGTTTGTCCAAATGATGCTCGAGAGGCGCATTGCGCATTGGATTGTGTATTTCATTCACTTGTTGTTTATTCTGATAGATAACCCGACGGTAAGGAAGTTTGGTTATTTCCCGATTTGATTCTTTCTTATTTACTATCATATTTACTGCCATTCTAATGCTTTCCGTGTTGCTTTGAAGAATAAGTCTTTCCTGATTTGATGTTGATCTCAAAGAACGAATTTGCTTCGAGGAAATGCTATGCTGAGCAGACTGAAGTTGTAAAAAACATGGTTGTTTTTGTAGACCCATAGTTACAATGATATTTTTTATTGAAGGGATCCATAAACCCTCACTCACATTTCGTTGTATTACTACGAAAATTATGAAACTGTCATCGAAGGAATATTCGCCAAGTGCTTTACAAGGGAGCCGATAGAGAAAGCTTTCTACTTGTGCTCAATTTTTCGAGCCTCAGCTCGGCTATCTTTGCTGTGCACCTCAGATGGGACAAGGTTGCTTTGTGTCTCTCTGTGGACGATATCTGTGTATGGTCCTGAGGCTCTACTGCGAAGAAACTCGTGAAATTTCGTCGCTATGAAGCAGGCTTTTTTCACAATGGTTGTTGTTCCTCTTCAATGAGTATACTATTGCACTACTCGAGAGGTATTATCAATGAAAAGCTCTCATATCTTCGAAAAAAACCAGTAAGATGTTGGAATGGTCAAAAATGTAACCCCGAAAGTTGGGTTTCTACGAACACATTTTTTAGCCTATCATAAACAGATATTCAAAGAAAAAAACTAATAGTGCTTCTAAAAAAGCGCACGAGATTTTTTCAAGACGTAACTATCTTCACGGCTTTTTTACTGATTTTGGTTTAAAACAAAATAATTTTTAGAAAGTGAAAATGCCTCTCGTTCTTCTTGACTTAATGTTGAATTTTGTCGCAATGGCTTTGCTGCGAAGGTAAAAATTCCAAAATTTTCGTGAAACGTTTGCCCCCTTTTGGCCCTGTTCGTAGCAAGACCATAGGAAATATTTTAAACAATGGTTTGATAAGAAGAAACTACTACTACTCACGTGAGACGATGGCACTCGGTCGTATGCAGACTCCCGTGTTGTATTCTGGCAATTTCCCGCAGTCCAGCTCACTTGGCCATGAAAACCCTGCCAGCTGCACATATGGCAAGCATCCTTTCTTCACCCTCTCGCAGACAGAGCGACAGGGCAGTACCCTTGGTGTATACCCAGCGAAACAAACTGGTGAGTAAATCGTGCAGAGGAAAAACAAGAGATCTTTAGAACATTGTATCTTGTCTAGCAGCTTGATGTATTGCTGTAACTCTGGCAGGGGCATGCTAGGATACATATCATCCAAGCCCCTGGTCTGGTTGTAGCCCAGTTTTCGGCATGATTGGATCTTTAAAGGTTGACAGTAACCTTTTCCACGGAAACCAAAGGGACGGTTGTTTGTAGAACTGCTCTGGTGTACGAGACAGAGGCCAAGTATGACGAGAAAATAGAATGCCCCCATCTTGCTGCCTCTTGTTGAATTGACTTGTTACTCTTGGCGAATAGTGAAAATGAAACTCTTGTGATGGGCTGATGCTTGAATCTTGCTACTCGTGTGGCAGGCAAACTCTGGCAGACTAGAAGCAAAGTGCAGTCTAAAGCCACTTCAATCAATGTCTGTTCTACTGAAATCTAAAATCTTGATTCTCTGATAGCAAAACGGTTGGCTTGGCGAAAAGCGTCGTGCATTGAAAAAACAGTTGAATCCGAGTTGTCTAGTTGCAGTGCCAAATCACCCTTGAAATTATTATTGGGCCTCTTGTGATGATAGTCAGAACCAATCTTTGAAAAGTTCTTGAAGACTGGCTTAAAAGTCTTTTGAAAATGAGTTCTTGGGTCGACTGCTTTCTAGAAATGTTACCTCTGTTTTGGCCTTAAGAATGATCACTCTTGGTCTTGTCTGGTCTTATTGATTTTCTTGAGAAGAAGCCTTTCACAAATGTAAATGTGATGGGAAAGTAGTCGTGTCGAATTCCTTGTAATGTATGGCTGGAAATCATAAAGGAAATGAAATCCATTTAGATATATTGGCTCAGAGTTATACGTATCAGAAACTGAGGATAATCCGCTGACCAATTGAGGAGACGATTGGTGGCTAGCCGCTTTCACGCCGCGCGGTCGGTGATCAAGTGTTCGTGTGAACTCGTCTGATTTCTTGACAGTGGTCACGGAGGGGGAAGCAAGAAAACATAGACATAGAAACCTGGGGCACAGGGGGTACGTGCCCCCAAGAGTTTGCAATGAACAATGAAGTGCTATCTCCATTTGTAGAAAATACCCCCTTTTTCTTAAGGAAAAAAGTGCCCTCAAATTTTCGTGGCCCCCAAGTTTGAGATGCTTCCTACGCCCCTGCAAGAAAAGATGCCCCCATTAGAGTTATTTATCGCATTAGCCAAGACGACTGGGCAGTCCAAATAAAACGAAATGTTTATGATGTTTTCCGTCTTCCTCTTCTTTATATGTCATGTGCGAGGTCATTGACGAGCATGCTCTTCCAAGCTGCTCTATCATGACATGCTCGAATGAGGTCATTTGCATTTGCCATGTTGGTCCATTCTTTGATGCTGCTCAGATCACAAGTAGCAGCTTATGGTTTAGCCTGCATGCAGGCAATACCATTTTCTTGGGTATAGTCTGCCTGCAGACTACGTATGGTTCTAGTAATTGTAAAAGTAAAATTGCAAACCAACCTCTGTTTTCTTCCTTGTCGTTGTTCTGTTTGTTGTGATGTTCGGGCTGTCCTCTAACTTCTTCCATCAAAACACTGGTCCCATGAACAGGCCCAGTCCCTAAACGAGAATCGAATATTCTCTTTTGGGGACTGGGCCCGGGGGGGGGGTAACTTAACTTGTCTATGGTACGGGGTTGTGCCATTTTTTAGGGTACCTTTTTCATGATAGTTTCCGGATTTATGGGTATGGTTTTCAACAATTCGTTGCATCTTCCGGATTTATGGGTATTGTTTTCTATCAGAATTCAGTTATTGGTGAGCTTTTTTGGCATTCCCGGATTTATGGGAATGATTTTCAGAAATTCTCCAGATTTATGGGTATACTTTTGAGAAATTTCTCCGGATTTATGGGTATACTTTTGAGAAAGTTTTCCGGATTTATGGGTGGTACTTTTACGATTTGAATGGCACAACCCCGTATCTTGGAAACGCAAGTTACCCCCCCCCCCCCGGGGGACTGGGTCTGTTTATGGGCCTAGCGCTTTGATGGAGGGAGTTAGAGGACAGCACGAACATCACAACAAACAGAACAACGATAAGGAAGAAAACAAAGGTTGGTTTGCAATTTTGCTTCTACAATTACTACAGCCAGGTGAATTGCATTACTACAGCAAAATTTTTGGCGTTGGTACCCAGGGTATCAAATTCATTGTTTATTGTTTTTTTTATTCTGAAAACCTTCCAGGAAATTCTCAAGATTCTGAGAAAACTTTTGAATAAGGATAGCTCATTCTTTCTACATAGTACCGCAACGTGTGTTTCTTGGAGAGTTTTTCTGGGGTATCTGATGAAAAACAGTAGGGCCTCGGCAACATAAGAGAGGGACCCATATCTTGCCGAAGGTACAACCAAGCTGAGTTATCATACATCAAAAAGGAGACACCTGCCCCCCATGCTTTTGCACCAAATAAGAAGATATTTTAGTGCTGACTACCACAGAATATGACCAATATTTTCTAAATAAAGTACGTAAATAACACGCAGCTTACTAGCAGTCCGAAACAGGGCAAGACATAATTTCTTTTCCGGGACATGATATCGCAGACAAGTGAACAAATCTCGTTTCCGCGTCAGCTTTGAATCGCGTTCAAATGGATGCGACCTGCTGCTTTGTGGTCAATCTTGGTTTAGCCTCAATCTCATTTTATAGCCCGCTCTGTCGTTTTATCTAATAACATCTTATCAACATCGGTCAATTTTACTCCCTTTCCTGCTAACGGAGTTCTTCCCCGGGAGTGAAGCTACCCAAAACCGGGGGACGGGTACTTGCGGACCCCAGTTTTGGGTCATGAATTACTATCAATCCCCAGTTTTGGATCATTAATCCCCATCAGTCTCCAGTTTTGGGTCATAAGTTCAAATCAACCCCCATCTTTTAGGAACATTCTATCCATCCTCAGTTTTGGCTTTGAGAACAATCAATGAGAATTGTGCTGTTTAGTGTGGCTCCTATAGCTCCTACTGTATACATTACTTTTCGTACAGAATACATTCGCAGAGCTTCTATGCAGTTTCAGTTGAGAAGAAAGGTTGTTTTGCATTTGAAATATCGTCGTTGTTTTGAGACTATAAGAATTCCCCAGTTTTGGGTATGTCATCATAAATAGTTACCCCAGTTTTGGGTGGTCTTTTCAATTTTTTCCCCGGTATTGGGTACTTTTGTCTAGGTCTCCTACTCAAGTCCCCGTCCCCAGTTTTGGTTGGTTTCAACCCCCGGAGTTATTCCTTGTTCAGGATATTTTCAGGAAAGGTTTTTCGTAGTTTCAAGGGTGTTAGGACACGGATGTTTTGACTGATTATCTATTTACCTTGTTTTGATCCCTGTGTCTTGTTTTGTTGTCTTGTTTTCGTTCTGCTTCGTCTTCAACCGGGCGTGAGCGTGGTTAGGCCCAATTGCTCTCAAGTTGTTCGAATAGAGCTTCCTTGCCTTGATATGTTCGTATTTGCTCCACAAGAGCTAGACTCTTGTCTAACGCCCCATTCACACTGCAAGGTAAACCAGCTTGAATTAAAGCAGGTTTTTGAATAGGACCTTCTGATTGGTCAATCAAACAAATCCAGCCATTTGATTGGTTAAAATTTAAACTGGTTTAGATAAAGCTGGTTTAGCATTGCAGTGTCAGTGTGAATGCAGTATAAGCTCACCTTTTTAACTTAATGAGAAATGTCTTTCTAGCTTCCTTCTGCCCTAACTTTAAGATGCTTCCGCCTTTCCTATCGCGCTGGGTGTGCCTCTTTGCTGAAAGAGAAGACCATACCAGGCCTCCATTACGAAATTGTGAGCCAGAGCCTCTTAAAATGTCTGGAACAAATTTGCTAACTGGTCTGGTCTCATTTGAGTGCTTTTGGCAAACGCAATCGCCTATCGAATAGCTGGACTGAAATTTTGAATTGAGCTAAATTTCAAGAATTCTTTTTCGCAAATGATTGCTCCTTACCGAATTTCTTCAAGGCGACAATTTACTTAGCAAGAACTTATATTTCCAAATATTTGTTCACACCAGCCATTTGCTAGGTCAGGGCAATTTTCCCCAGGAACAAACTATATTCTTTATCGAAAGAAAATGGGGTCAATGGATAATCAAGAAGCTGCAAAAGTCTCTTACATTTGATTGATAACATAAAGGCAAAATGACCACGTGAACACACTGAAGGACAAATCAAAACATCCAAGACATCCAAGGACAAATGGGAAATATTGGTTCTAGCTCAGAACCAATTTGGAATTAGCCAATGCGAGAGCCTCATTAAGTTCCGTTGTGAACCCCTTTTCTAAAGTGGAAATTGCACAGAAAAGATGCTGACAAAGCCTCGGGGGGGGGGGCTAAGTAACATGTTTACCTGAACAAGGGTCCCTTTCTCGGCAGATTTTCTTTAAACAAGGGTCGGTTTTCAAGAAATTGGCAGAAATTGTAAAAAATCCGTAGTTTTCTCCCAAAATTCATCATAAAAATAGATAGTATGGCTAGTTTAGGTAATTTGGAGAGGGTAGCTTTCTGAAAACCGGGTGGCAGACCCCTGTCCATCCGCAAGTCATGTACTTCCCCCCCCCCCCCCGTCGACGAATCCTCATGTGGATAAATGTATTGTAAAGACCCTCATGTGCGAAGCGAACTTTATCCGCTGTTGATGTTGAACTCACACTGACACTTTGGTTTACAAAGAATTTTGATTTTTCAGTTCAGATATGACTTTTTCTACAACAACTTGATAATCCATCTAACAATCAATCAATCAATCAATCAATCAGTGAATCATAATCAATAAATCAATCATAATCAAGTCAATTAAGTCAATTAATAAAGTATAGTACTGGACTACTGGACGCAAATCGAGGCTCAGGCCAATTCGAGGTTGAACTAGGAAGAGCAATTTTAGGCCTATTAATGAGCCACGTAACAACCGCGAAAAGGATCTCAAACCTGCGAGCAAACATTGAAATCTTGCAAGCTTTCAATCATGGATGAAAAAGGAACATTCTCTAAAGAAGAGCTGAAAAGGCGTTTAGATGAGCATGAACTTGATTTAAGCCTTTGTTCAATCGTGAAAGTGCCAGTAAAACAGATTTCAAGTCTTCCAAAAGTCACCGTCCTAGACCTGTCCTGCAACAAGATTGCTGAACTCCCTGATGCATTTTGCAGTTTGAAAAATCTTATGCAAATTGATCTGAGCAAGAATTGTTTGGCGTCACTGCCTGCTAATTTCGGTGACTTGCAGAGCCTGAAAAGACTGGATTTATACAATAATAATTTAGTGAGCCTGCCCCTCAGTTTTGGAGCATTGCGTGCACTGAAATGGCTGGACCTAAAAGACAACCCCGTGCAAAATGATCTCCCAGAGATTGTAGGTGACTGCCTTGAGCCTAAAGACTGTGAGAACTGTGCAAGAAGAATGCTGACATTCATGCGTGAGATGAGGGCAGAAGAAGAAAAGAAAAGGGCCATTGAGGCTGAAAGGGAAAGGCAACAAAGAGCAGTGGAAGAGTTAGAAATGAAGAAGTTAAATGAACTCAGAAAGAGGCAAAAGAAAGAAGAAAAAGAACAGAGAAGAAAGGCATTTCTAGAAGAGCAGAAAAATAGAAAGTTTACACAGGAAACAGAGGATGATAGAAATGAAGACTCATCTGGGAGTTCCATTGAAAACAAAATAAGCACCACACCAAATTTGGACCAGAGTCCTTCAATGATCAGGAGACTGCTAAGATTCTTGCTGATATTACTGACCATGGCAATTATCTCTTACTTTTACAAAGATGTCTTGAAGATAGTCTTAAAGGGGGACTAACAGAGAACCATGTTTTCTGTTACAGTTGAATCACACATTTGGAACAAATTAACTTAGAGGGATTCTACAATGACTAAGAGACATGAATTAGTACATTCATGGGGTATTTAGTTTATTGAATTACAGAATTTTAATTTCACTCTAATATTTGAAGTACTTAATTGATAATTTTAAGAGATACATATGCATAGTTTTGAAGATATGCCAGCCCTTCAGTTTTCCCAAAGAGGTATCCATTTTATTGCAAGCAGGTGCAAATGTCACAAGCATCAAGTATATTGGTCATTTCTTTTGAATCAATATCAATTGGTTGTATTTTAGGATTTGGAATCAGAGTCTGAAACCGTGAGTTGATGGAGATCATGCAAGGTTGTTATCAAATGCTCTCACATCCATCCTCTTAGAAGGCCTCCAAATGGGGGTCACAGGAGCCCTGGAGCCCACCATTGTGAAAGCTTGGAGCCATGGAGCCCAAACAATTCCCATGATGGTTTTATCTAATTTTGAGAGATGGGGCCTGTGGAGCCCTGAATAGGAAGCAATGGAGCCCTGGAGCACAGCAATTTTACCTTTGGGAACCCAGAGCCCATTGCAATATGCCCTGGAAATTCAGAGCCCAAGATCCCTGAGGGGCCTCTCCTAGGGGCTCCTATGTAATTAAGTTGTCTCCAGCGCATCTCAAGTGCTACAAGATTCTGCATTTGGTCATTGACCAGATTTTTTCACACTTCTCCCAATTTTTTAAGTTTTCATAGTATCATTGCAAATTCTTGTTTGCAAAGTGACCTTTTGTAAATACTGCCACTTCTTTGGAGGTACAGCCTTTGCCTTGATACTGTATAAATTAGGGCCATCTTGAACAGATGGAGTAGCTTTGGGTGAAGTGTTGATGGCAGGTTGTAACACTATAAATCAACATTTGAGGTTCGTTCAAACAGTAATGGGCAGCCAATTTAATAAGACCCAATATATATTTTGGTATCAAAGTATGAACATTGACAAATTCGCTTTTAGTTAAAAATGATTTTTCTCTTAAGGACACTTTCTAGTCAGTGGAATTTTCCAACAAGAAGAACTATAAAGTAAAGACAATGTGTTGATTATTTTACACAATTAAAAATTCCCCATCATACCCAACTTTCTATCCAATTTAAAAGTAACATTTCTCATTATTGTTATTATTCACATTCACCACAGCTTTTGATGTTAACACTGGTTCTGCTATTGTGTGGGATCGCAGAAGTAGCTAAGCGCTAATCAAGTCCGCAACTCCTTGTCATGACGCTCAAGTGGTGGGGCTCTACCGGGTATCGGACCCACTCCGCCTGACTGTTCTGACTGCAGAGTCAGGGGATTACACCACTGCGCCACAACACCTTCAAGTTCCTCGTGTCCCTCTAGATCGAGCGTTATTTTATGCATTTTTATATGTGAGGTTCAATCGAGTGGCGTTAGAGCTTCTATCACTATTGTGCACATTCGAAAATTCTACCAAATGTTGCTAAGTATCGTTCGATGGAGATTCTTTTCCAGAATAGCTAAAAGGTCTATTGATGATGGCGCTTCGGTTGAGGTTTACCACAGGAATACAAGAGACTCATTGTCATAAATTTAGGCCTAGGTCCCCTAGAATTGTTTCTGTTTGGGCCAAAATTTGATTTTTAGACGGTCTGAATGCATAACATGCCCACAAAGGACCCTGGTTGACAATAGTTCTTCAAGCGTAAAAAATCAGCACTCAAGGAACGTCGCTACGAATAAGAACAAAGTGTGTTGACCATCGACAGTAAAAATATCAAAATTTCATGAGAATTTGCTCCCTGGAAACTTAGAGGAAAATGGTACCATTTCCAGTAATTTCTGATGTAAGAAACGGAAACTTTCCTTCCCTCCTCGGGGGGGGGGGGAGGGGGTAACTTAGTACTTCTCATGGTATGGGGACGTGCCATTTTAGGGGTACTTTTTTCAAACCGTTACGGAATTATGGGTGTCTTTTTCACAATTTTTAGACATTTAACGGAATTATGGGTGTCCGTTTCAGGGGATTTTTCAAAATTTCCGGAATTATGGCCCAGATTTTCATTCGATTCACGGAATTATGACCCTAAAATCCACCAGAATTTACGGAATTATGGGTACCAATTTTTCGGGCAAAATGGCACGTCCCCGTCAGATGATAGGTCGAGATACCCCCCCCCCCAGAGCTTTCCTCTTAGTTTCTTCACAGACAATTTCTAGTTTCTGCAAAGTTTCTTCCTCCGTCACCATAGGAAACTTGATGGTATTTTGCAATGAAAAAGGAAATTTTGTCGGAGTACTAAAGTTTTTTAATTTCTTTGTTGTCCAAGAGTTGAGTTTTTTAATAGCGATCAGGAGTTTCTTTGCGAGTTTCTTACAAAGGTACGTGCAACCCGGTGCCCCCCCCCCCCACTGTCTATGCTACACTGATGACATGACTCGCATTCTTTCAACCTTTTAAATCCGACGTTTTAATTTTCATTCATACAAAGGCCCATAACCAAACCAAAAATAATCTAAACAGAAAAATCGAACATTTTCTATCCTTTAAAGTTTGAAGCAATAACAACCATTCGACTGAATGCGGAAAACTGAGACGCATGTTATCAGTCTACCCAATACCCGGTAACATTGGTGCACGAATTCATTGAGCAAAGCAAACAGTTCATCAGCCTATGCTAACAGATTCGGTTTCGCGAAACCAAAATTCATCTCTCCAAGAAAACAAGATTCCTGGCTTGTATTGATCACAGAATCACAAGCCCCTCCCCAACTTGTCTCCTTTGCCCATCTTCGGTTGCAGGAACGCAAAACAATTAGAGTTGACGTGTGTATCTTGTAACATGCGGTATAACACTTAAAGTGAATTCCAGTTTGAAGTAGGGGCGGTGCCATTACTTTTTCTGGGATTTCCGCAAGTCAAGACCCGTTGCATGCGAAATGACGCCCCCAGCGACTCCAGTCGTTACCGTAATTGATTCGCAATTCGCTTGAAAAATTGTGTTACAAATGGTGAGCAGTGAATTGGCTCATCCCAGTAAAGCATAGGATGAAACTTCAGATAAGTAGCAAGTAAAGTACCTTCGATTCAAGGTCTTGGAGGAGTACACGTTTTTTTTTATAAGAAACTGGTTTATAAGAAACTAGTACTAGGAAGGCCAAAATTTTAAGAAACTCTAGTACTATGTCTGAGAAGTGCTAAGAAACTTTTCAAAGTTAAAAGCATGGATTTTATAGCGAATAGATCATTGAACCTTCATTCTTGAGCAATATTATCTAACCATGTGTGTTTTCAACATAACAGGACACTGTTTATTCCTTTATGATGTTTTAAATATCAAGAAACATATCTGCCGCAGTGTTAGCGACCACATTGCTAATTCTGCATTCAGAAAAGTAAGAAACCAATTAAGGAACTTTTAGTACTAAAATCGACAAAATTTCATGTGAAATTAAGAAACTTTTAGTTCTATGGCCTGATCCTAGTTTCTTATAAAAAAAACGTGTACAAGGATTTGAGGCTTATCTGTCAATGACATTGAATTTACAATAGACCTTTTAGCTATTCAGAAAAGAAGAATCCAACGATACTTTGCTTCATTTTGTAGAATTTTCGTTTCCTTTACTATATTACGTGTGGCTCGACGTGTGGCCCCGTTTGAAAAGTCTCTGGAAGCAAACATACTTGCTGCAATCGGCATCCCATGCAAGTGGCCTACGAAGCTCTGCAACTAAAGTAGATGCTCCTCGGTTAGCGTTTGAAAAGACTGAAAAACAGAGTGATCAGTTACAGCTATTATGCGTGTATGTACAACTCAGATTACTGACATATGTTCCTCTCTACTTCAAGCTACTGTTTACTTCGATATTGGTATTTACATGCGAGCTATGTCTAAATACATTTGATTGAATGAATCTATCTGCACTACTTCTTTTGGGCCAAATCCTAATTCTTTGAGCCCCAGTGTGTCGGCTATGCAAAAAGTGTATGCCTGCATACACGGGAGCTTTAGACACAGGTTGCTAAACTACGGTAATTGTTTGATATCTTAAAGTTTTAGTAGAGCCATCGACTGTGATAAGGTGTTTTCCTTGAAGCATTTTGTTGAGGGTGCTAAAGGGTATACCCGGAACAGTCATTGTCATGTTTTTTGGTCATACTTTTTCTCGTGAAACGTGAAAAGCCAAGTAATCTTTATCGTGAAACGTAAAACTGGTATCTCTCTTTAACGTGAAACGTGAAATCTAGCATTTTCCCTGTGACTCATGATCCTAACTCCCCCTCTTTGTTCTTCCCTGTGACGGTTCTCGTTACATCCCTGTGTCCTGCAATGTCGAGACGCAACGACAACCAATTTCATGGGCAGGGCACAGAGCGAGCCAAAGGAGGAGAAACACTGCTGTATGCAACAAGTACCATGTTTTTCAACAAAAAGTCATTGTTACCCAGGGTCCCTTGTGAGCACTCTGCAATCTCGAACTGCCTGAAAATCAAATTAGGCCTAACGGAAATCATGGATTTATACTCGAACGGTTGGTTGTTGAACTGATTAAAACGAGTAGAAATGTTGAGTTGAAATGTTCTGTCAGTTCAACTGCTCCATTGTGGATCCACCTTTCCGTTTAGGCCAAATTTGATTTGAAGGGCTTGTTGGATTGGTAATTCCAAACCTACCAAATTCTGAAAACGGTAGACTTCGCATAGACGGAAACACAGTGCCCAATCAAACACAAAATTCTTCAAACAAGCAGATTCATCCTGGCGAAAACTAGGTTTCCAGTTGAAAACACAAAGACGAGTCCGATGCTTGGCAGCCAGACTGAATTGACTCAGTTCCCATAGTAGCACTAGCAAATTCGCCTCGTTTTTAGAGTTGTGCAAATGAAAACGAGAATCTCTTCAAAGTCTGCCAAATTCCGCCTGCTTAAGAAGAAGCTTCGGCAGGCCTTCCAAACCTGCGACAACTGCCGTTTTTGTAATTTGGTAGTCAAATCTTCGAAGTCTGCCGTTTTCAGAATTGGCACCAATCAAACACACCCTAGGAGAGGCTGACGTGATAGAAAGCGAAGAGGAGAAGCTTCTAGGAATAATTTTTTTATCAAACAGTGAGCTTCAAAAACAGCATGTCAAAACACTTTGCAAAGAAGCCAGTCAAAAACTTCATGCTCTTGCCAGAATATCCTGCTACATGGACACGGAAAAGTTGAAGAAGGTAATGCAAGCATTCGTCTCATCTCACTTTAGCTATTGCCCCCTTGTTTTGATGTTCTATGACAGAACTTTAAGTCATAGAATAAATCATATCCACGACAGAGCATTGCGTTTTGCGTACAAAGACTATCAAACAGATTTTGAATCATTTTTGGTGCAAAGGAATTTGGTATCTATCCACCTAAAGAATCTACAGTTGCTTATGACCGAAATTTATGAAACAAAGTCTGGCTTAAGTCCTCCTTTCATGAAGGATATTTTCGCTGAGCGGAATACTGGTTACAATCTAAGGCACGGTAATGACTAGCAGCTTCCAAAAGTGCATACAACAACATATGGAATTGGTACTATACCCTTCCTTGGAAATAGGCTTTGGTCAATTTTACCAATATATTCAAACAAGCAAGCACACAGCTATTTTCAAAAACCATATTAAATGTTGGGAGGGCGAGAGTTGCAAGTGTAGACTTTGCAAAATATATATACCACGGGTTGGGTACCTAACATGACATGTATCAATCTTTGTTTTAAACGGCTGTAATATATTTTCCTTTAATTTCTAAGATAGTAGGCCTTAATTAGCAGTAATTTTGCTATTTTGAAATATTTTTGCCAATTGTAAATAAATTGTTGATGATGATGATGACCCGAAGACAATCTGAAATTTCAGTTTGTGTGGCCATAATTAACCCGGACTGGACGACAATGGATCTTTAAAGCCCACGGTAAACGAGGGGCATTTTATTTATCCTAAACAGCGCACGAGATTTTGTCAGAGAACAGATTTTCACGGAGTTTTCGTGGATATTCCTCGAAAACAAAAGCATTGTTGCCAAAAGATTCTTTAGGAATGAAATGCCCTTTGATAGAAGAAAAGCTCAAAATGATCGCAAGTTCTTTGCCTGATTATTACCCCCGGGGGGGGGGGTAACATAACATGTTGAGGGTACAGGTATGTGCCGCCCATATGGATGGGTTTTGGGTCCTCAATTCTCTAAACAAGGGTCCCTTTTTCGGCAGATTTTTCTTAAACATGGGTGGTTTTTCCAGAAATTGGCAAAGAATCGTCAAAAATGGGTAGTTTTTAGCCAAAATTCATCATAAAAGTGGGTATGACAGCAACTATGGGTAATTAGAAGAGGGTAACTTTCTGAAACCGGGCGGCAGACCCGCGTCAACGCAAGTTATGTACTCCCCCCCCCCCCGGGTTATTACCGTCAAAACATAGGGTGTAGACATTAAAAAGTAGACCCTACGGGCAATGGGTAAGGACTAAGCTATAATCCTGAATTGAGCGACAAGAGACGGGGTTTGGGGGGCTCACACAGGCATTTGCTGGCCAAACTGGCATATAACGACTGTTGTCCTTCTTTCCTTCAAGCAACTAATTAGATAGTTTTAGTTGATCTTGTCTGCTTACATGCATGTTTCAGATATCTATAGGCTCTACTTTAAAAGGCTCTGTTTCAACAATCAGCATGCTTGGCGGCTGCCATCTAAACGTTGGCCTCTGTTGTCACCTTTTCATTGCCACTGCAAATGGTAACAACAAAGAGACGGCATATACAAAGCATGCTGGTTGAAACATTCCCGTCAGCGTTTTGGCAATTGTCTTGCCACGAAACAAACAGCTGAGTAAGCTTTACATGCGTTACATAGCTAGTTGACCCTACGAGTAATTTGCTGTGTCCTTATGTTTCAACTGGATTGGCCCTAAAAGGAGATGATTCTGCGATAAAGGGCAATTATTGGCGAAATACGACGATAACTAGCGATTGCAGGCCAATACTGGCGATAACAGATGATAAGATGCGTATATAGTCCCTTCTCTCCTAATACTGGACGTCAACAGCTCCATTCCTCCTCACACATCACTGTTCGTTATGTTTCTTGTCCATAGCGACCTTCGGGCACCTCTGTCCTATAGCGTCCTGTCTTGCAGAATTCCCTCTGATGTTTTGCGCTGTTTGGCTTTCTCTACCCTAGCTTCGTATGGGTACACATGGCATTGCATCTTATTCTCCAAGCTACACTCTTCGGTTCTCGCCTTTATTTTTCAATAACCATCTCAGCTTCTTTTGCCGTCTTCTCTTTACCACATTTTCATACTTTTTCGAATATTTGAGCATTTTCTTTTGAAAATAAGTAGATGAGGCCTCGATAATAATCTTATCATTGAAAAGTAGTTGGTTTGTTTCGGTGTTCTCTCTGCCAAGAATCATATAGGTCATATCCAGCTGAAGTTTAGGACACAGACATGGTGTTGCTGACCATAGATCAGTGTCTCCAGATTCTGGTATGCTGACATGGCCTAAAAAAGGAAGTTTTGGTCTTGAGAACTGCAGCATTAACAGTAAATCTTCACGAAGCAGTAAGGGGGGGGGGGGAATCTTGGCCTATCATCTCACGGGGATGTGACATTTTGCCCGAAAGATTGATACCCATAATTCCACAAATTTCTGATAGCTACATTTGCAAACAAATCTCTAGCATTGGATCCACAATTCTGAAAGGATATCCATCATTCCATGAAATGCCTGAAATTTGTGAAAATGGCACCCATAATTCCGTACCACTGTGAACACTTACCCCTAAAATGGCATGAGCCAGTACCAAAAAAATACAAAAGTACAAAACCAACCCCTAAACCCAACAGTAAAGTCCCATAGTAAGTACCAGTAAACCCGTAAAGCCTAGCTCACACCAGTGAGATAAGAATAATCTCACCAGTGAGATAAAAATCGTCAATGAGAATATTTCAAACCGGAAACGTACTGAAAATATCACTAGCATTCACACCAGTGAGATTAGAATAATCTCACCAGTGAGATAAAAATCGTCAATGATTAGAGTAATCTCACTCATAATCATGCTCTGCTTCATTTCCATTTCAGTTTGATAGTGAATTCAGAGGACGATTTTGAAGTTGCAACCCCGGCTCTTGCTTGGTCCAGAGATCTCATAAAGCTTGTGCTAGTGCGCAGAATTGAAGAATATTGGTTGAGAAGTCGCATTTGCACATTTTTCTCACCACTGCAGTATGACTTCGCTTCTATCAAGTTTGACTTCCTTTCTATGCATACACAAAAAATCCTTTGGCAGATAAAGGAGGAAAAGTGATGTTTCTGGGTCGTGAAAGTGAGGTTACGGGGAAAATTACATCGTTAAAACTGAATGCAAGCAAAAATGTATTGCTCAAAATGGGGCGAGTCATATCGACGTCAAGAAGATTAGCGACTGCCTTTGTTCAATGAGAAAGTCAGTGAGATAAATATCAAAACGTTTTGATATTTTCTCACTGATTTTCTCACTGAAATTTGGCCAGTGCGAAAAAAATTTGGCGTTCACATCAGTGAGATTCGACATTATCTCACTGAAAAGTCAGTGAGTGTATCGTAATCCCACTGGTGTGAACCAGGTTTAAGAGCCTGCGATGGGGAAGAGGTGAGGTGGCAGGGTGAGACTGCTCTCCTTCACTCTACAGCGAGCAGAAAAATAACACTTACCACGTTTATAAACAGACAGAATTTCAAATGTAAGCTTAGTTTTGCCATCTGGTCCTGTTGATCTCTTTTTGAATATTGCTTGTATTACTGCAAAGAAGCAAGGTTTCATATATTTCTCCTATCAAATTGTTTTTAAAACACGAAATCCCTGCAGCTTAAAGTAGCAATCTGGAATGGCGAGCATGAAATAACGCGACCAAATATGGCATTGTGCAATGACGTAAATGATAGCAAATCAAAGATGCCGTCTCGCATTAAGCTCGAAATAGGGCTAAATTATGATTTCAAAGTAACAATGAAATTTGAAATCCGAAAACATCCGGAACTTCTTCCATAGAATTTAATGAATAAATACACCCAAATTTTTTGGGATTTTTCGGAGATTGTAGTTCCGATAAGGAAATTTGGTTATTCTGAAAATTAAAATCAAATGTAAAAATATATTGATCTGATCATTTCTGAGATAAGGTGCATTTCTGGAACATGCAAAAGGTCCGCCTAATTTTGAAACGTGCATTCTGCGAATCAAATTGCTATGGTTGCGTCATTCGTTGCAAATACTGGCAAATACCAACAATATTCGATTGAAGATATTGCTCTCTGGATCAACATTGTTGCTGCAAATTCAAATCTGTTTACCACAAGACGTTACCAAAGTAACGATACGAATAATTTCGTACAATAGATGATAAAAAAATGGACTCCCAAGAAGATTACTGGAGAAAGGGCGCTTAATTGCTGCTTGAATTCCTCTCTGATTGGTTGACAATAAATCGCAAATATTTCCCTGGGGATGGACAGGAAAGGAGGATTTATTTTCTTATGAAATAAAATGAAAGCTGTTTTTGAAATATTACATCATAAAAGAAGACAATTTCGAAGATTTTGCCGGAGGGTCATTTCACTCCTAAAAATATCTTACGATTTGGCAAAATCATCTTGTTTTTGATAAAAATCCATCAGAAATCCTTAAAAATCCATCTTGCATAAATCTCGTATGCATTTTGAAGCAGTAAAATTCCCGCCAACTTTGTCCTTACTCCAGAAACGATTTTCGTGCATTGAAAAATTATTAGTTGTAGAATGGATTGATGGATATATCAAAGAATTTGAACTGTGTATTTTAGTACTTTTCAATCGCAAAAATTGCATAATTTTTCAGAAAATCGAGCTCTGGATCGAATGCTCCCCACCACATACAAGATCAATAATCTTAAACCATGGGTATCGTCGACACGATCTGGGTGTTGATCGTGTCGGCAGAACCTTGCCTAAACATTCCTAAAGCCGGATCTCCACTAAGCGGAAAAATGTCGTGGCGGAAAAATTTTGGGCAATCTAACTGGCTAATCGATTTGTCGCCGCGGAAAAATGTCGAGCCGCGAATAGTAGGACAACGTTCTACTTTTCGCGGCTCGAAATTTTTCCGCCTAGTGGAGATCCGGCTTAAGTGAATACATGTATTTCGTTACGTGACTTGCCTTCAATTCATTGTTTATCTTCTCTTTCTTGATTTGGAGCCGATGGCTTGCACTCGAAAAATTGAAATGGGCCTAAAGTGCAAATTGTACCGCACTCTGAAAATTATGACCTGGGAACTAGTTCTCAGATCGACGCGGCCTCCCAACAACTCATACTGCCAATTTCAAATTGTCGAGAGCAGAGCAAGCCGTCGGCTCCCAATCAAGAAAGAGAAGATAACAATGAATGGAAGACAAGAAAGGTAACGAAGGTAACAAAGATTCATTTAGCGACTTTGAAGCCTGGTGTTGTTGACACGATACTAAAATCGTGTCCAGAATACCTGCTTAACCCAGTTTCAATAAGGGTAAATTCCATCGCCAATTACATGCTATGCGAGACTTGTGATCGAGCAAAATTGTCTATAGAAGACATGGATGCGCCCTAGATGGGTGCGCCTCTGGAACACGTGTATTCCTTGGCGTACCTTTCGATACTCATTTGGCGGGGAACTCACGTTTCATTCTGACCCAGCCATAAATCCTCTCACCAGCCTTAAAAATTTTTCTGTTCTTTCTTTTGATCAAAACGAGGGGACACTTTCTGGGGCAACGTTTGCACAAAATGAACTTTGACTAAGAAACCCAAACACAAATCATCGACTTACCGAAGTCAGCTCGTTTGAAATATTTGAATCTTTTCAATCCGACTTGTTTTGTGCATTGAGGGCAAGTGGTGTGTTTTGCTTCAACTGTGAATAAAGTTAAACAAATCTTGTAGAATAAATAGCAAAAGCATATACTTAATCTATTTATACAAAAATTGCCACTGAAGGGAGCTGTCATGAAGTATGGAACAAAGGAGGGCGGAATGGATTTGGCAGGGTCAGCTAAACCATTGAGTGAAAATGTTGGACTAACGATCTGTTCCATGTGATAAACACGAACCATGAAGCTATTTTTTGTTTGCAATGTTATACATTTGTTTTAAAGAGCGCCGGTCCACCAGCATCCTTTGCGTGCGTCGCATTTTCCCTTTGGACTGCAGCAGCCGTTTTCATATGACACCGTACATAAAGCACTGCTCAGCAAAGTGCGACCGCAAAGGATGCTGGTTGATCGGTGTTCTTTAAACACTTTCAGCGTCATTTTTGCCGCGCCCTTGATCAATGACATTGTTCTCCTTCTCATTCTCGAATACAGTACCATCTGCAAGCTCTTCCCTACCTTCCTAAAACGTTATTCCGGAAGTCACACACAGTCAGCATTGAGATTATGGTGCACAGGAAGAAAATTAAACTGTACACTGCAGATTTTTTTCTTGAAGAAGTTTCTAAGCCACACAGTTAATTTCGAAACCCTTGGGTCATCTAATTAATTTGCAGATATGTAGGGGCTATGGAAACAGTTTCTGTTCCTTGCATTGGGCTACATAATTTTACGGCGAATTTTGAAATCCCTTCCGCCCCCTTCTGTTCCATTCTCTATGGCAACTCCCTAAAAGTTAACCGTGTGCATCATTTTGTATTTTGACGCGGAAGAGACTTGGGCAAGTCCACTAATTCGATCGTCAGTGTACATCTACGTCAAAGTCAATAAAAATAAAGTTGTGGAAAAATGATTGTAACAATAATACTGATTATACTAGCCTGAGATCAGGCTCTAACGGAAAAAATAAGAGGAGGGAAAGAAAAATTATTTCTTTTTCTTCTTTTCCTTCACTTTTTTTTACTTTAAATTTTTTTGCGAGTGAGCCTGATCTCAGGCTATGATTATACCTGGTGAGTCAAAAAAGAAAACGCCTGGCGTTTGAAAGGCTACTGCTCCCTGAATATAAAAGCAATGATATTTTGCAATATTTGATTAAATAGCTAACATGTTCAATTATTTTTAGAAATTTTCTTGGCAAAAATTGGTCACTCCGTTCATATACTGTAGGCAATTTTCTAAAATGAATCCTTTCGAGAAACCTTAAAGAACGTGCCAAAATCACAAGGAAAAATCCCTGTGTTTATCACAGCGATGACTTTCAGCACGCTTTTAGCACGTGCTTTCGTTTTGCGGGTTGAAAGGTCTTCCCCCGACTGTGAATGACTTATTCAGGGGGATTCCATTCTCACATGAGGAGAAAATACATGAGCACATCCAAAAGTCATTATTGCTAGGAAGGAAAACAAAAGGAAATTTTGCTTGCTATTTTCGCTCGTTTTTGCAGCGACGGGAAGGAATGGCCGATTAAAGCCGGGTAAATTACTGAGCCTAATTTGATATATAACGGGATATAATGGGATAGTACAAGATAGTTTTCAACATCATTGCTTTGATATTCAGGGATCAGAAATTTTTTCAAACGCCGGGCGTTTTTATTGACTCACCCAGTATTTCGGGCACTACTAGTCGCTGGGAAGGAGCACGGCACAAGCTGCAAAGGCTTTTTCCAATCCTTACTTCATTCACAGGGAAACCAGATTGAACGTTAGCTTTTGAAGTATTTGTCATTTGATAATCTACTTCATTTTTCATCAGTTTCGTTATTTGGTAACTTATTCTATTTTCTATTTCGTCATTTGGCCATTAACTCTATTTCTAATCACTTTCAGTGACGTCTACCATGCAGCGCAGAAGAAGTCACGGAAAGGGCCTTCGGTGGGGCGTTAACCGAGGGATCCCATGGCTCACCCCGGCTTGCATAGTGGGCCTAAATCAGCCTTAAGCACCTAGAAACGCCGAGAAGCGCACTGTGATGCTGCTGCTGCTACAACTACCACTACCACTACAACTACGACGACGACGACAACAACGACAAAAACAACGAAAACAACAACAACAAAGGATCTGGATATTGAGAACCTGGAGATTGACTGTTGCCCTAGGGGGAGGAGGTACATGACTTGCGGATGGACGGGGGTCTGCCGCCCAGATTTCAGAAAGCTACCCTCTTCTAATGACCAACAGTTGCCGTCATACCCACTTTTATGATGAATTTTGGCAAGAAACTACCCATTTTTGACAATTTTTTGACAATCTCTGGAAAACCCACCCATACTTAACGAAAATCTGCAGAAAAAGGGACCCTTGCTTCGAGAATTTTGGACCAAAAACCCACCCAGATGGGCGACACATACCCGTACCCTCGACATGTTATGTTACCCCCGGGACTGTGGCCAATTAAACCCATGTCAGCCTTCTACAAAAACCATTAGTTTTTGTGAGGGCTTTTATGTACAGTATAAACAGGGTCCACATGCCGCATTTTCCTGAAAAAATCTGTTAAACTATAGTTACTTTTAAAAAATGTCATTGACGCTACTCGACTGCTTTTTGTTTGCGAGGGAATTCTCAAATTCTCATGGATATTGCTATGAAATATTGGTCGCAAATTGAGGAATCTAAAGCACTTTTACAATTCAATTTCAGATGCGACCAGTATGCTGATGATGTGAACTGAGCCACACACTTCGTGCAGGACGTGGCTGAGCCCTGCAGACTTTGCACAGGAGGAAACTGTCACATTTCCAAACGCCAGTCAGAATCCAGGCTTAACACTTGTAAAAAAACAGCACTGTTTTCATGAAAAAAAGGAACATCAAGAGCAAATCCCTCCGATTAGGCCCTAAAATCCCCAACTTCAAGGAACCTTTCATTCCAGTAAACTGGACTTATTACACAAGTTATAACCTTTCACAACAACTGTATTGTTTTTGAACTATGACACACCAAAATTTGGGAGAGCCACATGCACAACATTTTGAGTACTGACAACAAGAAACTTATGCTCATTTTGATTGCAAATTGTTTTATTTCAGTACCATTCGATATTTTTGTGACGGTTAGACTGATTACGATGACTTCAAATAACCGCTCTTCAAGAAGAGACTTACACCGAGCCGAGATTGTTCACACATAAGAGCTTACGGCACACACGTAATGTAATTACCGCCATAAAATATCAATCAGTCCAGTTGAGGGGCTACCTAGAATGAGGTGGGTTCATATCTCATGCGCAGTCATCGCCATCAACAGACAGATTGTTCTCAAATAGAACTCATGGACACATTATAAGAGTGAAATAAGGGCGAAATTTTCAATTCTCAAGATGCAACAAACCTGTGACTGTGAGCCAGGAACACCTCATTTTTAAGGACATTTAGCTTCCATGAGCTTTACCGCCGCAATGAGAATTTCCAACATTCAACGGAATACGTCATAGCTAGCGTCACTTCTGAATGCTCAGCTACCAACCTCGTCCACAGGACTTTCTTCATATTGGGACGGGCATGCCTCTCAGTCAAAGTATGACAAAAGGCCCTTGGGCAAACAAAGCAAAGATGCAAGCAAAGATGCAAACAAAGAGACGACACGTGCAAGGCATGCTGGATGAAAGAGACCCTTTAAGCAAAAAATCCAACTGAATTAAAAGATGTGTAAAATGTCTGTAGTAAGTGTTGTTGTTGTAGTTGTTGTTGCTGCTGCATAAACTGGGACTATGTCAAGAGTCTAGTGACTATCATGCTGAACGAAATGAAATTGAACAAAACATGCAGGGAAGCATGGGACTCAGGAACTAAATCTATCAACTCTGCTTCATGTTTACCACATGATGTTTACTGTAGTGTGAGGTACTCGTTACCAACTGTAGGACTTACGCGTAATTGTTTCTGGTAGCGACACCAATCCCCTGGTATAGTAACCCACGCAATCTGCCTTTGGTATTATTATCCCACAAGCTAATTAGTAACTATTTCATCCGTTATTGTGATCTTCCTCGTTCAGTTTCCTCTTATCATCCCACCTGAAATTAAAATCTATTTTATCCGCATTTACGCTTTCGTTTGCGCTTTCGTTTGAACATTACGGAATATCGTTACAAATAAAATAGTGGGGGGGGGGAGCACTTGACTAGATATTGGTTGGGTACGTGAGGTGCCAACCAAGGTTCAAGAACACTGTTCTTCCACAAGACTGAATATACGAAAAAATATCTCGGACCTTCTTTTAAGGACATTCCACCTGAAAGGTAGCCAAGATAACAACTTGGATCAAGTGACCTCATCTTACAAGGGTAAATAGTGGTCGGCACGAAATACAACGCAACTTGCTGCGCACGTCCTATTTCTCCGCACGTTCCTCGACATCATTCCGGTCAAAAGACTTCAAAATTTGCCGCCACAGAGCACAATATTTAGGCCATTGCACCAGTTTCCTTCGTTCCAAACGGGTTGTAGTAACACACAAAATTTCACTTTCCCTGACTGGGTTCGTAGAGTACAACAGTGCCTGAAGCAAGATACAATGTTAACTTGGGTTAGGAGCAGATAAATCTTTATTTAATCTTAAATTATTCCCCAATGTTCATGTTCTTCAAACGAGCATTTGTAGGTGTTCAGATGTGGCTTTTTTGAACATGGGCATGAAATTCCCCAGGTGTAATTTCACGATCCCCCATCAAAAAAATAGCTCAGAGACAAGAATTTGGGTAAGCAGTCTACATTACATAAATATGAAGTCTCTTACCTTGATTTTCCATTGGTGGGTTGTCTTGAAGATGAACTGCAAGAAAGAAGGAGTCGGTTTGAAAATGCAATCATTAGAAGATATAATATACTTGGTACCTCGGTGGCGAGTAAAATTCTCTCATCAGGCAAATCAAAACAAACACGGCCGCACAAGTTGACCCGAAACCAGTAGGCCAAAGTCTCGCCATTTTCAAGCCAAAGGTGGTGGTTTTTAAGAGAATTAATGTACTTGTAACGAAAGATTAAAGGTAAATCTAATGCTCTGTCTCGAGGATTTTGTTTATTTGATCCAGAAGCCGAGTAGAGGGCATTGTAATTCCTGGGTCTGGGTACTTAGCGCTCAAATGAACAATTACTACACACAGTACACTGCAAACAATGATGAAATTTCACCACATTTTTCTTGGGAAATTTCGGGGAAATAGACTCATTTCCCATAATTTCCCAAAATGGAAATGGAAATTTCCGTTTCCCTTAAATTTCCCATAGAAACTTGTCCAATGGAAATTTCCGTTTCCCTCAAATTTCCCATAGAAACTTGTCCATTTCCCTTAAACTTCCATCCAAGAACTATGGGGAAATTTTGATATTTTTGCTGTGGTAGAAACCCGCATAAAGAACCTAGGTATTTCTTGGGCAGGCAGCCCGAATAGGCTCTTAACTACATAGCTGCTATGCTAGATTCCAGCCTGCAAAGGTTCTTACAGAGGTTTACATCATCATACATCACTCACCTTGTACTAATTAATACTGTTTTCAGCACAAGAAATCTAAAGACTTTTTGAGAATTCCTTGAGAATTCTTGAGAACATTTTTAGGTTAGAATTATTGTTAAAATCTGATAGTCTTTCGTACCACTTCGGGATTCTGATCAGAATGTAAGAATTCTTGAAAGTTCTGAGGAATTCTGAGACATGAAACCTGTTATATGAAAACCTCCCCCTTGTGTCAGCCCCTGAGAGGTTCTTATTTAGGGGGCTTAAAATGTTGAATTTCAGCCCCAAGGTTCCTATAAAAGTAGGCTCTTTTTTGCGGGCTTCTACTGTAGCTCCTGAATCAAATAAACAAAATCTGCCGAACAAAACTTTCGATTCAACCTCTTCTTTCTTATAAGCACATAACTTCTCCGAAAAACTATCTCTCACTTGCACAAGGGTGAGGGTTTTCCCTACTGATTTGGGGCAACTACACGTTTCCTTTATAAGAAACTGGTTTAGAAGAAACTAGTACTAAGAAGGCCAAAATTTTAAGAAACTCTAGTACTATGTCTGAGAAGTACTAAGAAACTTTTCAAAGTTAAAAGCATGGATTTTATAGCGAATAGATCATTGAACCTTCATTCTTGAGCAATATTATCTAACCATTTGTGTTTTCAACATAACAGAACACTGTTTATTCCTTTATGATGTTTTAAATATCAAGAAACATATCTGCCGCAGTGTTAGCGACCACATTGCTAATTCTGCATTCAGAAAAATAAGAAACCAATTAAGAAACTGTTAGTACTAAAATCGACAAAATTTCATGTGAAATTAAGAAACTTTTAGTTCTATGGCCTGATCCTAGTTTCTTATAAAAAAACGTGTATTGCGGCTGTGTTTGTTTTGATCTACCGGTTGAGAGAATTTCCTTTGCTTGCAGTTACTAATCGCTTTAAGTCGAGCTGTCAATTAAAAAATCAACTGCTACTATTGTATTACAAAATCTTTCCTTGTTGCACCACAGGGAGCCCCCTTAAAAAGTAGCGAAAACCAGACACAAAGCGTGCTCTACCCGTCCTCTACCAGTGAGACACATCAAGCGAGCGTAGGATCTGCGAAGGTGCAGTGAAGACGGAAGAACGGAGTAACTCGCTCCTGATTTTCTGTGTCTGGTTTTCGCTACTTTTTAAGGGGGCTCCCTGTGGTTGCACAGACCAAATTCAATTTTCAGATGGTCTGCAACATGCCTGAGTGCCTTCGAAGGACCCTGGGTGGTGACAATGTAGCCTCACTCCAGAAGGGAAGAGTCTCTCGACTTAAGACGAAAAGTCTCTTGTTGCCGTGTGCTATTTGACGTGATGATGGTGCTTCGGTCAGAGACTTGTAACAGTACTCTGAAAAACATGGCCATATTTTAGGCCCAAACTCCGCGATTCCTGGAGTACCAATCAGATTGTGAGTTTTTTTAATTATATACTATTGTTACGGTGTTGTGATAGACAGTGATTCTATCATAATTCCATTGATGATTGCAAAAAATAGGGCCAGCTCTTTTACTGTTTCATTACGAGTCCCTGTTGAGCAAGGTTTCCCACAGGGATACACGGGAATTGTGGGAATCGATCAGACGGACTTGGAGGAATGCACTTGGGACAAGTTTACTAATAACAAAAGTTTATTGGAGTTTGGTATTCTTGTCCTCAATCCAGCTTTTCCGGTAAGCAAACTTATCAAGAACTGTAAAGTGATAAGTTTAAGAAAATAATATCAACGAAATGATGACTATCGATTTTCATTGGATCAAATACTATGATAAGAGCTGAACTTTATTATCCCAAAGCATCCTGTGGTAATCTCCGATGATAAAATTTTCCTTGCCACACAGATTGCAATTTGCAGGTTTATTTATGCAAAATTAGTCGGAAGGATGGCAGATTTCTATTAGGAAATTTGCAGCCTGGGCGACCTTTGATAACCTTCTTCAAGGTCAAGATGACCTTCATTTTCACTCGGAAAGGGAACGATACCGGTTGAGTAAGAAAGCAATCCAAGTTTGAAAGGCCCCCAGTTATGGCGTGAATTTACCACCAAAATTGTACTCTTGAGTTTTGTGATAAGACTTGCAAGTTGGTTAATTCCTTTTGGAAGTTCTCGACAATTTTGAATCATCCGTGAACATTGACATCACTTTTGGACCTTTTCAGAATTTTGATATCAACTCAGTTTTGATTTGCTGTCAACACAAAATTTTGGTGTCAACAAAAAATTTTGGTATCAGCCTCGCTTTGATGTCAATACAAAGTTTTGGTATTTACACTGAACAACGAAACACAGAACACAGAACAACGAACGAGGGACTGCGCCCTCGAAAGAATTTGGCACAATTCTCGTGCTTCCGAGAACTCATCTCCTCTCTCAGCCATCTTGTCTGCTCTGCTGTCTGCTTTCCTAAAATTTTCCCGCCAAAATGTCTAATGTGTGATGACATCAAAACAAGGCTGATAACAAATTTTGTGTTAACATCAACACAAGACTGATACCAAAATTTTATGCTGACATTGATATCAGAATTCTGAAAAGGTGCGAAAGTTACGTCAATGTTCACGGATCTTTCAAAATTGTCGAGAAGTTACCAAAAAGAAATCAACCAACTTGCAAGTCTTATCACAAAATTCAAGAATACAATTTTGGCGGTAAATGCACGCCATACCCAGTCGGGTACATCTATTGGTATGTGACGGGGTGGGGCGATCAGACACAACATATTTTTAAGAAACTAAAAAGTATACTTCATTTAGGACATTTTAGACCCCAAAAATATACTCATTGTTTCATGGTACATCAAAAACTAGAAGTTTTACAGCTTGTTCCTCAAATCTGCAGCAATATTTTGGTGAAAAACTCGGCCTAACACTTGCCCTGTCATATTTTATCTTTAGCGTCCCAAAAATATACTGATCATGCACGAAATACGGTAGCCAAAGGTAACGGTAGACAATTTTTAGCAAACACAAATTTCTGACCACAAAATATCCTCCGCAGAGGCTTGCCATTTTGACAGCTATTTGGATATTCTGCTGATCTTCGGTGTGGCAATTCCTCCCTTTTTTCGATCACGCCATTTAAAGGTGATCTGAAGCGAAATTTTTTATTGATGCAAATACATAGCATTTTTGAATGATAAAGACTGTCGTTTATAATTTTGTGATACCTTGTTTCATTTTTGAACTATACACTATTTTGTATGATTGGCTGATGACGTCATTTTGTTTGCAAAAAGTAAAGAAAATGTACGAGACTGACTATGTTTCCAAAAGGAAATTGACTCAAAGAACTTTTCATAAATTGACATGCCTTTCTAAAAGTCATATCAGTCCATGAGACAATTTCTATTACATTTATTCAGCTCAACTTAATTGTTTCCGAGAACTGTAACCTTTCAAAACTTAGATACAGCTATATTCCAGTATATCATCCTAGTAATTTGCAAACTAAATGACGTCATCAACTGAAACTTAATATCAATGGATAACTTGAAAACGAAATGAGATATCAAGGAAATTTAAACAGGAGTTCGTATGATTCGACAGTGCCGTTAATTTGAATCAATAAAAATTTTCGCTTCAGATCACCTTTAACCCTATAAGTGGTTGGGCTATTTGATAGTCCTATTTTGGTTTAGGGGCAAAAAAGCCCCCGCCCTACCTAATTCTTCACTGGTAATAGGTACAGTGACCAAATTTTGTGTGCTAATAGCCTCAGGCATGTAATTCCTGAAAATATAAAAATTAACCTAAGATTGGCTCTCATTTTTGCTCACGTCAGCATTTTCCTTTGTGTGATCAAGAAAAGCGGCAAAATTGACTAAAATCAGGAAAATCGCAATGAGATTAAATTCGGAGCAAATTTTCCACCCAAACATGATGATTGTGATAGAATGCATCAACTAACACTACACTAAAAAAGAAATTTGCAAAATATTCAACTTATGTTCCTTTTTTCGCGATAATTGAGATTTGAGAATTTGCGATTTTTCTAGGGTCAGTCCAGAAAATTGTCTCCCGCCCCCTCATTTTCAAAATATTTCAACGAAACTTTTTGAAAAGTTGCACAATAAGTAGTTGCAAAACGTCAAGAAGTTTCATGGCTATGAATATCTTCCTAGAAGAGTTATTAACAAAAATGTACTAGGGGGCAAATTTGCCCTCCCCCAACCAAAATAGGGTTAAATTGGCTTAGAATGCATTTCAGAGCATTTCTTGCACTCAAAAATGTTAAAAATCTTCAGTTACGAGGCCCCTTAGACCCTGAGGCCCTGGGGCAAAATGCCCTTCCTACCCCCTCTCAGCGGCCCTGCATGGGCCAGCATGTTTCACTCGCCAAAGGCAAAACTCGACTTAGATTTGCCATTAACGCTTAATTGCACAATTGCAGCAACACACTAACTGTCTTGTATACCCTCAGTAAATTAATTGCTAATCTCCAAGTAGCAATTTATTACCCTCCACATTTCCTCTATCAGATTCTCAATATCCATACTTGGAAAACCAAATTAATTTGTTGTATGATTTAGCTGGTAGTTTAAACATGATGATGCAACGTTATTTCCCTAACATTGTCTAGCCTCCATAAATTTAGGGCATAATGGCTTCCGAAACATTGCAGAAAGGCTTTGTTTGGATGACAAGACTTGATATGTTTTGGAGGGAAATTACTTGTCTAAATGAAGGATTTTGGAATTGTATCCATTTCTTCCATTAGACTTTTGTTGGTTTAGATTTTTTAGCCCAGATAACTTTCTTTGCGGAAGTGTTTTCAATTCGAACCTCTTAATTGGTCTGCTCGTTATTCCCTCCGAACTAATGATCCCCCTCTCTTATTTACTGATATTTATACCCCCTCTAAATTGTACAATCAATTTCTGTTGTTTTGCGCACCCAGAGGGGGTACTCTGGTGTATTTAGGATGGGGCTGCTCAGGCTGGGATACAAAGGATCAAACCTAAAAAAATAATTTCTGGCATAGAAATAGACCCAAAGATATTTTTTCTGATCCAAAATACCAAGAGATCATGGATATCCATGGAAAAGTGGCCTAACTGATTAGATTTCTCATAATCTATCAGGATATTCAAGTATTTTGATATATGCAATGTTACTTGATTTTAGATTAAGTTTGCCAACCAAAAAAGTAAGCTTTGTCCAAATTTTAGCCCCAAAAAGTACAAAATAACCTGAGTATATGAAGTGCGAATTCCGTCGAGAAACACAACAGACGTTGGTATTTGGGGCAGCAGCAATAAGTGTCTTCCAGGAGACAGCTGTCGTTTTGAACTGGGCAGGATTGAGGTCATAATGGAGATTCTCTTCAAAAGTCATATCTGCCCACTCTCAGCAAGGCATGTTCTTGTGGATATATTTGCCCAAAGCGCTGATAACTGCAAGCAAAAAGGACTAATTGTTTGATACGAGTACCTCAACTAAAGTAACCTATGCAAATCAACTATGCGAGCGAGAACGCGGAAAAAGTCGAACCTCTCGAGTCTTCTCTCTCCAGTTACAGAGCCAACCACAAAAAAATTGGAGGGTCTAAACAGATATGGGGTCCAGCGTCGTAGCCTCAGGAAATTTCTAGGACCGTGCTCTTTTTCTACTTAGGAAACACCCTCTTCACCATCGGGAAACGCCCTTATTTGTTCATCACACTCCAATGGGCAACTACCTTTAGCCATTTCTCAACGGGTTTAGATGAGCTGGAAGACTGACAGCGAGAGAGTGACGGCCTCATCCCCACGTCCGCCCCCACTCCCATGGTTCCACCACTTGTCTCTCTCCACGCTGTGGAGATTCAGCGTTATTAACACTGGACACCAAAAGCAAAGCTATGCAAGAGGTTTCTGATGCCGAAACAAGAAACGGAACTCTTCGAAACTCATAATGTCACGAGGGGAATTAGCATTTGTTCAGATAGTTGCCACTAGTTTTAGGCGACAGCTAAGGTTCGATCAGGAGGAGATAAATGGCAATTTTGAATGATGATACATCACACGAGATCGGCCTAGCATCACAGAAAGCAATATTTACAAAGACTGTAAATCAAAGTTTGATGTACGTGGGTTGGCCATTAAAAATGCACAGAAATCATTAGCATGCAACATCATTGAGAAAAATTCCGTACATATTATGATGCAATGTGACAAACGACGGCCGTGACAAAATATACCTCATCTAAAAGAAACCGTGCAGCCATGCGCAGCCTAAACTGCTCCTCGAAGGAATGTATTACTTTCTCCAAAGTGTGACTTTAGACTGAGTAAAGTCGCGTAGTTTCGCTCCTCGATGAGCTGATGATCGCTACAACTAAGACTCGTTATCAAAATAATCGAAAATTCGGCCAGAAATTGACGATGAAACTCGTTTCGACGCATATTGCTAAAAGCTTAGGCCCACTCTACACGATCACATGTCATCAATTTTAAAACGCCTCAAATTTGTGTTTCATTGACGTTTCAAGGAAACCAAACCTACCAGCGCCACGACGTACTTCCTCTGTGTGTTGCTCGAAGATTCCTTCACTTTGACATAGGAAGGCCAAACTATTCTTCAGATTTCACGACAGCAATCGACTTGCAATCCTGGGACTGTTGTAGTTAGTCTAACGTGAATTACTTCTTGCACTCTTGTATGAAGCATTTGTCTATAGGTGTATGACCCTTTTGGTTTTGGAGCATTTATCGAAAACACAATTCTGGACCAGAAACTTGATATTGAACTACTTTTTGGGGCACCTGAACTGGACATTTTGGACAAAGCTTTTCGTTGAGGAGTGTCACTCATTCGAAACAGGGCTCGAGATTTTTCAGAAGAAAAGGATTTTTACAGATTTCTTTATTACAAAAGGATTTTTACCAAGGGTGTACACGCGCATCTTTGCGAGTCAAATGCCCCTTGCTTTTCGTGAATCATAGGCCTTCAGCTTCCATCATTCAAAACTTATGACAAAGTTTTGGATGTAACTGTACAGTAAATCCCCGCAGAAAAGAACCAATTTTTGAGAGGCAGGATGGAATAGGTTCTCATTTTAAGGGTACCAAGACTAATTTCAAGGTATGAAGCTTCTTATTTGAAAAGTGCCTTTTTGGAGTTTTTGCATAAGATGTTCATCACTATTATTTGATTTGGCAGGGTTCTTATGGACCCAATACCTAATTGGGGAGGAAACTCAAACGTTAACAGCCAACTAGGACAAAAATTTTGTTAATTATGACAATAAAACATCAACTTTGCTACCATTGCAATTAGAACCAATGTTTCATCAAACTGAAACAGATTCTTAATTGCAAGGTGCATAATTTAGGGAAAAATAGCCTCTAGGTTCTTATTCTGATGTGTTCTTATGTGCGGGGACTTGCTGTATTTGCTTTTCGGATACAGTATTGACCTGACAAGGCTTTGACTGCCCAGTTTCAGCATGATTTTATGCATAGATCATTGTCTGAAAAGAATTTGTCGGCAGAATATAACCCTCTATCAATTCCTATTCTGGGCCAAAAGCTGGCACTGCCAACTTCATTAGATATCACTGAACGAAAGTCATTTGAACACCTGAAATAGTTAGGAATACTACCTAAATCCTACAACAACGATACTGAATCACTATCTGTCATTTTTTGGTTCTACAAACATTTTCCCGAGGCGCAACACTCTTATGAAATGCATATTATGAGCAAACGAGGGTCGTTTCACAGGGAAGGAGGGTTCCTGTCATGTCATAGTGTTCCCCTGTGTTCCCTAACTTCTCTTTATAGTTCACTCTGCGTGATCATTATGAATCTGTAACATTTTTGGGGCCAGACCCGCCCCTGTATGTTCGGTATGACTGCCAGTCCCAGTCCCCTTCTTTTCGATTGATCATTTTCATGTTGTTCTTTCTGTTCCTTGTTTAATCTATTCTGACTCTTTCTGTCTTGGAGAATTCATGCATTTACGTTTTTTACTTAAGGTGTCCTTAACTAAAACTAACAAATACACCATAGAAAATTGAACAGTTCTTTCTTTTTGTTACTTAGAAAGGGGCATTCAAGTACATGGTTCAAATAAGATGTCAGAGGAGACAGAGTTTCGTTGTTGATTTGTAAACATATGAATAAAGGTGAGAGAACATAATGAGCCATACCACGATTTTTGATAATGGCACTTGGCTTGATACAGACACCACTCTGATGATCGGGCAGATTCTTGCAGTTGAGTTCCTCAGGCCATTTGAAGCCATACCTCGTGATGATATCCAGGCATCCACTTCTCACTCCCTCGCAAACAGACTTGCATGGTGGAATCGGTTCATCATAATCCTGAAAGCATATTGGTTGGTAGATCATACACATGTAGAACAACAAATCTTTCGAGCATCTTGTCAGCCTGAGCAACCCAAAGTACTCAAACACTTCTGTTCTTCTAGATGTTAAATATAAGTGGGGATTGTAATGAGTCTTGTTGTACCCCAGTTGGCTGCATGCCTTCAGATCAAGTGGCATGCATTTCTTTCTTGGGAGATCTTTAACCATGCCGAGAAGCAAAGCTTGAGATGTAGCCAAGACTATGCATGCGAGGAAAACTGTTGTCAGTTCAGAATGATTCATCATTTAGCAGAATAGTTTCAATTTCTAGATAAACTACTGTGAGAGTGAGATTTTTTCTCTGACTCTGGCAGCGTGTTTGCTTTACGATACAAGCCAATGTTACCACTTCTCCTTTCAAACTGCTCTTTAAAGAACTCCTGATACTTTCAAAACTTTTTGGTTGGCTCGTTGCACGTCTACCCTGTGCGCTTTTTCGCCTTTTCTGAGGCAAACTTGCACTCCAATAGCTTTTATATTTGATTCAATCACCCTCAAATTACAAATTATTCTACGTTCTTCCGCGGTGTAATTAACGTATTTGCGTAATTACCTATTATAGTGTTTTATGTAATAAGGATATTGGGCGGTGATCTGCAATATTCAAATACGCCTGGTTTCGTTTGAAAGGACATGAAAAGCTTTAGACTTGTTGCCAAGTAGCCAAGTAACTAACTGCATCAGCAATCAAGGCCGAAAGGGATTTCATCGCAAGACGATAGAATTGGTAATCCGTTTTCATTTAGATCCGTCTTTACTCCTGAAACGAAGCTATTTTTCCTCCCCGTTCACCCTGCTCCTTTTTCAGATCAAAATTGGAATCTTTAACAAATTTTGTTAGTTCATTCAAATTCTTCCGTTTTTGGTGTTCACATTACAGATTGGTATGTGTTTTGGTTAACCAACTCCGTTTCATTCAGCTCCGTTTTGCCAGCGTATTCATTTACTTTCATTCGTGGGTTAGACTGACGTGAACGCAAGGCCAAAAACGAAACTGAACATGTGAACAGGGCCTAAAATCAAACGTTTTTGTACTCAGTGTGATTGAAAACGAAATGTCCATCAAATGCCCCTTGAGCCCCCAAAATAACCTCTCTTTGGCTGTGTAGCAATCATAAAGCTTGGACTGTTTGGCTTGAACCTGAATCGTACGTCGCGCTCCTCGCTCTCAGCTTGCCTTGAGCAACCAGAGTTTGAAGCATAGAAATAAAGCTTTTCTGACGAAGGATTGCATCATTGTTCCTCTGTAATTAGCTACAGGGCTAAAGAAATTCAATAAGCAGATGGTACATAAGAATAAGGGCCTAAATGAGTATTAGCTTCAAAAGAAATGATTCATTGATCCCCATTTTATAGACGTCAGAGGAAATATAATTATATGAATGTTGAGTCACCAACATATTTTTTGCATCACTGTCACCGACTTTGAAAGTTGCAAGGTTTCATTCTAAATAGCTCTCCAATCAATTGCTTAAAGGCTCTTATTCAACCAGCATACCTTGCACGTGTCGCATCTTGAGTGGCCTTTGTTTTCGCCATTTTCATGGACCATGAAAATGGCGACAACAAAGGCCAACCAAGAGATGGCGCCAACAAAGCATGCTGGTTGAATGAGAGCCAGTCATTTCATGCACTATTGGAACCATCTTGTGAAGGATGATCCTATGGTGTTGTTGTTGTCTTTGATCTTGCCGTCTTTAATTTTTTTTTATTTTTTCCTGGCTGGCAATCATCGGCCGCTCGGCCACCACTAGTCATATGACCCTTTTACTTTTTAGTTGATCCTAAATCATTAACTATGGCTAAATTTAGAGCACCACGTACTTCCCATCCCACCATAGCAAATGCCAACGGAATTTTAAGCATCTAATTTCGGACACAGGTTACAGGATGTCCTTTTCAAGTATAGCCATCTATTTATGACTCCCATTTGACTGATAACCAATTAAGTTGAAGGTATGATGAGGCAGCCTAGAATTGCAAAAAATCTGCAATGGAAACATATATCTAATCGGAGACAGTCGCTTTGGCTTGACGGGGGCTTGGCTCAACATATTACAAAAATTTCATGGAATCCTTCCCGAAGCTCAAATTTCTTTCACAAGAAAATGCGAAGTTGATAGTCCCTGCTGTAGCTAATCGGACAAGTGGCCGCTGATTGATAGCACAAGAAAGTCAAATTAAATTTCTGCTTCCAAAAAAAGCACTTTCTTGAGAATTTTGGCAGGTAAAGTGTACCGAAGTACGACGGAGGCAGTACCAGGTACCAAAATGCTCAGTACACACTGTCCCAGGTGGGGGCACTCAAGACATAGGCATACGGTGGGGTCAGTCCATGAAATCTTCAGGTAACCCAAAAATATCACTGCAGCTTCATTACAAGCCAAAAATATCACCTCATTTTATACTTAGAAACCTGTACATTCTGTACATGAACATAAAATATCCCGAAACGATGCAAATAGAAGTCAAGATTGCCTTCCATGAGCCCAGAAATATCAGTTAAACGATGTTTGGTATCAAAAAATATATTGAACATAGTTTCAGTTTTCTTTGGACCCAAAAATATCACTTTTGGCAATATTCTGACCCAAAAATATCGGACTTACCTCCCCGTATGTGCATGTGCTGAATCCCCCCTGGGCACCCTGTACCCTTAAGGTCGGTACTATTTACCCACCAAGGATCATCGGGGCAGGAAAACTTTACTGCTGTGGGCTGAAAATTAAGGAAAGTACTGGGAAAAATCATAATGAACCCCAGTACCAAAGGTATCATCATTACCAGGTACTGCAGGGGCCAGTCGCTACATCCGCTGTCACCATCCTCTTTCTTCCTTCTCCAAAAATGCTGAAATAAACGAAAAAGTTTTATTGCAGTGTCGGTAATTTTCTGCGGTTGAAAAAGGGTTGATTGTATTGCTTACAGATAATGAAATGGCAATGAGCCATTTTCAAATTTAGAAAAAGCAAATACAACCCTAGAACCCCAACCTTTCCTCTAAAATTTACGAGATTTTGACATTTTGGAGAACAATGAAAGTGGTGTTTTAAAGCAACCACTTATTTTGCCTTTCATGTGCCATGAATCAACATTGTCAGGGTTGCCAGATTTGAATTACAAATATATGCCAATTGTATTAAAAAACAAGCCAGATGTCTAGAAAATAAGCCAGAATCCAAATATCTAAGCATGACGTCAACGTTCCTATATTGCGCATGCCCAATACTTTCCAATACGCATAATATCATTGACTCTCTTCACAACGCATATCCAAATAAGCCAATGTTTTGGTGTCTACCAATTATCAGTGTTGTTCAAGTAAATAAGGCATCCAGGGATGGTCTAATTTGCTAGAATGGTGCATTGTCACACAACCAAAAGACTTTGAAAAAGAAACTTTTGAAAGGAAAATAGAAATTTGGTAAAAAGCCAACAACAAGCCAAATGTAAGGAAAAAGCCAAACTCAAGCTTTCCAAGCGAGGCAGTCGAAAAAAGACAAAATCGTAAGATTTGGCTTGAAAAAAGCCAATTTCGCAACCCTGATTCAACCACTTGTCCCCTTGGCTGAAAAAGGTCCACCAAGGTAAGTTGAAGCTGATGCAGTTATGTTCAAAACAGAACAATAGAGCATACAGCTACTTCGCAGCAGCCAAAGAGCATAAATTTTTTTGTAACACCCTGTATTTCGCGAGTGAAGTCTACTTTTTAGCCAATCGAAATTTAGCGTCTTTGCTCATGTAAACAACGTTCGCAGGAAAAACAATGATTTCCTCCTCGGAGGATTTTCTCACCTTGGTTACATCAAGTTAGTTGCCACTATTGCACTCTCCAATATCATTCAATGATATTACTACATTAGTTGGTATTTTTGGCAGACAGTGCGGACCGTTTCAAATTGAGTTTCTGGGCAGCCGAGTCTGCGAGATGACGGCACAGTAATATTTGATATTGTATTGGACTAATAAAGGAAAGGGAACAGGGTAACAACGCTATTACAGATATAAATGGAATATCCAAACTGCTCTCGGCTTGTTTTGGTTTGTATGACTCAGAAAGTTCTAGACAGTGAGAAGACCGAAAAGTATAAAAGATATTTTTCTAAGATTATTTTCTGTGGCGGGATTTATGGACAAGCTTATATTATTGTTATCGTTGTTATTGATGTTTAAAAGTGTACTTTTTTATAGGTGTGCTTTTTTAGACTTTTCTATGCAGCTTTGGTGGCCCATCCAGTCTAATTTGGGACATTCTCTTAGTGGTACACACGATATATAAAGCTTGCGAGTGGGGACATCGGCGTTGAAGGGCAATACAATCTGATAAAATATGGGAAATACAATCACAGAATTCTGTTACGCTGAGGTTGCCCGACAAAAAGTTCACTGTTAACGAAAATTTCCCCTTCTTCAACACTTTATGCAGATTTTATCTGAAGAGGGCGGATTTTTATAAATTTTCCCAACGTTGGTGGACGGTCACACGAAGCCCATTTTCATCTTTATTTTTCATTTAAAATTATTTACCCAGGGTACAATTCAATCTAAATAATGTTTTACAATTGGCCCTGCAAAGCTACTTACAAAATAGAGAGTTATATAATACAAAATTTACAATAAAACTAAAAAATGTATAAGATTACTTTTCCTTGAGTTTAGAATTGAAGGTATTGATTGAGGGAGCCATCTTTGTTTCCAAATCAAGACTGTTCCAGAGACTGGCCCATCTCATACCCTCAGGTAAGTTTTGATAGAAAGACAACATTTGCAAACTGTTGTCAGTCAATTGACAGATATCTTTAGGTGCACTTTAATTTTCTGAGGTTATCCTCAAATGCAACAACCTGAATTTCATTGATTGTAATTGAAGCTGCATATTTTTTATGCTTCTGTTTGGAAGTTTCAATCCTCCTGATGTGGGATGGAGGTGGCTCTTTTTCTGATGGAATCGAGGTTTTTCAATTCACTTCAATTTTGATCGGCCTAGCCATATTCTCTGGTTGATCGAATATAACGGAGTGGAAGAAATGGTGTGAATGGAAAATGAGCAGCAGCACCCTCGAAAGATAAAGTGTAACTCAAGATCATGGACGATGACACAGCTGTAATCTATGGCCTTGAATTTCAGGTAGGACTAGGAGGATGCTGCCAAGCTATTGTTTGAGCATAATATTATTAGGCGAGATTAGTAGAGGCGATCATCTCAAAAATGCAGGAAGGTCCCGAGATCACTTTGATCACCGTGTTTTGTCCATAGACAGTTCCGTTAAGCCATCCATAGTGCATTGCGATATTCCTCGCCACCCGATTCCGCCATGAATATGGGCTCAGCCAGCAGGTCCAGGATCCCTTTATTATGCTGATTTGATGATTAGGCCCAGCATTGCTGTGCCAGTATGGAAAGTAGAGCACTACTGTCGCCCTGAATGGGTCTGATCACAAATAGAATTGATATTCTTATTAAATACTAGGACTCTCATAAATGTTTTTTTCGTAGTAGATGTAGACTTCATTTTCTTGCCAACCGTTATTTCGAAGCCAAAAATATTTTTACTCGCGTTTGCTTCCAAAACTGTGGCTAACATCAGCAGCACTCAAAACAACATCTTGCCTCAATTTTCACCTTGAATGGGTCTAAATATTGTCAGGGCCTCAGCAAGGAAATTTTACTAGCAGAGAAGGCAGGAATCTCGCAACATTTACTATACTGAGTAGGCTTTAAGGAAATCTGTATATCATCCGGTTTTTTACATTATTGACAACACAAGACTTTGACAAACAGATTGTGCCTTTCCTGCGCCAATGAAGCTCAAATTTACGTAAAACTTCACTGTTGTAATATTCCTCAAAGCTGAAGAGGCACCAAAGTTGATGAAACACTAAAAATATATCAAAATAAGTAAAGTAGTACCCTTCCTTTCTAAACTGACACAAACAGGCACATATAAACTTTGACTCGCTAGGTGGAGTCGTTTGAAAAGGATAGACCCATGCAGGGCGAATTTTTCCCGATCTATCTGCCTCCTGAAAAATAACCATATATCGGCAACAAAAATTTGCAAGATGTTGCGACAAATGCTAGAATTTAATCTTAAAAGGTTGGCATGAACTGTGAACCAGTTTAACAGGATATCAAATGTGCACAAGTGGGAAAAATACCAGCTGACCCATTAAACCCAATATCAACGCGAACGGAAGATTTGATGAATCTTGCAAGTCCACGGAAAATAGCCTGCCCGAAAAGCTTCATATTTTTTTAGAAATATCCTCTTTAACAAATCACAGGCAAAAAATATCACAAAGAAAAGAGTAAGCGAACCATTTTCATTGGATTTTTAAAAAATATCAAATCCAGGAGTCTGGTATTTCACGTTGAAAGAGGAGCATGTGATTCTGATGAATAACAGTATTAGACCCATTCAGGGCGAAAGTACTCTAGGGCAATTATCACTGAGACCTCAGGTGTGAAAGATGAGGAGGGTCCTCTATTGTTCATCTATTGTTTGTTGTGGATACCCCTTTGTTTTTCTTTGGTGTGCAAGTGCCACATTTTCCATATAGGCCAGTGTGGAAAGTTCATTTTTGTTTCGCCAGAGGTTTACACCATGCCAATTGTCTAGAGATAATAGACCTATTGTTCTACCATTGTTCTTGATGTTGCTCCATGCCAAAGATAGTTAGAATGAATTAGCTATCTACTGTAGCTATCTTTTACTATCCAATGATAAATAATTCCAAAACCTTAGCATGAGAAAACCAGAAAAAAGCTCTCAGCCAGGTTTCTCTGGCAGGAGGGTCCTTGGAATGCACCACTAGTGTGAAGTGAAGCTACATTTTCCAGCACAAAGGAGAACTAGAAAAGATTCAATTGAACCCATGACCCCTTATTGTCATGTTCTTTTTCGTTGTAGGCCAGATCACTTTGCCCACAGTATGGCGAGAATGATGCAATTAGGTTCCTTGTTGGAACTCAGTCACTGAGGTTTGATAATCAGGTATTGTTTATTTTGTTAAACCAGTCTACAGCAGAGGCTCTATTAGATGACCTGTGTTGAAACTTCACTTTTTCTATGGCAAGGGTTTATGTCACTCTTTTGATTATAGACCCACTTATTGTTCTACTAATATTATTGCTCTTGCTTGATGTTACTCCATGCCATAGATAACTCACAATGTTTTCTGGCGTGGTTGTGTGTGTGTGTGTGTGTGTGTGTGTGTTATTTTTGTCTCAAAATTAAAGTTTAAAAATAATTATTAAATCTAAGAGAAGAAAAGGTCTGATTACGATATTTACAAGTATAAATTGATTTATTGGCAAAATGCTAAAAATCTAAAAAACCCCCCACTTTATTTAGACAGTTCAAGAAGTTTGAGATACCCAAAGGAAATCAATCTATTTTGAGTTTCAAACAATAGAGTCCCAGATCTTTTTACTCTTGAGCAAGAGGCTTGGATATCTTGATCATGATATCTTGCTGAAAACGATGCAGAAATATGGAGTTTCTGGTATCGAGCTTACCTGGTTTACGTCATATTTACAAGACAGACGGCAGTTATGCAAGGTCAATGGTGTTTCTTCACAAATAGAAGAAATAAACTGTGGTGTACCACAGGGATCTTGTCTTGGACCTCTTCTTTTTATAGTATATATCAATGATCTTCCGTTTTGTCTGGAGAGCTGTCAGGTGGCCATGTATGCTGACGATACCAGCATCTCCTTTGCTGCAAAAAGTATCAACGATCTGAATATGACGCTGAACAGAGAACTTGATTCTTTAAGGAAATAGCTCCAAGGCAATAGACTGTCATTGAATGTCCTGAAGACACAGGCCATGGTTATTGGATCTCGCCCCAACCTTAAGAAGATTTTGACAAAACTGGTGGAACCTCCCTCTTTTTCTATTGGTGGCTCCGAAGTCGAAATGGTAGATAACGTCAAGTATTTAGGGGTGCAGATTGATAAACATCTAGCTTGGGACGAGCATATCCGTTAAAAAGATCTAAGGTCTCTCGTGCAATTGGATTCCTTAAATATGCCAAGAAGTTACTGCCACAGGACACTCTCTGTAAAATGTATCGTGGTATCGTTGAACTGCAACTCCGCTACTGCTGTTCAGTCTAGGGGGCATGTGGGGGGACTAAGTTGCAGGTGCTGCAAAAACTTCAAAACCGTGCAGCTAGAATTGTGACCAACTGTAGTTATGATTCTTCCGCAAGTGCCTTGATACAAACACTTAATTGGCCTACCGTAGCGGATATGATACATGTCGAGACAGCTTGCATGGTTTACAAATCAATAAATGACCTGGCTCCAGAATACCTGTCAGAAATTTTTACAAAGAACTCGGCATGCAGTAGGAAAAATTTGAGAAACACTGCAACTGACCTCCAAGTCCCTCTAATGAAAACGTGCAATGGTCAGCGAGCTTTCTCATATCGTGGTGCTGGAGTCTGGAACCATTTAGATTCAAAAGTCAAGCAGGCATCCTCTTTCAAAGCATTTAAAGAAGGTTTAAAAAAATGATTTATTCTGGTGTATCTTTTTTATTTATCCATTATTGTAATTACCTAGGGTTTTATATGATGTAATTTATTTAAGTTAAGATTTTAAGCACGGCCCCCTGAAAAGCAGTCTTTCTTGATTGACGGGGTAACCATGGGTAAAGAATTTAAAATGAAATGAAATGGATCAAGCATCCAAATCTGGTAAATTTTGTGAAGGAAAACAAAAGCATGACACCTGTTCGTAGAACGATGCTGCTGTAGCAAGAAGTTGCTCAGGATTTCAAACACTTTTGATAAAGTTAATCCAGGACTGCCTTGCTCAAACTGAGTTTCAAATTTTTCTGTTTATTTATACACTGATGAATTTATTTACCTTTTGGCCTTATTTCTGTTGTTTTAATTCATTATTAGCTGATTTTGTGGCATAAAAGATATATTGCACAAGTGTGAGTATGCTAGGGTTTCGTTTCGTGAGTTGCTAGTCGAAGTTAGCTGTTTTTAATGGTTGTTATCCAATTAAAAGAGATGTCAGCCAACAATAAATGAAACTAATGAGAAACAAAGCAAAAGGACCAATAAAATTTGCCTTTGTGTAAATTGAGCCTTTGTTAATTCACTTGGCACGAATTTGTCAATAATAATCTCTGTGTAAAGGTCTTCTGAAATCCACTACAACTTGTTGCCACAGCCAGCAGCTTTTACAACAAGAATGGGGATCATGCTTTGGTTGTTCTTCACAAATTTACCAGATATTAGACACTCAATCCAGACCTCTTTTACAAGCAGTAAAAAGGTTTCTAGTCTCAAAATTTCACGTGAAAGGCCATACTTTGCAATAGCATTCTTTAGGATGAAAATTTGAATTCCAGGGCTGCTGTTGTCTAGGCAGGATCTTTTTTAACTCATCTCTTAATTTCGTTTACCTAGGTGCATCTGATTGACTTTGATGATGAGAGTAATATAGTCAATAAACATGTATTTATGCACAATGCTGGTGAAATTTGGTAAGCATAAACCCTTAGCAAGATATTGAATGAGTCCTTAGCATGCTCAAGCTTGATATAAACTCTTTTTGAGTATGATTTGAGTATATTGGAAAGCTTGGTTCAAGTAAGAATTTTGGACTTCTTGTGCTAGCCTGCAGCTTGCGTCCTCTGAAATGAAAGCGAACTCAGCTTGATTGTACTATGACATTGGCATGGGATTAAGGTCAAGCTTGATCAATATCTTGAAAAGTTAACACACACTAAATAGTCACAGAGTTGGTTATATTTTCTTTCATTAATTATAAACTAAACCCCACCGGTGAGACATCTGCAATGAGAAGGAATATATAATGTTAGTTGTGGAATGTTCACAGATTCCCCTCTCTTCTTTTTGACTAAACAATATAATGCTCCCGGTGGACAACTATGGAAAACAAAGTTACATGCCAATGGCCAACAAAACTTGTAGAATATACTGAACATAAAATAAAGTTGTTCTTGTAACACTTGTCAATATCTGCCTGAGGATTGAGTCTAATATGAATTCAAATGTCCGCTTTCCATCACATGCAGTAATTTTGTGTTTGAAGCTCCTCTTTTGGTCAAGCTGTCCGCAATCTGGAATTCTGCATTTATCCATTTCACATGTGCAACTTCACCTCTATCGATCATTTGTTTAATGCTTGCTATGTCGATCCGTAGGCGTTTTTCATCCACCAGTTTTGTTGAGTATATGTTTTCAAACAAAGATTTGTTGTCAATATAACCGCATATAGGAATTCTCTGCGCTCCTAATATCTCTGAAAGCACTGAGCCAATGTAAATAGCCATGTCCAACACGTCAACAAGTGCCAAGGTCTCGGCAGCGATGGTACTTTTCACCACTCGTCTTACTTTTCTTGATGACCATGACAATGGGCAACATTTTCCATCTTCACCCACAAGGAAGTCCACGTATCCTTCTGCACTGGACACGCCATCACTCAAATTGGCATATGATGCATCAGAATATAGTGCTATGTGTAAATCTTTTGGATCTCCAAGATTGGGAAACCTAATCTTGGGCAACTCTCCTTTTTAACTTTCTTTATAATCTTGTTGGCCTGGTTCAAATGAGAGACCTTTGCACCTTTCACTGATACACTCAAATTTAAGACCTCAAAGCTTATGTCTGGTCTGGACTGGCCAGAGATCCAGTTGAGTTGTCCAATAATCTCTCTTAAAGTTGTCTTTTCACTCTCGTTTAGATCATCATGACTTCTCATCTTTCGAATGGGGGACACTGGTATCATCTGCATGGCCAATGTGTATTCGTGTTGGTGTAAAAGAATGCCATCCTCAGCATGCTCTACATCCAGTCCAATATACTTGAATGCATTGTCAGCTTCCTTTCCACAAAGAAATGCTGTGCGAACCTTTTCAATAACTTCATCACAAAAACGCCTGGTTCCAGACCATATGAAGTCGTCTACATGCATGATGAATAGGCCTTGGAGTTTGCCATCAGCACGGTAGTAAAATAATCCTGGATCCATTGAGGACTGCAAGCAGCCGTGGGACAACAGTTCCTTGCGAACACTGAAATACCAGTGCCTTGCTGCATCGTTTAAACCATAAACACACTTCTTTAACCTCCAAATCTTCTTTCCTGGTTTGGCTTCTGCGGGAGGCTTTAATAATACTTCTCGTTGTATCTTCTCCCCTTGAAGAAACGCTGCTTTTATGTCTATTGTTTTCGCTTCCCAGCCCATTGTTGAGGTCATTGCCAAGAACACACGCAAGGATTCTTTGTTAGCTGTGGGAGAATCAGCTCTTTCTTCTGAATTTTCTTCAAACCCTCTTGCAACAAGCCTTGCCTTTATAATCTTCTGTCCATCTTTCATTTTTTCTGTAAGAACCCATCGAGTACTCATTGTTGATTGCCCTTCATTGGGAATCTCTTCATACACATTAAATGACTTCCAATTCGCTAACTCAGTCAGCTTGGCTCTCTCTACTTGTGCAAGGTGATCAGATTCTGGTGTTGAGCTCAATTCAACTTCTTCGAGCGATTTCCACTCTTGAACATCTTTGTCAAAAAAATGCCTTTCTTCTGGCATTCACCTTTATCCTGCACATTGAGGTAAGCTCAGTTTTTTCCAGTGGCTTTGCCACCTCTGCTGAGGACTACACTCTCTATCCAAGAGTCAGATCCATTTAGGCGGTAAAAAATTTTCTGATTATTCCTGGGTAACTCAATTTTCTTTTGCATGCTTGGCTGGGGTTGCTCAGTGTTTGTACTCTGAAGCGGTTGCAGTGCTAGATTTGGTGTGGACATCTGGTCAGATTCTGTTGTGGGTTCTTCATCTGGGCTGTTCTTGTCTGCACTTGATTGCTTTGTTTCTTGTGTATGTTGATGGTGAGCTGGCATGCTTGCTGTCTGATTAGATCGTGGAATATCACTTAACTCACTATGGGCTTCATCAATGGTTGACTCCATACCATCACTTCCACCCAAGGCCGCTTCATCGCCTGCGTCTATCTTGTGTTTGTTAAATTCTTTCCCAACATGCACTAGACGATATGATGGTACACGGATGTATACATTCCCATGCCTCACAAATACAACTTTTCCATCTTGACCAATCACTCTTCCTGGACCTTGCCACCTCTTCTTACCATCTACTTGATCTCCTTCGTTAAAATGGCCTCCTGTAGCTCGTACTTGATGCCTTAATGCCTTTCTGATTCTCTCTGATGTTTCGGCTTGGAGAAAGGCTCTTCTCCCAGAATGGAGCGCATTAAGGTGTCTGGCAAATATCTCACTTGTAGTCAATCCTTCTAGAGCAGGAGGTTTGTCTATCATCACTGAAGGAAGGTTGGGATTTGAACCAAATACAAGCTGATATGGACTATAGCCATAAACCATCTGTAGGGCATTTTTTGCCTTCACTGCCCAAACCAGGGCCACTTTCAGTGGTGTCTCTGGGTTTTCATCTAGTATCTTTAGAACACAGTCATCAACGACTGCATGGTTTCGCTCACAAATGCCATTTTGCCATGGGCTGTAGGCAGCAGTATTCATTATCTCCACGTTCAAATTTGCACACATATCCTTGTATTCTTCATTCGCGAATTCTCCTCCGTTGTCTGCTAAGAATTTCTTTGGTGCACCAAGTCCATTTCCCACCCAAAGAAGCATCACTTCATTGATGATAGTTTCAGGATTTTTATCACGTATTATTGATGCTAGACTGAATCGCGTTGCCATATCTATGAGGTGGAGAATGTATGTGCCTTGCCGCCAGACCTTCAAATCCATTGCTACCACGTCATTGAATTCTGTTGCCATTGGTAGACTAACAACTGGTCTTGCAGGGGTTCTTTGGAACCTTTTACAAGTGTCACATCTTTCGGTCACTTGTGCTACATGCTCTAAAATTGCATCATCTTTTACACCAGCATCCTTCAATAATGATTTCAGCCGGGTGGCTGAGGGGTGTCCAAACTGTTTGTGCAACTTTTCCACAATCTTAATGCCTTCTTCACTCGGACTATCTTCACAACTAATCAGGACATCAAAGGTAGGCCTAACAGATATCTCTGGCTCATGAAGTGGCACACAGTAATGGCCAGATGATGTACACTGGAGCTGAACATCTCTGCCAAAGATAGATGCTTGATCTTTTGTTAGGTCAAGCTTCACTTGAGCCTTTTTCATAGAAGCTTTACTCAGTAACAGCGGGATATCACTTTCCACTACATCTGTTGTTATCTTACAATGCACACCAGCCAACACACAAGGCAACACCCATTTGCCTTTGGACTCTAACCGGGTTCCTCCTCCAAATTTAAAGACGGTCTGACTTTCAGAATGTTCCACTGTAGCTCTATCTTTTGGGCTAAGGGATTCAAGTTAATCTTTGAGCCATTGTTGACCAGTCACAGTAGAACTACAAGCACTGTCTAGTATGGCTGAGAAAGAACATTCGTTTGCAAGGACTTTCATTTCCGATGCTTGGTTGCCTGTGAACAGTACTGCATTCTCTAACTGTTCCCTTTTTCCTAAATTCTCATATGAATCTGGGCAATCTTTAACAAGATGGCGGATTGATTGGCAGCTTCTGCATTTCAAGGGGTATCCATCTGCCCCGATGGGATTTGTTTTCTTTTCCCACATACTATGGGCTCCATGGGAGGGTCTGCCTCGCTGTGTGGTGGCAAAAGAGTTAAATCCACTGGTCTGTTGTGAGGAGCGGCCCTGCATATAATAGCGTTGCTGATTAGCACTTGGTCCTCGTCGATAGCCACCACGAAAACTTCTGTAGCCCCGACCATGTGCTAAAAGTGTGCTCTCTTCGTTGGGGTACAATCTTGATTCTTCATCTGCTATAAATGCAGGCTCTATCTTAATGCTCTTTCCTTTGTCTGTGCCAATTGCCAAAGACTGCTTTCCAAAGAACTTCTTCAAAGAACTACACATTTGTGTAAAAAGAGTATCTTCTTTGTCATAGTTGACACCGGTCAACACCAGCTGTCTATCTTTCTGATCTAGGCCAGCTCCTTCTGACAGCTTGAATGCTTGAACTGCCTGTGGAAGTGTCATCTTAAACTTTGCTGTTTTGTTATACAGCTTCTCAAATTCCATTATATATGTATCCATTGTCATAGTATCTTTACGCTGGAATCTCTCAAAATCACTGAGTGCCTCATATGCTTCAGACAACTGATCTTTCTTGAATAACTTGTCCATAAACTCCATTAATTTCTTCACACCATCATCACCTTTCAATTCATCTAGACTCAAATCACTAAACACTTTATCCCGTATGTTACTGCTATCTTTTTCTGGTAAAGATAGAGCAACCGCTAAACCCTGATTGTCCTTCTTTACGTCTGTTAACTCTGTCCATGCTTTCAATTCTTCTACCCATCTACTGTATTACTTGCTCTCTACATCAAATGCCGGTGGGGTTTTGTACGCTGGCGCCATCTTCACTCTTGCTTCTTTCAACACACTATGAACTGTCCTTTTTTCTTCTATCCACTCCAACTACCCTCTGCTACCATGAAAAGTTAACACACACTAAATAGTCACAGAGTTGGTTATATTTTCTTTCATTAATTATAAACTAAACCCCACCGGTGAGACATCTGCAATGAGAAGGAATATATAATGTTAGTTGTGGAATGTTCACATATCTAATCATACACCGTGCAAACTGGCCAAAATTGTGTAAACAGACTCCTTCTAGCCAAAAACCTTCTAGTTTTCTAGACAATCTTCTTCAAACTAAAAATATGTTTCTGCCAAGTTTCTGCCAAGCAAGCTGAATTTTCTGTTGAAGGAAGAAGTATTGAAGTACACTATGAATTTTTCAAATGAAAGGTACTTGGCCAAGGGTAATTTGAAATCAACAGTTTCATTCTTCTTAGTTTTATAAAACAAAGGATTCAGGCCTAATAACAAAATAATCTCATTGCCTAAAGAATAGATTTCACACCTATAGGCAGCCATGATGTTTTGTGCTCCCTGTTTATTTTAATTTGATTGAGTGCACACAAAGGTGTGCAATGTGCTCTTCAGAGCAGTAAAATGCTATGTCTTCTTGGAGGATTGAATCCTTTGTTTTACAAAATAAATGCATGAGTGATAGGACACTTAGTGTGTAGCAGTTTGAAATTTATATCAGTTACCTTAACTTTGTACCTTAACTTTGTTACTTTGTATTGTACCTTAACTTAGTGTTCTTTTTGTGTGCTGAACTTATTTTACTTGTTATAAAACCACCTTTCACTGTTTGGTAGTTTTGAAATTTCCGTAGAGAGCCACCTTAGGTACATTGTGATTAAGGTGGATCTGCACTTAAGGTGGCTCAGTAATGGAAATTTCAAAATTACCAAAAAGTGAAAGGTGGCTGTACACAAAGTGAAAGAAAGTTCAAAACACAAAAAACCATAAGGTAAGGTGGCTTGCTACTGATATAAATTTCAAACTGCTACACATTAAGTGTCCTATTGCTCATAATGAATCCTTACATCCATAAGTCCCAGTTTTAGCGAAAATAAAACATGTTGTCATTGCCGTTGTTGTCATTGTCATTGTTGTTGGTATTGTTGCGATAACTGAGACTTTATCGTGAGTTTAATTGTGCCTTTGATATCACAGACAAAATGAAGTTTCAAAATATTCACGGTACACCGGGTGAGTCAGAAATAACATGGGGTACTTAACAAGCGATATTTCGTGAAATCTAACTCATATTGAGCTTTCAGGAGTTTCATATTTCAGGAGGAAGATCGTATAGGGCGTAGAAGTTCAGTTTTTTAAATCGATTATTTCTTTCCATATACATTTGCAGTTTTGTGATGCAGCTATTTCCATGAAAAAGTAATATACTTTTCACAGCAACTTTCTGCTTCCAAACATGACCACTATATAACTAGGCCCCTAGAGATATAACAAAAATCAAAATAGCTTTCCGTAGTCTTCTATACAATATATACCTTGTTTAAATTGTTGGTAGAGAGAAACGGCAGTATGTTTATCAATGGTTTAAAAGCTTACATGTTACATCCCTGTCTTACACTTTGACTGCAACCGACGACCCGTTGAATAACGGATTCTTGTTATGAATGAAGATATGGATTGAATGCTTACAGAATCACACAACTTTATCGCAGGTCGTATCACAAGTCCATCCGTGAGCTCTCTCAAAACATTAAAAACAGCCACCTACAAAAACACTCTTCTTCAAGACATAACCGATGGCTGTGCCGTTTTTTTCAATATCGGAGTCTTTACGTTCAGTTGGGGTAACTTCAGGGCCTACACGTAACTTAAATACACACGACTTGGGGTAACTAACTTACCCGTACATCAGTATCAATTGAACTGATCTCCTATTGCTCAATGCTATTAACTCCGGTTTACACCATCATATTCACATAAAATTTGTTTCTCATTGTTTATGTGATCATAGAATGTGATCGTGTAGGCGGTCATCGCTAGTTGCTTGAAGTTATGTGAAGCAATTAAAGTTAATCCCCTTTAATTTGCAATCACAGATTTTCCATTTGAAGGCTGGTCAAATAAAAAGTCTGTGATGACAAATTAAGGGGGACTAATTTTGATTGCTTCACATAACTTCAAATCACATAAAAAATGTGAAGCAAATCTTATGTGAGTATGATCATGTAAACCTGAGGCGTTTGACACTTGAAAATAGCACTTGACAGACATAGCAATCTTACTTATGACATGTCTGTTCTCATAGGCACATCAATTCAAGTCCCAGTGATAAAAACATTATTTCCACATGTTACAGTGAAGGTAAGTTTGTGTTTATGATCTTATTGCAAAATCAAGATATTATTTGACATCCCCAGGATCATTTGTGTCTTGCTTTGAAAGCGATTCTCAAGAATATATTTGAAACGATAAGCGCGAAAAATCATTTATGAATGGATCAATGTTTTCGGCCCTTTTCCCGTAATTTTGCAACCATGAAATTTTTTTAAAGTTGAATTTACCAATACTTGTAGTGCTGGTAGGACAGCGAGAAAAATCACAAAAATACTTTAATCTTTCGGATTTTAACTAGAATTTGAATGATTCAAATCCGTGAAGTAGTCTTGATGTTATGAATTTTCAAAAGTGGGAACTTTCTCTTGGCTCACCCGGTATACCAGATTTGGACACACCATTTTTGCGAAGTAAAAGGTCTACTGTGCTCCGTTTGTTTGGCTGCTTTGGAGGAGTTGTAGATTCAGTCATCCAGACTTTTACACAGATGCACTGGTCAGGCTGCAACTTAGAGTTTATGACCTTGTGTTAGTCAATCTGACAAGTGGTAGCGGATTTATGGCTGAGAAAAGGCAAAATAAGTGGTTGCTTCAAAAACAGCATTTCTGTTATTCTCCAGCAATGTCAAAATAAAGTAAATTTTCAAAGAATGGGTTCTAGTGTCGTGCTAAAATTTTGCTAAATCTTTCAAAGGTTTATCAGTGTTGTTTTTGCATAAGAGGGCAGTTTCTACCCTTTAGAAAAATGTAGCGAAAACTTTAATGCGCCGGAACCCTTGCTTGGAAAACTTACTGTATTTGGAGAACACTACTCGCAGGAGAACAATGGAAGTGCAGTTTTTGAAACAAACACCGATTTTGCCTTTTCTCTACCATAAATTGGCAACCACCCGTCTGATGGACTCATACAAGGTCTCAAACTATAAGTTGAAGCTTGACCTAAGCACCTGTGTAAAAGCTGAGACCATTGAATCTACAGCTCCTCCTCAGTAGCCCCACAAATGGGACGCAATTTTTCAGGACACCTTGTATTATATATTTGCAGTAACAGATAACAAAGCAGAATTGAAAGCTTCACTATGGAGGATACCCCCACTGGATGATACTGAACCACCTGTGAATCAAAATGAATATGGAAGCCCTCTTTCTGGAGGTCAACATGCTGCATCATTAAACAAGCTATGTGATTTTAATGGTGAACACAAGAACATAAGGAAGTATGAAAAAATCTTTTAAAAAAATCTTGCAAAACTTGTTCTAATTTAAAGCAAAAGTTTTCATCAGTGCAAATGAATAGCGATGTTGAATGAAAACAAATGCCATTGAATTTGTTGATATCCCATTTGGTTTTCAAGCTATACACTGATTTTAGTGTCAGCTGTTGCTTTTTTTGTTTGCAAATTACTAGTGTAATAGTGAATTCGAATTAATTGCAGACGTCCTGAAATGTTTGATCGGGCAATTTAGGCCATTTTGCGGCTGCTCTGAAGGACTGATTTTATATGTCTTTTAAATTTGCCAAAAGACAACTACTTTGAAAATTACCAAAAAGCACATAAGAAATACTGAAATCTTTTTACTATAATGATCGTGCAACTTCTTTTGTTGCAATGAATTTTCAAACCGGGGAACATTTTTTGAGTCACCCGGTATAAGCAAGATATCATAAAGATATCTTGGTATAAGTTATGCAAGTTAGACATCTTGGAACAACATTTCGTATGTTATTAATGATTTTATAAATTTTTCGCTACACACGGTGGCCCATAAAATGATGCTCCATTTGTGTGGCTGCTGCGCCGGAGCCTTGTGTTTTATTGTCTCTTTTAGGATACAATTGCATCGTAAATGCCCCGATTTATAGTTTGAAACCTTGTTTTGGCTAATCTGATAAGTGGCTGGCGTTTAATGGTAAACGACAGTAAAAGTATTGATTGCTTCAAACACAGCACATTTTTGTTCGCCAAAGATGCCAAAATGGCGTGAAATTTGAATGAAAGGGTTCCAGCATTGTTTTTGCATTTTTTCTACATTTTAACATAGTTTTGAAAAATGGCTCAGTGTTATTGCGTTATCAGTAAACAATGCAAGTATCCCTCTTCAAAGTATAGTAAAACTTTCGATGCAGCGGAACCCGTTCTTTCTCTATTTACCTGATCTCAGGTAAATTCAGAGAGCAAGGAAAGTGCTGCTCTAAAGCAATCACTCTTTGACTTCGTTGCCTCAAGCATATGTTTCAAATTTTTGAATCGGTGAATCAAGGTGGGTGTAAAATTCAATCAAATATATCTTTAGTTTAATGGTCTAAAAGAAACTTTAGCTACCTATCCATAACGCAACCGTGGAACTTTTCAGAAATGTTGGATATTTTTATAATTACAGGGTATTTAGAATGTCCGCTGATTTGAGGATGTGACGTCATCAAATTTCTAAACCATGATCCACAGAAGTGACAGAATTTTGCTTGATACCCTGTTATAGACATTCATAAACTAAGGTTTTCTTGGAGATTATTTCTCGTTGCATCAAGAAGTTTAGAGATTGCGACGGTCTTGATTTTTTTGAGCATTTTTATCGAATTCTCGAAAAAGAAGTAAAAAGCTCTAATTCTAAAAATATTGCAGATTTCAGACAAGTCCATTGGCAGAATTATAGCTAAATGGCTGCAGTTTCTCTGAAGCTATTCAGTTTTAAGAAGTAAGCCATTGAAATTTACACCCACCTTTTTAAAGATTGGGAATCTATCCATTTGTGCCATAATTCACCATACACATGTCCAATTGGCTAAAACAATGTCTCTAACTCTAAGTTAGAGGCTGTCTCATATGCAACGGTATCAAGAACGAAATGATAGAGCATACAGCTCCTCTTTAGCTGGCAACCGCACAAATGCGGCACAAGCTTCTTGTTGCTTTGCCCTTCTTTTGAAGCACCACGTAGAGATCTTCTCGCTGGAGTTTCTGCCTTGTTACGACCACTTGGACATACCAATCTTTCAAATGAGTTTTTAATGCAGATTTTATTTTATGGTGATGAAGCTTTTACTGATGACCTCAATAGAGATATGCTTCTTTTAACTCTCTGCTTTATCCATAAAACTGGTCGGTTTGATTAGGAATTAAACCTTGTCACTCAAACACCAAAGTCCCTTTTAAGTAAATGGTTTATTTTTCATTTTTGTTAGCAGTCAATTGTAGTTTATGTGCTATCTTTGTCTTTCACGTCGTTACGTGCAGTGCTATGTTCGTGTTTCCTGTTTTATGTTGCCATATTGTAGTCGTAGTTTTTAGCTCTTAGAGGTATTGTATTAGTAGTAGGGTATAATATTTTGTATGTAGTGTAATTGAGTTTTATGTATTGTAACTTTTTAGATTGAATATATAAAAAAATGCAACACAATGTTTTGTGATACTAGCCCGGTATGTCATCTCTTAGGGTCCAGGTGTAACCATGCTTGCCTGGCAACTTTTCAAGTTGACACTTTTCTCTGCTTTTGGTTGCAAAAATCGACCCCTTTTACGGGCCTTGCTCCTGACAAATCTGGAAAATGATACCCCCTTTTCAAGGTATTCTCTGACAAGAATATACGGTGGGGGTTATAAAGTAGGGTGAGAAATACGTGAGTGAACATATCAAGACCTTGATGATGCTGTTACCTTGCTATCCTACTTCTTCAGAAGTATGTAGAAGACTCTTTGAAGTTTGAAAGCAGAAATCATTGCCATTTTTCAAGGCATTCTCTGATCAGAATATACGGTGGGGGCTATAAAGTAGGGCGAGAAATACGTGAGTGAACATATCAAGACCTTGATGATGCTGTTACCTTGCTATTCTACTTCTTCAGAAGTATGTAGAAGACTCTTTGAAGTTTGAAAGCAGAAATCATTACCATTTTTCAAGGCATTCTCCGATCAGAATATACGGTGGGGGTTATAAAGTAGGGTGAGAAATACGTGAGTGAACATATCAAGACCTTGATGATGCTGTTACCTTGCTATTCTACTTCTTCAGAAGTATGTAGAAGACGCTTTGAAGTTTGAAAGCAGAAATCATTACCATTTTTCAAGGCATTCTCTGATCAGAATATACGGTGGGGGTTATAAAGTAGGGAGGGAAATACGTGGATGAACATATCAAGACCTTGATGATGCTGTTACCTTGCTATTCTACTTCTTCAGAAGTATGTAGAAGACTCTTTGAAGTTTGAAAGCAGAAATCATTGCCATTTTTCTTAGCTTCTCTGTCCTAGATTCAATGGAGGCTCTAGCCTAGACTGATGACGATGAGTCTCTTGCTGCCCTGTGCTCTTTGACTTGATGATGGCGCTTCAGGCAATAGAGACTCATAGTATTATTCTGAAAAACCTGGCCCTATTTAGGCCCAAACTTCCCAATTCCTCCAGTACCAATCAGATTGCGAGATTTGTGAATTGCTATTGTTAAGGTGTAAATGTGCTAGAATTTTCGATTCGATTGAAGAATTGAAAACACTCCCACGGGATGGAGATTCGAAGCCGTGATTCTTTCATAATTCCATTGATGATTGAAGAAAATAGGACCAAGTTTTTCACTTTGTCATTATGAGACCCTCTTGAGCAAGGTTTACCGCAGGGATATAAGGGACTCATCGTCATAATTCTAGCTCTAGCCTCCTTTCTCAGAGATGTCATAGACACGCATTTTTACGCTTGGGCCACTTGAGTTGACATACTGGGGACACTGGGAAATCATTGCACCAATTTGCTTTCTTCGCAGTGTTCTATGGAATCCCTCTGGAGATGCAAACCGTGTGTTAACAATTTCTGATCATCACATTGATGTGTGGACCGTTGACAATGGCAGTGCACAGGTTTGTTCTTCTGCAGGATCATAAGCAGTATTTCGTCCTTGCCGAGAAGGGGGGGGGGGCGTAAATGAATAAAACTTGAGGAGCTATTTTATTCCATTAAAAATGACAAAAATTTTCCTAATTACAATACCTACAGACAGCGCAACAATACTATACAAAGACGATAGGGCAGGGAGCCGACTACTATGTCTACCCAATGACCATTCTAGAGCTGATTAAATACTACATAAAACCTCAGGGAATCCACTGCTAAGATTGCTCTCTGAAAGTAAAATCTGATCGTTTCATTAGCAAATGATAGATTCAGATCCGTTTTGTGTCTCTTTCATGAATGATCATATGATATGAGCGATTTTGAAAATTTTCTTTGTCTTTCCTCTGCGATGGCGCGGTGTGGTGGAACGGGAAGTGCGGAGGCAAAAGAGCGAAGATTGCGGAGATTCTCCTCCGCTCTTTCTACCACGCGCCTCCGCACTTCCCGTTCCTCCACACCGCGCCATCGCAGAGGAAAAACAAAGAAAATTTTCAAAATCGCTCATATCATATGATCATTCATGAAAGAGACACAAAACGGATCTGGATCTATCATCTGCTAATGAAACGATCGGATTTTACTTTCAGAGAGCAATCTTAGCAGTGGATTCCCTGTGCATAAAAGTACACATAACTACTATTACTAGAAGAGGAATTTTTGAATACAAACGTAACAAGAAAGTACAAGCAAAGGTATTGAGGTATATGTGTAACGATTGTAAACACGTTGTTGGTATGTAATGACGTCAATGCAACTGGCAAAAGGAAGTAGGTAATTGGCTGAACGAGATGTGTTGCCAAGGCCTATTGTATGCCGTTGCCTTTGTGAGATATGCTTTTATATTGTTGAATTAGAATTGATCAGGGACTTCGTCGATATCGAGTTAGGAAACAGTCACGCGCAAAGAGTTGTTGTGTGTTCTATCAAGGCTTAGGCCCTTGGGCCTTGCCTTAGTCTCTCTCTCCATAGCAAAGAACCAGAAATCGTTACATATGATACAACACTAAAAGATATATACGTACGAGGTATATATCTGTTGGTACTTGATCGAACGTCGAACAATCGAATGATATTTTCAGTCACCCTGTTGTTATAAATTCTATCCTGGTTGCAGGGCTGAAGCCAAATAGGGGGGGGGGTGTGCTGGGCGCGACCATTTGTCGGAAAATGTTGCTCTCTGGTCGGAATTTTTATGATTTAAGTGACTGGTTTTGGATGATTTTGAGGAGAACTAATGCATAAAAACATGAATTTATTAGTGTTAAAACATAAGTTCCAACTGAAATTATTGAATTTACGGCATATTTTTATGGATAGTCACTAACTGTGTTGATTTCAACGTTAGATTGCAAAATTTTGTCAAATTTTAGTTACTGAGGAGTTAGATCGGTCATGTGATGCATAAATTTAACGTATGTTCCTACAACTGTTGTTGTTGCTGTTGTTGTTGATGGCTTTATCGTCGGAACATTTTGGTTTCTCGTCGGAACATTTTGGCTTTTCGCCCCCCTAGGTAGTCATGGCTGGTATCGGTCCTGCCTGGTTGTACGTAGTTTATGCAGACTTTTTATTGTTGTCTATTTTAGGTGACAGATTCGATGACCCTTGAAGGAAAGAGCCAGCCAAAGTTTTTAACAGCGAGATTCAATCCACATCATGCTGGGAAACAGTTAGCAACAGCTGTGGAAAACACCATCCGTGGCTGGGACTTACGATCTTCCAGGTATGTTACCAGCCCAGGGGAAGAGGGTAACCTAGTTGCTGCATGGTATGGGGATGTGCATAGCTTAGGTAAAACACATGACGATGAGCCCCTTGTATCCCTGCGGTAAACCTTGCTAAATAGAGACTCATAACGGAACAGTGAAAACCCGGTCCTTTTTCTGCAATCATCAATGGAATTATAATGGAATCATGGCTTCGAATCTCAATCCCGTGTGAGTGTTTTCAAGTTTTTGCACCGTATAGATATTCATGAGCTAAGGTTTCCTGCAAAGTTCAAAGATGTCTCACGTCAGAAATACGACAAAGTATCTGAAGTTTCTTTTAAAGGGGTATTCCAAGAAAATCAAATGCTTCCAAAGATTTATATCGATATCCTGATTATGAAGCAGATTATGTCAGTCCTCGAGAATCTTTTTCCTTTCGTCGGTCGCACTTCTCAATCGCAAGATTGGAGGAAAAAATAAGGACCAATTTTAACTTTACTACCCTATCATTTTTACGTTTCGCTGGTGGCGAACAAAGGTTGCATATTTTTGTATTGTCTTTCGGTGGCCCTTGATGAGTCTTGATGGGTTCGTTGTGCATCGCTGGATGAACTGAGTTTGAATGCCCCGTTGCATTCGTTCATTCATGTGCCCACGGTCGACTACAAGCAACAGAATTGAGCGGCTTTGCCGAGTATTCTCGTTTTCTGCCTCGGATTCAAATTCGAGGCTATGGCTAAGTTTTCGGTTTGTCTTTTGTGGCTAGTTTGAGGTTTTTCTAAGTTGGAGAAATATAGGGAAACATTGATTATATACATGTTCCTTTTAAACACAAACAACCCAGTTCATCGATATCCGGATTTTTCCGAGGAATGTCCCAGTAAGCATTCTATTCAAAGAAGAAGGTCACAGAATTTTACGCCAAACTTTGTAAAGATTTGGAGCCTATGCTGATGCAAGCTTTGCAGGGATAATGGTTTATTTGTGGGGGGTAGTTGTGGTGATGATTTGAGCCTAGTTTAAACATCGTATTTTGGTACTTAGATAAATTTATATAGGAGCATCGCAGAGCCACATTTCAGCTACTGTTGCTCCGTATGGGGCTCTTGCGGTGCTTGAGAGCTAGACGTGCTTCAAAAATTACAGAATAAAGCTGCCAGAATAATAGCAAATAGCCCCTTTGATGCATCTGCAGCTCCTTTGCTTCAAAGACTTGATAGGCCATCTGTACAAAAGCTGATAAATAATGAAGCAGGTTCTATGGTTTACAAATCTCTTAACTTTCTTGCACCTCAATATCTCAGTGATCTTTTCGTGAGATTATCCGGGGTACATCCAAGAGAGTTAAGAAACTCTTAAAACAAACCTTGCAATACCCATATTGAGAACTGGCAATGGCCAGAAATTCTTTGCGTATCGCGGGGCCAGTCTCTGGAACAGTCTTGATTGGGATACAAAGATTGCTCCCTCATCAATGCCTTCAAGTCCAAACTCAAGGAGAAATGATCTTATACATCTTTGATTTTTATTGTAAAATTTGTAGTGTATAGCTTTTTAATTTTGTAAGTAGCTTTTGCAGGGCCAATTGTAAAACAGTATTTAGACTGAATTGTACCCTGAGTAAATAATTTTAAAATGAAATTAAAATGAAAAAAGTACCGTGTCAAATCGAACTGTATTAAAAGCGGGAGAATCTGCAATGTTTGAAACTCTGTTTCAACATCGTCTTTGCCATGTCGGATTGAAAATAAATTACCGAAATGGCCACTTTCTCGAAATAATCAGAGGCAGTGGCTGATCACACTTAAAAACCGCGGGGTATGGCCTTAAATTGATTAATCAAACGGATGGTAATGTAAACATCGTTTTGATTGTCGAAATTTGATTGGCACTTGGAAATTTTAACAGCAGTTCTTGAATTCGACACGGCAAGAGAAAGTTGTTTAAACTAGGCCTTAATGTTAATGATTCAATGCAATTTAATTTTTTTCGCCGGTTTTTGCAAAGACATAAATAGATTATTTTCTACTTTTAGGCACACGTACACCATTGAAAATGCTCACAGTCAAACTGTACGTGACATTGACTTCAATCCAAACAAACAATACAATATGGTCAGCTGTTCAGATGACTGCAAGACTAAGTTTTGGGATACTAGAAATACGGATGCGCCACTCATGGTGCGCAATGATCATTCACATTGGTGAGTGTGGAGTTATTGTTTGGCATTATGGGGTTATGAGTGTGGAGTTATTGTGGGGGGGGGGGTGAACCATCTTGAAGGATTTCATTGTTTTCGGAAGTTTTGAAGCCTTGTTTTCCTTAAATCGTAATTCATCGCCGATCACTGTCTCAGAGCATTGCCGATGCAGTAAGACAATAATCGGCGATGAAATACGATATAATTAGAGCCAGGCTTAAGTGAGGAATGGTTCCCGTTATAGCTTATCCGGGTATACACCATCTTCTAGAAAAGTAGGACGCCGTCAAAGATCTCTGTGAAAAGGTGAATTGCTTAACTTTCCTGAAGATGTGGATTGCTTCCAATAAACACTTCCATGATCACTTGATTCTCAGCTCAAGTAGTGATACCAGAGTGATTCATTTATTGTCTTTCAGTTGCCCTTGAAAAGACTAATCACAATCTAGTCAGCTAAATACTGAGGCTATTGATTTCTCATGTCTTTATTCTTGTACAATGCTGTGGAATATTCGTTATAATCTCTTCCATGATCACTTGATGCCCAGCTCAAGTAGTGACAGCGGAATGATGAAGGGTGTGAAGTGTTCGTTACAATCACAATCGTTAGCTGAATGATTTACTGTCTCTTACTTGCCTTTACTAATCAGCAATCGCCAATCAAATCAATTAGATCAATTAAATCACTAAAGATTTTGAGACTTAATGACTCAATTAATTTTTCAGGGTGTGGAGTGTTCGTTATAATCACTTCCATGATCAGTTGATTCTCAGTTCAAGTAGTGATGGCAGAGTGCTTCATTCACTGCCTGCCTTTTACGCAGTGGCGGCACCACGGGGGGACTCGGGAGGGTTTGTCCACCCTAGATCCCAAAAGTCGGGAAAAATTGTTAAAGAAAAATGACATAAAATTAGTTGGGTATGCCTTTTGACTGAAAAATTATGTCAACCCTCCCTCCACTTCCTTCGGATTTTTCAGAGCTGGTGCCCCCACTGCCTTTCACGTGCCTTTAACGATCACCAATCACCAATCAAATCGAGTAAATCAATAATCATATTGTGATTTAATGACTCAATTCATTTTTCAGGGTGTGGAGTGTTCGTTATAATCATTTCCATGATCAGTTGATTCTCAGTTCAAGTAGTGATAGCAGAGTGATTCTCTTAAGCATCCCATCATTATCATCAGAGCCTTATGGCCATTTGGATGACGATGAAGATCTCGATGATGAATTGAGGTACCTACTGTATATAGAATGTCATGTGAAAATACCGAATGTGTTAGGACAACCATGTTTTGATTAAATCTTCATTGAGCTTGTCTGCAGCTCTTTGCACAGGCTGTAGGATGAAAAATGAGTGTTTTAGTGTAAATTAGAATATTTGAATGTAGTGTGTACTTGCCTTATGTGATAAACTTGTCTTTTCTTCGTTTTCTACCTCCTGTACGAACTGCATAATGCGATAAAGCGATTTTAATGTCGAAGCAGACGTTCACTGCAAGGCAAGTTTCAAGCTGGCCCCCACATTGATCAGTTCACATGTCGACGTTCGACATTAAAATCGCTTTATCGCATTATGCAGTTCGTACAGGAGATAGAAAACGAAGAAAAGACAAGTTTATCACATAAGACAAGTACACACTACATTCAAATATTCTAATTTACACTAAAACACTCATTTTTCGTCCTACAGCCTGTGTTCTTTGTTCTTCTTTGTTTAGTCTCAGCCTGTGCCTTTGATTGAACGTAAACAAACCGCTTTTTGTTGTTCAGGTTTAGCCATTCGAATCCAGGCCCCTTGTGTTCCTGTGTTTTAGTGCGCATTTGCAGAAAAAAAGGTTTAGACCGCAAACAACACAGGAAAGTTTTAGCTCGTAGTTTGCGGTTTGAAACCTCTTCTTCTGCGAAGGTGCACTAAAACGCAGCAAGTAAAGGGGGTCATTTCTGTAGGCAGAAGTGTTAGGAAAATTTTAGTCGTAATCATTCTCGTAATTTTTGGCGTTTTTTGAAGACTTAATGAAGGGACTTTCAAGGAGAAAATGCCCCACAGCTTCAGAAAGGAACAATCCAATCCAGTTAGGCCAATTTTAAATTGAATTTGAATATTTCCTCCAGTAAGCGATATATTTGTCAATATCATAAACTTGATTGACACCCAAGTACAATATGATTAGCGACTTTAGACGAAGGTAAGTCTATGCCCGATCGGTCAAGTCATAAACAAAGAGAAAGCAAGCGGTAAAAGTTGCTCTGAAACCCGGGGGGTGCACTACATATATTTCGGGTACGGGGACGTGCCATCGGGAAGGGTATCTATTTTCCAGATATTGGTATAAAGAACGGTATCAATTTTCACAATTTTGGTATAAAGAACGGTACCTATTTTCAAGATTTTTTGTATGAAATATGTAAGGTCGGATATACTTTTTCGAAAAATTGGTATAAGGTCGGGTGTACTTTTTCAAAAAATTGGTATAAGGAACGGGTATGTTTTTGAAGCCTCGATGGCACGTCCCCAACCAAAATCTGGTCAAGTGCACCCCCGGGCTCTGAAACCCTGGCAGCTAGCTTTTTCGTTGTTACCCTTGGTACCAGACTCTCTCGAAAGAGAAACTGAGAGTCTGTTCTCATTTTTTTTTCGAGAGAGAGCCGGGTACTCAGGGTAGTTCGTTGTGCATTTCAGAAATAATCTTTGAGAGCGAGCATGGCTATATACTACAAGAAGAAGGATATCTGTAAGATTTGCCTCGGGCATTTATTCGTTTGATGTAAATACCGATTGGGAGGCGATTCAATTCGTTTATTCCTTTTATTGTAATTAAAACAATTACTTCTCAGCTTCTGTACCAAACGAATAAAATGTACGAGGCAGATATTCACACGTATCCTTCTTTCTTCGACCTATACTCATGTTTGATCTTGAAACCCAAGGGCTGCAAAGGAACGATCTAGCTACATGGCTCCCAGAGCAATGTTTGAGTTTGCTTTGTTTTGCTTATGACTTGACCAGCCAGACATAGAACTATCTTTGTCTTTGGGTGTCAATCAAATGTAGTGAATCCTATTGTAACATCATCTGTCCTAGTTTACCAGAGGTTAACAATAGTTATTGTTTCTTTAATTTTTCAAACAGGTCGAGGGAGCCAGAATCAGATCGTATTATAACAACATTCGAAGAGCACGAGGACAGTGTATACATTGTGGAATGGTCGACCGCTGACCCATGGATTTTTGCCTCGCTTTCATATGATGGACGTATAGTAATCAATAGGGTACCAAGGGCAGAAAAATACAAAATATTACTTTGATAATATAACAACATGTTTTTTAACTACCGGGTGAACCAGAAAAAAGATCTTGCTTTTGAAAATTAATAGCATCTAGAGTAGGTCACAGATTTGAAAGATTCAAATTCTAGTTAAAGATGAAAGATCGAAGTATTTTCGTGCTTTTTCTCGCTGTCCCAAGAGCACTAGCAATATAGGTAAATTCAACTTTGCACAAATTTCATGCTTGCAGAATGACTGAAAAATGGCCTAAAACATTGATCAAATCATATTGGACTCCTCGCACAGATCATTTTAAAAATGCAATCCACCTTTTCAAGGTAAGAGGCGCGAAAGCGGAAGTCTTTTGTTGTTAGAGATATTGCATTTTTGAGTCCAAAATCCTGTTCTACGTACAACGCTTAGTGTAGAGGCAAATTTTGACTTTCATATCTGTCTTCATTGCGAAATTATGGCGATATGGATAATGTAAACTCATAAAGGCTTTGACCGTGAAATCAAAGTTTGGACAAAAATTTGTCCAAATTCTGATTTCAACGTCAAAGATCATATGAATTCAAATTCTTTATATCGCCATAATTTCTGAACGAAGACAGATATGAAAGAGAAAATTTGCTTCCACACTAAACTTTGTACGCAGAACAAGATTTTAGACTAAAAAACGCAAAATCTCTAACAAGAAAAGACTTCCCTTTCGTGCCTCTTACCTTGAAAAGGTGGATTGTTCATGGGTGAGAGATATCCACTGCACATGTATTACAATTGGACTGCAATTCTTTAGTACCTGTTTGAAAATTGATGTCGTAATGCTCTTGAGAGAGGTGAAAGGCCCATTGCGTAGTATTGTGTGTAAGGAGATTCGTTACAATTTGATCAATGTTTTAGGCCCATTTCCACTCATTTTGTAGACTTGCTCCAAGTCTATTCCGTGGTATATCAGCACTAAGGAACATAGTTACTTCCGCGGGAGCGTCCTCTTCGTGGTTTACGCCCCCGCAGAAGTAACCATGTTCCTTAGTGTTGATATACCACGGAATAGACTTGGAGCAAGTCTACTCATTTTGCAACTGTGAATTCACCAGTACTTCTAGTGCTCGTCAGACAGCGAGAAAAATCACAAACGTATTTCAATCATTCAGCTTCTAACTAGAATTTCAATGGTCTAAATTGGTTGAGTACTCTTAGTGCTACGAATTTTCAAAAATGGGAACTTTTTTCTGGCTCACTCGGTATATAGGTAAATTCAACTTGGAAAACATTTCATGATCAAATGACTGAAAAAGGCCTCAACATTGATCTAATCGTAAAGGACTCCTCGCACAAAACAAGTTTTCTTGCATCAGATTCTACAGCGATTCTTTTGATATGCTGAGGGTTGAGTTGATATGAGTTTATCAATGCTGTCTCTTCTGTGCACAAGTAGTACCGTTAGGCTGTTGAGGCAGTTGTTTGTTGCTGCCAGCCTGAGATAGGTCGTGACCATAGAAATATGGTCTCGACCCGAAATAAACACTTCGTTCAGAATCTTGTTCAAAAGAATGGTGATTGCTTGAACTGTTTGATAAGGAAAGAAAAGTGCAAAGAAGCTCCCAATTCTAAATTCTCAATGAGAGTGGTTACATCTTATCTCACCTATACCCAGGGTACCAGAGCCTAAGATTAAAAAAATTGAAAGATAAAGAGGAAAAGGAAAAAAGAATCTCTCTTTTTCTTTTTTCTGTTTATTTTTCATATGTTCATCAGGCTCTGGTACCCAGGGTAACCTCACTTAGGGTACGTTGAAAGTACTGATAGAGGGAGGACACTAGAAGCACTTTTTTGGAGGATAATTTCACAGTTGATTAAGCCAGTTTTCTGCGTTAAACGTGATGGATGAAAAAAATGCAACTTTTGGAAATTATTGGGGGGGAACCGGGCCCCACCGGCCCCAATAGCTGCTACGGACCTGCATCATCGCCCATGGTCTGATCATTTGAACTGTGGAAAGGATCACATATTCTACGAGTCTTGGGAGCTATCTATAAACTTGAAAAAAAACAAGATGTCTTACCTTCCAAAAGAAAAATAAAGTCCGTCATACAGCAACTTTCTATGTCCAGAATACAGCATTAGAAATAAGCGTCGCTGAATACACCTACTTCGGAATTACTATCGACTGCAACGGATCCTTCCGTGCTGCCCTTATTAAGTAATAGTGCATTCTTTTCTCTTAATAGCAGATTCCAATTCAAGAAACTGCCAAGAATACGTCTTAACTGTTTGATTCCATGTTATCTCCAATCCTTTTGTATTGCTGTGAAGTTTGGGCTTCTTTCGATTACATGGACCCTGACAAATGGGAAACATGCGAAATAGAAAAAATGCATCTCAATTTCTGAAAGAGAATCCTTGGAGTTAACAGATCTACAAGCAACATTCTAGTAACAGGAGAACTAGGAAGATACCCCCTTAAACTTGCAGCTGATAATCGTTTCAACTTCTTCTACCGCCACATTGAAAATATGCCCCAAGAGATAGCCTTGTCTACCAATCTCTTGTCATGAATAAAGAACTTCCACAAAACTTGAGCTACATAACCCATCTGAACAATATAGATTATTTCACGTCCACCTCTAAAGTATCAAATCTCCCTAAAGCTGCCATGAAACAATCTTTAAGACAAGCCTACAGTTCCATCTGGAAATCTAAGATCTACGAAACGCCAAAAGGATCTTTCCTGGCAGAAATTGATGAAGACTTTGCTTATGAAACTTACCTCGATTGTCCGATCAGAAAAGCAAGAATACTGACAACCAAACTGCGCACTAGCGATCACAATTTAGCCATCGAAAAAAGGGTAGACATTCAAGACCCGTTGTCCTCAGAGAGAAACGACTATGTGAATTTTGCAACCTTAGTTCCGTCGAAAGCGAACTCCAGAGCCCCCCCCCCCCCCCATAACGAATTCACGTGCTGATTTTTCATTTTCCACGCCATCACGGACTATAAAACAGCATTTTCACGTTCACGTTGCAGACATTGTAAGAATGTTCCAGAAAGATATCTCTAACACAACAGGGCGCGCAGACTGGTTTTGACAACAATATTTAATAGATCCCTCGACACTGGCATTTTTCCAGATCTTTGGAAACTGGCAAGAGTGGCACCAATCTTTAAGGCAGGTCAAAAATCAGAGTTAACAAATTACAGACCAATCTCTGTTGTTTCGATACTGGCAAGATGGCTGGAAAAGATGGCCCATGATCAACTCTTTTCCCATATGAAAGATTGCGGTCTTCTTTCAGACAACCAATTCGCCTTCCGTAAATTACATAACACGCAAACATCGATAATGAACATAACAGAGACTTGGTTCAGGAATATCAACGAGCAAAAAACGAACTTAAGCGTATTTTTAGATCTAAAAAAAGCCTTTGATACCGTCGACCATGATGTTCTGTTGTCAAAGCTATCAGCCTATGGAGTCACCGATCTTGCATACGGTTGGTTCACTTCATACCTTGCCGGGAGAGAGCAATATTGTTATGTAGAAGGTAAATCGTCAAACAAGCGTTTAGTACAGTGTGGAATACCACAGGGGTCGTGTTTGGGTTCCTTGCTTTTCATCATTTATATGAATGATTTTGAAAAATGTTTGGAAAAATCTAAACCAAATATGTACGCGGATGACACGAGCATTTCTTATGCCTCCAATGAGATCAACGAGCTCTTTAATGAGCTAAAGGGCGAACTTGATCTTGTTTCATCCTGGATGAGGCAAAACAAACTTAGCTTAAATGCTGATCGAAAAAAGCGAATTTATGTTGATAGGGCATCCAAAACAACTGAACAAAGCCAAAGATTTCCTTGACCTCGAAGTTGACGATCAAAAATAATGCAGAGCTCAAAAAACAAGATATCTTGGTGTCATAATAGACGAAAGCATGAATTGGGAAGAACAACTCAAAACAGTAAAGCGAAAGATAAAAAACGGTTTAGGGGCGATGTTTAAACTCAAAAACATCCTCTCCCAGAAACAATTGGCAACTGTTTATCGAGCATTGATTGAAAGCCATCTGAGATATTGCAGTGTCATTTGGGGATGTCTGTCAAACACAAAACTGGAATCCATACAGAGGCTGCAAAACAGGGCACGCAGACTAATTGAATGCGCAAGGCACAAAGATGGCTGGGTATGTGATTGGCTCGATGTACGCAATCTAATAAAATATGACAGGCTAATTACTACATACAAGATAAACGATGGACTCTGCCCAGAGAACCTCAAAAATAAATTCACTCCTAGGTCGAATATTTCGAGATATAACACAAGAAAAATTGATGATTTCGAAATTCCTCGGCTTCGTCTTGAGTACTGCAAAAAGTCTTTTGGATACCAGGGAGCAAGTGCCTGGAACGAGATCCCAAAGCAAATACGAGACTCTACCTCATTAAGCTCCTTCAAAGTAAGATTGAGAGAGTTCTTGAGGTAGAGGGACACAAACACAACCCCTTGGAAGAGCAGCTTTATTTTTTTCTTGATATTGTTAATATTTATATTTACTTTGTTATGCTGATAGGGTATTGTGTCTAAATAAGAATAAATGAAAATGTTTTATCATTGATTTTAAAGTTTTGCAGCTAAGTTAGGCTTCAAGTCAAACGAGTTAAATGGGAGTCAGGAGGCTATCCTCAGAAAATTTTTCGAGTACTCTCAGTTTAGAACGTCGAACGTTGACGTATTGTAGGAACTAAAGACCGGTAACCTACCATTTGCTTTTGAGAAAAAGTTGACTTTCGTTCAAATTGCAATTGACTGCATTTTATAATTGTTTAGAGGTAACTTGAGTAACACCATGTATCATTTGAAGGTAACCTTGAAATTCTTCATGTAGCTAAGATCAATATGCTCAATTTTCAGTTTTACAGACTTCACATCTTAGACTCTCCAGCAGACAAAATTCCTCCAGAAGAACTAGATTGCTAGGGAAGCGATGGAGAATGGGGGTGCGGGGTCTTACCCCCGGAAAGTTTTTGAGACTTCACCCTCCACAACGTCGGAAAACGGTATTTTTGTCAGATTTCAAGGCGCAATCACATACTTTGAATGTCCATTTCACGAAATAACGACCAAATTTTTGGCAAATCAGGCTGCACGACGGAGTCCTCAATCACGAACTCACGAGTCGAAAATATCAAAATCACGAAATCATGCGCCTAAATTAGCCAAATAACCATAGGCGTAGGAACCGGGGGGCACTGGGGGCACGTGCCCACCCAAGATTTTGCGATGAACAATGAAGTGCCCTCTTCACTTTAAAAAATGCCCCCTTTTTCTTTAGGAAAAAGTGCCCTCGAAGTGTCGTGCCCCCTAAGTTTGAGATGCTTCCGATGTCCCTGCATATAACGCTTCACGTACAAATATCGGGGGGGGGGGGGGGGCTCAACTCCACTTTCCAAGTGATTGCTCAGCTTACAGTGACGTTCGAGTGAAATTCCTTGTCAAAAGTAATGAAACCGTTTCCAAGTTCTTGTCAACTACTGAAACCAAATAACCTCTTTCAATACCTTTTTATCAATAAAGTAGTAGTCCAAGATCTCTTGACATTTGTTCTGACCATACATGATGAAAGAAACGAAATTAACACAAACTTGTAATATCCCCGAAGTACGGTGGCCCACAACTGCCACGGCAACATCATTTGTTCACTGCAAAATTTCAATCTCCAAAGCTACTACCAAATCAATTTTAACGGCATAAACACAACACTTTTTCACGAAACAAACACTTTTTCACGAAACGATCACTTTTTCACGAAACAAACACTTTTTCACGAAACAAACACTTTCTCACGACACAAACACTTTTTCACGGCACAAACACTTTTTCACGGCACAAACACTTTCTCACGACACAAACACTTTTTCACGGCACAAACACTTTCTCACGACACAAACACTTTTTCACGGCACAAACACTTTTTCACGGCACAAACAATTTTTTCACTGCAAAATCATAAGCCAAGCTCCTAACGGGCTGGGAACTGCATCGGGAATGGGCCAACGAGGATGAATGCTCAAGATCAACGTGAGAGTAAATTAACAAGATATTATTTCACCAGAGGATTTGAGTACGAGGAGATAGCTATGCTAATGTTCAGAGAGCATGGTGTGAGGATGTCATTGCGAACCCTCATGAGACGTTTGAGCATTCTTGGTCTCAGGAGAAGACATCGTCAGTATGATGTAGATTTAGTTCGCGCAGAGATAAGGGCATTAATGGATGGTCCTAACTCGTCCAGGGGTTATCGTGCAATATGGCACCAACTCCAAATGCAAGGTATTTCAGTCCAAGGAATTTAGTGGAAAATCTAATGAGAGAAATAGACCCAAATGGTGTACAGCAAAGACGGTCTCATCGTTTACAAAGAAGAGTATATCGCAACGAAGGACCGTTCATCCTCGTAGGCCCATTCCCGATGCAGTTCCCAGCCCGTTAGGAGCTTGGCTTATGATTTTGCCGTGAAAAAATTGTTTGTGCCGTGAAAAAAATTGTTTGTGCCGTGAAAAAGTGTTTGTTTCGTGAAAAAGTGTTTGTGCCGTGAAAAAGTGTTTGTGCCGTGAAAAAGTGTTTGTGCCGTGAAAAAGTGTTGTGTTTATGCCGTTAAAATTGATTTGGTAGTAGCTTTGGAGATTGAAATTTTGCCGTGAACAAATGATGTTGCCGTGGCAGTTGTGGGCCACCGTACCGAAGGGACGGGCAAGAGGGCGTGAACACAGTGCAGTTACAGCTACATTGCTTGGAGTCAGAGCTGAACTAAATATAAATCAATAAACTGAGGTATTTACAACATACAGTAACAATACAAATTTAACAACAGGTAGATTCCGCAATCTTGGAATCAAATTTAACAACAGGTAGACCAAACTCTAAATATTACAAACTCAAACCCCACGTCTCACAGTAGCCAATTTAGATTTTATTCTTGTTTGTTTCACTTATTATTTTAGTTCTGTTTAATAGATTTGTTTGTAAATTTAGTTGTAGGTATTTACCGGTAAAACGTTAATGAAAAAACAAATCATAAAAAAGTATCCTAAGGCATTGTGGGTGGTTATCAGAATCAGGCCCATCATGCTTTGGGATTTTCTTGGTAGTTTCGATTCCGCAATCTTGGAAGAAGCAAAGCAAGCGAAGAAGCAAAGCAAGGCAGAAAGGCAGAGCGGAAAACAACGACAAAGAAAAAACAAACAATCAAGACTTAATGTATTCGAAGGAACAAGGTAAGATTTTCTTTGCTTTCTTTTTAGTAGGTATGTTGGATGTTCAGGAACAAATATGGGTGGTCAAACAATGGGCTGCTACTAGGACAGTGATAGTTTAATGACAATGTAATTCAGTGTCATATGATTTTAAAATTCCTCCACATACAATCCCAAATGACGAAAATTAGATACAGCACGCAAAACTAATTAACACAAGAAAGATACTACTTGTACACATCATATCTTGTGACTATGTTGTACAGTAGAAATCTAGAAGAAAACGTAATTACATCATGATGACAAAGAAATGGGGGAATTGAATTCCTTTAAGGAGGGGCTCTCTCAGTAGCTAGGCTAAATCGAGGAGAGAGAAACTCTAAGGTGTAACAGACAACAACCTCAAATCTATGTACTGTAACTATCCTACATCCCTGAAGAAGTCTTGCATGGTGGGACGAAATATTGGCAAAACATATTACACTCAGATTTATACATGTTAAACCTACTCATTTGCTGTAACAGCAATGTTGTTTTTCGTCATGGGTGTTTCTACCTACAATACAATTTTAAACAACAGGAACGCTGGAGAGGGAGGGGGCAAGTGCCCCAGCTGCTTTTTCTTTGGGTTAGGGGCAAAAGGAGCCTTTTCGGGCTAGTTAGGTGGTACCCCTTTACTGAAACAATATTTCTCTTTCAATGTTTAATTTGATACAGTAGCAAAAAATTATGCAAGTAGCCCTACAATTCTATCATCAATCCATATCAATTGGAGCTATACTAGAATCACACACATCACACACCTGATGCAAATCACAAATAACACACCTGTGGCTATACTGATCCTAACTGAGCCCTACCAAAAGCCCTACATACATACATATATACATACATACATACATTTTTGATACTAAGAATTTATATAACCATTTATTTCATACTAAAATGTTCATACATACAGTACATACATACATACATACATGCATACATACATACATACATACATACATACATACATACATACATACATACATACATACATACATACATACATACATACATACATACATACATACATACATACATACATACATACATTGTTTATTTGTTTAAGCAGCTTTAAAATTTGGGCGGCAAACAATGCCGATGTGGACCTGCTATCTAAAAATGAAAAATATTTACTAAAAATAAAAACAATCCTATTACAATCTTAACTAATCAAATTTTAGAAATTAAACTGCCTAAATTGTAAATTATCAAAATGCCTAAAAGGGAATCTAATAATATATGTAGTTAACGTCCTTATTACTTATACTGCAGCTTTCTTTTTCATAAGAAATACTGTAGTTTCTAAAAGTTTGGCTACTGATTTTAATTCTTTCTTAAATACTGATACATTTCTATGTGACTTAATATCATCCGGAATAGTGTTCCAAGCTAGTGCAGCTCGATGTTTGAATGTCCTTCTTCCAATTTCAGTTTTAGGTTGATTTGATTTAATTTTGTTTTAATTTTTATCAAAACCCTACCAAAACCCTATAAGGTGTGTGATTCTTGTCCCCATCAATTTGATTTGGCCCTTTAAAGGAACATGCGCATGGATAAGTGGCTCTAGGCACTTTCGGTCAAATTCTAATTCATCCGATATCAATACTTCTTGCTGATGCAGGTCATGGTGCAGAAGCTGTCTACGACAATTGTCTTTGAATTGCTGAATTGAATTGAATTGATCAAAAGTTTGTGTATGCTATATTCCCTTTAAGGGGTCAGTTATATATATCAATTTTGTCCCCACTTAGCACCATTTTGATGCTAACTTTCGAGCCCCCCACCCTTAGCGTCAGTTCATTCAAAACTGACAAAAAAGCTGCCATATAGACCACAAGTGGGAAGTGCCTGGCCTAAATTTTTTTTGGCATTCCAACAGGGCTTCAGTGAACATTCTTTGACCGAGCAGATCATGTGAAAATGGGTTCAGGAAAGAAAGTGAATCATGAATTAACACAATCTTCACAATATTACAGAAACATTTCTTTACGAAAGTTGATGTGTGGATAATTTTTGTCCTTAGCATCATTGTCGTTGAAGGCTGTTGACCTTCCCCCCCTTACCCATTTACATTGGACTGATGCAAAAGTAGGACAAATGATTTTGGTTACTGATTTCTGGTTTGGTTACTGGTTTGGTTACGGACAAAATGATTTAATCGATAAATGATTGACCCTTAATAACATTTTAGTTCAATCTAAAGGGGTGTTGCAAAATACTTTCCTTAGTACCCTTGGACTGCTAAATTTTGGGCCTCCTCAAACTGCCCTTCATTCCCATTTCTCCCTGCCCTATAATTAGTGGAGCATCCCTGAAAATATGCCAGATATTTGCAAGAACACTGCATCAGAACTAAGCCTTTCATTTGATTAGCTGCAAAGGAGATCTCAGTCCAGAGTGTTGTGCACTTAAACTGCACCTACAGTCCACTGGTTTGGTAACTTTTGTTTTCCAAATCATTGCAGAACATTTAAAAGATACAGGACCACACAATGACATTTCTGAAAAATGGTTGTGTAAGGCTTCAAAAAGCAGGGCCGATACCAGCCATGACTAAATAGGGGGGGGGCAAAGAACCAAAATTTTCCAACAATAAAATCATCAATGTGAACAGCAACAGTAACCGTTGCAGGAACATATGTTATTATTTGACTGATCTAACTCCTCAATCAATGAAATTTAGTCATATTTTGCACTCCAACCTTGAGGTCAACATAATTATTGGATATAGGAAATATAACGTAAACTTAATAATTTGAATAAATTCATGTTTTATGCATTTCATCTCCTCAAAATTCTCCCAAAAACTAGTCATTCAAGTTATAAAAAATCCAATATCTCCTAGAAATGGTCTCCTAGGGATGCTGCACCCCAGCCCCCCCCCCCATTGGCTTCAATCATGCCAAAAAGGCTTACCTCTAATCAAATAGATGCACAAATAGCATTAGTTGCTTGTCAAATAGACTTGCTTGAAGTCTATTCTGTGGGAAATCAGCACTCAGGAAAATAAATACCTCGGAGCACTCCCTCACTTTTCCTTCTCAGCGTCCTCTTCGTGGTTTGCGCCTCTGCAGAATTATAGCTGTCAACGCAAGCTATGACACAAAGTTGGCCAATTTTGAGTTGAATTTTACCTAGTTTCAGTAGACATGATCAACTTATGGAAACGACAAATAAGGATTTGTTTTCCAAATAGAAATTCTGTCGTCATCTGTTTGGGCAAGAAATGAGGTTGACTGGTGCCTGATTTCAGTATTATAACTATCTATCTTTAGATCCTTTTGGTCTCAGTGGGGTGAAATATATTTAAAGGGTATCTATGGTGAAGGTGAAGTTGCGGGTTTCAGCGCCAAGTGCTGGGATCTTAGAAGTAGCTAAGCCCTAATCGAGTCCGCGACCCCTTGTCATGATGCTCAAGTGGTGGGGCTCTACCGCATCTCGAACCCACTCCGCCTGACTGTTCTGCCTGCAGTGTCAGAGGATTACATCACCGCACCACAGCACCTTCTAAGCTGTACACCAGAGCAGATGTATATTGAGATAATGCTCTCTGCACAAAAGCAGAAGAGTTTTTACACCCCAGCGGGGGGGGGGGGTAACATAACATGTTGAGGATATGGGTATGTGCCACCCATATGGGTGGGTTTTTGGTCCAGAATTCTCTAAAGAAGGGTCCCTTTTCGGCAGGTTTTCCTTAAACATGGATTGGTTTTCCAAAAGTTGGCGAAATATTGCCAAAAATGGATAGAAGGTTGAAACGAGGTGCGACCTGTACGAAAATACCGGGCCTTGCAGAGCTAAAACCAGGCCATAATCGGGCCTTATTTCTCATTCTTAGCCATAATTCACCATTGCAAGAACGTTGCAATTTTTTTGCAAGGGTCTTGCAAAAACGTTGGCTTGGTGCAAGGCTTGATTTTGGCCCTTATCAGGCCTTGCAGTAGAATCACGGCAGCGATATTCTTTGGCTATCAATGTTCGGCTAATGCAACGCTCATGTTAGGTTTGACCGTTGTCTCGGGACCGCGGAGCCGGGGGCACCCTTATTTGCGAGTATCTGTATACCCCACAGTGCCGTTTCTGATGCATTTATCAGAAATCAAGCTAGGCAGAATGCTTTGAAAGGTTTTGTCTCAAATAAAATGTGTCCAATAGCATTATGCCAAGATATAACAGTTTCATCATCGTAAACACAGCTTCAAATACCAAAAGTTTTAGCAAGCGATAAGTAGCTAAAATGCTTTCATGATATGCGGCTATTTTAGAGTGAAGTTTAGTTCTTCAAAGATTGCTAATAAGGGGAGTTCTCCACACCTGTACATCGCAGAATGTCAACCTGGCAACGAGCAAAGAGTGCGACGACAAATTTTTTTTAGGAAGATGTCTACCAACTCAGCTTCGCTCTCTGGAATGTCCAAACAAGTATAATTTAGCGATTCTAATTTTTATCAAAAGACCAAACAACGGTATACCAAATTTTCGAAAAGTTGAAAAAAATCATTGGATTTTTCAGTGATGCAAAACTAAAAATTGAAGCAGTGTTTGCGTTATTAGGTTCATGTTTGCTTCTGAAAGTAGAGACACTGTGTCTTCATATCGTTATTTTCCGGAGATAATAATTCCACGATACTCGAAAGTTTTTGTTAACTTTAGTCCTTCGTTCTAGGCTGAGCCTTTTCGCTATGAAAATAAAATGTAATACAGTACATCTATATAAATGATACTTTTAAGGGTGATTTAGTGATTGGATATGCTGATGACAACTGTCTTTTCCAAGGCGAGTTTGCCTATGGAAATGGGCGTTGGTTGCATTTATAGCCAAAGTAGAGGGCGTGGTCATGGAAAATTTTTCCCAGACCCCCAGTTTCTCCGTTACTTCTTAGCCACCCCCCAATTCAAAATGTGCTCCGCGGTCCTTGATGCCATGCTCTTGTTGGGGCGTTATCAAGGCTATCCTCCTATGGGAATACTTAAGATAAAAGTGTTTATTGTGCAATTACGACTGATTTGAGTTTGAAAGAAGGAGGAAGCACCACGTGTAAGACAACAAGAGTCCAACTAAATGCAAAATTTCGTCGATAGTTTCGTCGAAGATTTTTCAAAAGGTTCGCTACAAGAAAGTAAACGCAACCGAGATAAATAATGGTTGATGCATCTTTATAATGATTGATGCATCTATTAGGTGAGTATAAATGTCGTTTCAACGTACAGTTCAGCCAGTTCATATGACAAGTTTTGTAATTTTTTTCTCTCTGCAATCGTTAGGACTGAATCAAAGATCAGTGTATCCAAAATTGTGACAACCATCTCATTTTTGGTTTCGATCAGAAATAATTTAGGACATCCAAATACAATGCTCTACTTACTTGCGAACTGTGGTTGTTAAAGAAATGACAACATATAACAAGATATACTTTCCTTTAAACATAGACGGGTTCCTACTCCTTGCAACAAACAGTTTGTTTGTCGTAGGGTTTAATTTGCGCAGCATTTGTAGTTTGTAAACGATTCATCATCCACATGTTTCCACGTCGTTCTAAGCATCATCCGAGATAGAATGGAGATCGAAATAAGGGTAATTCTATGACAACAAGGTTTCTCAAGGCCAGGCCAGGGCACAAGCTCGAAAGCATGGAAAATTTGGGAAGCTTGAAATTATTTCCAAACTCTACTTGAAAAGGTTCGTTATATTACATTGATAATTTTGTCCATGTTATCAAATTTGGTCTACAAAAAGTGCAACAAGTAAAGATTAGAAAAATCTTTTCGTAGCCTTCAAGTTTTCCGAGCTGTCCGAGTTTTTGTCTAGGACAGATTCTCAAACTGGAAATGATCGAACTGTTTCTAGGCTGCTGCAAGCTTGCTTTTGGATTTATTTTGGACTTGCAAGCACCTAAAATAGACCAGGCCCCAATTGGCCCTTACAAAGGCCTTTCAAATGCCAGGTTAAATGTATGGCCCGTTTTACGTCCATGTATAGTGTGCTGCAAGGCTGCCTTTTCAATTCAAATGTTAGGCTCATGCCAGTGTGAAATATGGCTATGGTTGCAAGGCCCTGTTTAGGCTGATGCAAGACCCTGTATTTTCGTAAGGGGAGCGCAGTGAGCAAAACCAGGGGTCCAGGGGCTTGCCCCCGGGAAAATTTTCCATGGTCACACCCCTTAGATCATTGGAATATGCCCCATTATTGGAAAATGTGCCATTGACGGAAGCAAAAGATCACAACTAATCAGAGTCTTTCCATGAGAATTTTGAAATTTTAGACTTGTATGACATCAAAAGATACTAGATAGATTCTGGTAGCTTCCTCGAATATATACGAGTTTGAATCTTCATTCCTACAACCTTGGCTTTTACATCCTTTTTCACTTACAAAATCATCATTTTTCTGAAAAACAGGAGGCAGACCCCCGGTGTACCCTTCCCCAGGTTTTAAGAATCTCACCATGCATAGTAATTAATATGGCCTTCCTCATAAGGTCCTAGCCTTGCTCCTACTGACCAAACCATAGCAAGGAGTATATGATGGTGATGAGTCACAATCAAGTACATATTAGCAAATTTGCAGCAAGAGGATGTTGTTCTGGGTCTGTTTGGGCATATTTCAGATCTGAAAGACAATACAAGTTATGAATTACTTTGTAAAAAGTTGGAATTTTGCACCAAAGTAGTTTGCAAAAGTTTGTTTGAAGCTTTCCTGTAAAAATATAAATTTGCACTCAGCTTCCTCCAAATTTTAGCAAACTCAGAAAGAAAAATAGAGTAAACCCAGATGGTTGCTTAATTAGTTTCAATTGTACGGGGCTTTGTCATTTAAAACCTACCTTGTTCCGCTTGAATGCCAGTCACCCCTGTGGGTCACATTTGCTGGAACTTTTCAGCCAAACTAAATAAATGCAATATGAATTGTTTCATGGAACAAGGATATTTCTAATGAGATGTTGAAAGACTTTTCAATAAGATTTCTTTTTGGAAGCATAGTCGACCTTTAATACTCGCTTTACCTTATAAACAATGTCATTTGGCAGTCATGCAAAGTAGAGGATAGCTCCAGACTGAAACAAACCCAAAAAACCTTTAATAGTACTTCTATCATTCAACAGTGCTTCTCATTTGTATTGATAAATTTTTGCTTCAGATTATTTTAAAATCTATTTTGAGATATTGATTGTTAGCAAGTTTCAAGTTCAAGTTTCAAGTTTCAATTTCATTTGAACAACAATATTTCTTTAGCTGCTTTTACAATACTGTTTGCTATAAAAATTTTTGATAAAGAAACAGTTGTTCAGGATACTTGGATACTCAAGGCAAGAACCGGAGTTATGTCCTTGAGAAACCCCGGAGGGCTGACGAGCCAAGTACCCCTTACTCAAAGGAATGGCTTACATATTATAGAAACTCATTAATATATCATATATTCTTAAAAAGTATTTTTGTTTTCTGAAATATATACAAAACAACATTAATACAGAGCTAAAAGTAGGAAAAGGAGAGAGAAGAATTAAAGAAAAAGGATGGTAGAAACAAATATTTTTTGTTGGTTAAGCACGACATTTTGCTGACATTTAAGGAGTTAGTATTTTTCTCGTAGATGTCCAGAACAAGCTCTAAAAAACGTGAGTCTCGATTTAGACTGTTTAATTTCACTGCAAATTCTATACCAGGAGATTGCACCAGTGTACATTATGGTGCGTTTAGTGGTACTTAATCTCGTTTTTGGAGGAACCCCCGGGGGGGGGGTACTTGACCTAAATTTGTACGGGGATGTGCTCACGAAAAAAAATTTTTTCAACCTGCTCCAGAATATTTGCCTTCAAATGATACCCTATTCTAGAAAAAATCGGTGAAAAGTATACTCAAAAACACAAAAATTTGACCAAATAATCACCTGTTGTAACAAAATTTCCTTTTTTGAGATGTTTTGTCAACCTGCTCCAGAAAATTTGCCTTCTTTTGATACCCTGTTCTAGAAGAAATAGGTGAAAACGATACCCTGAAAAACGGCACAATCCCGTCGGACAAATATACTAAGTACCCCCCCGGGGGGGGGGGAGGAACGAAGTCATTTCTAGACGCTTGTCGTGTTCATCGCGTAATGTCTTTTATCTGTTTTTGAAATATTTCTAAGAAGCATGTGTCTAGGGCTTTATTTTCTAGAGAATACATAAACTTTCCTATTTCTAACGGTAGTACGCAATCCCTTTATTTTCTTCTCGAAAAAGCTGCATAAATCCTTCCTCATCTCAGCAATTTTCGTAGTTAGTAACTCCTCCATGCTTGTTTACTGTGTTTAAACTTATTACGTATTCTTAGTTTGGTTGTAAGTGTGTTTCTATTCCATTTAAAAGTAAAATTGAAGCAAAGAATAAAGATAAAAGGCAAAGTACTAGTTAAAGCCGTTGTATTGATGACTACATGATCGTGTGATAGACAGATCCTTTGATGTATTCGCGCCAGAAAACCACGTCTCCCTGCCACAGAAACATACTTGCAACCTGTTAGTCAATTCAGTAAATGACAACAAGTAACACCGAGGGGCAAATCACTTCTCAAAATAGCGTACGTGATTTTTGTGATTTTGAAATCACATGATTTTTTTCTGTGATTTTGTTGCAATTTTAGTTCTTTTTAGTGATTTTTTTGTGTGATTTTTCAGCACGTTTTCAGTGATTTGTGACTTTTGGTGCTTTCTGCATGTGATTTTTTTGTGATTTTGTGATTTTTGTATGTAATTTTTTTTGTGATTTCAAGGGAGGTGTACGAAAAAAATCAGTGATTTGCCCCTCGAGCAACACCATTTGAAGCATGGAGCATTTCGCATTTGATATTTTCAGCCGTAATTTTCAAAAGAGTTATCACTCTTTCCTTGCAGGGATGGACCTGAATAAAGGCTTTTGCACAATTAAAAAGGACGGAACGCGCCAGGGGTTTGGTTCCTTGATTGATATTAGCAGCCAGAAGAAAAAGTTTGGTACAACATGTATATGTATTGTGCCTGACAATGTAATTAAGATAAATGATCTTCTTAGCTCTAAAGGACAGAATCGAAAGTACACTGGTGAAATAAGTATTCAAAAGGAATATGACGAAGCTGAACAGAAACAGTTTGAGATTGTCCAGCTCTTGTACTTTGATACGAGACTTGGTATCTGTTGCTTTGAAATCAAATATAAATCTGATGCAAAGTTAGAGAAAATACAAAGATATTCAAAGACTTGTCATAAAAAGGCTGTGAAAAGCAGTGACAGTGAAAGCATTTTTGTTTGCAAGGGTCCAGACTCGACAGAGCATTTCAATTTGAAAGCATTGGGTGAACTGGAAGGTGACATTCTGCCAGTTAGGATCCCTTACGAAGAAACAAAGGGTTTAAGAGCCGTTGGAAGTTATCCAGTGTTTAAGAAACATACCAATGGTGATTATAATTTCCTTGGTTTTGTGGCGTTACGTGAGGGTACACAATGTGACCTGTTATTGTGTAATAATTTAAAGGAAGCACTTTGCAATGAAGGTCAGTATGCCACGTTTTCCTTTGCAGTCTCTATCTCTCTTTAGCTTTTTTCATAGTGTAGAAAGTTTTCAGTCATTGTCGAAATTCGAAAGTTTCAAGCAGATTCATTTTTGCCAGATAAAGCTGAGACATGCTGGTAAGTGTAGACTGGGAAAGTAATTTCTTACGTGGAATTAGTCGTTAAAGGCCCCAAACGTTTTGGTAAGTTTGAAGTCCATGCTACTCTATGAGGCAACCGGTATACTTGAAAAAGTTCTTGTAAATATCATTCGAGGAGGCAAATTTTTTCTAAAGGTGATATACAGCCTCGCAAAATATCCAGTTTGATATGTTTTTAGTGATATTGTTTCGTTTTCCTTCTGAATGGAAAGCTCAACATCTTTGAAAGGTAAAGGTGTTATTGACTATTAGCGTAATCCACTGACTTTGCAGCTAGAATAGCCATGCACACAGGATTCGATCCCAGGTAGAACTCCCGGGGGGGGGGGGTACTTGACCTAAATTTGTACGGGGATGTGCTCACGAGAAAAATTTTTTCACCCTGCTCCAGAAATTTTGCCTTCAAATGATACCCTGTTCTAGAAAAAATCAGTGAAAAGTATACTCAAAGACACAAAAATTTGACTAAATAATAGCCCGTTGTAACAAAATTTCCTCTTTTGAGATGTTTTGACAACCTGCTCCAGAAAATTTGCCTTCTTTTGATACCCTGTTCTAGAAAAAATAGGCGAAAATGATACCCTGAAAAACGGCACATCCCCGTCGGACAAATATACTAAGTACCCCCCCCCCCGGGGGTAGATCCCCAACACTTGAGCAGCAAGGGTCGCAGATTTGAGTCCAAAGGTTTTCTCTACTCTGCGTCTGTGATGCCAGCTCTTGGCGCCTTGACTGCTAGTATCAAGTTCTGAACACGAAAGTCCTGCTTTGGATTGATTGCATATTGATACTTTTCGCTATTGATAGACCTCAAACTAACGGTTTGAGGAAAGATAAAAAAATTCTTGTTGTTGTTGTCATTGTGTTCGTTTTTTTCGTTGTTGTTGTTGCTATTGTTGTGACAACGAAGCCCATGTAGTGACTCAAGGGCTTCTTTCGATCAAATCTTACACTTATTTATTTACCTTGTTCAAACTTTACTGTACGTATCTTATTCCAAATTTTCTATTTTAGACGCCAATTTTCAAGAAAAGAGCTTGTTTGAACGGTTTATGGAAGACAGAAAAAACGAGCAAGAGCAACGACAAATAACGCCAAACAACAGCATAGAACAGAATGAAGGTAGGTCATAGCTTTGGATGTCCCAAAAACTTTGGGCATGGTTTGTATGGTTGCTGCGGAGCAGCCATGAATCTGATTGGCCCGTGAGATTTGTCAATAAAAGAGATCTCAACTTAGAAATCTAGACCATTTGCGTAAATCTATCAGTAGTTGCTATTTATGAAGATAAACTTCAAATATTTGGTAAATTCTAGAATTTTGTATAAGTGGAGGAGGGGCTTAATAGAGTGGGGGGGGGGTTTAATAGAGCTTTTACGATATGACTGAAAGCATAGTGGAAGCTTTCGTCGCTGGAATTTTGATAGCGGCAACGAAAGCTTTGTCTGCTTTTCAGGTAGGGTAAATTTCTTGTTTCTCCAGTGGCGCACCCAAGAGAGAATGGGTGTCCAGACAAGGAGGACACTTTTCTTTAAGGGGTCCTCGAGATTACAAGAGAAGTGTAATAATATGTACGTCAGGGGGGTCCCGCAGATCTGTCGAGTTGGCCCTTGAGATTCTTGAAAAGCACGAAGAAAGTCATGGCTATGTCAAGGTTTGATAGAGGAAGGTTTGGGGAGGCAAAAATTCTTGAACAGTGTTAGGAGAGGCATCCTAAGCCACAATAGAATGCATTTCTTTAATAGGGATCTTTACTTGCTACTACTCTGGAAAAAGTCGCATCAAATGATGATTTGAAGAACCCCGTAAGCTGACCTTATTAAAATGATTCAAATTGCAATAACGATTTCTTTTGCAAAAGTTTCTTACAAAAGATGCTGTAGACTAGTGGTCGGTCACTCGCGGAAGAGAAAATGATTTTCAGGCCAACCATGTATTTAAGCAACATTACATCAAACACCTTTTGTTTTGCCTGTAAATGTCTTCAGCTTTGCTATTTTGTTACGTTTCATAATTATTTTCGATGTACTTCTCTAACTGTTTGCATTCATTTGGACCATAAACAGGTCGTGATGTAATTCATGAAGGTGTTTCTCTTGTTGGTGAACAAGCAGGACCTAAGGAAAGGGGGAATAGTCCCCAAGAGGAAGAAGAAGCATATCTACAGCAAAGAAGCTCAGGAAACGATTGGGGAGAGCAACGAGAGAACCATCCGAGATACAGGCAAATGAAGCCCTCAGATGGAGGATTAGGGAACCAGAACCAGCAGGAACGAAGACAAATTCAATCATTGCAAGACCTTGCAGACCAACAGCAAAATAGACTAGATGAACCTTCAAACGGAAGATCGGCAAACCAACAGCAAAATAGACAAGTTCAACCTTCAGGAGGAGGATTTGAGAACCAACAGGACAATAGACAAGTTCAACCTTCAGGAGGAGGATTGGAGAACCAACCGGAAAATAGACAAGACCAAGATTCAGCAGGAGGAGGACTTGGGAACCAACAGGACAATAGACAAGTTCAATCTTCAGGAGGAGGATTGGAGAACCAACCAGAAAATAGACAAGACCAACCTTCAGCAGGAGGATTTGAGAACCAACAGGACAATAGACAAGACCAAGATTCAGCAGGAGGAGGACTTGGGAACCAACAGGACAATAGACAAGTTCAACCTTCAGGAGGAGGATTGGAGAACCAACAGGAAAATGGACAAGATCAGCCTTCAGGAGGAGGGTTGGAGAGCCAACAGGGAAATAGACAAGACCAAGATTCAGCAGGAGGAGGACTTGGGAACCAACAGGACAATAGACAAGTTCAACCTTCAGGAGGAGGATTGGAGAACCAACAGGGAAATAGACAAGATCAGCCTTCAGGAGGAGGGTTGGAGAGCCAACAGGGAAATAGACAAGATCAGCCCTCAGGAGGAGGGTTGGAGAACCATGGAGGTGAGGGTCTGAGAACTTGTAAGTCTGTCCTTCAGGGAAAATATGTAGATACTGTAAGAGGTAGATGCAAAAAACGAAAACTTTGCTTAGCACACTAAGGGCTTTCAAACTAAAGTTATCATCAGAGTGTGGCTGACAAAACACGACAAAGATATAGGTTTATATCTTAGCACAGGTGGCGGAGAATGGTCCAGTAATGTTTGCACGATTTAGTAATACATACAAATGTACTAAGATTTAATCATACCTGCTAGTTAACTGTGTTAAATTTCTCTTGAATCCTCTTTTGATGACAAAGACTCCAATCGCTTAGGCCGCAAATCCTGCTGTGTTGAAATTCTGTTGTGTTGTTGCAAGTTCTGTATTACTGAATCGTGCAAGCATTACTGAACCATTCTCCGCCACCTGTGATCTTAGGGAAAATTCATGTCAACATCCTGCAACCTGAGATCGTCAAAAGATAGAAATATCAACCGTCTTACGATGTGGATGAATGGTCTTCCTGGGGAATAGTGTGGGACAACTGGGTGAGTGGCCGAGTGGCTTAAACAGTTTTCGCCAAGTAACTGAAGTTAAGCTCGGTCGAGTGAGGTCAAACTTCGGATGGGTGACCTCGGGACCTGACCTCAGAACTCACCTCATTGCCCTTCGGAAGGGACGTTAAACTAGGGTCCTATGCCTGGATGCGGCACGCACAGTGGGCATAAATTAGCTTTCAGTAACTAGAAATTCTGACAAGCCCACTCAAAATAAATTGAAAACAAACAAACATAATAAAACTAGATCGCCAGTTGGGGAAAAATGAAAAAGTTGACATGTCTTCATCCCTGTTGTCCTCAATCGTAAATTTGTTTCTTAAGGCCCATAGGCTGGCTACATGGTTAAATTTTAGTGCGTTTTCCTGCATAGTTTGCTGGAATTTGTAAGGAGTCTATCTATAAGATTTGACTGCTGAAATCATTCAGCTTCAGAGTTTCGTTGAGAGCAGTTTTTTGAGCGAGACTTATTATGTATTCGTACTTATCATTATTGATGATTGATGGACTGTCTGACGCTTACAGCAGTATGAGCAAACTATTCAATTCAATTTCAAAAAAGTAAAAATGTTATTGTCGCTGTTGTTGCTGTGATAATTGTGACTATGTCGTTAGTCTTGTTTAGACCCAGTTGACCACGGTTTTCCGCAAGGATACAACGCACTCAAGCGATGAATCTATTGTTTCTCGTAGAAATGGTCTCGGAATGAGGCCCCATCCACACGTATCCGGATATTTTGAAAACGCATCTTTTCTAATCCGTTTTGGGTTAGCGTCCGCACGGAGACGGTGTTTCCGGTCACCAAAAACGAAGCTTTTCGAAAACGCTCTCCAGAGTGGATCTTTTTAAAAACGCCGTTTTCATGTTGTCGCGTGGACGGGTGAAAACGGAGCTTTTCGAAAATACTGACGTCACAGCATCGATTTACGACATATCAGAGCATGCGCACGGATCTTTGGGGATCATGCAAGGACCTTTTGATTGTTTGTTTTCTTTTGTCAAATTTCGAACAGAGGAGTTTGAATGCAGCAGCGTCTTCATGTGGACGGGGATATTTTCGAAAACGCTCCTCGTGTGGACGCAGATATTCTTTTAGCTATATGGATAAAGAAAGATGCGTTTTCAAAAATATCCGGATACATGTGGACGAGGCCTGAGTAACTGAGAAGTAAAATCTTCTTAACACTTTTCTCTCAATAGATGGTGGTGAACGTATTGATGGTAGAAATGTTGAATTTCCACTTCCTAGGCAGCCGGGTAAGTCAGAAAATATTTGAACTTTTTAAAGGCCTTGGTTACATAAGATTGTTACACTCGTTTTGACCGTTTCGATGGCCGACTTTTAGAGTGCTCTAGTCGCTGGGGAAGGATTTCCACATTACCGTTTGGGCTGCTCAAATCACAGGAAAAGGGAGAGCAGTCTTGTTCTTAGATTTATGACCGGGAGCCCCTTCCTTACTTCCTTCCCTATGCTCTTTGACTTGATGCTTTCTGTTCGGTCAACCACATGAAGCCCAGGCAGTTATGTCGGCAATGATAAGTTTACAATCTTAAAATCATTAATTGTATACTACCTTTGTCTGTTATTTGTTGCACTTCTCCGCGGCTGTGTTGTATCTTATTGACTCCTGCACTGCACTGCACTGCACTGCACTGCACTGCACTGCACTGCACTGCACTGCACTGCACTGCACTGCACTGCACTGCACTGCACTACACTGCACTGCACTGCATAAAAGTACGAATGCGAGAGTTCGATATGATCTAGCTTGCAGTTATACTTATGTAGGTTACGAGGACTGAACGTTATCTTCCAACCAAATTCAATAAACTGTTTTTCCTCGCTCGGAAGTCCCGCAACTATGCTCCAAATTCGTAACAAAACATAACAAATGTTCCTCAATCATCGAACTAGACTTTTCGATAGTTTCTTTCTTCATCATCAATTTTCTTTTTTTTTTATTTACTTTATTTAAAGTTGGCTATTTATAATACGCAAATTGCACTAAGGTGCTAATTTAGGCCAACTAAAATTATTGAAATACAAAATGAAACTAAATAACTAAGTACATCCTAAGTTTTCTACATAGCGCTTGCATAGTCTGTAGTCACAACTAACCTTGTACATTTTAATTTTTCTTTTAAACATTGAAGGAGATTCAGTCATGAAGGAATCTGAATCTCTTTCAATGCTTAAAAGAAAAATTAAAATGTACAAGGCTAGTTGTGACTACAGACTATGTAAGCGCTATGTAGAAAACTTAGGATGTACTTAGTTATTTAGTTTCATTTTGTATTTTAATAATTGTAGTTGGCCTAAAATGGCACCTTTGTGCTATTCGTATGTTATAAATAGCCAACTTTAAATGAAGTGAAAAAAAATGATGATGAAGAAACATAGGTATCGCAAAGTCTAGTTCTATGATTGAGGAACATTTTGATAAGTTGTGATACGAATCATCAATGCTTCAAATGCAGAAATTTGCAACTTTTTGATGTACGTCTCGTCAGATCTAGATTCTCGCAATGATTGGGCCATCGAATGGTCCCAGAGTGATCGAATTTCGAATATTTTCGTCTGCCTACCTTGCTTTTCTTTGCACGGAATGTACACAGGGCCCCCTGGTATACTATAGAGCCCAGTTTTTGGTTTTAATGGATCAACATATGGACAGGGGATCCCTGTGTACATTTGTAAAGCAAAGTAAGGTAAGCAGGCGAAAACATTCGAAATTCGCTCGCTCTGGGACCGTTCCATAGTCTGAGCATTGTAAGAATCTAGATCTGATGGGGCATAAATTAAGAAATTGCAAATTGTTGCATTTTAAGCATTGAAGGTGAAGAAACAAAGTATCGAAAAGTCTAGTTCGATGATTGAGGAACATTTTGATATGTTGTGTTACAAATTTGTAGCATGGATGCGGGATTACGAGCGAGGACAAAACAATTTAGCTTGAATTTGGCTTGAAGATAACTTTCAGTCCTTGTAACCTAAATACGAATACCTACAAGTTACATCATATCGAAGTCTTTCATTCGAACAATTATGCAGTGCAATGCAGAAGTCGATGAAACACAACACAGGTGTGGAGAGGTGTAACAAATAACACACAAAGGTATTCTTCAATTAACGATTTCAAGATTGTAAACTTACACGTTTTTTTTATAAGAAACTAGGATCCGGCCTTAGTACTAAAAGTTTCTTAATTTAACACGAAATTTTGTCCATATTAGTACTAAAAGTTTCTTAATTAGTTTCTTATTTTTTGAATGCGGAATTATCAATGTGGTCGCTAACAGTGCGGCAAATATGATTCTTGACATTTAAAACATCATAAAGGAATAAACAGTGCTCTGTTATGTCGAAAACACAAATGTTTAGATAATATTGCTCAAGAATAAAGGTCCAACAATCTATTTGCTATAATATCCATGCTTTATCTTTGAAAAGTTTCGTAGCACTTCTCAGACATAGTACTAGAGTTTCTTAAAATTTTGGCCATCTTAGTACTAGTTTCTTATAAACCAGTTTCTTATAAAAAACGTGTATTATTGTTCAGTGAACTGCCTGGGCTTCCTGTGGGTCAGCAGAATCATATCATAGACCATTTTACTTCTTAAAGAAAGGTTTTGATCGAGGGTCCAAACCTGGCAAATTTGTCAAGGAAAGCAAAGGTATGGCTCCGTTCTCGGTATAACGATACTAGCTGTGGAAAGAAGTTTGTTCTGATTTCAGAACACTTTACAGAATCAACAAACAAATTTCCCAGAACGAGTTAGGAACGATTTATTTTATACACAGGGAAGTCCTCCGGCCTTTTTTCTGGTTGTTTTCTTTCATCATTAGCTGGTTTTGTGGTGTAACAGATGCAAACTAAAATGACGATGATACAAGGGTTTCAGTTTGCGATTTGAAAATCCAAGTTTGCTTGTTTTCAAACGTTGATATTCAGTTGAAAGGAAAGTCAGCCAACAAGGAATGAAGAAAATGAGAAACGAAACAAAGAGACCATTAACACTTGCCCTTGTGTAAACTGAATCATTGCTAACTAACTTTGAAGAAATTTGTCGATAATACACTCTCTGAAATTTTTTCTGAAATCCGAAGCAACTTCTTGCCACAGCTAGCATCAAACGGGGGCCATGCTCTGTTTTCCTCCTCAAATTTACCACATTTAGACGCTCGATCTAAACCTCCTTTTATGGAGTAAACAATTTTACTACTCAACTTTTGCTCCTTATGTTTGAAGCTTTTATGTCGCTATAAATACAAATCCTAGCCTCGCTTATTAGTTGTCCTTCAACGCCACGAGAGACAGTCATCAAATCCCTTTGTTTTCCTTGCTGTGCGAAATTACACCTCAATGACTTCAAACGGAAACCGCGCTAATCTTCATGACCGTCCTCCACACAGAAATCACAGAACTGATTAAATGTCTGCCATTATTCTTACATAGCGACATAAAAGCTGTAAAGGCTACTCTCCATATCCAACGTTTTGAGCGCGCGGGCGCTGCGACCAACTAGGAGGATGCGCAGTTGATGAAATTTAGCGATCATTCTGATCGCAGCGGCCAGCCTTTTGGCGCTTTGGGAGTAGGAACAAGTTCAATCATGGCGGCTGTCCGCGTGCGCAAAATGCTGCATGTGGAAACTAGCCTTGAAGGATAAACCGGTTCCCAGTTGTTCACTGAAGTTAAAAATCAAGTCAAAGAGCACAGAGAAACAAGAAATTCATCGTTATAAGTCTAATATATATTAAAAAGGCGGATCAATTTACTTTAGGGGCAGAAAGTTTCGCAGGCAGAAAGTTTCGCGAGAAGAAAAAATCGCGAAATCAATGGCATAAACTTTCGCGAATAACGTTTTTTCCAGCAAATTTCGTGACGAAAACATTCGCGATCGAGGATAAAGATGCATTTTTGGGTGAAAAAACTTTCGCAATTGAAGAAAAGTGAAGGGAAAAACACCATTTCTATTCATTTTCAGTACTACTCACAGTCACGGTGACAATTTGCAAGACTTTATAGCCCAAGAGAGCAAATATCGGGGTGATTAAGGAACAGCAAAGCAAAGACTTCAAGAAACGAAAAAGATTGGATAGAAAAAACTTTCGCGAGTCGAGAATTTTCTGTAATTTTGCGAGCAAAATCTTTCGCGAATTTTTAATTTAGATTATGCCTTGGCAGAAACTTTCGCGAAAAATGCCGAAAAACGCGAAAGTCGCGAAACTTTCTGCCCGCGAAAGTTTCTGCCCCTAAAGTATTTACCTTTGGCAAAAGAAATACAACATAGCTATAATTACAGCTGATTGAAGTGTAAAATGAGTGCCATTGTTTCAAAATTGAAGATATCTAATGTACCTATACAGGCTGCTTCTCACTGCGCAACTATCATAGTATTCCTCGTCACCAACTGTTCAGATGCGACAAAAGCATATGACACAGTGGGAACAACATGTTGATGAAGCTTTTATGCGCGTCGCTATGCAATGAAGCAAGATGTTGCTCCATGCCGTTTCCACGACGCGACGAACTTTAATCGCATTTGAGAGAATGGCGATTGGGAAAGCGATGACAGTTCATTGTGAAGTGGCAACCAACCTTAAGGTTACGGTAAACGCTTGCAACACGAGATTTGGTTTCCTCACCCTGAAAGCCGAATTATTAACGGAATGATGTCACATTTTACACCACTCGATGTATGAGAATGTGGGGATTCTAACCATATCAAAATCATTGGCAAATATTTTAAAGTGATATTTTCCAGGCAATTTATTCCTTTAAAAGAGTTTACCAACTTCAAAAGCTATTTTCTACCTTTGCGTTTGAGGTAACAGAATCTGATTTACATAAGCAAGAAGTGCAGATCCTAAGCTTTTAACACGTGTCTAGGATTTTCCAATTTCCTTCTCCCCTTGAAACTACTTGCTGTCAAAAATTGGCAAATGGTTTTTGTGCCCTCCAACAGTTGTCTTTGGCGATAAAAGACGGACCAGGGCACATTCAAAGAGTTTGGGACACCCAAGCTCCAATTCTGTGTGCAGCGTGCAAATTTTCGAGTCATTTCGATTGGTTCAAAGTGTACAAAATAGCTTCTTCGCACCGGTATCTTGTGTTGTTGTGAGTCCTGAGAAAAAGGGATTTTACCATGGCACTGGCAGCATACACATCAGGACCACATAAGGCACACTAATCCGTGTCAAACCTAGAATTATGTCTTTTCGTCCCTTGTTTTTCTGCGTTCTTTGATTTGCTGATATTACTTGATCAATAGGGACTCATAATATTACGTTAGAAATAGTGGGCCCACTTTTCTAAAATGGCCTAAACAAGTGGGGGTTCTTGTACACTCAATAAATCGCTTCAAAGTCAGGTTAAAGAGTTCGAACTGTAATGCACTGCGGTAGGCCAACTAGACAGAAACGACACCCTATCTGTTCACGTTCCTTATCATAAGAGGCTGATCATCCAGTCAACAACTCTATTTACGTGCTTAGCTATTTACGGTACATTGCTCTATTTTTGTAAAGTCACATACTTGGCGAATTAGGATAATTACAAGCGGCATAACAAGACAACAACGTGATATCATACACGCTACAAACCATCCCCCTTTTTATCAAATTTCTGAATGGTTCATTAATGTGTGACGTACTCGCCAAACCTGATTGGGGGGTTTACAACTTGGCGAAGGTTCTGTGGGCGAATCATTCTGGCGTTTTCAACTGCTTGCGGTTCGGAAACATAAACATCGGGTATTTCTGGGACGGGACAGTATGGTTGACCCTCACTTGCTGGCACAGGGCAACTCTTGAGTTGGTCATGATGGCTTGCAAGGGTTTTCCCCATTTTTGAACGCAATTTATAATTCACTCCGGAACGTGACAATACAACATATGGCCCAACCCATTTCCTCCCAAATTTCCACTTTTTTGGTCTACGCATCCAAACAGAAGAACCCGGTTGAAATGGCGTCCAAGTACCGCGGTTCTTGTCGTATGAAGATGCTTGCTTTTTTCTGGCAGTCTCAAGATTAGTACGTGCCAGTGACGTTACTTCTTTTACCACATTGCGAACTGATTTCGTATAATCTGACTGCGAACTGGGGTTGCGAAGGGGGACATCAAGGTCTACTTCTATCGGCATGCGAGGTGTTCTACCAAAAACTATTTCATATGGGGAAAAGCCAGTTGATTCATGACGACTTGTGTTGTATGCATACACTGCAAGGTCCACAAATAAGTCCCAGTCCCCAGGGTGGTCAGCCACAAAGGTTGAAAGAATTTCTTGTAACGTGCGATTTATTACTTACATAATTGAATTTATTACTTACAGAAAGCATGAATGATAAAGTAACGAAGTTTTGTAACTACCAACTGAATGCAACGAGAGGAAAAAAGAATACTTACTAGAGTAGCTCTGTCAAATCTCCGACTTGATAGCTTGGATGATTGATCTGATCTGAACACAGTCGTAAAAGATTATCATAACCAATAGGCCACTCTTGCCACACTTGCGACTGAACTTACTTTGTTGTTTGTGTTTACAAGTAAAAACTTCGCGTGCGCAAGTTTACCTGTCTGAGTAGATCTGCTTATCTAATTATCAGTAAGTAGGTGATTAAACTCCCTCTCATTGTTCTCAGCACAAACTATTTCTAAAGACCTTCTTAAATGACCGCCGCTGTGAGACCAAGATTTTAGCGTCGTGGAGGACGCGGCCCGTTGTCGCGGCCACACAGCCTATGGCCATAAATGATAACCTGCAACCTGCATTATGCAACCTGCAACCTGCATTATGCAACCTGCGTTATGCAGATTACACCAGCCGCCATCCCCCTGTGGGTGATATGCGGTGGTTCGAGACTTATGAATGCCCATCATATTGCAAATATCTTTCATTAGGTTGCTTTCAAAATTAGTGCCCTGATCGGAATGAAGAACATCTGGAGGACCAAATCTGGAAAAGAGTTTTGATACCAGAATTGGGGCGACTGTAGTAGCCTTTTGATCTTTTATGGGAAAGGCTTCACACCATTTAGAAAAATGGTCTCCAATTACAAGCAGATGCTTATTTCCTCTACAAGTTTCAGGGAGGGGGCCCATATAATCCATGGCCCAAAATACGAAGGGTTCACTGACAACTATGGGTTTAAGTGGTGCTTTCCCTTGTCCTTTTGCGGTTTTACTTTGCATACACTGCGGACAATTTTGAACATAGTTTTGAACAGTTTCTTGCATTTTAGGCCAAAAGAAACGCTCTTTTATCCTATGCATTGTCCTTGTTATACCCATATGACCCCCGGATGGTCCAGCATGGAGGCTTTCTAAAACTTTTGGAATCAAACTGGTTGGGAGGACAACAGCCCGTTTAATTATTTTATTGCGACCTTCAACAGAACGTACCAATAACCCATCAGAAATGTAAAATTCATCCCAACAATACCAAAATGTGCGCAATGTGGGGTCCTTAACCCAGACAAACAAAGGTGGTTTGGGCATTCTCTGCTCTTTCAATTCTATAACTGTGGAAATAGCAGGATCTTGCATCTGCGCATCATGTAATGTTTGCTGTGGTGCAAGGGTTACAAGAAAATTATAGTCACATTCACGAGGTTGTAGCGGCCCTGTTTCTACAGCATTGCTAGTGCTTGGAAGTCTGGAAAGCGCATCTGCATTGCTATTTTCTTTCCCTGGTCTATGAGTTACCTCAAATTCAAATTCCTGCAGATCCATTACCCAGCGTGCAATTCGACCTTTTGGTTCTAAAGAATGCAACCATGTCAGGGCACTATTGTCCGTAATAAGTTTAAATTTGTTTCCAAGCAGATACACCCGAAAATGTTTTGTAGCAAAAACTACAGCGAGTGCCTCCTTTTCCATGGTGGTATAGTTTTTCTCGCGAGGACTTAGTGTTCTGCTAGCATAGGCAATGACTTGTTCGTTTCCATGGTTATCAATCTGTGCTAGCACTGCACCCACCCCTGTATTAGAAGCATCCGTTTGTAATACGAAAGGTTTATCAAAACTGGGGTATGCCAAAATTGGAGCACTGCACAAATGTTTCCGCAACAATTCGAAGGCTTTCATTTGACTTTCACCCCAAACAAACGAAGATCCCTTCATTGTCAATGTTACTAGGGGCGAGGCTATGGTCGCAAAATTTGGAATGAATTTCCTGTAATAGCCAGCTAGGCCCAAAAAAGATCGAACTTGTTCAATGTTTTGGGGAGCAGTGAGGGTTCTCACAGCCTCAATTTTTTTAGGGTCTGTGTGAATTCCTTGAGCAGAAACTGTATGGCCTAAATATACAACTTTTGTGGCCCCAAAGGTACATTTAGAAGCCTTAACACGCAAATTATACGAGCGCAATCTGTCCAACACACTTTCCAGGCGTTCGCAATGCTGTTTGATATTGGTAGATGGAACAATTAGGTCATCAAAATAACACAAGCAAGTGTCATAGTTCAAACCTGACATAGCAATTTTGATTGCTCGATCAAAACATGCTGGGGCCCCAGAAAGACCATAGGGAACCCGGAGGAATTCCCACAAGCCATTGGGTGTAATAAATGCAGTTTTCTCTCTATCACCAGGGTCCATGCTTAGCTGCCAATAGCCAGAACGAAGGTCAAGAGTACTAAAAAGATTATAGCCCTGCAAAGCATCCAGTAAATCATCAACACGTGGCAAGGGACGGGCTTCTCGTTGCGTGATTGCATTTAATTTTCTGTAATCAACACAAAATCGAAAGCTACCATCTTTTTTCTTTACAAGGACAATAGGAGATGCCCATGGACTTGTGCTTGGCTGAATGACACCCTGGCCTAGCATTTCTTCAATTTGTGTGTCGACTTCTTTACGATAGGCATATGGCAGCCGCCTTGGACTCTGGCGAATAGGTTGCGCGTTCCCAGTATCAATTGAATGTTTAACAACATCTGAATGGCCTAGTGTATGTTCAAATACGTCAGTATATTTCATCAACGTAGCTAAAAGGGCTGCTCGATTTTCCTGACTTAGTTCTGGACTAAGAACTGATTCTAATTCTGCACACATGTCAGTTTCATCAGAAACTACACCACCAATTACATCAGTTAGGGGTGAAGGGAACGTTTCGAAAACTGGGCAAAAATAAGCTACATGCTGTCCTGAATGCACCTCAATGCTCTCAGCACTGCTATTTAATAATCTTACCGGAACGCAACGGTTGTCAGCAGCACATAAAATATATGCAGCAAAAACTCCCTCTTTATCGTCAAAAACAGGAGTCAACATGCCTAGTTTATTGCGACTACTTCTCGGTATATTAGCTTTAGCAACAATCTCAGTTTTAGCTGGAATTATAATGCTACTGACCAGTTTAACAGGAACTGGACCCAAGTGTGTAGACTGGGTGAACAGTGGCTTTGAAGAGGCTGAATTATGTCTAAACTGAGTGACTTGAGGAGCAATGGGTGTAATACCATGTAGGCCTGACATAAAATATCCTGACTCATTAACCTGCAACTGTAATTTATGTGAAGTCAAAAAATCCCATCCCAATATACACTGCAGAGGCTGTAACATGTCATCACATACTATAAAATTTCCCACGTATACGTATTTACTGCCTGAGAATTGTAATCTACCTGAAAATTCACCTAAAGATTTTAACGGCTGTCCGGTAATAGAGTAACACTGCTTGCTGTTGGAGTCACTATTTCTCAATACTGATGAAGGATCAGTGGTGACAACAGCTTTTTCAAACACAGATTTACTGATGATTGTTTTCATAGAGCCTGTATCAATTAAAGCTTCAACTGGGTATCCATTTAAGGAACATTTAAGAATTGGCTGGGTGGAAACACTTTTCATTTCGTTTTCATTAGTTAGGTCATTTATAGTGACTCCAACCTTAAACACACAGGGGTGACCAGCATGCCAGCCTAATGAGGCACCCCTTGCGAGTTTAAAGACGACGAATTTCGCAAATAAGGACCACTTACAGTGGGGCGAAAGTTTCTGTCCACTGTCCAATTATTGGCACACTGGGAGGCGAAATGCCCCCATCCTTCACACAATATGCACCTTGAATTGGTAGTTGCAATGCTTGTTTGCGGTGCTTCTCTTTGTTGTTGGCGAAACACGCCCTCTCTTCGTCCAGGGGGCTTGACGGGACAGTTTCTTGCAAAATGACCCGGCTCTTTGCAATAAAAACACTTCAAACTTGCAGCCGCGACAGTGATGTCTTTTGACTGTTGTTCTCCATCTTTCTTCGGTTTGATGGGCGGCTGAATAGACGCTACTACATTCTGTGTCTTCCGTTGCTCGGTGGCGAGCTTTTCAACCAGTTGCGTCAGCTTCTCAACTTTCACTGTCAATTCTTTCTCTCTGTCCATGCTTGATTCCTGCAGTGGGACAGCAGCGCAGGCGATTTGACTCTGACACTCCTTTCGCACGGCCAAAAACTGCTTACAGAATGCAACCATCTCAGCCAAAGTTGGCTTTGGGTTATGCTCCAACAACTTGAAGCGCATGGTATCAGGGAGACCTTTCATAAACTGACGTGCCAACAACGCTTCTGTAGCTGTGTCCGATAACGTGGAATCTGCTTTCTTCAAAAGTTCCTGAAGGGAATACAAAAAGAGCGAAGGGTCCTCGTGATCGCTCAGTACTCTCCCTTCAAATTCCCGAAAATATATCTCACGGGCGACATCTGGACATAATGCCGATTGCAAATTCGTAACGAGGTGCTCGAAGGTATCCTTTTGATCCTCGTCCAACGCATGATAGTGAGTTGCAGCAATGCCACGCAAGAAGGCGGGCAAGTTCTGTAATTTCTGTGCGGCATTCCATCCATTTGCTGTTGCGCAACATTGGAACTGTCGCATCCATGCAGGAAAATCACCATGCTCAAATTTTTCAGGAAGTATGGAACCTGTAGCCATCGTTTACCTCTGTCACCAATTTGTAATGCACTGCGGTAGGCCAACTAGACAGAAACGACACCCTATCTGTTCACGTTCCTTATCATAAGAGGCTGATCATCCAGTCAACAACTCTATTTACGTGCTTAGCTATTTACGGTACATTGCTCTATTTTTGTAAAGTCACATACTTGGCGAATTAGGATAATTACAAGCGGCATAACAAGACAACAACGTGATATCATACACGCTACAGAACATTGAAACGCTAACTTTTAGTACAAAGAATGATGTTGTCTTGACCTACAAATCGCAAAATGCATACCTTCCTGGCAGTAACCTTCCTCTATAGAAGCAAAACAGATCCATCGAAGCTTTAAATGGAACAACAAAAGCTTTCTGAATAGCGCCTTCTGATTGGTCAAAAGCTGAATTTTAGCAATTTGATTGGTGAATACGGATTCACTCTTCGTGGGCCTAAAGTGGGTCCACTTTTTAAGAGTAATTATGAGTCTCTGTTGACCGAGTGATATCTGCAAATCAAAGAACGCAGGGAAACAAGGGGCGAAAAGGCATAAGTCTAGGTCAAGCCATTTAGGCTAAAATCAATTAGGGTCCCTAAATTATCGCGCTCATATTTTGCATAAAGTTTGATATGGTACATAGCTTCAATATTTAGAATTTCCCTCTCCGCAGTCTTTAGCACAAACGTCCTTCGTATGCACCTTTTTATCAAATTAGCGTGTAGCGTTTAATTTACAAGTAATTATATCTTTGTTTTTTATGTATGTTGTCATGACTGCGTCCTGTCTTTTATTGTTAAATGTTGATGGCCATTAGGTCGTCATTCTTTTTTGCTCCTCGTGGTCTCGTGTCCCTGTAGTGTTGTGCAGTTGTATAGTACTTTGTTGTAGAGTAGATAGTAACTTGTATTGTAAAACTTTATCTGGATAAAAAATATTATCACTCAATAAACAAAATATACATGAAAGCGCATTGCTTTTTCACACGAACCATAAGGGCTTAAGGATTATCAGCATAACAGGTCCAGCGATTAAGATTGGATTTGGAGGACTGCAAACAGAAACTTTGATTAAAAAATTATGGAAACCTAGCCTCGCGACATAGTCCCAGATATCGCAACAGCAACAACCATAATAACAACAACATTGACATTTTTTATTTTTGCTTAATCTGGAGCGTCCATCTGTAGTTGGAGCGTCCATCAGTCTATCAATAGCGATCACTACAAACATGTCATCAGTCTAATGGCAACCTTCGCTTACATTTTCAAGACATGTGTTAGCTTCAAGCAAGGTATCATTGTGTGCCTTGAAAGTTCGGCTACCAGAATATAAAGAAATCGAAAAGTGGATGTTTTCAGCCAGAAAGCGTTTACCGTAACCTTAAAGTTTTTGCATCACTTTACTGACATACCATATTTTATTTTTGCCAGCTTACACTGGTATTGCAAGTGATTATGCAGCAGCACAATCAAGCAATCAACGAGCTTTGAAGCCTTGGTTGTTTATTGATTTGCGCTGTAAGCAGCAAATCTTTGAAATAGGCTCGAAATCAGTGAACCAGAGTCTAATTCGAGGTTGTTGATTGGAAGATAGCTTTGTACAGGCTAGATGTAATTTACAGGTTATATGTAGCTCTTCAGATAATAAGGATTGCTATTATAGCCAATTAAATTGAGCCCTGTGAACAATGGAACAAACATTGTTTACTTCAACCCGAGAGTAACTGCGTCATAGCCAATAACACCGGCAGTCTGTAAACCACGGAATCACGAAACGGCGGAACGAAATGCGGAAACGATGGAATAACATGACAGAGACAAACGTATTAACACGACACGAATGCGCCAATTTTCTTTTCTTCTAAATGGAAACCAAAGCTTTAGTAACGTGGCTTCACAAAAACAAAAACAGTAGTGGGGGATTCCCGGTGCATTCGGCACGCTATGAAGAAACCACTGTCCCTATATAAGTACGCACAGCATTATTTGGCTTATTTATGCATGCAATGACATGACTTTGATACTATCCACTCGTGAGTTCGTGATCAAAAATTATTTATTGCAGTTTGATATGTTGAAAATAAGGGCATATAGACTCGAATGGGGGATAAAGCCCCCTTTTTCGAAGATAAGCTGAAGAATTCAACGATTTACAAATCAGTCTTTGGTGATGATTAAGTTTCATTGACTTTTGGCAGCAGACCAAGAGTTTATTTAAGTCGGAAGAATTTGGCCTCTTAGGTGCTACCCAGGGTGCTACCAAAGTTTGGTTTTCCGTTGAGAAAAAAGGTAACTTGTAGCATTCGTATGTCGTTTATGTATATTCAGTAGGAGCATGCGAGACAGATATGTTACACTCTTGTATGATTCCGTCATTTTATTCCGGCATTTCGTCGTATCGTTCCGTCATTTCATTATTCCATGGTTTACAGACTGCCGATAACTCCTGTTGTTATGCGCCTAAAAGCTAATATACTTCGATTCAATAAACGTAAACATCGGAAACACGGAACGAAAGTCCACAACGATTTTGCAACCCTTTGCGAGTAAAGCCAGACTATCACGCATCTCATTTACTATTGTAGATTGATACAGTAAAATTGAATTTGACCACAGAGCAAATCATCGGATAGTTATATCCCTTGTTTGTCTTTATTTGTAGCTGCAGTGAATTACTGTGTTTTATACAAGTACTAATCTTTATCGATTTTGTATCAAAATTGTTCACAGTTCAACTGCTTGAGATTAGAGCAATGTCAAGCATTGGTGAAGTTTTACACACAGCTCATTGACTTCGCAACAGCGACGGCCTAAGCAAAGTGGCTTTGGTTGGCCTAACTGACTGGCTACGGCGTGCAAAAACTGTTAGCAGTAATAAATGGCAAAGATGAAAAGAAAAGTGAAGAAGAAAACAAACTCCCCAGACGTAAAGGTCAAAAGCTTTAAAGGTGGGCTTTCAGTATACCTGCCAAGTAGAGAGGAAATGGAAAATTGGGTGAACGTGTTTGATAAACGATATTACGATCATTTAGGCCAAGACCCTGAATACGGGAACCTACTTGTACAATGGGAAGCTGAAAATGGCAATGCACCAATACTGACAAATGAAGACAAATTAGATCCAGAAGCAAACAAGCAGCTTACCATGTCAATCTATTTTAAAGTATGTGATAATAGCTACAGGAAAATATTTTCAGCAATTTTTTACCTACAAGGGAAAAAGCATTGTGTGATGATGGGAGGAACAGCAGCCCAATGCTGGTTTGACGAAGAAATGTCAACAATCAAGTCTCTGGCAGACTTGAATAAGAAGGATTCAACCTCACCGAAGGTCTTAAAAAAATCAAAGGCAGAGCCTTTTCCTGAGAAACTTGTGTCTGATCCAGGATGTAAAACAAAATTAATCAAAATAGAGGTGATGGATGATGAATCAGATGGCATAGGCCAAAAAAGTACCAAAGCAGACACAGAAGACTCAGGAGACCCAGAAAGCTCAGATGTGACATCAGAGGACTCTGGAGATGAAGAAAATGAGACAAGCGGTGATGAATGGGGAGCTGAGCATATTCAAACTGAAAAGGCAGTAGCAGATGCCACAATTATGATAGAAGGAAAAGAAGAGGAAAAAGAAAAGGAACATGAAAAAACAGTGCCTCTCCCCCAGAGAAGCTATAAAGGAAGAGCTAAAAGAGGTAAAAAAGGAGATGGACATAATGAAAAGAATGAGGAAAACAAAACAAGAAAACAATTACCAAAGGCCCCCAGCTCTGATATAGTAAAGGAACGGGATGCACTCAAAAAAAGGGTTTTGGAATTGGAGCGTAAAGTGGAAAGGCTTGAATATGAAACACATAGCCTAGCCGATGAAAAAGAAATGCTAAAAAAAGCCTACAAAAGCGAAAAGAGAGAGAGAGAATATTTGGAAGAGGTACTTGACAAACTTGATGAAGAAAAGGATGCTAAGGAAGCAAAGGAAAAAAGTAAAGAAAAGGAGCCGTCAAAACAGGAGAAAGAGGCTGAGAAATCCTGGAGCCAAATGAGCCAATATGATATGCAGCTCCATACAGAGAAAGAGGCCATCAGGGAGCTAGAGAAAGAAGCAGAGCTAGTAAAATTGCGAGAATACCAGCAGCACCTGAGGGCAAAAATAGTGTCTCAACCTCAATATCAGCAACAGACACAGACACAGTACCAGCAAAGGATCCAGAACCAGCCAAACCAATTCTATCAACAACAACCTATGCAAACCCCTCATCCAAACAACCAAAATATCCCAAGCGAGATGCAAAATTTTGGAAAGAGGGAATGTAGATACGAAAAGCAACGCAAAGGGAGCTGCAGGTGGGGGAAGGATTGTAAATTCTCCCATAACATAGGCTGGAGTGGTGAAAATACAGATGAAGAAAAGGATAAATGGAGGGCATCAGGATTATGCTTTGCACACATGGCAGGAGCCTGCACAAGGCCTGATTGCAGATTTTTACACCCAGAAAAAGAAAGATGCAAAAGCACAGAATATTTACAGCAAACAAATGTAACAAACTTGATTAAACAATGCATAAAGGACTCAATGGATAGTGTTAAAAAAGAGATTCTAAGAGACATACATTACAATCAGCAGCAACAAGTCCCACAGTACCCCCGCGTATCATGGGACCCCAACCTTGTGTAAAGAGAAACAGGTGGAAAAAGACTCACATTAAAGAAAGAAAGAGAAGGTATGATAAACAAAAGATAAAAATTTTGTATTCAAATGCTAATGGTTTAAAATCTAAACTAGAAAGCTTATGTCCAATAATAGAGGAATTGGATCCCACAATAATTTGCATAACAGAACCTAAGATTAAAACTTATGATGGTGCCATCAGTATAAAAGGATACTGTGATCCTATAGAATTAAGAAGGCAAAATAAACAAGGAGGAGGGATATGGATAATTTATAAAAAATCATTAAAAGATAAAATAACAGTCTTAGAGGTAGGAGATGATGACAATGAACAGGTCTGGATTAACATCAGACTTGGATGTAAAGATATAATATTGGGTTTAGTGTACGGTAAACAGGAATCTCGGACAAGAGTAAACAGTAACTTTACCTTCTTTGATAAAATTGACTATTATGCTGTTAAGGCTAAAAATGAAGGCAAAGCATTAATAATACTTGGGGATTTTAATGTAAAAATAGGAGATAATATAAAAGGGAACCACCCTAAAATAACTACAGGGGGCAAAAAACTAATGAAAATAGTAAATAAGAGAAAATTAAACGTACTGAACACCAGTGATAAATGCCAAGGGCTTTGGACAAGGGTTTCAACTACTGACAAGAATAATGTAAATAAGAAGGCAATACTTGACTATGCATTGGTTAATCAAAAAGGCTTTGATAAATTTGATAGAATGATCATTGATGAAGATAGGAGATATGTTCTAGAAAGAGTGGGGAAATATAGTATCAAGGAATCAGATCATAATACAATGGTGCTTGACTTTAATTTCAAGAAAAAAGATGTGGCTAGCCAAAATTCGAAAAAGGAACGAGGGCACTGGGTCTTATCAAATGACTCCCTTATGGATTTTGATAGACAAGTGAAAACTAGCAAAATAGGAAGTGTTTGGGATCAAAACAAACCAGTAAATGTACTGTATAAGGAGTGGAAAAGGAAATTATATAAAATTATGGGAAAATGCTTCAAGAAAAGGTACAACAGAACAACGAAGCACCATTTAGCAGCGAGGGCATGTAGGGAACTGAGAAAGAAGAAAGTAGAGTTAAAACAGAAACTAAGTGAAGCTATTAAAAATGAGGACAATTTAAAGGAAACTGTTTTAAAAATAAGAATCAAACACCTGAATAAAAAACTGGTGAGGACAGAAAATGAGAGTAAAGATATTAGGATGAAGGCAAACATTGAAAAGTTAAGTGGGATTGCAGTGCAAAGTTCAGATTTCTATAAGATAAGAGCCAATATCTTAGGAAGAAAAGCAGATTGCCCAACTGCGGTAATCAATGAACAAGGAAAGGAACTAGTTGAACAAAAAGAAATCCTTGAAGAGCATGAAACCTATTTTGAGAAATTACTCACCAATCGAGAGCCAGATGATAAGTATAAAAATCATGTAAAATCTGTTGAAAAGCTGTTTTCTAAAGTGATCCAATCCCAGAAAGGACAAAGGAGGAAATATGATGCCCCTTTTGAAATGTGGGAATTGGAAAAAGTACTTAAAAGCCTGAAAGTAAAGAAATCTCCTGGGGTTGATTCCATAAGTAATGAAATTTATACAAGTTCAGGGTATGAGTTCAAAAGTTCTGTGCTGAAAGCAATCAACAAGGTTTTTACTACTGGTCAACCCCCAAAGGATTGGAGGAAAATAATTGTTAGAACAATTTATAAGAAAAAAGGGAACAGAAAGGTACTAAAAAACTGGAGAGGAATATTTCTAACAGTAAGCATTAGTAAAATCTATGAAAAATTAATGCTTAACAGACAGATTAGTGTTATTGAGAAAGGATTTTCAGAGGCAGCCGCAGGAGGAAGAAAGGACAGGTCAACATTAGATCATTTATTCATTTGGCAAGCAATAAATGACTATTACAAATATCTAAAATGTTCAGTGAAGTTTGTTTATTTGGACCTGGAGAAAGCTTTTGATAAGCTGTGGCTAAAGTCTTGCATTATAGATATGTTTAGAAGTGGGGTAAAGGGAAACTTTCTTACAAACGTTTATGAATTAAATAATGAAGGATACATTCAAATCCATACGCCTAGTGGAATTACAGGGGAGGTTAAAATTAAAGAAAACTTGAAACAAGGAACTATCTTGGCAGCCCCCATTTGTGCCAATCATATTGATAAAGGTATGCAAATAGTAAACTTGGGGATTAATTTTGGGAACATTTTGATACCTCCACTGCTCTATCAGGATGATATATTGATTGCTTCCGTATCTCATAAAAAAATGCAGGAAATGGTAACTATTGCTGAAGAATTTCAAAAGAAAAACCTCCTGAATTTTAACTTGGATAAAAGTGAACAAATGGTAATGCAGTATAGCAAAAGTAAACAAGTTCAAAATGAAACTTTAATTTTAAATGGCCAAGTCATTAAAGAAGTAGAGTCATATAAGTATCTTGGGGACTTGAAAAACACCAAAGGAACCTTGGACTTGTGCATCAATAAACGAATAAACTCTGCTATGGGGGTTATTAATGAAATAAAATTCCTTGTTAGGCAAGAGGCACTCAAAAAACAAAGTTTTGCAGTCAGTATAAAGTTGATTGAAGCAATTTTGATACCCAAAGTTCTGTACGCATGCGAAACATGGACTAATTTAACTAAGAAGCAAATTAAAGACCTAGAAAAATTGCAAAAAGATGCTGTAACAATAACTAACTCTCTACCCCAATCAATGCCATATGATGGAATAGTCCTTGAATGTGGCTTGATGCCTATGGAATTCAGAATTAAAGAGAAAAGATTAATATACTTCCATAAGATTCTAAACATGAATGAAAGTAGATTGACCAAGAAAGTTTATGAAGAGCAAAAAAGGCTACATTTCCCAAACTGTTGGTATAAAGAAGTAATTAGTGACCTAAAAATGATTGATATTAACCTAAAAGAATGTCAGATCAAAAACCTAACCAAAGAGCAATGGAAGAAAATTGTTAAAGAAAAAATGGTCAAAATCATAGAGACTAATATTAAAGATAATAAGAAAACTAAACTTAGATTTATCAAGGGTAGTAAGTTTGAAATGAAAGAGTATCTGAGGTGTGAAGAAGCCTCATCACTGCTGAAACTAAAACTAAACATGGTTGACCTAAGAGCAAACTACAAAGGAAAATACACTGATTCTCTTTGCAGGAGATGTGGGTTCCATGAGGAATATATTGAACACATATGGGATTGTCCATGTTTTTATCGAAAACCCAAGGTAAAAAAGACTTGTTTAGATGCAAATAAATCCGAAGTGTTGAAAAATATCAACAAAACCCTTCAAAAATTTCTTGCCCAGGGATAAAGGAATTTATAAAAGTGATGACTTGCTAAAACTTAGCATCAGCTAGTGTTACCCAATTGGGTAACTGCTCCGAAATGGGGATTTGGCTTCAATTTATTTATTTATTTATTTATTTAGCACGTGTTATTAATCATCACGCCAAAGAAATTGTTGCAAAATCCATTGGTGATTCTTGGAGAGAGCTGGCTCGCAACTTGCCTTGGAGTATCAATCACAGATTTGTAGAAGCAAAGATCCAGAATATAGATGCTGCATTTCCCAAAAATCAGTATGAAGCAGCATACAGAGTACTCAATGACTGGGATGGAGAACAAGGAAGTGGGGCGACTTTTCAAAAGCTGTGTGATGCCCTAATCAAAATTGGTAAGCTACATATTGCAGAGGAACTTTTAAAGTAGCGGGAAGAATGTCTGTAAATACAGAGTTTCTTATACAAAGCTTCCCAGCTTTAGGCCCTGTTTGTATGAAGAAAAACACTTCACCTGCCAGACCCGGGCCTGAAAGGCGAGGTAAATTTCAGTCGATGTTTATATGAGATTTTAATCAGAATTCACCAACGAGAATCAAGGAATAATTTCAATTCACCTCACCATACCTGTGGTATTTCGTTCATATGGAAGAATTTCACCTAACCCAGGTGAGATTTCACCTCTAGTGAGGTGGGACTTCACTATACCGGTGGTGTTGCGTTCGTCATATAAACGCGAAATGAAAAAACAAAGGATTAATTTCACCTCTCAGCCCCAGGCCTGACAAGTGAGGTATTTTTCCTCATATGAACAGGCCATTAGACTCAAATATCCCTTGAGCTGCTCATATCCTACTACAGCAAATAAAACGTTTTTCTGAAAACATAGTAGTGCAATTACCGAATGAGAAATATTTTGATAAAACTGAGCAACGGAAACGAAGGGGTTGTCAAATCTGAATCAACTTTGCAGCATCTATAAGCAACATGTAGATTGAAACACTAAAAGTGTTGGCACTCTAAACCCCATCCAGCTTGCAACATAGGCTTTGATACACTTAATATATATCTAATTTCCAGGATTTTCATTGATGTTGAGATGAATGAAAAATATTAGCAAGTTATAATGATATGGCCAATTGCACGTGTCAATACTCCCGGGGGGGTACATGACTTGCAGATGGACGGGGTTCTGCCGCCCGGTTTTCAGAAAGGTACCCTCTTCTAATTACCGAAACTTTCTGTCATACCCACTTTTATGATGAATTTTTGGGGAAAAACGGCCCATTTTTGGCTATTTTTGCCAATTTCTGGATAACCCACCCATGCTTATGGAAAATCTGCCGAAATAGGGACCCTTGTGTAGAGAATTTCGGCCCAAAAACCCACCCATATGGGTAGCACATACCCATACCCTCAACATGTTATGTACTCCCCCCCCCCCGGGTTGATGCTGTAAACTGTTGCTCACAAATGCTGAAAAGTTGATGCTGAAAAGTTGATCCAAATTTGACTGCCTACTGTTTTCGTTTCTCTTGTTTAATTTTAGCGTACTAGTACTCACTTAGTAACTGCCTTGCTGCGCTTTTAGGAAGCGTTTTATTTGCTTTGCTAGGATGAGCAGGTCAAGAGATGCTCGAGTTTACATCTTGGTAGCTTTTTAAGAGACACCCTATATATTTTTCAATGTTGTTATCTTTCCATGATTTTGAAAATCAATGAAGAAGGAAAACGTTGTAGCACGTGTTAATCTCGTTCCCAGAATGAGATTGATGTTCTGTGGATTCATGTCAGGCCCCCACGGGGGGACTCCCTATTAGTAAGTGAGACTGGGGGGCTAGACATTTTTGGGTTTGGGAAACGTTGTCTAGTATACCTTCGGGTACGCTATTTGGTGCATAATCGGTATATTTTTTGGGGTTGCTGATGAGAAAATATGACAAAATGAGTGCTAGGCTGAGTTTTTCACCAAAATATTGCAGAGCAGTTGCCGAAAATTCTATAAAACCTTTAGTTTTCATGTACTATGAAGCTAGGAGTATATTTTTGGGGTCTAAAATGTCCTAAATTTAGTATATTTTTGGGTTGAGTATATTTTTGGGGTTTAAGATGTCCTAAATTTAGTATATTGTTGGGTTTTTCAAAAATATACTGTGTCTGACGCCCCTGTCACATACCAATAGAAGTCTCCGCCTGGGGTCAGGCCCTACAAAGGCTATCAACTGGACGAATTTTTTCCTTGCATAGTTTGAAATATCTGTGATGGCTGGAAGATTGATACTACGTTATTTGATTAAATCCTTATGCCGACTGTTGCTGCCTTGAGGCACCAATTTAACCGTTGTTGCATATTGCATTATCTTCACGGGCGTTTACACGGGATGGGATCCAAATGAATCCGTACTCAAACTGTAACGGATAGGCCTTGTGTTTACACAGGCCTCGACAGATCCAATCCCATTTGGATCTGCTATCCGTACCCAAACGGGATCACTTTCGAAAGTGGTCCCTTTTGGATCCGATCCCAAAAAGGTCTCTTGTAAACGGGTGGGATCGGACCCAAGCTGATACGGATAGGAAGTGACACGATTAAACAGAAAATTCTGTGCTGACATTTCAAAGAATTAGATGCCAACAGTTCTGGATCCGACCCCGTGTAAACGCCCCTCAAAAAGTCCAAATGGATCCGATCTAATTTGGATTCGATCCCGTGAAAACGGGGCCTTAGAAGTGACCATAACATTCCGGGTGAGTCAATAAAAACGCCCGGCGTTTGAAAAAATCTGCCCCCTGAATATCCAAGCAATGATTCAGAAAACTGTCTTCTTTTATCCCCGATATGTCAAATTAGGTCCAGTAATTTAGCCGGCTTTAATCGGTCACTCCTCCCCGTCGAAATAGAAGATTTTCTGCAGAAAGCCTCTTTCGAAACTTGCAAAAACGAGTGAAAACAGCAAGCAAGATTTTCCTTTGTTCTCCTTCCTAGCAATAATGACTCTTGGATGTGTTCATGTATTTTGTCCTTATGGGAGAATGGAATCCCCCTGAATAAGTCATTCACACCAGGGGGAAGATTTTTCAACCCACCAAAAGGAAAGCACGTGCTAATGCGCGCTGAAAGTCACCGCTATGAGGTAAACACATTAGGGATTTTTGCTTGTAATTTTAGCACGTTTTTTAAGGTTTCTCAAAGGGATTCATTTTAGAACATCGCTTACAGAATGTAAACGGAATGACCGGTTTTAGCCAGAAAAATTTCTAAAAATAATTGAGCATGTTGTCCGTAGGTTCTAAAAAATTCGTTGATATTTCTTCTGGTTTTTCCCAAAACTGGTCTTTTTTATGTAAATTTGGCGGACAAAGGTAGAATCGTTTATGTGAAAATTTGTAATACTGGGCTCTTGATCTTAAATTTGGTGGACTAAGGTAGAACCAACTTACAGGCTAGCTTTATGATTTTTACTAGATAGGAGGTGTGAAAATTTGATTTTTGTGAGAAATCAATGGAAAAGGATGACTGATTTTAGAATTTGATCTTTGTCCCGAAAAATGGTTGTTTTGGGCAAGAAAGTCGTACTGTGTCATAAAAGAACCGGTTATTTTTCCAATCCACTCGGACAATCATGGGGTCAAATATTTTACAGTACTTGTCAGTCCCTGGGTGTGCGTAGAGGCTTTCCTCTTGTTGAGGTGAGCCGTTATTTATCGAAATTTCAGCTCCCATTCTCTTCTGTCCTTCTTAATGTAATGTGTTTGTGGTAGCGTTTTGTTATTGGCTATACTATGTATTGATTATCCATTGGTAATGCTATTTATGGTGGGAACACAATGAAAATGTGTACTTTTCCACTTTAGATAGTACATATTCAATGAGCACGTATCCGTTTCCACTGTGGATAGCACCATGTATCCTATGATTAGTTTATTTGTCAAATGTAGCTTTGTTCTTATGGAAGATATTAAAAGATCGTTGGAAGCATCGCTTAGTGATAGTTGATAATAGTTTGATAGTTGTTATTATTCTTGGGCCTTACCTGCTTTCACTTACCTTTGATAGCGAGAAGTATCAATTTTTAGCCCAGGCCCGTTTGCGCCGTCAGTAGTTGAAAATATCCGGCAATAAACTTGTTCGTTGGCATCATCTTATTATTCAAAGTGGCGTTATGTGAACGTAGCTTAAAGGAGATCTGGGCGCTTGCCACAAGCTGAACGAAAAACTGAACGTAGCTGAACGTAGCTGAACGTAGCTGAACGTAATTTACTGATACTAGTCCTTGTAAGGCAGTTTTAAAATCGCAAAATACTTCGATTTTTCGGGTTTTGACTAGAATTTGAATCATTCAAATCTGTGGAGTACTCTTGGTGCTACGAATTTGTCTAATTGGGAACTTTTATCTGGCTCACCCAGTGTACGAGTTTAAGGCTTGGCTCAAACGTCGCGCTTCTCATGTGCCGAACTTAACTCGAGAATTAAGTACATGAGGGGCACGACGTTTGAATCAATTGGGCACGCCCTGGACTTAGGAGCGGCAGCCTACTTTCGATCGGCAGGGCTTGCCGAGCTGCACGACTCAAGCACGGCTTGGTTTCAAACGCCGAACCTCTCATGTGCCGAACTCCAGGCATAAGTACATTTAACTGCATGAGTTGACGTGCCGTAAACTAAACAAAATACTTCAGCACAACTTTTGAACCAGGCCTAAGACTTAAATCTTTCAAATCTTCAAAAAGTGGATGTATCACATTTGTCTTTGAATGGTACTAAGGTTGCTTCGCCGCAAATCTCATGGAGATTTTTTCATATCTAGATTGTTTTCAAAATGGTGGCATCTTCATCATTTTTTGCAAGAATTCATGAGAAATTTTGAAGCAATGACAACTATCCTAAATCCTAACTCAATAATGGAAAGTTGATATGATAATATCTACATGAAGATCATATACCGGGTGTCTCACAAAAAGTACCACCTTTTGACTGGAAATAGGAACGAAGCAATATAATATTACTCTCGGAATGGACAGCTAGATGTATCAATCTTCAACTTATATTCGCATACCTTGCATTTAAAAATCGTCCACCAAAAATCGGAGATACAAGCTTGCAAAGTCAAAATTTACAGTGCACCCGAAACAAGAGGTTTTGAAACAGGGCCTAGCCATGACATGTGTCATTGATATTTTCCATCAAAGCATGCTGTTTGGATAGCCTCACGAAATAGTCCCAGATATCGCAACAACAACAACAATGATAACAACAACAACAAGATTTTCATTTTTGCTCAATCTGGGCCTTATGGACTTTGATATAACATGGAGTTGTAGTTGGAGCGTCCATCAGTCAATCAATAGCGATCACTACGAACATGTCATCTGGCTAGCTCTTTGGATAAGAGCCTTTAAACAAATATAATAGTAAATGTTGTTAAGAATGATAAAGTCATGCCACAGCTCCAAAGTGAGTGTACATGCGCTTCTTTTCCTCTTCTTTGACATTTGGGATGGAATGCAATGCATGGATTGATTCCCAAAAGGAATAATTATCTGTAGAACAATTGAAACATTCCAAGATATAATTCTTTTCAAAGAGATAGCTTAAGGTCAAAGTTGAAATTCTTTTGCAATATGCCTGTGATATCAAATCATGGCTAGGCCCTTTTACAAAACCTCTGGTTTTAAGTGCACTCCAAAATTCGACTTTGTGAACTCATATCTCCGGTGTCTGGTGGACGATTTTAAAATGCAAGGCATGTGCATTAAGTTGAAGATCAACAAATGCCTATGAAGTCAAAATGGCCCAATATGTCATCATTCCGTTCCTTTCTTCAGTCAAGGGGTACTTTTTTGAGACACCCGGTTGTCTTGGTCTGCAACATGGTGGCAACAAGAAATTGGTAGCTCTTATGGCCTCGGATTTAGATATTCCATGACGTAACGTCTCACAAATGATGAATGGTGCCACTTTGAAGCTAACTAAGAACTCGAAAAATTGTGCACGACAGATGTACCCTAAAGCACCCCCAGTTAACTTCAAACACTTAAGTTCAAAGAAAAATATGATAGAGTCATACACCCATCCTATGCTTAGATATTGCGTTAATTACAATAACAAGTATTCTACATTCTCGTTATCCTTTAACCTCAAACCGTGGTAAAAAGTACGTGCAAAATAGAGCCTTAAAAGGTGCATACGGATAGGTCACATACGAAATTGAATTTGTTCGTTGTGTTAGGCACCGACAGTGTATAGTTTCGTGGCTTTGACTGTGTCTTGATTTTGACTATGGAAAAAACCTACAGATTTAATCATTTCACCCAGTGGCGGCGCCAGCTCTGAAAAATTCGAGAAAAATGGGGGGGGGGGAATTTTGACATAATTTGCAATCTAAAGGCATACCCATTTAATCCTATGCCATTTTTCTTTGACAATTTTTGCCGCCCATTGGGATTTTGGGGGGACAAGCCCTCCAGTCCCCCTCGTGGCGCCGCCACTGAATGTCTACCTACCCATGTGCACCAATGAGTTGTCAGTGCTTGTTTCACATCTTGTAACATGAATAATTATCTACATCCAAACCATTATGTTAAATGTCTGTGGAGTTCACACATTCTTGGGTGCTGTCTTAGACTTGACCTTCTACATTGTTTTTCTATGATACAAAAGGGAAAACGCGTGTTAAAAACAATAAAAACCTATCTAAGTACAGGATGTCCTAAAAGAATTGTGTCCCGTTTGTGCGGCTGCTATGGAGAAGCTGTAGATTCAATCATCTCGGCTTTTACTCAGCTGCACTGGTCAGGCCTCAACTAAGAGTTTGAGACCTTGTATGAGTCCATCTGATGCGTGGTTGCTGATTTATGGCAGAGAAAAAGCAAGATAAGTGGTTGCTTAAAAAACAGCACTTCTATTCAGCAATGTCAAGAAAAAGTAAATTTTCAAAGAAAGGGTTCCAGCGTCGTATTAAAATTTTTCCTGCACCTCTGAAAGGGTTAGCAGTGTTGTATATTCATAAGAGAGGACTTCTTACTTTTTAAATAAAGTTGTGAAAATTTTAATGGAATGGCAGAACCCTTTCTTTGAAAGTTTACTTTATTTTGACAACAGCAGAAAAGCTGTTTTTGAAGCAACTACTTATCTTGCCTTTTCTCTGTCATAAATCAGCAACCACATGCCATAATTGACTCAAGCAAGGTTTCAAACTCTACGTTGAAGGTTGACCTATGCAACTGTGTAAAAACCCGAGGTCATTGAATCTACAGCCACGCAAATGGGACGCAATTATTTTGGGACACCTTGTAAATTGAAATCGTGTTGTTCATATGTTTTGTTCGGGATACTGCGAATTCCACCTTTTGTAAATCACAAAGGAAAAGACGTTAACTCTGATTTTGGCTCGCTGGTTAATGGGACGAGCGAAGCGTTTTGGGGCATGCACAAATTAACAAAGGAAAGATGAAGGGCGATGACCCTTAGATCGATACTGTGCAGATTCCAAAGCGCTTCGACGGGCATCTGACTCTTCAGGAGAAAATCCAAAAGACTTTCGCTGACAGTATCGTGAACAATGTTGCAAGGCAAATGTAGTGTCTTACCAAACCGTGATGTTACCTGATATGGAATTGGAAACTGCGACATCCGGGAGTAGACCCTGGTCAAGGTTTATTCTATCAAATTTTATAAGGAAAAAGTATTAGAGGAAAAATCTGACCTTGATGCAATCGAAATGCCTGTCCATATGGAGGCGAGCATGCCCGCTTACCGGGCTGGAGCTCTTTGCCGAGATCGCAACTCATCCCTAACCCCAATACGATATTCGATCTCTGTTCATGTGGGCGGACGGGCTGGCTGTTGTAGATCGCAATCTAACTCTAATACTCTAGTTCGAAACATATATTCATGAGCCAGAAATTTCGAAGAGAAACTCAAGTGTACGTTATATGGCTCATCATTCAGTCTCATGTCAACTTCATAACAACTTTTCTCAACTGATTCAGTACACAAGAATACGCAGCCATTCTACTTTGGGTAATAATTGTTTCGACCAATCAGAATCTTAAAAACAGGAAACCCATATTTGCCTTCTACTGATTTCAATACAAAAGTCTTGCGTAGACTCTTAATACGTCAAAGGCCTGTTAAGTTAATCAGTTTCCTTAACCTCGGTTACGTCTACATGAATAAGAGGCACATATGTAAATATAGAATTATAACAATGAAGAAGAAAAATATTTTGAGTCGTACAAGTCCATACCGCAACATAGTTAGAATGAATGAACACTTGACAATACTGTAATTCCTATGTGCGCTGTTGAATCCCCCACACTGGCCCGCCTAGCGAGATCTCACTGGACAACTGGCGAGGTCTCGATAGGCAAGATGGCAATTTTCCCATATGAACATTCCATCCCGGCTGCCGAGAGGAAAACGTCTACATTGCTCATGCACTTCTTATCTGGGCGGTTGGCAATTGGCAGTTACTGATTGCTAAGTTGCACGCTTACGGATTTAGCCGTGAAGCTTTATTGCTTGTTTACAGCTATTTGGAAAATCGGCAACAACGAGTAAAAATCAATGGTTCTTTCAGCAGCTATAAACATCTAAGGTTTGGCGTTCCTCAAGGATCCGTACTTAGACCACTATTTTCAATATCTATATCAATGACCTTCTGTTATCGATTCAAGAAACAGATACATGTAACTATGCGGATGATACAACCATCGATACATGGGATATTCGTCTCGAAAATGTAATCTCTAGGCTAGAAAATGATTATAAAATTACAATCGATTTGTTTAGAAACAATTATAGGAGACTGAACGAACACAAGTGCCATTTTATGTGAAAGAACAAATCATGCGGTGAGCATAAATATTGGCAGCTGTGCCATCAATAATTCAAAAGAGGAGAAGCTGCTAGGAACTTTAATTGACGCAAATCTTAGCTTGAAAAGCACATTAGCAATATTTGTCAAAAGGCTGGGAATAAACTATTCGCTTTGTCACATATGTCTGCATGTCTAGGTACAGATAAATTGAGACTTCTGATGTGAGCATTTGTTACTAGTCAGTTCCAATATTGTCCCTTGATTTGGATGTTTCATAACAGAAAAATGAACAACAAAGTCAATAGGCTGCACAAGACAGCCCTAAGAATAACATATAAAGACTTTTGCTCTAGTTTTGCAACTTTGTTGGAGAAAGATAGATCCGTAACGATACATGAGAAAAATTAGCAGTTGCTAATGACTGTAATGTTCAAAACAATAGATAATCAAAGTCCCACATTCATGAATGAAATTTTTCCCCAAAGAAATGCTGTTTATGATTTGAGAAATTCAAATACATTCACAGTTCCAATTGTACATACTGTTAAATATGGTACCGAAACAGTCCATTATAGAGGACAGCGTATTTGGCTCACTCTTCCACAGGAAATCAAAGATGCAAATTCTGTGCAACAACTCACGAAGAGAATGCAATTTTGGAAATATATAGACTGTGACTGTAGACTCTGCAAACAATTTATACCTCAACTCGGGTTTTTATAGTTTTATACTTCTTTTAGATTTTATGTATATATGCCGGGTGACCCAAAAAAAGTGACCCGACGCGATCCGTTATAGAAAAACAATTAAGGGGGCGATTGAGATGATTCAAACGTAGTTCTGTCGCTGAAAGACTACGCTACATAATGAGTATTTTTTGCAATTTTTTTAATCACGGTAAATTTCCAGAATTAAGGATTTCGAAGAAAATAGCAAGCTTGAAATCCCGGAAAAGTCGTCAAAAACAGGGGATCGATTTACAGCCATTTCATATCTTCAAAAACAATGAGGAACGTGCTTTATTTCAGGCTGGGAAAAGGCAACTCACTCGAAAATTTCCAAAGCAAGTTTGTTGTCCCTAGGTACCTAAAATATTCTTGTCTCAAGGGACAAGGAGATTCCTGCTTTTTCTGCAAACAATTCTTGAAGATTTCGATTTGCGTGGAAATTTAACATCTTTGAAAATCCATTAGCTACAAGGCAATTAATACCAAATGTTTACTTACCTAGGGACCAGAAACGTTCGCTAGAAACTTTAAACTGAGATGCCTATTCCCAGCCTAAGTTGATCACGCTCCTCATTGTTTTCCAGATCTGAAGTGGTTTTAAATCGATCCCTGTTTTTGGTGACTTTGTCACGATTTCAAGCTCGCCATTTTCCTCCAAATCCTAAATTCTGGAAATTTACCGTGCTTAAAAAATTGCAAAAAATACTCATAATGTATCGTAGTCTTTCAACGACAGCACTACGTTTGAATCATCTCAATCGGCCCCTCTTAATTGCGGCCGAAGGTCGCTTACTAATCTGTGTGTAGCTGAGTAAATTTGAGATTTGAGCGCATACCTTGCTAATTAGGCAATTGTTAAAACAATGGCAGTCACATGCCACGACTTTAGTTGATTGGTGGAAGGGAAGAATGAATGGGTTATCATTTGCAAGCCTAACAATTAGTTGGGTTTTCATTGGCTGGCTCGAAGAAAAGAATAACCAACAATAGGGCGACACAGCGACTGCGACTGATCAGAACGAAGTATTGCAGTGACTTTGCAGTGAAGTTGGAAAGGCGCTGGAGTTCAAGATTTCGTTTCAAGTTACGAACAAATACTTGGAAATTCCCGATGCCGATGTGGAAGGTGGAAGCTTTTATGGGGCCTGGTAAACAACAAGAAAGATCCAAAACTTACAGAGATGCAATGCTGTGCTGGATATCAGTGGATAACACAAGAAACCAAAACAAACTCACTTTCAAGCTTCAGTTCCTGGGGACGGGATCAAAGCTAAATTCCACATTGGTTCAATCAAAGAAGCAAACTCTCCACCAAAACAGTTTGTTACGTCACAGCAACTGTAACATTCTTTCTGTAGAACGTAACAAGCTCGAGAAGTCCACCTTCAAATTTCCAAGCACTGCAAAGTCACAAACACTTGGTAAATTTGCTTCGAGATGCGTCCTAAAATCAACTTCCTCTTATAGATTCCTTCCTTTCAACACAAGTCAATGAAAACAAATTTGAGTAACAGTGTAATTCATTTCCATGGTTGCGAGGTTAAAGTACTAAAGGCAAATTGTTTGTCTCTTTCAAATATTCGTTGCATCATTTCAAATCCTCCGCAGAGGCAATCCAGTTGAAGAGCCCCTTGTAGCCAAACAGTACTTTTTGGTAGACTTGTCCCAAGTATAGTTCGTCATCGGTAATAAGTCTACCTGAAAGATTTAGGCAAGTCTACACTTCTGGGGACGATCTTTCCTAATTCGAAATCATTTGATATCCAACAATACAATGATTCAGCTACCCGGCCGCATGTTGTAATTTACAAGTTACTAGTAGTATTTCTATAACGGATCGCGTCGGGTCACTTTTTTTGGGTCACCCGGTATAAAGATTTTATGAATTTTGTAACTTCATTGACTACTTTTAGTGTTACTTATTTTGCTGTATTATTGTAAATTGATTTGTTGGCTTGAATTAGCATTTCTATATTTCAGCTATGTAAGTTGCCAACCTTGAATAAAATGATAATAATAATAATTGGCACTTGTCTCATTTTGAACAAGTGTTCAATTTCTGGCTCGGCAAGCCGGCTGGAATTTCTCCGTATGAACACAATATGAAAAATGGCTCGACTTCACATGAACAGGCCCTAACGTAAGCAGTTGTAACGACACAACAGAATTTCAACACAACAGAGTTTGTGGCCTACGCGATAACACAGAGACATTATGGCGATTGGAGTCTTCGTCATCAATAGAGGATTCAAGAGAAATTTAACACAGTTAACTGGCAGGTATTATTAAATCTGAGTACATTTGTATGTATTGCTGAATCGTGCAAGCATTACTGGACCATTCTCCGCCACCTGTGGTAGGATGGGCCTGTCTACTTTCCAGGAAAATGTTTTATTGATCGACCAAATCTACCAAATATTGTTTCCCTTGAAAAGTGTATGGAAGTCAGATGCTCAGTAGGAACCCCTTCTGTCGAAAATAAGTTTATTCATCCATCCATTCATTCGTCCATTCATTCGTCCATTCATTCGTCCATTCATTCATTCATTTATTCATTCATTCATTCGTTTTTATTTCATTCGTTTAATTCATCTCTTTCATGGAGTTGGTATTTACGTGCTGAGCCAGGAAAAGTTTAACCATGAGATATAAATGCTCGTACTGTTCTTCAATGACTTCGCGCGTAAAAAGATTTTCCTTCAATTCAAAAAATTACGTTTAACTTTAGCCCATTCTTGTTCGGCATACTGCGAATTCCCCCTTTTGTGAATCACCAAAGAAAAAACGTTAACTCTGATTGGCTCGCTGATCAATGGGACGAGCGCAGCGTTTTTGGGCATGTACAAATTAACAAACGAAGGATGAAGGGCGATGACCCTGAGATAAACACCCTGAGATCGATACTACGCAGACTCCAAAGCACTTCGACGGGCATTTGGCTCTTCAGGAGAAAATCCAAAGAATTTCGCTGATAGTATCCCGAACAAATTCTTGAAAAGGACAAGTCTTGGGTTGATCAAATCATTGTTTAAAGCAGCCCTACCAACTGCTAAACACCACTCTCGAGTTCTTTCCAAGTTGTGACGTCTCCAACTTTCATTTTTTCCAACTCCAATTTTCATAAGTTAGGCCAGATGTCGTCGCCATTTTGTATTTTTCACTTTTGCACTAGTGCGCGATAAGGAGGCTAGCAATGAATTTGATGGATTATTGATCTGATGGATCAAACTTTTGTAATCGATCTCCTGATTCTAAGATTCTATCAAGACTGAGAATATTTAGACTCTGCGAGAATTCTATGGGAGAGAAATGCTCGAGTCTTATAAAAAAAACTCCTGCAGAACCACAAAATGATCAAGAACGTGCAGTTTTTCAAAGATGAAAGCTATTGTCTGCATATTATATTGCCATGGGATTGAAAATATCTGTATTAGTTTTAAAAGCAACTTCTTATAACTCCTGAGGAAGACAAAATGCCATTGCATATTGTTCTGTTTGAGGATATCCCTTGCAAATCTATACCCTATTTCAGGCATTTTGCAACAAGAACCTTTCGTCAAGCTGAATTTTCTTACATTTCCAGTGCTCTTCAAAATGCCAAAAATTTACAACAGTATTCTGGTCTTTTCGGTTCTAATTAGACTTGGTATCTTCTGTCAAGTAGTTTCGCTGCCTTCAATTCTTTGAAGACAGGAAATTTCGTCGAATTGAAATCAGCATGATTTGAATTTCTATTTTTACAAATGGCAAGCGGAGTGGACATCACACGTAGAAACCGCATAACATTGCCTAGAACTGATTAATCAAAAGCAGCAGTGAGTCGCATCTCTACTGTTTATTACGAGACAGCTGGTGAATTACTTGCTTTCAAAGTAAATGGTGCACCATTTTCATTTGCAGTGCAATACAAACAAGTATGCTCGACATTTTCTGTTGGAAGGAAATGAAAATTACTTACCTTGATATGATCGGTTTCATTATTAGCAACACCATTTGGCCTTTCTGCTTCAACAGATTCCTCTTGCCCATGCCCGTCTTCAATTTCTCTCTTGTATTCACCTCTAATCTTCTTTCTCAGTTTCTCTAATCTGCAACTATCATCGCAATCATCTTGTTCTTCATTCACGGCATCAAGTTCTCGTACATCTCCATCTTCATTCTCTCTCTTGTATTCACCCCTTATCTTCTTTCTCAATTTCTCTAATCTGCAGCTATCATCACAATCATCTTGTTCTCCATTCATGGCATCAAGTTCTCGTACATCTCCATCTTCATTCTCTCTTTTGTATTCACCCCTAATCTTCTTTCTCAATTTCTCTAATCTGCAGCTATCATCACAATCATCTTGTTCTCCATTCATGGCATCAAGTTCTCGTACATCTCCATCTTCATTCGCTCTTTTGTATTCACCCCTAATCTTCTTTCTCAATTTCTCTAATCTGCAGCTATCATCACAGTCATTTTGCTCTTCATTCACGGCATCAAGTTCTCGAACATGTCCATCTTCATTCTCTCTTTTGTATTCACCCCTGATCTTCTTTCTCAATTTCTCTAATCTGCAACTATCATCACAATCATCTTGCTCTCCATTCACGACATCAACTTCTCGAACATGTTCATCTTCATTCTCTCTTTTGTATCCACCTCTAATCTTCTTTCTCAGTTTCTCCAATCTGCAACTATCATCACAGTCATTTTGCTCTTCATTCACGGCATCAAGTTCTCGAGCATGTCCATCTTCATTCTCTCTTTTGTATTCACCCCTTATCTTCTTTCTCAATTTCTCTAATCTGCAGCTATCATCACAGTCATTTTGCTCTTCATTCACGGCATCAACTTCTCGAACATTTCCATCTTCATTCTCTCTCTTGTATTCACCTCTAATCTTCTTTCTCAACATCTCTAATCTGCAGCTATCATCACAATCGTTTTGCTCTTCTTGCCCAACAGCGTTTGCCTTGAGCACTTCTCTCTTCTCCGATTCCCATCTCAACTTTTCTTTCAACTTCTGCAGCTTACAGCTATCGTTACAATCTTCGCGGACGTTCTTGTCTTGTTCTTCTTTCACTTCATCCATATATTTATTAGACTCTACATCTCGTTTCATCTGTGATTCTAGCTTAACTGATTCGACAACGCTTCTTTCAGCTGCATCTTGTACTTTCCCTTGTGACCTCGATTCATTTGGTCCGCGTTCGTTCAACGTCGTCTTTACACCAGGATGACGCTTTGTATTACTGTCATCTCCAAGCAGAGGCTTACCTAAGCTATTGGAGAGCAATGCAGATCCGATTATGATGAAACAAAGATGAGTATATCTAGTGGAAACCATCTTAACTTTGCAAACTTATGCGTTGTCTTGATCGACACGATTTGAACTGGTGGTTGGAATCGATGAAGCAGAATTTGAACGTCGGCTGTCTTTATACATCTGCATAGCGAGTTTTTAATATGGGGGAGTTTCTCAGTCAACGACGGGGGTGCCCTTGATAAAGCCGTAGGTAACCGGTTAGTCAAACAGCACCGTCGTTGCCCGAGATTCATAATCGCTATTTTCCCACCATTTCATATTACAATTAGAAATTGTCGTAAATGATGACATAGCTGAAGTAACCACTCATCGAAAGTGATCAAAAAATAGAACGGTGGTTAAAGCGAAAGATTATTGATTAAATTTATAGGATGGTTTTATTTCTAGAGGAAGGCGAAAACTTTGATGTGTTAGTTACTTTGGCCGTAGACTGATTGCATGAATCTCAGTTTTTCGCATTAAATTAAATGGTGTTTATGGCTCCAAGCTGAGACTCATGACGAGACATCTTCAAAACAAGAACTAATTTAAGCCAAGTTCTCCACGTTTATGTCGTGACCAATCATATCGCTTTTCGAAGCGAAGTGATGTTGAAAGTGACGTTTAAAGCAACGTCCGCCTTTCTTTCGACGTTCGAAGGATGGAAGAAGTTAGATGTTTCTTCAGATATTCTGTAACAGTTTGGCCCCTGTTTAGAATCCGTTTGGTTGTGAGTCCTTGTATGAGTGAAAATTAAATAGTAGCATATAGGATATTGAACGATACAAGGAATCACGTAGTGAGTCTAGTTCCACAAATTATCGAACATATGGTTCTCATTGAGATGATTCAGTTCATGTCGGGCTGTTATTTCCGTCCTAGTCATCTCACGACTATACACTGCCTTAACATCTGCGTCTGTTATCGCTTTAACTATCACTCATAACACACATATCTCTTTGTAAGAAACTGCTTAGCTCTACTTGCGTATAGCTAAAGTATTTAGAATTCATAACTGGAGTTCATTCATTCATGTTATTTTATTTAATGACGATATCCATCCATTGAAAATAAAAAATCCTAATTACAAGTGAGTATGATAAATATAGCTAACAAGTTTAACCAACAGGTATAAAAGTCCGTACTGTTCTTCCATGGCTTGTGCGTAAAAAGATTTTTCCTTCAATGTAGAAAATTAGGTTTAGCCCATTCTTCAAGGACAAGTCCTGGGTTGATAAATCATTGTCAAAAGCAACCCTACCAACTGCTGAACATCAGTCGCGAGTTTTTTCCAAGTTGCGACCAGTGGTTGCGACGTCTCCAACTTTCATTTTTTTCCAGCTCCAATTTTCGTAAGTTAGGCCAAATGTCGTCGCCATCTTGTATTTTGCACGAGTGTATGAATGTGCAATAAGTAGGCTAGCAATGAGGGTGGCTAGACTGATTACATATTTGTAGTTATCGCTATTGATAGACTGATGGACGCTCAAAGCAGATTGAGCAAAAATAAGAAATGTTGTTGTTGTTGTATTGTTGTTGTTGTTGTCGTTGTTGCTATTTTTGCGATATCTGGGACTATGTTGTGAGGCCAGAGGGTGGCATATCAATTGCATATCAACACATTTGGCAGCCTCGTTCAGGTGAGCGTGAAGTGACTAGGAAATGACGTCATTTTGCGCTTTTCGCAGATTGAGATATGCAATTTCACGGATAAGAAGAGAGACTAATGGGAAAAAATCACTACACACCGTTCACAACAGTGCAACCTTTCAAATAATCGACAATTAAACTAGCCCGGACTTGCCCTATAAAGGAAATCGACATAGCTAAAATGATGGCCCAGGCCAGGTCAAAAATATAATCCATTATACTTGACAACCTCAAGGCATTCGGTTTTATCGTGTAGGTAAAGAAGCAATCGATTTGTGTGCGTTTCTTTAGTAGAGGCCACAAGATAAAGCTGTCTTTCCATCTAAATCGGTTAAGTGTTTTAGACTCTCCTTGTGTGTGCTTGTATAGCATCCCAGGTTTTTAGGCTAGTGTAATCAAAACTTTTTCTACTGTGGTCAAGATTTAGCTACCCTGAGCCTTAGCGTTACGAGTTACGAGATCAGTCTTGCTTCTTGTATCATACTTGCTTATGGAATGGATCATTTAAACAATTATTCATTTTAACATTGATTTACAGTAAAAAATCCTTGGCATATTTGTATCGGGCGAGTCAAAAAGAAGTTAACGCGATTGGTGGACTGTATAATAATGGGTGAAAGGAAACAATGTGTTTATTCTTTAATGAAATGTGTACGCAAATCATAACTGTGTCTTTATCGTTGTTCCTTTCTGCCTTTCCTTGCTTTCCTTTGCAGCCTTATCTTAGTTCAAGTCAACTCGTTGATTCAAGTTTGCAATGGCCTAGTTTCAGTTTCCCTGTAGAATCAAGACTGCAAAGATCTAGGCTCAATTGTTGTTATTCACTGTGAGGCAAATTCGCTATGCAAGTATGGGGAAATGAGTCGCAATTGTTGGTCTACCATTTCAGTTTAAGTGTTACCACGCCATACATTGAGTCTATAAATAGGATGCTAGACGTGCTTTTCAAGAAGAAACAAAGAATTTGAGCGAGCACTGAAAGTTTCTCAATCAGATCTTGAGTTTATGGAATTTCTTACGAGCTTCTAAAAGGTTGTATCCATAACAGCCATCATCCTTTACAACCTGTACCGTCATGAAAGTTCAAGCAAAGTTTTCCGTTGCTCAGACAACACCTTTTATCAGAAATTCTCCTTCACATCGAAATTAACGGTAACTTGGAGACACCAATGAATCTAACTGGTATTACAATAAATTACAATTAAAAGAATTGGTAGATAGTCTTTTTGGTGCCGATTTTCGAGAATGAAACATCGCTTGTAGCTCTTCAGGGTGCTTCAGAAAGAACGCAACCCAACTACAGATGAAAATCTTTAAAGAATGATAAAATTTGAGTTTATTTATGCAATGCATGCAGTATTAAAGTGCAGTCTTTCTTGCTTGCAATTACCGCTAGTAACAAACCCGCTGAAACATTGCCCCGCCAACGTAGAAGGAAGACTCGCTGAGAAGATTTGTTTCCCCGCACCAAGTTTGAAATTAAAATCTTTCAATGTCATATTTTTGTTGTTTGCCCGTTGTAATTTGTGCTTCCTCGTCAAAAATTATGCAAGTTCTTTCATGGTTATATTTGAAAAATTCCTCTCCCCGTCAATGCATTTTTAATTCCCGCTGAAATTATATAATCTCGTCACCGCTGTATCCAACCTCATCCCCAGGGCCTTTATTGGAACGGGACGAAAAGGCCTTTTCGTCTCCGTCCCAATATGAACAAAGGCCCTGGGGACGAGGTTGCGCTGTATCTTTAAGAATGTCCGCTGGGGTCGTTACTGGGGGCTGTTTTCTTTCTAATGATGCGCAGTTATCATCTATCATTGTAATTTATTACTCTGGGTCTGTATAGTGCAAAGTAGCTCCGATCCTAGTACTTTTCAAGCATTTGGCAACCAAGAAATTTCATTAAGTCAAATTTACTTCATCTCCAGCTCTCAAAGTGAGAAAGAATCTAAGGCACACTGTCGTTGTGTTGATTGGATAAATAATACAATCAAGAAGAAAAGAATTAGGCAAACTTCGCTGTACAGTGGAATTCACGCAGATGATAATGATCTTATTCCTTTTATTCTCGAAACAAAGTATGATCTAAGAGCATAAAGGTTTGGTAATTACTCAAAGGCCAGAGCTTTGTTCTTGATCTCAGCATCACAACTAGCCAATCACAACCACGACAGTGTGCCTTTCACAGAATATTTCAATTTCTCGGCTATCAAGTAGAAATCCATTCATTCCAATCCGTCAAGTAATCTTGGTTTTGTGAATGTTTAAAAGTTGATACTTTTTTCTTGCTCACCCGCGTACAACAACAACTACTACTCCGTTGAGTATTCAACAACGTGCATAAGAGCTTACAGTAGTTACAGCAGTGTTCATTCTTTCTAGGTATGTTGCGGTATGGACATGTATTACTCGGGTTATTTTACTTATTTATTGTTAGAATGTATGTTATAATAAGAATATGCCTCATATTCATGTAGATGTAAACGAGGTTAAGGAAACTGACTAACTTACCAGACCCTTTGATGTATTAAGAAACTACGCAAGTTTATTGTATAAGAATTAGTATAAGGCCTTCTTATCAGAATTAGATCAGAAATAGCAGTTTACCTTCTTACCTAACTAACGATATTTTCTGATTGCCAATTAGATCTTGAGAAAAGTCAGGAAGTTTCACTGCCATAGCTATCATCGTTTTGGAGCTATTGAAGAAAGTTTAAGGGGGTGCGAATAACGCCCACCTGCTAAAATAAGGTTAATGAACAAAGTGCCCTACAAGTGTAATGCCCCAAAGTTTGAGATGCTTCCGACGTCCCTGCTGGTAAGTTATTCAATCTTCTATTCGTCATCTTCTCCTATAATCCGAAGTGAACAGTTTTCTTGCATGTGCACATCGAAATCGAGGATTTACTGTCAGTTCAGTGGAAAAGCAAATTTTCCAGCAGACAATTTCCGGAGCGCCCGAATACACTCTTACACTCTAATAATTTCAACTCTGTGAGTCACCATTAAGGTCCCTTTTTCCATTTTCAATAGTCTTCTGCAATACCTTATCTCTTGTTGTTCCCCCGTGGCAAGAGAGTCTTAACTCCTCGTGTATCCTTGTCGTTTCCTTACGAAATAACATTTCAAGCGATATATTTCCGTTTATTGTAATTGGGAATGGGTTTTTTGAGTATTTTCATTCAAAGGAACTCTGTTTGCGCAGCTCTGCAAATGGGTGTAAGCTTCGATTTGATGTCCAAAGAACATTTTATTAAAATCTATCTTCAAACACTTATGCAAAAATCAGTCATCTATGTTTGTCTGCTAATTGAATCGCGTTTTCAATCGATTTCAAATTTAGAACGAATTTTCATCATCGGCTGTTGGAACGATGCTCGGACGGTTTGCAGATGCAGCAATTAACTGGTTTATTTCTGTCAGGCGATCGTCACAGCAAATCTTCAGCTGCTGACTATTCGTTATGCAAGTTTAGAGTTATCTTGTGACCATTTCTCTTCGGCCATTTTCTTTCAGTTTCATACATTTAATTTTATCAAATTTCGCTGGGTCTGCATGCAGAATATACACGACACGCCCTTGACAACAACAAGAAATGGAAAATTACTGGTATGGAGTCATGACATACGAGAATGTGCATGACCTCTGTCCACAAAATCTTCGCAATAAGTTCACTGAAAGATCTCAGATTTCACAGTCTGGAAGCAAAGATTGTGGAGATCTGCAAAAGTCTAAAATCTAACCTAGTATATGCAAGGCGAAGTTTCAATTACTCTAGTGTCAAAAAATAATTATCAATTTCTTCACAGTTGGCTAGTACATAGCTAAGTATTGTAAAAACATACCAAATTTGCTAATTAAGGCCAAATACCTAAAAATATACAGTTTAAAAAATTGTATGACAAAATGGCTTAATAAAGGAAATGACTTAAAATGTAAAGAGTGAAAGGTCTAATCATAAAAGTCATAGAAATCCGACGTTTGGAATAAAAGGTCGACATAGTCTGCAAGAGCATTCTTCACCGTGCTACCGTGCTACTTTTTATCTTTGATTTAAGCAATGAAATAGATTTAGTATTCCTTCTGTATGGTTATTTCTTGGGGGAGGGAAAACCAAAGTCGAGGCCCTCTGTATCTGATGGACTCATATCCAAAATTTACAGTCCTTATTCTCGATAATACGAATTCATTGTTATTTCTTAGGTTATACATATTTTCTAGCTCTCTGAAAATCTCATTCATAAAAGGAGGGTTCATATTGCTGTGTTTTAAATATATCTGTCATTGGGGCTTGTAAAATTTTCGTGTGGATAGTGACCGATTTATCTCTTTCTAACAAAGTGTCAAATCTAGAAACCGACAAAATTCGAGAAAAATGTCAATCACTCTTTTTTAAAAGGGCTTTAGAGAGTATCTTTTGAAACTACGATTTGAATCCCCACCTCGGCCGTAGGGCCTTTCATCACAGACGTTTTTTATGAGAAACTAGGATCAGGCCATAGTACTAAAAGTTTCTTAATTGGTTTCTTATTTTTTGAATGCAGAATAGACGATTACGGAAAAGATGGCGGACCTCATTTCACGCAATGCATGACAGGAATATGCCCCCTAGCATAGCTACCAAAACTCACAACTGCAGCATAAAATCTTGACCACAGCTACGATAGACTTAGGCCGTCGCAGCTTTATCGTGAAATCTACGCGTACTCTTTTGGGCACCTGAAGTATACGAAGTTTTCTGAAGACGGTAGACTTCGCAGATAAAACCTCAGCTACACAAAGGATGCAAATTCTGAAAACAGCAGTCTCGAAAGTCGTCAGACTTGGCGGAGAGAAATCCAAAAAGAATGAGGATTCGAAAAGAAAATTAAAGAGTTCGAATGTTGTGTTCGGTCGAGTGAACTGAAGCCATTGCAATGCTCTTGTTATGAGTGTTATTATGCAAATCTCAACAAGAGAAGATAATTTGCAATGTTCGTTCTTTTTTCGAATGTTTTTAGAACTTTTTATTCAACTCTCTTTTTATTCACCTCTCCATTCTCCAATAAGTTATGTAAACAAGGCCAAAAATCTTCTTGAAATCTTGATGAAACGACGAAAACAGGAGGCTGCTACATCTTGATATTTCAGGGGAACTGTACAAACTGTACCATATTGCGAGCAACGGCTTGGAAGAGTGTCAACTTCACGATGAAGTTGCGACGGCCTCAATCTATCGTAGCTGCGGTCAAGATTTTATGCTTGCAGTTGTAAGTTTTGGTAGCTATGCGTTGCTAGGGGGCATATTCCTATCATGCATTGCGTGAAATGAGGTCCGCCATCTTTTCCGTAATCGTCTATTATCAATGTGGTTGCTGACACTGCTGCAGATAGTTTTCTTGACATTTAAAACATCATATAGGAATCAACATTGTGTTCTGTTATGTTGAATACACGAATGGTTAGTGAATATTGTTCAAGCCTGAAGGTTAACGATATATTTGCTATAATATCCATGTTTTGACTTTAAAACGTTTCTTAATGCTTCTCAGACATAGTACTACAATTTCTTAAAATTTTGGCCATGGTAGTACTAGTTTCTTATAAACCAGTTTCTTATAAAGAAACGTGTAGTTCGTCTCCGTCCAAATATGAAAAAAGGCCCTGGGGACATTGACTGGATTAAAGTTCTGCTATATGCACGATTGTTGTATGATAGATCAATTCTGACCAAATGGCTCATTCATTCATTTTTCTAGCGATGAAAAAATTGTTCAACATTTCTCTCAAGTTGTTTCCAAAAGGAAAGACAGATGTCTTATGTCTCCTTTAACATTTACAGGTTAAAACGCCATGATATTTGATCAGCTAAGTATACAACGGTCGAATAAGGAAGCGAATGTAACCCACCTGCTAAGTTATCTTGCTTATAAACACACTTATGAATTACATGGAGTAACGGAGCCATTTGCAAAGGTTTTTACTTGGCATTGGTCACAGCAGATCGTCACATACGATTCGATAAGGAAGGAACTAGACCCGCACCCTGGGTACCAGAGCCTAGATTTGGGTCTGGATTTCCAAATGGAACTAAATGACAAAAAGATTGTGTTTCCAGTTCTGTAATTTTTAACCAAGGAATATCCGATAAGATAAACTGCCGAGGAGATTATAAGAGAAAAGTTATCTTTTGGGTCTGTTATATTTTTATGCTAGAAATTATATTTCTTGAGTTGATCCTCTTGTACCATAGCGTGAGTACAAACATTCAAAACATCAGACCCAATAGAGATTTCAATGATGGAGATTTGTAGCCTGCGCACAGCGTCAACTCCTCTTCACAGGAAATTGTGCTGCACCTGCATCCAGACTAGCTCAGAGCGCGTTGTGGCGTGCCAGCAAGGAAAGGCAACAACAGCAACACTATAAATTCAATTCAATCTTTCATCTTGGGTCAAAGACCGGTTGTTTCATTTCAGATGCAAGAAAAGTGGAGGACATTAGAACCTGTCTTGAAGGAATAGAAAGTCATGGAAAGTTTGTCTTTTATCGGCGATACAGTCGAAATTGAATGTGGAGTAAAAGGAGTTTATAAAGGAACTGTTTCAGAGATTGATACGAAGCTGCAAGAGATTGGAATACGAGATGGTAAGAGCGGCAACCCAACGCGACTCTGTTGTTGTTGGTGGGTTGGTGGGTTGGTTAGGCCAAAATAATAGTTTGCAACACAATCCAGTTCATCTATTTCAAATATTTGAAAATTGTACAGCGCACGAATCAGTGAAAGTACCCGAGTAAAGCAGATCCAGCGTCTGTCATAGATAGAAAACTGTGAAGATTGCGCCTTGGACGGGAATAACTTTGCTTCTACGTTCCTTCTGTGTTGTCAGCTAGGTTGGAATACATCCGTGATTTAGCCTCGGGAGGGGGGGGGGAGGGAGTATTTCAACCATTTTGCCCAAAAATTGGTACCCATGATTATGGATTTTAGGGCCATAATCCCGCAAATCGAATGAGGATCCGGGCCATAATTCTGGAAATTATAAAAGATCCTTCAAAAAGGACACCCATAATGCCGTGAAATGTCTAAAAATTGTGAAAATGATACCCATAATTTGCAACGTTTTGAGAAAAGTATCCCTAAAAAATGGCTCATCCCTGTACTTATGTTATAACCTATCGTATTTAATGTTTTCAGTCTATGAAGCAAAAGGAAGATAAGTGGCACCTGCAGCTATTTGTGCCATGTTTAGATTATTTTGCTATATCTCCATTCATTTACTTTAAGAAGACACTATTTTAAACTTCTCCAAACACCCCCCTATTTGTTCCAGCCCCCTGATTATTGTTATATTGAACCATTTCCAACCCCCTCCCAGATTATTCTTACCACCTCTTTTATTTGGTACTTGAGAGTAAAGAGCAATATAGCTAGTGACATAGTACAGAAAGGGTGTGAAGTCTTTGGAATTCATGTCGTAATTTGCTTCTTGTTGCTAAGCATTTATTCAGTAAGTGAAGATGATAGCTGCCTGATAAATCATGAAAGTGTACAAAATTCACCTTGGCGAGTGGTCAAAATAATTTGCAATAAACACTCCAGTTTGTGAAAAGATGAACCAAGGAGCTGCATATGCTTTGTGAGGAATGTTTGAAATACAGTATGTTTGTAAAATATCTTGGGTCACTGCTGAAGAATTGATTTTGATTGGTAGGTTTACAACCTTATGTGTCTGACAAATCCCACCAGTACCCTATGCGTTGAAGTGAGTCAATCAAATTTGAAGATGCAAAAGATGCAAAGCTGCAAGAGATGTTGAATTAACGATTGATAATATTTTTCACATGCTTCCCATACTTCCCCTTACAACAATTTTAACATAAAGCATGTGATATAATGGGGAGAATCGTGATTCCATGGATTAACCATGGATCTCAGGCTTTTTTGCATGTTATCAGTACCAGGGAAGATATTTGCCAACCTTGATAGGGTTGAGCCTCTCCCATTCTGATAAGCAGTTTAGAGAGAAACTTGATTCAAATCTTGTCTTCTTGCACATGTTTGCCTGTTTGCCCTATTGTAGTGCATCTGTGAAGAAAATGGAGAAAATTGAAAACGTTGTCAATTGCAAAAAACATCCATATTTGAAACCTTTGTCTTTGACAATGCCACAAGTACATTCAACTTGAAATGTAACTGACATTTTTCACAAGATGAAGAGTCTTATCACTGGTGGTTTGGCCCATCGGTTAAGGTGCAGTGATTCAAGCCGTGAAAGCTCTACCCATGTTGGCTTGAATCTTGTTGCTAACCACAAACCAACATCCAACTCAGCTGTTCATCCTTCTGAAGAAAGAAAGTGAACAATCAGAGGCCATAGTGCAAAAGCCATAGTGCTGTAGGCTCACATCAGCTGTATAGTAGCCTGCGTGCCAGAAACCTAGTTATAGTAGCCTGCATTAACAAATAAATGTTGCTTGCTTGGTGTTTGATGTTCTCACAAGATTTTGTTGGTCTACTTATTCATTCATGTAGCACGGCAGGCATTTCTCTTTATTAACTTACAATTTTGGGATTTACATTGCCACCTTGCATTTATATACATACTGTTTTCTGTTTCTCTCTAGTTCTGTTGAATGGAACACCTCTTGCTGTTTCTAGTATCAAAGTCAGAGGTGATGATATAGATGATCTCAGAATCTTAAAGAAACATGTACCCACCAAAAAGGTTAGTCTTGTCATTGCACTACTGCCTTGCAGAAAATTGGCATTGAATTGTAAATTGAAAATCCTGCAAATGTAAAATTTGATTTTATGAAAGCATTTATGTTTGAAGTGATACTGCAGAAGTTCTATTTACGTTACCCCCAAGTGCGCTTGAGACTCTGGATGGGATGGGGGGCGTTTTTGAGGAAGTTGAAACAAGAAGACCACCACTAGAAAATAGGGTTTGCTGTTAGTTCGCAAATAGTTGCAGCTATTATTTCAAAGTTTGCACAAAATTTGTTTTGAGTAGTTTTTCGGATTAAGAAGTAGTTTGGAATGTGTTGGTAAAGAGTTTAAATTTTGCAGAGCTTGTTCTTGTACACATTGAATACAGTATTCACAAACTGGACACCCAGGGCGGACACTCCATAAAACTTAAGATAGGGATGCTCATGTAGACAGATTTTTTATCTACCCAAAAAAAGACAGACCCAAAATTTTCAAACCTAAAAGATGACGGAATTATTCTCGAGTCCCCCGTAACTATCTTTCTGGAGCATAGAGCTCAAATCTTTTAAACAGGTGGGTGTAAAATTCTATTACATTTTTCTTTGAATTAAAGTGCTTGAAAGGAACTTCAGGTAATTAGCAATAAATTTGCCATGGCAATTTCTTGATACCTTGACTACTTTCAAGATGGTGGCATTTATCAATTTTGAGGCTGTGATGTCATCAAATTTCTAAATGCTTATCCCGAAGAGCAACAGACTTCTGCTTGCAACCATGTTGTAGACCTTCATAAACTATGGTTATCTTGAAGATTGTATCAATTTCTTTCAATTAATTTAGAATTTACGATGATTTTGATTTCTTCAAAATTTTCGATTAATTTTTGCAAAATAAGTCAAAATGCCGCCATTTTGAAAATAATCAACATATCAAAAAATTGCCACGGTAGATTTGCAGCAAATCATCCAAAGTCTCTTTCAAGCACATGAATTGAGAGAAAAGTGTGATACAATTTTACACCCACCTTTTTAAAGATTTGAGCCATATGCTTCTTTCTGGTGTCAACATTTTAAATTGAGAAAATTGCACCTTACAATTCTGCACAAGATAGTAAAACTGATATTGAATTTGGACACCATCACAGCAACTCATATGATTGTTCTCAATCATCATATGTTAATAAGCAATTCTTTCCAAAAACTATACATATCAATGAATTGACACATTGAGTAGGTAAAACTTTTCTGATTTAGCATAATTGGGTAGAAAGAATTATTCAACAATCAATAGCAGTTCCATTAATTGATTGAGATTCTAATTTTCTAAATACAAAGTCAGTAACCCAAAAAATGCATACAAACTTGCAATTTCCAAGAACAATAAGGCAAAGTGCAAACTTTTGGAAAAAAACTTGTGCAAACTGTGCTTTTTCCTATCGGCAGTGGGCGAATTGAAACCAGTTTTTGGCTCCAAATTATATTTCTGGATCTCACAATGGTAAGTAAACCATGGACCAGAATGAGGTGTGGAATTTATCTCCCATACAAACCCCTTAGCAGCATTTTTGTAATTTCTGGGTTTAAGTGGTATGTGACTCCACTAAACAATTCTCACATCTAAATTACCATTTTTCTGATACGTTGCTGTTTTCAATATTGGCTGGCTACTTTTTATGGGACAGCCCACCAAACATATTTTATGTTTTTGACTCACCTGTATCTGATTTCCTCTTCAGGATTTGAAATTGATGTTCTCTGTACTGACAAATGTTTTGATTTGTTTGATTGTAGAAGCAAGCAATTCAACTTGAGGAAGCAGAACCAAAATACAAGAAGAAAGAATTTACAGAAAAAAGTAAGATTATATATTTCTGATTTTGTAAGAACTCTCTAGAAATTCAAAATGTAACCAAAAGATCACAGAGGCTGAATTTTTTATATACACAATCCAAAAATGTACAGTTCAATGAAACATATTTACAAGATCAATACCTTTGGGAGCATGATAGCACCATAAATGATCTTTAGCAAAAAGCAATACAGATACTAAATCAAAGTTATGGTCCCTTCATAGGGAGAAAAAATGTTATCATAGTGGTCAGTTAACACAACTGCTGAAACAAAATTGAAGCTGACAGGTTTTGGTATAGTCTTTAGTAAGTGCTCTGTCTTTTTTAATGTGTCATTCTGAGGGTTTAAATGAAACTGTTTGTCGTGACACTTGCAATTGAAATTATATTCTGGCTGCGATTTTCTAAACATATTGTCTGTCGTAAGATAGGTATTTTTACGATACACTTATGGTGTTATAAGAAGATTAAAGATTTATAGAGAATGACGAGACAGGAGATTAATTGACCTAGGTTTGTATTGCAGGCACAAGTTTGAACCCCAAGTCAAGAATTTGAGCCTTGATTAACTTAATCACAGTCTTAAATTAAAAGTATGTTTTCTTGAAAAAAATGGTTATTGATGATGAAATGTATAACAGTTTATCAAAGAGAAGCACATTGTCACCTTTACTATGACTCCGGGATCCATAAGAGTTGCTGTTAAAAATAGCGTAAATCATAGGCTTATCATATGAACCTGCAAGACTAAGATGAGAATCTAAAAAACACAGCACATGTTGGGGCTACAGAATTTAAAGCTATAAATTGGCTCCCCACAAAGGACAGATTTGATCAACATACATGTGTAAACATAATGAAGGTTTTCAAAGGAACGGCTCCAGCTAATGCTGATGAAATATTCCAGCCAATTGACCAAAACCGAGTGACACAAATGTCTAAGTTTAAATTAAACCTTCCATTTCGCAAAAGTAACACTGGCAAAAAGTGTCTGTCCTACTTTGGAGCTGAAATATGGAATAGCCTATCGACTGATTTAAAATCAACAAATAATATCAATTCGTTTAACCCTATTTTGGTTGGGGGGCAAACTTACCCTCCCCCCTAGTAGATTTTTTTAATAACTCTGCTAGGAAGATATTCATAGCCATGAAACTTCTTGACTTTTTGCAACTACGTATTGTGCAACTTCTCAAAAAGTTTCATTGACATATTTTGAAAAATGAGGGGGTGGGAGATAATTTTCTGGGACTGACCCTGGAAAAATCACAAATTCTCAAATCTCAATTATCGCGAAAAAAGGTACATAAGTTGAATATTTTGCAAATTTCTTTTGTAGTGTAGTGTTATTTGATGCATTCTATCACAATTATTATGTTTGGATGGAAAATGTGCTCCAAAATTAATTTTATCGCGATTTTCCTGATTTTGGTCAATTTTGCCGCTTTTCTTGACAACACAAAGGAAAATACTGATGTGAGCAAAAATGATGGCCAATCTTCGGTTAATTTTTATATTCACAGAAAGTACATGTCTGACGCTATTAGCACACAAAATCTGGTCACTCTACCTATTTCCAGTCAAGAGTTAGGTAGGGGGCTTTTTTGCCCCCCAACCAAAATAGGACTATCTAATAGCCCAACCACTATAGGGTTAAGCACAAGATAAAAGACAATTTTTTCCAAAATATACAGAGAGGAAAACAACGTATAATGTGTTCTACTGAAACCATGTGTCCTCTCTTACATTCATATGATTTGGCCTTAATAAATTATGCCATATATATAAGACAGAAAATTTTATTTGTTTGTTATTATTTACAACCACCTCCAAGGGGACCATTATGGAAATAAGATCACTCGATCTTTTAATGCTATCCCTGCCACTATAATTAGGGGTGTATTTAAATCGTTTTTATTAGATTTGTTGCGTAAATTGTATTGTATCTATTTTTGTAAATATTTTAATTTGTGGCAAATTTAACATGCATATAGAAATCATAATCTGTGGTAGCACCTGCAAAAGAATGGCAACCAAATTAACCTGTAAATAGGGAGAAACAACGTACTGTATTAACCTGAAACGTTGAAAGGAGAGAAAATAAGTTAAGAGCTGGTCAAATAACATTTTGTAACCAAAACTGCATTTTGTCGCACACTTTTCAATTTTCATTGTGCTATTCGATTTAACTCCCCATGAACGAAATAAAATCAAGAGCTATGTGGCCATAAGACCCAAGTTAACGAGTGGCTAAACTCAAAGAGAGCCTGCTAAAGTCCAAAGAATTGCTCTTAAATAAATCTTGTTTCTTTCTTCCTTGCAGGGGAACAGAAATATCGGAATAGTCCAGAACTGCAGCCTAGTAAAAAGTATCAAACAGGAAAAGAGAAAACTAGTAGAAAACAGAATAAGAATGAAGTAGCCCTTGGGAATGATAGTGATCACTACAGAACTGATTTTGACTTTGAGGTATGTCTTTAAACTTTGAAACGTGATGATCTTCATCATAGATACTGAATGCGTCAATATTGAAGCGACTCCAGACATTTATAAATATCTGAAAACCTCTCTGAATGGAAGCTTTTGAGAAAATTATGTTTCAATTTCGGACGCTTTACTATATGTTTTCAAAATGTCCTTAAATAACAGACTCATCATAATAAACACATGGGCCTACCGGGTGACCAAAAAAAAAAACTTCACGAGCTAGATCGTAACTAGCTCCCTGAGATCAAGAGCTATTGCCAAATGCTTTCTATCACAGTTTAGTTGAAAGGCTTAGCTATCTTTTGAGATGCTGCATGGTCATTTTAAGCAATGATTACCATCCGAAAAACCATATTCGATAAAAACTCTGAATCCAGGATTCCTCATTTTGACTGAAATAATCGCTATCATTCTCCAGTCAACACTTAGTGAAAACTCGAGATAGCGATGGATTAGAAGTCGTCTGGAGAAATTTTTTGTTTGCAAAATGATTGACCTCTGTTCCTCATTCAAATTCAAATGCTCCAAAGCAAATTTGGAATTCAGCTTTTTTCACATTTTACAAAAAATGGACTTGAAAGCGAGGGAATGCTCCGAGAGATGAATGAATTTCCTTATTTGTGAAACTTTTTTCCGGACAGCACGCAGATCTTAAACTGACCAAGCAACATCTCAAAAGATAGCACAGCCCTTCAGTTATATGCTGACACCTTGTTTGTCTCCATAAAATTTGCTTTCAAGAAAATATGTGCGATCTAGCTCGTGAAGTTTTTTTGGGTCACCCGGTACAATGTATATTTATATTTTCACTTTATCTGCTTATTTCACTAGATTGTGCTCCACTGTAGAGGTACTTTGTGGGAAATTTCCACAAATGATTATTGTTGAGGATGATGAGAATCCCCATTAAGATGATTCACACACATTGATAACAGCAGTTTTTAACTTGTTGAAGTGTATATCCTGTATAAATATTCGTCTTATTATGGATTTAGTAAAAGAAAATATCATGTTGACATATTTCACAATTAGACATCGATTTGAGGCAAATGATGAAATTCCCTGTGCGGCAAGAAATCTGCAGGGTATTTCAGAAAAAACACAACCCAACTATAACTTAGAATATCAAAGAATTGGCAAAATGTGAGTAGATGTAATCCATACAACAGAAAAGTAAAGCCTTTCTTCTGTCTAATGATATGCAGTTTGGATACATAGTACCGAGCGAGTAAAAAAAAACACCCGGCGTTTGAAAGGCTAGTGCACCCTGAGTATATAAGCAATGATATTTTGCAATAGCTGATCGAATAGCTAACATTTTCAATTATTTTTAGAAATTTTTGTGGCTAAAATCAGTCACTCTTCAGATTCTGTAAGCCATCTTCTGAAAAAGCTCCTTCGAGAAACCTAAAAGAACGTGTTAAAATTACAAGCAAATTTCCATAATGTGTTTACCTCACAGCGATGACTTTCAGCACGCTTTAGCATGTGCTTCCCTCTTGTCGGGTTGAAAAGTCTTCTCCCTAGTGTGAAAATCATATTTAGGGGGATGCCATTCTCCCAAGAGGACAAATACATGAGCACATCCATGTGTCAGTAGAGAGTTTACGAAACCAGGACGGCAACGCCAGCCAGAACGTCATCTGAAATTCAGCAAAGCAAGCCTTGTTTCCGCAAGCTACCTTTGATAGATCATCCAAAAGGCCAAAATGAGGCCCCTTATAACTCAGAGATGCCTGAAGACAATATTTTTTCTTTTACAACAAAAATTTAAAACGACTGAGTTTTACTTCGCAGGCTCAGATCTGCAGAACAGAACGCCAGAAATGCGGTTTCCAAGTTATGAAATTGAAGTGGACAGCTCCAGAGCCTCTCAAGGGAAACAAATTCGAACGAAAAACAAGTAATCTTTTGAATCTAAAGTTCTGAAACAAAAGCAACTTTGCGTTGCAGTTGCCGTTGCCGTCGTGGTTTCGTAAACTCTCTATTATTGCTATGAAGGAGAAAAAGGGAAGTCTTGCTTGGTGTTTTCACTCGTTTGTGCAGGTTTTCAAAAGGGGTTTGTTGGAGAAAATATCCCATTTTGACGGGAAGGAATGGCCGATTAAAGCCAGGTAAATTTCTGAACCTAATTGGACGTACTGGGAATAAAACAAGATAGTTTTCAACGTCATTACTGTGGTATTCAGGGAGGGCAATTTTTTCAAACGTAGGTTGTTTTTATTGACTCACCCGGTAGAATTATTCATCGTTAAATTGATATTTTCTTAAGTATGGTCACTTTCGAATACAGCATGCCCCAAAATCAAAATCAACCCCCTTTTTCCGGTAAAGATTATGAAAGACATTTTTAAAATTTTTCAGGCCTAGAAGCACTTGAGGTGAAGCCTTGAGGAGGGAAATAGACAGTTTCATCCTCATGAGATGCATTTGTAGATAATTACAGAATATGCTTTCACAAAGGTGGATAATTGTCTATGTAAATTCCCCATTACTTTGTGGCAACCAAATTGGCCATACTTAGCAATGAAAAATGCAATTAATCCACTCAGCCTGGACATCACTGGATGGCAGATAGATTGTACTTTCAGATAGTATGCCTCAAATTGATTCCAATCTTATTATTTCCTAAAGAATCTCTAATGAAAGTGGGTTACATTTTTTCTGAACGCCCTGTATTATGTTGCAAATACACTTACAGAACTATTTCATGCGTTGCTATGCGTTTCTGAGAGCAATGCACATTTTTGAGATTTGGATCCACATCGCATCGAGGCAAATGATGTTCCAGGATGTATTTCAAACGATCTGACATCGTTGTGAAAATGGTTTAACACTTTCTCCATGTTCATTTTCAATGCGAAGGGTTTAGTTGGCAAGGCATTACGTCCTCACATAGTGGTAATTTTTTGCCGTGGTTTTCTTTGTTGGAAAAGATTTTGGACACTAAATATTTTGGACTGCAAAATTTTCGGACAGAAAATTTTTCGGACATACCAGATGTCCAAAGATAGTATTGTCCGAAATTTTTAGCTTTGGTATACGTGACAGCCACAGTAGGGAAGGTTGCACACTCAATCATTTGATTTCCGCTTTGATTGACACCACACGAAATCTGCCGAATTCAATAGTTTTGTTTTTTCTTTTCAGAGAAATTTAGCGTTATTTGACAAAAAAGCAGTGTTTGAAGAGCTCAAGGTATGTACTTTCTCTTAATCTTGAAATCTAACTGTAACCCTAGCCTGCCAGTTCAGACCAACATTTTTTGGTTCACCAATGATAGATCAGCATTAAGCAGCTACAGTTTTGTAACTTTAAGTGGATTTTGTCTTTACTCTTGGTGAGTGCAAAACAAAGTTAGAATATTTGTTGGGCAGGGGACTAACTACAACGTATACGGCCGGCATTCAAAAGTGAAATGTCAATCTATCTTTTTTTATACTCAATTTGAAAATTGTTACAAAGACGAATTACCTAAGACATTACTTACAACACACATAACTACAGCACTAAGACGATACTCCGGGGAGCATGATATCCTGACTACCACGACGCCATTCCACAAAAAACAAAGAACTAAACTAAAATTAAATATACGATTACAAAAAGCTACATACAACAATAAACCGATAACTACTGATAGAAAGAAACTCTATCTGTCTATCTGTCAAGGGCCTCTATCACTATCTGTTAATCTTTCTCTCTCTATCTGTCAAACTCTATCTGTTAATCTATCTGTCAAAGGCCAACCTAGATTTGAATATTTTGTTTTATGAAAACACTGATCTATTCGACCAAAGCCAAGGGTATACTTTTTGGCAATTTTAGTCGAGTTTAGTCTGGGCAAGGGTATGCTTTTTGGCGATTTTGGTCAAAGTAATGTCAAAATTCGGTAATTTTTGGAAAAATATCCAATTTTTTAAAAAATTTTGGCCTAAAGAGTGCGAAAAATTCGCAAGTGTTGTCTAGGAAACACCAACTCAAGGCACTCTTGATGAAGAAATTAGTCTAGCCAAGGGTATAATTTTCACAAACGTTTGTCTAGCCAACGGTTCCATTTTGAAACTGTGGGCGGCACACCGCTGCCCGAAATTTAGCCGAGCTCCCCCCCCCCCGTGTGAATTCCTCATTTCGATTCTGGTCCATGATTTACGTGACATTGAAATTTAAGTTCAATACAATCGTCAATTTCAGAAGTACAATTTTAATTTCAATAGCTGGTAAATCATGGACCAGAATGGAACAGGAAATTCTCGTTACCATACATGCCCATAATAGTATAGGCATTTGTCAAATTTTTGGGCAAAATTTTCACATCTGAGTCGGCCTTTGACTGATAGATTAACATTTTTTTAAATATTGGCAGTGTTCTTTTTATTCCATAGCCTGGCAACGTCTTAAGTTTTTGGACTCATTTGGTAAACAGAGTCTAAGATTTCTTATGTTAAATAAAACCGTATTTATGAAAAAAAGATATCGTGGGGAGCATGATCTGAAAGACAACCCAGCAAGCTTTATTTACTGTTAACAAATGCATAGACCAAAGGCTATACCAAAGTTCCGTTGATCTCTCCTAATGGAGATCTAATTTAGATATGAAACTCAAATTAAACAGATAAATTGAATTACACCCAGTATGTAATTTCTCTTTGTTACAGGAGAGCATCACTCAAGGATTAACAAAATCAGTTGTTAGGAATTACAAAGGAAACGAAAATGTTCTGGAGAGTGAACCCGTATCGTTAAGGCAGAGTAAGTGGTCCAATATTTGTGTGGAATATGTTACGTGTGACAAGAAAGTTTGTAAATATCAATAACTGCGAGAAATGAACCAACCATGAAATGTTTTGCGTAGTTTAATAGTTTAAACAGCATCTCTTTACTCAAATCCCAGCCTGGATCCAAATAATTGATTGGAAATTTTTTCGTTGAAAGATATCATCAAAGTATTAATTTGCTGAAATCGTTAAGCCCTCGAAGCCCGCCAAAACGCATCAGAACCAGCTTACAAGATACGCTCTGTGATTTGCAACATCTTTGCGGAGAGCAAGCGAAACTTGTCTGGATTGGAATAAGACCTGGCAATGTGCTAACCTGCGTGCAGACTTACTTTTCTTCTGCGAAGGAGGGCCAAGAAAAGCTTTGAGTCTGCAAAGTAGGGTCCATTGCTAAAGGCAAATTTTCTTGTATGAAGAAGAGCTCAGTGTTGCTCAAGAAATTGACTCTGTATTGGCAAACAAGGACAGATTTTGTAAGACAATAGCATCAGTTTCCTTTATTGACACCTAAATTCAAAGAGATTTGCGATTGCAGACAAAGGAAATTCCCTCAAGCGGAGATTCAAAACAAACGAAGACGCAAAGTTTCTCTGAAACCCAGGGTGCTATCTCGCTTGTTGTGCATTCCACAAATGGTTTTCAAGAGCAAACATGAGCATAAATAGACCTTTTAGCTTTTCTGAAAAAGAATCTCAGTCGAACGATACTTTGCTACATTTTGTAGAATTTTCGAATATGCACAATGGTGAAAGTAGCTCTCACGCCACTCAATCGAATCTCGTGTATAAAAATGTATAAAAATAACGCTCGATCCAGGCTCTTTTGCTGAATAGCTAAAAGGTCTATTGAACGAAGAAGGATATATCTAGATATCTACCACGGCATTTTACATGCTACCACGGTATTTTACATGTTTGGTATAGGAACCGATTTGGGGTGATTCAATTCTCGTATTTTTTGGGTGCAATCAAAGCACTTACTTCTCAGCTTCTGAACAGCAAAAATAAAATGCCCGCGGTAGATGTTTAGATGTATGTTCCTTCTTTTTATATGCGCTCATGTTAGCTCTTAAAAACCATTTCTGGAATGCGCAACAAGCGAGATAGCTGCCTGGGTTTCAGAGAAACTTTGCGCCTTCGTTTGTTTTGAATTTCCGCTTGAGGGAATTTCCTTTGTCTGCAATCACAAATCTCTTTGAATTTAGGTGGCAACAAAAGGAACTGCTGCTATTGTCTTACAAAATCTGTCTTTGTTGTATTGGTATTTGTATTTGTATTTGTAAAATCTGTATTTGTTATTCAAAGAGGCCCTTTGCATGAGCAAAGTCAGACCGGCCTGAGTTTCAGATCGGCACGAGTTTCATTTTGGTGTCTGGTCAAAGCCCTTACAGTGTTTACACGAGAACAGGCGAAATGAAACTCGTGCCGGTCTCGGTTCGTTTCGGTCTTTCAGACCGATCTGAAAAGTCAGGTCGACCTGAAATTCTCATGTAAACAGAATTTTTTTCAGATCGGGGCGAAATGAAAGTTGTGAATGTAATTGCGGAAGTGATATTGCACCACTGGGAGCCAGTCTTATTGTTTGGCCGTTTGTTTGTTTTTCTCCTGTGGTGTGTAGTTGCAAAAACTTAAACCACAGTAATTTACTGTGCTAAAACTAAGAAACTAACTAATCTAAGCATAAAAATCTGAGGCAGGTCAGCCTCCTGTTTTAAATTCAGGTTCTGAAGGAGTATTTGAACCATGAAACCGAAGTAGATCTGTGATGCAGTACAAACATACAGTTTATTATCGTTGATTATCCATTTTAATGGCTTCTTATGTTGTTGATAACGTGGCGCCTCGATGAAAATAGGCCTATATCCAAAATACGAGAAAGAAAACCACGGTCACATTTGCCTCAGTCGCATTAAACGCATGCGTAATGTGACGCTAGTATAATTTCAGACCGGTTTGAAACTCCATGTAAACGTAATGCAAAATAGCAGACATAGCAAAATTTCAAGCCGATCTGAAACTCAGACCGGTCTGAGTTTGCTCATGTAAAGGGCCCCAAAGAGAGGACTCTTTTATCATACTTCAGTGTCACGCACAGGAATATCTTGTTTTTTGCATCCGAATTTTTTTATATAGTTTATTCGTACAATTTCTCTACCGTTATTATGAAACTGTTAAGATTGTCAGCTGATTTTAGTACATTTGTCAAACAGTTCCAGATCTGAAGTCCCATCGCTATGACTGTGAGGCTCTGGGAACTGCAAGTTACCCGACTTGGTCGAATATGAGTCAAATTGTTACGATTTCGAGATTGATGCTTTGAGGTTCTTGAACTAAAATTGCTATGCATAGAAGGTAGATTCAGATTGTTGATCGTCTTGAATATTGCGATACAGACTAATCTCTGACGAGCAAGTTCCAGCCGAGCTAGTTTATTCTTTTCATTCTTGTCACAAGTCTTTTAATTGTAAAATAGCTGAGAGAAAGGCTGAATCGCTTGATCAAGAGGTAAGGAATCCCGCACACGGAACGAGGTGCAAGGACATCTAGTTTCTCTTAAGACTTATAGGAAATGAATTTTTATATAAATGCTAAAGATTTTAGGTCCCATAACAGCGCAGATGAGGTCTGATACCCGTGAAGAAGCTCTTCTTTTGTATTGTTTGCTGTTGCAAATTCCCTTACGATTTGAGCAAGGTATTTAGGCCCTTTTCGGGTATTTTGTAAACAAGGGATTCTCTTAAAGCCGAATACTTAAGTATTTTTGCTATCAACGAGAATCTCGATTTATTCAAAACCATCCTTTACCGTAAGTACTAAGACGTTGCAAACGTCTGAACTTTTTTGGCACTCTCGATATGATTACAGCTTGTGGAATTCCGTGTTGTTCCAGTTTGCGATCACCTATACACTTTTTAACTCTGTTTTCTCTTTAATCCCATGTTGTCCCATTTTATTCAGTTCAAGTGCCACTGGAACATGTTGGAAAAGAATACACGACCGATAATGGTTTCATTGTCCCTGCAATATCATCAGAATTGCGCAAAAAATTGTTCACTCAAGCAGGTAAGATTTTTAACTTTAATCAGAAATGGGTTTGTGATTATTGAAAACTAATCAGGCATCATTGATTTTGCGACGGCATAGAGTTCGAATATTTGCAAAAAATTTGAATTTAAAATGAGGTGCACCGTGTGTGTAGCCAAGAAATGAAAGTTTATTTCCTCGATGATATTAATATTGCTTTCTCTTCGGCTGAAGCTAGAAATCAAATACATACGGCTCCTGCGCGACTGAACATAGCAATCAGTCTCGTTTCAAACCCTTTGAAGTCAGTATGAAAGCTATGTAGGATCCAACAACTGAGACGCACAGAAGTCAGTTGAATTTGATTTCTGATCCCTGGTTAGGCTTGGGCCAAAGGGAAAACAACGAAGAAAAATATGGTAATATCGAGGTGACAACTTTAATTTACAAGCTACAAACGCAGTGCATTATTGCCCATGATGAGCTGAATAGAATGTCTTGCCCCATTCTGTCAACTGCATTTGTCGAAGGGAACTTCATATAATTTGCTATAATCCCAGGGAGAGCATTTTTCCACAATAACAACGTTTTTAATAGCCTGCGTGCAGACAATACCCAAGGGTGAGTGGTTGAGTGAGTGACAGATATTTTCTGAAGCTTTGCAAACGTTAAAGGCACCACGGATATTTATAGATATTTTATCATATCTATCATAAATATTTATCTTAAGTTTTGGATGATTTGACTTCAGTAGAAAGGTCGCTCCACACTTTGGGGCCTTTGTACGAGAAGCTTTTCCGTCCAAGGCCGAATTGCGATGAGGAACGGCCAAATCTTTTTGGTATTTCGAAGTTCACTCTTGCTTGAATCGGACTGCCTGTTGAACATTTCTGTTCATACCCTGACGAAAATAGGACAGTCTGATGAGCCTTAACCTTTTTGTGACAGCTTCAAAGATCTTGTGTACGAAAATTTTGTACCCGAAGCCGGATGCTTACTCGACGGATTTTCAGTAGTAATTGCTATTTTTGGGTTCTTCTTCTAAGACCCTTCCTCATCTGTCCTAACCATGTATTTGCCGTATAAACCGCTTTTTGTACTGTTTACAACTACAGTACTTTCCTATTTTCTTTTTTTCTTCATCCTTTCTGTTGTACCAGCACTCCTAAGGGGACCATTATAGAAATAAGGTCAGCTTGACCCTTTCATGCTATCCCTGCCACAGGAATTAGGGGTGTTTTCCTTTTTTACGTTTTTAACCTTAAAAGTTGTATTACATTGTATTGTATGTATTTTCTAATATTTATTATAGTAACTTGTAAATTTTCTTTTAAGTGGCAAATTAATACATACATACATGGTGAAGGTGAAGTGAAGTTGCGTTTCTCAAAGCCAAGCGCGGGGATCACAGAAATAGAGCAGACCTTATCGAGTCTGCGACCCCTTATCATGACGCTCAAGTGGTGGGGCCCTACCAAGATTCGAACCCACTCCACCTGACTATTCTGGCTGCAATGTCAGAGGATTACACCACGGCGCCGCAACACCTTCACAGCACCACAATGCATACATTTGACAAGACTTACGACCTTGAGTACTTTGTGTACCTACGAAGAAAAACAAAGATTCTCAATCAATGAACAAACCATGGGGTATGATTTGTGGTACAAATTGTAAAACCTTCTTCTTAAGTGCCATCTACTTGCTGTAGGTAGGCTGTTATTAATTGCCTCAACTTCTCTCTATCCTGGTCTTTTCTCACAAGCCATCCATAATGCTTTCTTCCCACCCAATCTCCGATGTTGTCTATCCACATAGATCATGGTCTTGTAGAAATCGGGGTATTGGCAGGAAAACGGAGCTTGATTAGAAAACGAAGAGCAAGAATCGCGACGATAATCATGTTCATGTAATTCATTCCAATTTTGGCAAGTCCAAGTAAATATTATGACAAATCCATGTAAGACAAATCCAAGTGAAAAATTGAATTGAATGACTAGGCCATATTATTGTTGACGTTTCGAAGCAAACTTACTTCATCATCGGAATACGAAGTTTCGAAAAGCACGAGGCTATATTTATATCGATAAAGACAATAAACTACCAAGAATGCGTTTTTTTACAAATCCTACGTTATTTATTTTTCACGTAGGATTTGTAAAAAAACGCATTTTTGGTAGTTTATTGTCTTTATCGATATAAATATAGCCTCGTGCTTTTGGAAACTTGGTATTCTGATGATGAAGCAAGTTTGCTTCGAAACGTCAACAATAATATGGCCTAGTCTTTCAATTTAATTTTTCACTTGGATTTGTCTTACATGGATTTTTCATAAAATTTACTTTGATTTGTGGAAATTGGAATGAATTACATGAACATGATTATCGTCGCAGATCTTGGTCTTCCCTTGAGTCGTCTTGATGGTATTCGACCTTCCAATATGACACGATGTAAGTTGTTCCTCCTTATGATGTGGCCAAAGAAAGTTAGTTTCCTTGACATAATTAACTGCATGATGTTTCTTTTCTCTCCTATTCTTTCCAGTACTGTATCATTTTTCGTGTGGCTTTGCGACGAAATTCTCTGTATTTTCCGCCAAACCCACATAAACCTATAAACATATGATAAACCTATGGACGCACAATAAAATTGTAAACTGTAGAGAGAGCACTATGAACTCCTGTTAAAGAACAACAATCGAACTACGAAATAAACCTGTAAATAGAGAGAAAACCGATAGACCTACAAGAATATCAAGTAATACTTAGGGATCGTCTCAAAATTATCGTATAGCTTTTATACGAATTGATACGAATTCAATCGTTTACATGAAAAGGTGCTATACGAGTTAATTCGTATAGCCGCACAAGAAATAAGAATTGTATACGAATTGTTTGATTTCTATACGAATAGACCATTTCGACAATTAAGAAAAGAAGACTGGGGAGAGCGGTTTGTTCTGGTAAATGGCGGATGCAGTTCTTGTAAATGGCTGCCGCGTAGTTGGGCCGTTGAAGTGAATATAATGTAAACATTGAGTTTTGCAAGATGAGGCGAGGATCGCTACAGCATCGGCGCTGTTTTAGAATTTCAGTTTTGAAATCAGTTTTGACTTATGTTCAACCGTTAGATTAAGAAAATTCGAATTATGTTCGAACTTTTTCCTCGCGTCAATTCTAATCGAATTCAACAAAGATATTCGAAGTTAAAAACTTCAGTTGATTTCCATTCACTCGAAAAATCAAAGTCAGAGTAGGCTGTCTTATTCTAAATACTTCAAATGTATAATGTATTTCGTCAAGTTATGCGGAAAGAGCCTAAGCTCGAAGCGAGCATTGCTGTTTGCAGCACTGAAATAAAGGCTGAAAAGGAAATCAGTTACGAATAGAGGTAAATTAAACGTTTGTCTGTATTTTGCATGGACAACTATTTAGCTCCATTGCTGCGTTTTTATGCAGTAGCGATTGCCATGTTTACATTATTCACTTCAACAGGCTCACTCCGCGGCAACCATTTACCAGAACTGCATCCGCCATTTACCAGAACAAACCGCTCTCCCCAGTCTCCGATTCTAATTGTCGAAATGGTCTATTATGAAACGAATTTGATACGAATTTGATACGATTTTGATACGAATTGTGTATACGATCTGCTGAAACGATTGTGTTACAAACTGTGTTTGCGAATTGCTTATACGAATTTGATACGAATTGCATACGAATCACATACGAATTGTATACGAATTTATACGAATTCTAAAAGGTGACGATACGAATTGATTCGTATGCGGCTTATAGAATATCGTATCAATATCGTATAACGCTACGAATTCCCTATACGATTATGATAAGAATATTTGGAGACGATCCCTTACTAAACTAGTAATTTCACCAAATAATTTCACCATATACGCGTTTGGTCACTCACTCTTCAGTCTTATTCACGCAAAGAACAGATGAATGTTACCAACGGATTATGTTACACCGAACAAACAAAAGACTTATGAGTATCACTTGAACATCACACCTGAGCGACTGATTGGCCATTCTCGTCCCTAAAACTGAGAAATGTACTGGGTGATTAAACGCCGATCTTCAAAACTAAGGTATTGGCCATTTCAAATGCAGAAAGATTTGCATCGTCAGAGGGGAGAGTTCAGGCAGAGTTAAATGGAGTTGAAGCAAACCGTTTTACTTACTAGCGTTAGAAATGAACAGGGTATTCCTTAAGCCGGATCTCCACTAGGCGGGAAAATGTCGAGGCGCAAAAAATTCCGGTAATTTAATTGGCTGATCGAATTTTCGCCGCGGAAGAATGTCGAGCCGCGAATAGTAGGAATACGTTCTACTTTTTGCGGCTCGACATTTACCCATTTAGTGGAGATCCGGCTTTAGAGACTGGAGAGAGAACTATGTTTTACTGGTTGAAAAACCAGTTTTATAAAAATTAACAGTATATACTTGACACTATTTTTATACGCCCTCCTTAAGACGTGCTTAATTTTTCGGCTGCCTTTCCTTGAGTTGGTAAAATTTCAACCCCCCTCCACTCTGACTAGGCATTCAGTCACGCAAGGGCTGGTGAGCACAGCTTTATGGTGGTGGAGTAACAGCTTTTGTTACAACGCGCCCCTGTTAGTTCTAACTGCGATGTTTGATACTGCTCTGATGACCAGGAAGAATTAGCTATGCAGAGTAGTAGGTTTTTTAGTGACCCAAAAGAGTATTCGGGTCCAGTTGTAGAAACTCTCGACATGTATGTGTTTGTGGATGACCTGTGTTAGGCCCCGTTCACATTACTCCGTTTTCATTTAGATCCGCTTTTGCTTCTAAAAACGGAGTTATTTTTCCTCCCTGTTCACATTACTCCGTTTTTAAACAAAAACGGATATCTTTCGAGTGCGGTGTTCACACTTGTCCTCAAAAACGGATCTGATCACCTTTTGTTTGTCTTTGCTCTCTGTTCTTTGTTTTCTTTGTTTCCTGATTATGTTTCGGTCTTTGATTGTTATCAGCGTTTCTAAATTCCTCCGTTTTGGGTGTTTACATCACAGCTATGCATTTCCGTTTAGCTCCGTCTTTATTTAGCCCCGTTTTTTCAAGCGTTTTCATTTAGCTCCGTTTTTGGGTGGATTAAAGCCCCGGTCAAACGCATCCAACATTTCATCCAACATGCTGAAAACCAATGTTGGATGAAATGTTGGATGCGTTTGACCACCCATGTTGGATGATCCAAAAGTTGCAAATTGATGTTGGATGAAGTTTGATCGAGATCAAAAACAAATTTTGTTTTCAATTGTTGGATCCAATGTTGGATGCGTTTCACCGCCTCATCCAACATTTCGTCCAACATTTCATGGTTGGGCATGCGCAGAACGTTCAAAACATTTGAGCGCCATTTTGACTTTCGAGCGGTAAAGCTGCTGTGAACATTCCTTTTACGATCGTTTATTGTCAAAAAACATGGAAAGCACCAGCAAAGAGCACACTGAGGGAATGGAAAGAGGCGTTGCTGATGCAAGGGTAGCCGATTATGGAGAGGTCAGCTCCGGCATGGAGAGTGACAGCGATAATGGTGTAGATTTAGGCCCAATTCCTTCGGAAGGTCCAGATGATGATGAGGACCATGATGCAGCGATTCGTGCCATGGAGGCAGTTTTACGAAAAGCCCGTCGTAAAGTTTTGAAGTACAAACCTAAAGGGAGCTCAGGTGCAAAGAAAAACCCAAAGAAACAAGTAAAACCAAGTAGTGAACAGGCTGAGGTTCAACAAACACAGACCTTGAAGAAAAAAGACAAGAAAGGAGGAAAATCTGTTCCAAGCAAAAGATGGACAAATGATGACACATCCATACTGATAGACATGTTAGAAGAACGATCATGTCTTTGGGATGTGAATGTTAAAGACTATCACTCAAAGGATAAAAGAGCAAAGGCATTGGAGGAAATAGAAGATGTGATTGGAATACCACCAAATGAGATCAAAACAAAGATAGTATCTTTAAGAGCACAACTAGGGAGGGAGTTGGCAAAAGTTTCAAAAGTTAGGTCAGGCCAAAGTACAGATGAACTGTATAAGTCATCTTGGGTATACTGGGAAAGACTGCAGTTTTTAAGACCAACATTGACCCCAAGAAAGAGCATAGACTCTTTAACTATGACAGCAGATGATGAAAATCAGGGAGTACAACCTGAAATATTCAATAACATAGAAGATTCTTCCTCATCAAGCTCTTTGTCACTGTCAACACCAAAGATCAACGCCAAAAGGTCAACAGAAGCAAAAAAACAGGAACTGCTAACAAATTGTATCAATGTCTTGAAGCAGCCAATTTCCAAACCCAAAGAGAAAGAAGAATGCCATTTTGCATCATATATTGCCCAGAAACTTGAACTTTTTGACAAAAGAACAAGAGCAATTGCGGAGAAACGAATTACAGATGTAATTTTTGATCTAGAGATTAATGGTTATTACAATACCAACGAAAACATCCAGGGAAACTATGGTGGATTTGTGATGCAAAACAACCAAGGTGGAAGTTTTATGAACATGATACAACAATAAATTTTCTATATTTAGATACTGTGGTCTACTTTTTTGGTCAAGGTTTGAACAAAGTTGAATAGCTTGGCATCATCCACTCTAATTTAGTTTCAGGTGAAAGTGCATACTGTTGTGTTTGTTTTCACCTTTGTGCCAACACTAGAAAAATGGTCAAAAATACAGTAATTTATGCAGTTAATTTGGAAACATGGAAGTGCTTGGAAAATGTATTACTGTACTGGGTCATTCATTCATTTTTTATGAAAAATGATGATAAAAACTTCCAGTAGTCTCATTCAGGAAATCATGAATCTCTTTAAGAAGAGGTCCAGAATTTAAGAAACTTCTTGAATTTTGTTATTAGTTGCCAAATTCAAGTATACATGAAAACTTTAAAAGCTTCTGCAATTATTACCAGAATTGGCTCAAAATCAAGGATACTTTTATCATGCCTGATGCCAAGGTTCTCATGAATAAGACATACTTTAGTTTTGGTATCAACTGAACTTGTTTTAAATCCAAGATAAACAATTGTTTTGTTTTTTGGAAAACTACAGTGTCTCTTTCTATGTTCATTCTATGTCAAGTCCATGCTGTATCTGATGATTCATATTTATTACAAGAATTCCTTTTTAAAAGCTCACTTTTGCAATTTTCACTTTGTAAAGGTTCTTTGAATGTTTGATTTTAAGGTAGTGAATTTACATAAAGTCTAAACAGTTTCATAATGTTCACATGCGAAATGACCTACATATACTGAACTGAAAATTTTGCAGTGTGTCCAATTGTCTTAAGGTTTGTTATTTCAACATTTCTGCCATTGCCAACTTACAGCTCCTTCATTGCAGAAGTAGCCCTTGAATAATTCCCCGACTTCTTTTGCACTGTTACTGGGATTATTTCCAGTTTGAGAAACTTGCAGATGGAAAAATGACTCTGTGGGTGTGCTTTTACGCCATTGGCCTGGAATGACCTCACCAGAACTGGAGCTGCTACTGTCTAGAAAGCCATGGGGGCAATAAGCAGTCTTTGATGTGCTTTGCCGCAAGAAGTTATGAATGGCCAATGTTGCCATTGTTAATTTCTCAATGGTTGCAGGGGGAAGTAAAATGATAGATGAAAAAACACGCCAGCGGTTAGCTATGATTCCAAACAGGTTTTCAGAGATTCTTCTTGCACGGCTATGGCGGTAGTTGTAAACTCTCTTTTCATCATCAAGACCTGCTTGTGGAAATGGTTTCATCAGGTATGGCTTCAACGGAAATGCTTCATCACCAACAATAACATAGTTGCATTTTTCTGTGCCAGATGGTAGGCATTCTGGTTCTGGCAGGTACTCCTTGTCATTCTCCAATTTGTGAGCAAGGCTGCATTTACCCCACACTCCTCCATCTGATACTCGACCATTAGTTCCAACATCTGCATACAGGCATTCATAATTTGGGCCAGCAACGGCAAGGAGAACTATGGAGTGAGTGTGTTTATAATTGAAATATTTGGAACCAGATCCTGATGGTGGCTGCATCACTATGTGCTTGCCATCTATTGCACCCAGACAATTTGGAAACTGCCATTTCTCTTCGAATTTCTTTGCGATGGCTTTCCATTCTTCAGCATTTTGGGGTGTTCTCAGGTACAGGGGAACCATTTCCTTCACGATGGCAAGGCAAACTTCGTTGATTATGTATGAGATAGCAGCTTTTGAGATTCGAAATTGGTAGGCCATTGAGCGGTATGTTTCACCAGTCGCAAGGAACCTCAACGTTAACGTCAGTCTTGACATTGGACTAATCACTTTTTGCCCACCGAGGATTTGCTGTGGGGTTATGTCTTTCTCTATCAGCTTTAAAATTTCCAAAAATTGTTCGTGTTCCATTCTCATCATTTCTTTGTAACTTGCACAGTCCTCGATCTGCAACTCACGGACAATGGTACTGCAGTATCCACGTTCTTCCCTTCTCTTCATCCACTCTCTGGTTTTCCCTCTTTTCCACCCCCTACCCTCTGTCTCGTCAATGATGGTAGCAAGAAGCAAGGCTGCAACTGCTTTCCGTTTCAACATGTTGCTTTCGAAGTCGGCCATCTTTGCTGAGTTTTTGTTTTACGCGCCTTTTTTAATTAATGTGAACATGTCGCTGCGCAGGCGATGTTCGATCAAGGAAATGTTGGATGAAATGTTGGATGAAATGTTGGATGCATTTGACCACCCCCTCGTGAACATCGGCCAACTTTAAATTTTTTTGGATGAAATGTTGGATGAAATGTTGGATGCGTTTGACCAAGGCTTAAGGTGAACGCAGAGCCAGAAACGGAGCTAAACATCTCCGTTTTTATCCAAAAACGATGTAATGTAAACGGGGCCTTAATTACTTGATTTGATCTGAAAATAGACACAACTCCATATAGTCAATGGCTGCATAAGCAAATTTGATACATGTTTCATTAAGCGCTCATATTAAAAGTGATAGCTGGATATTCACTCACAACAGGCGACCAGCACAGATTTTTAGCAGTGGAGTAACAGCCTTTGTCACGACGAACCCTTCTTAATTCTAGCGTCAGTTTTCCATACCGCTCTAATATCCAGGAAATGTTTGCCATTCAAACTAGCGGGGATTATTTTACTCACCTAATATAAAATTCTCCACCTTAATATATTTAGAATGTGTGACCTACATTAACAACTAAGCTTGGTTTGAAACTAACCGAAAATCCATATTATCGGTTGCAAAATTAGAAAATCTCATTCATATTACACTAAGAAAAATCTTTGAGGATTGCATAAGCTTCGTTCGAACCTATGATTAGATTTGAATTGTTGAGATTTGTAAATATCTTCGTGTCTTAAGGCCGCCCTCTGCTTGCAGTAGTTTTGGGCGGCAACCAGTGCATTCGCTATGTGCGCATGCGCTATTGCTAAAGAACATGCGTACTAGGCAAACGCGCACGTCGCCGACCAAAACTGCTGAAGTGGAGGTCGGTCTTATGGTTTGTGGTACCATCTACTGTGTCCAGATCACTGCATTTGTCATAGTTTGGCCCCCTTGCCAAGGGCATGAAAAACTATTTTACTTCCTTCTACCGGACAAAAATCTTGCTTACGTTTCCTGCCGGTACAGAAAAGTGGATGTCAGGATCCACGGACAGCTACACAACAATGTGTAGCTGGTTTTATGTAAATGCATTCACGGTATTGAGAAGAAACATTGTATTAAGTTAGGGTCACTATGAAACTAATCATTTATGATTTCTGAGGAGCATGAAGGAACTCCAGTTCTTGCTAATATTCTCTTTGTTTTATACAATATGATTTACATTGTGCCAGAGATGCAATCTATGGGTGTGTTTGATTGGTAATTCCAAACCTACCAAATTCTGGAAACGGTAGACCTCGAAGAGAAGGAGACACAGTTCCCAATCAAACACAAAGTTCTTCGAAGCAGCAGGTTTCAGATTTATCCTGGCGAAGACAAGGTTTTCAGTTGAAATAATACGAAGACGAGTCTGATGCTTCGCAGCAAGAGCACAGTTACCGATTACTGTAGCAACGCGAGCAAAGTTGCCTCGTTTTCAGAGTTCTGCGAATGAAATCGAAAATCTCCCCAAAGTCTGCCAAACCTTCTGCCTTTGGAGCAGAAGGCTCAGCAGGCCTGCCAAACCTGCCAAACTTGCCGTTTTCGGTATTGGGGAGTCAATCAAACACAAACGCCGAGACTTCCGAGTCTACCGTTTTGAGAAGTGGTACGAATCAAACACACCCTATGTCAGGTAACTTTTGTTTTTCTACGTTGCTGTCCTTATTTTGAAAAATGAGAAACAGAGCGATCATTTTCTGTTGTCCATTATGAATAAAAAATTTCCTGGCCCTACCTCTGCCTAAACTATGAGATTACTGGGAGATTACTGCGACTACGATTCCTGGTCTTCGGTCCCATCTCCTCTGTCTTTCAAATGTGTTGAATGATTTTTGCAGAAAGATTTTTCAAACACAAGGATCCTCCACATTTTACAAAGATTTTTAAGATTTTCCCGGATATTGTCAAAGCTTTTTGAGATTTCTCAAGACTTTTCATTTTTTGTTTCTGCAGATTTTACGGCTTTTCAAAATTTCTCCAGATTTCAATAAATTTTGTGATTTGAAAGATTTTGCAAAGCTTTGCAAGATTTTTGAGGATTTAAACGATTTTTAAGATTTGAGTAGAACTGCTGAAGATTTGTTCGAGAAGGATAAATTGTTGGCGTCTGGGATTCTTTGAGAGTTCTGAAAGTTTTCAGGATTGCCTTTGGATTTAGTTGTGGAAGATTTTGGAGATTTTTACAATTTTTAAGGAAGTGTGCGAGATTTTCTGGAGTGATTTCAGCCTCAGATAAGTGCGGAGAAATGTCGTTAGCGGCACAAGACCAATCCATAAATCAGCTAAGACAACCTCATACATTTGTTTACGCTATCAGTGCTAAGGATATTCCATGTTTCACCTGTTCCTGTCTACTTTGTTTAATACTTTAACAAAATCTAATTATAACGTAGGTCAAACCATCTCATCTTGCACATGGTATAAAGATCGGACTGTGTTAACATGAAAACTCATTAGTGCATTTTCGTAGTTATCACTATTTGTAGACTGATGGACGCTCAATCTACGACTCATAGACTTTCATACTGAAATTTAGGACGGAGTTTTCCCCCTAAATTTTACGACTAGATATGGAAACCATAGCAACATTGTACGAACTCCAGGCAATGGCGAATGGGCCTAAGCTTCCGGCTCGAACCTTCAATGCTAAAACACGTCAAAGTTCAAGTTTACAGTGATGTTCGCCAGGGAAAATGCCGCAAGTATCCAGATGAATGTTTCCTTGATCCAAAACCAACAAATCTATCACTGTGAAGCAGGAGTTTCTCATTTTAAAGGCCAATCAGCTTCCACGAACTTCACCGCAGCAGTGACAATTTTGTACGCAGAAAACTTAACTTTCTTAGCTTCTCAAAGTCAAGATTTTAGCCTTACAAATGCGGAGTCTCAAACAAGAAAGACTTTCGTTTTTCCACCTCTTATTTTGGAAAGGTGGATTGTTAGGCCCCGTTCACACTGCTCCGTTCTCGTTATGATCCTCTTTGTTGCATGGAAGCTACCCGTTCACATTACTTCGTTTTTGTACAGAAACGGAGAGAAAAACATCCGTTTTTGTGCGTTCACATTGGTCTGCCTGATAACAAACACTATTCTAAAGATATCCGCATTTGTGCGTTCACATTGCTCCAGTTTTGTGAAGCTCAATGCTAAATATTGGAACGTTTTCAAAGACCTCCGCTTTTGTGCGTTCACTTTGATTTTCAAAACCTCCTTGTTTGTGGATGTCCACTTTCGATAGCGTTTTCGAAAGCCTCCGTTGTATGGCGTTTTTGTGCAGATCAGTGTAAAAACTTTCACAAAAACGGAGGTTTTTCTCTCCGTTTTTTGCATAAAAACGGAGCAGTGTGAATGGGGCCTTAGTTTCGTTCCACCCAGTCCGCATTTTGCACTGTTTTGGTGTTAGCTCTAGTCATTCTAAATCACTGTCCATTCATGTCTTGTCATGTACACACTTGTTTGTTATTTAATTGAAGTTTATCGCTTATGACATTCTGTTTCATATGACCTGCTGCGTGAAACTGCATTCTACAACTTGTGTTACGGAAATCTCATTATGAAAATTACATTGGGTTGTCTTTTGCGGAACTTTGATGCGCCGGAGACTCTTAATTACCAGGCCTCTCTGCATATTTAATTGTATTAACTTGGCCTCTTATTCATCTTCTTCGTAATCGCATTAAGTAACCACACATCTTGGGAAGATTACGGATGAAATCTTCAGATATTTCTTGACAGATAAGTGAAGAGTATTCACTCTTTTAATTTTGTTTACTAAGATGCTAGCTTATATCATAAGCGGCTAGGCCATATACCTTCCATAAAACAGGCTTGCCTATGATCAGGTGGAGAGGAAATCCTTTATTTTTGCCGTTTTTAGAGTATGAGTAATTTTCAGTAAAGGCACGAGAACACTGCGCAATGACCATAATAGTTCTGGTACCAGATCGTTTGCAAATGTATCGTTTGCAACTGTATCCGTTACGCAAAGTAACTTCTGTGATACGGGTGTGCCTGTGTGATCGGGTCGATAAGAAGCTGTTGTTGGTTGCCTTGTTAATAATCTTTTAAGCTCATTTTTTGGTGTCGTGAACTAGAAATGCATTGGGATTGCTAGGTATCACCGTATAGTGGGCTGAAAATCTACTGCTCGCTAATTTTTACAGCCCGAACAGTCAGGAGGACGGGACTTGAACCTCGCCAACATATCACGGGCGTCATGACAAGGGATCCGATTAGGCCTTCTCTACTTTTGTCATCCTAGTACTTGGAGCTGGAACCCGAAACTGCAACTAACTTCACCTTCATCTTACACAAAAAGCTGAAACCTATTCATTTTCGGTGAATTTGATTAATTTGGTCTCGGAATCTTTTTGGAAATAGTTTTTAAAATAGCCTTAAGTAGTGGTATCATCTAAATAAACCATGGAAGACCAATAAACTTGTATCTTGTTAGAAAAACACTATCAACTCCGGTAAAAAACACCACATTTTTTTATTTTCATTTTTAAATATTTAAACAGGTTACAAATATCAGTATTACATAACTGTTTTACAAATCGACCTGTGCATAAACAGAAAAGCCTAAATTAAAGATAATCACAATATAATATATAAAAGAGCATAATAAAACTAAAGATGAAAGTAAAATGTACCTCTCATATGGATTTTTTGAAGGTAGCCAGGGACGGTGCCAATTGATATAAGATAAACCTGTAACTGGAGAGAAAGCTGTTAAACCTGCAAGAAAAGCAAGTAATCAGTTTTCTTGCAGGTTTAATAGCTATCTCTCCAGTTACAGTTTTATCTTATATTATTGCTGTTCTTTTACAGGAGTTGATAGTGTTTTTCATGCTGGATACAAGTTTATTGTGCGTCCATGGTTTATTTAGATGAGTCTGCTACTTGAGGCCATTTAAAATTTTTTGTACCACTAATCATTTGTTGAGATAGTTTTTACAATAATGCTAATATTTTTGTTTTGTTCAGAAACAGCTGGCCTGAGTGTTACACAGAGAGTGGAAAATGTAGGAATATGCACGTGTCAAATGGCGCTGCAACTTGCTGGTAAGCTAAGCATAATCAAGGGGTCTATTATATGGTGCCTCAATACCGCAAGACCAAAATTTGCGCTATTAACCCGTCAACCACAAGCAATTTTCTCTGATAAACCGCAACCACCAGTCTTTTTCATTACGATACATATTCTTTTCAAGATAGCTATTTCATGTAAATGGAGCAGGAATCCTAAGCCAATCTTTGTGAATCTACTGTTTGCGATGACCGTCCTGTTACAGCTATGCAAAGGCCTGATAGATGAGTTCTCTAGTAGAAGGCTCTACAAAGTAAGCAAAAAACCGTAAACCGTTCGTGTAAATTCAAATTTTCCGCAACCGCGTTGCAATACAACAACCGTATACGGCACTGATTTTCTCGCAGCAACCGTATTCCGCATCCAAAATAAGGCCGGATCGGCCTAACCGCCACACTATAATAGACCCCCTAATCATGATCCTTATTGATTATGATATAGATATTACAGTAATCATGATTACTGGGTGTCCGAGAATAAATTACAAGGGATCCCAAGAATCTGTGCCCTGTTTGTGTGGCTGCTGCGGAGGAGCCATAAATTCAGTTATCTTAATTTTTACACTGTTCATAGGCTAGGCTTCAAGCTGGAGTTTGAAACCTTGTGTGAGTCAATCTGACATGTGATTGCTGATTTATAGTAGAGAGACGGCAAAATAAGTGGTTGCTTTAAAAACGGCACCCCTATTGTTCTCCAGCAATGTCAAAGTCCAGTCAGTTTCCAAAGAAATGGTTCTGGCGTCATATTAAGATTTTTACTAAATTTCTTAATCGGTTAGCAGTGTTTTCTATTCATAAAAGAACACTTCCTACCTTTTAAAACATGCAGTGAAAATTTTAATACGATACCAGAGTCCTTTCTTTGAAAACTTTGTTCATTATGACATTGCTGGAGAACAATAGAAATGCTTTTTTTGATGCAACCACGTATTTTGCCTTTTCTCTGGCATAAATCAGCAACCATGTGTCAGAAAGACTCAAGTAAGGTCTCCTACTCTACGTTTAAGCCTCACTTATGCAACTTTGTAAAAAGCGCATCAATATTGGAAGCGTATCGAAAGACGGGGATGTTCTAGTTAGGCTATTTAGGAGAATTTTGCAAGAGATCAGCTAATGATCAAGTAAGCTAAATGTTCACACATTTAAGAACAACTTTAAAGACACAGTAAATCCAATGTGCTCGATCAACGATGAAACTAGGGATACGGAACACATTTTGCTGCTGTGCCATAACTACGATGAGCAAAGACAAGGTATTCTCGTTGCCGTTAACTCTATATTAGAGCCTCAAGGCTTATCAAACCTTTCTAATGCAGCGCTTCTCAAAATCCTTTTTTCTGGCGATGAAGGGTTGCCACTTATGTCAAACCTATGATCCTTGAAGCTACAATAAAATATATATACGAAACAGAATGGTTTGATTAAACCATACAGGGCTCAAAAAATATTTTTCTTCCTGGTAGCAAGCCAGGCACCTTCATTTCCTTTTACACACTCTCTTCTTCTTTCCCAGTATACCACCCCATTCTGTCCCTTTACCTTCTCTCTTTCTTTCATTCCTCTTCCTCTCCTCCGTTCTTTCCCTTCTATTCCCCTTCCTTCCGTTTCTTTTTCCTTTCCTCCTTCTTCCTGTCTGGGAAATTGGAGCATTTCAGCTACCTTCCTGGTAGCGCCGCTACCCCGCTACTTCTTTTTTTTTGAGCCGTGTAAACAAATGCCATCTTTTTTAAAACAAAAATGTACAAAGTGATCTCCACATAGCGAATCGTCTGTTCAATGGACCCTCGTTTTTTAAGCATCCATTTTCCAGGGACATAAGCCCTTGCAGACTAATTCTCAGTTCTACAGATCCCTTGTTTAACGAGATCTCGCTTCATTAACAGTTCCTCTGACGTTTCCTTATGTGGAGTGCTCACTGTAGCTGTTCTTTTTTGTTCGTATAGTTCCTGTTAGGTAATTTTCGTGAATTTGTTTTAGTATCTATAGCATTAGTATTGGTTTAAAATTAGTATCTATGTTAAGTAGTATTTACGTTAAGTGTCACTATGTAATTAGTGAGTATAGTGTGACTCCGTAGTGTGATCTTAAGTGTAAAACTGGGTGAGTCAATAAAAACGCCCTGCGTTTGAAAAAAGTCCTGTTCCCTGAAAATCAAAGCAATGACATAGAAAACTGTCTTATTTCATTCCCGATATGTCAAATTAGATTTAGTAATTTACCCGGCTTTAATTAATCACTCCTTCCAATTTCCAACATAGGAGATTTCCTGCAGAAAGCCCCTTTCGAAAACCTGCAAAAACGAGTGAAAACACCAAGCAAAATTTCCTTTTGTTCTCCTTCCTACCAATAATGACTCTTGGATATGTTCATGTATTTTGTCCTCATAGGCGAATAGAATCCCCCTGAGTAAGTTATTCACATAAGTGGAAGACTTTCAACCCGTCAAAAGGAAAGCACGTGCTAAAGCGTGCTGAAAGTTATCACTGTGAGATTAACACATTAGGGATTCTTGCTTAACTTTAGCATTTTTTTAAGGGTTCTCAAAGGGGTTCATTTTAGGAAATCGCTTACAGAATCTGAACGTAGTGACCGATTTTAATCAGAAAAATTTCTAAAAATTATTGAATATGCTAGCTATTCAATCAGGTATTGCAAAACATCATTGCTTATATACCCAAGGAACAATATCCTCTCAAACGTCGGATGTTTTTTTTTTAACTCACCCGTTTAGTTCAAGGTTATAATGTATTTTCATGCTCCTTGTACTATGGTGTTGTATTGTGATTTGTTCGTTGGTATACTGTAAATTTTATATGGAAATAGAAAAAAAATTATAAATCAAATTAGATTAGAGACCCGGGGGGGGGGGGTAACTTAACTTGTTTATGGTATGGGGTTGTGCAATTTTTAGGGTACCTTTTTCACGATAGAGTCCGGATTTATGGGTATGGTTTTCAACAATTTTTGCATCTTCCGGATTTATGGGTATAGTTTTCTGTCAGAATTCATTTATTGGTGATCTGTTTTGGCATTCCTTGATTTATGGGTATGATTTTGAGAAATTCTCCAGATCTATGGGTATACTTTTGAGAAATTTCTCCGGATTTATGGGTATACTTTTGAGAAATTTCTCCGGATTTAGTGGTGATACGAGTACTATTACGATTTGAATGGCACAACCCCGTATCTTGGAAACTCAAGTTACCCCCCCCCCCCCGGAATTAGAGACGTATTAGACAAATAAGACTGGACAAGGCCATAATTTAAGTATGTTTTCATAGGATCTCTTATCCTCATTACCTGAAGAACTACGTTGAAATTCAGTTCTTAAACCCATCATTATTTTGGCATATCGTTCAGTATGCTTCACCAAGTTTTTCTTATATTTCTGCTTTACGCGGGCCTTTCGGTAATGACTTTTTATTCTACAATGACCTTCTGCACATGTTATCCTCTTGGATGGATGAAATCATCCTGGATAATGTTATTGTACTCCCTGGGATGGCATTTTCACCCTGCCGATGGGTAGCACGTGCTAAAGCATGTAAATGTCATCGCTGTCAGGCAGAAAATTTGGTCGTTATTCTCGGCATATTTTTGATGGTATTTTGAAGGCGCTTTCTTTGGGAAATGCCGCATAATGCAGAACGGAGTTGCCTTTTTTTTAAATGGATTCCAACATGTCCACCATTAAAGGACAAGCCGGGGTTGATAAATTATTGGCAAAAAGCAACCTTACCAACTGCTGAACACCATTCGTGACTTCTTTCCAAGTCTTTGTGCCTCGAAGTTTCATGAATTGAGCGATTAATCTTCGTAAGTTAGGCCAAATATCGTCGGAATTTTGTATTTTCTCCGAGTTTGCGAAGGCGCGATGAGTAGGCTAGCAATGTGGGGGGGGGGTATAATATCAGCACATTTGGCAGCCTTGTTCAGGTCAACGTGAAGTGACGTCATACAAAATGACGTCATTTCGCACTTCTTAGCAGATTGAAATATGTTGTTTCGCAGATTAAAAGGATTAAAAGAGAAAAGAATTAAAATAAGTATAACACACCATTCACAACAGTGTAATCTCTTGAATAATCAACAATTATACTATCCCCGGACTTGTCCTTTAAATGATATATTTTTCGAGACTACCATATTGATGGCCTGGGGCTAATGGACTTTAAAGCCTACCTCACCTGCTACCTGTATAATCTCCCTATTGACGCTATGGTTGTCACCTAGTCGAACTTAAACGATGATTAATCAGTTCGGCAAATAATCCTTTTTTGTATATTTATGTATTCATCTGAAATTTTGCAATACATGTTACATCTACATCCTACTATGCTTTCTAATCACAATACAAACTGAACAAACTCTACAGGGACAGGACCACAAGGAGCAAAGGGTAATGACTACCATGTGGCCATCAACATAAAGACATGCAAATATGAAAACTTGAATCAATCACTACAAAATGCTAAACATACGATTAATTACGATTAAGAACCTTTTGATTAAGAACCTTAAAGAGTCTGTTTCATCCAGCATTCCTTGCACGTGTCGCCTCTTGGTTGGCCTTTGTTTCTCGCCATTTTCATGGGCCATGAAAATGGCGACAACAAAGGCAAACCAAGAGACGACACGCGCAAGGCATGCTGGATGAAACAGATCCTTTAAATGGCTTACTGTCACCGACATGATTAAAAGTGAAACAGCTACGGTGACGTATAAAGCAATAACTGGTCTTGCCCTTAGCTACCTGTCTAATTTGTTCACAGAAAATATCGAACGAAATATTGATATTAATTTGCGAAATGCAGCAAACGATGTTTATATCCCCAGAATGACAACTAGCAAAGGACAAAAAGCGATATCTTTTCGTGGCGCTAACACTTGGAATCAACTTTCGACTGATATAAAAGATGCAAATTCGCTTAATTCATTTAAATGCAAACTAATACGCCACTTGGAGCCTACTGTTTGAACGTAATATTTCGATCCATTCACAAGTTTTGTTTTTACTCTTTTTAATTTCTTTATCATATATACGTTAATTGACTTTGAGATATACTTGTATTAGGTTATTTTAGGTTTTAGATCTTGAGAGTCATATCAGCGATATATTATTAATATTGTAAGTTGACACGGCCCCTGTAAAGCAGTCTTTGATTGATGGGACCACCGTGTATAAAAGAATTTAAAATGAAAATGAAAATGAAATGATTACACATAGACAATCGAATCCGTTTCACATTGGATGTCGTGCCAGCATAGGAGAATGATGCTGAACAACATGAGCCCCGGACGAGAGAACAGCAACAACAGCGATTGCTACTGGCACTGATCCCCCCTCGCCAGAGCCCCTCTTCCCCAATACAGCGCGCAAATGCTGTCAGGCCAGGGTTCCTGATTTGCAATATCAATAATCTGAAATACTTTGATTTAGCATGAAAAGTTTCCATTTACACTTTTTTTTACATTCAGATGAAAACTTACAATGTTGGCTACATTCTGCTTTACTTTCTAATTATGAACATACGACACTACAGGGACGATTCCAAGAGGAGCGAGATTACACGGCTACCCTTTGGCTACATGAAACAAAACGAGGACAATGCAAGAAACTTGGGAACGAAAACATAGACGAACAACATACAAGCAAATACGACATTTAGCTTTAAGTGAAGGTAGCTTGTTACCAAGTAAATCAGATATAAACAAGTTTGAGACTTGAACACAAACATTATTGAACCCATTTACATTTCATGTGTTTAACATCAGATGTGAAACGACTTGCAGAAGAAATGGCAAAAATGTACACAGCGGCTGTGTGGCGTAAGAATAGATTTTATACGCAATGTCCGATTGAGTGGTGCTACAGCGTCGATCACTGTTGTGCATATTGGAATATTTTACAAAATGTAACAAAATATTGTTCCATTCAGATTATTTTCAGAATTGCTTAGACGTCTATTCTTCCCTTGCCTGTGTTGATCGTTTCACCTGCTCGGGTGTTAACACCAGACATTCTCCTATCTTCAGCCAATCAGGGATTGTTTCTTTTGCTCACCCAGTAGTTGATAAATTTTTTTTTCTTTTTTGAAGGTGGAGAGAGCCGAATTTGTCCTAAGAATGCTCACCAGGCACCTGATATTGTCGTACTGGCAGGACCACATTTAGATGGACTTCAAGCGATATCTGCTGCACGTCATTTAGCTAATCATACGGTACGTTTACATAGCATAGGACTCCATTACATTTTTCTTGAATTAAGTGAATGAAAAGGAACTTAGGACACTTTGCTGTAAATATGCCATGATAATGTTTTGATATCTTGATTGGTTTCAAAATGGCGGCATTTATTGAGGCTGTGAGGTCATTATGGTTCTAAATCTGAAACCAGAAGTGCAGCATATTTTTGCATATCATCATATATTAGACCTTACTATGGTTTTCTTGAACATTGTATCATTAATCCTCTATAGTTTTCATGCAACTATTGCGGCGGTGTTTGTTTTGATTTACTACTTGAGAGAATTTCCTTCTTCAGGAATCATTAATTGCTTTGAATTGAGGTGTCAATCGAAACAACTGTTGCTATTGTATTACAAATTTGTCCCTGTTTACACAAGCATACTCCACTTCGATTAACAGCCACGTTTTGGAAATTATTCAAAATTCTTTCATAGGAAATTTTGGAGGCCAAAGTCGGATTTAGGACCCGAGCTTTAGTCTGGCCAAGAGTTTTCATGTTGCTAGCAGTCGTGGTGTTAACTTCATGGCGATGTAAAGTTTGGAAATCTGTAAGGGATTTGACCGTGAAAATGACTTGGGGTGTAAAGTTTCACCCCGAACGATTTTTGACGGTCAAATCCCTTATAAATCTTTGAACTTTACATTGTCATAAAATCAACATCACAAATATCAGCAAGTTAAAAACATGAAACTAGACTAATGTTTGGGTGCTAAATCCGAATCTGGGCTCGAAATTTTCATAAGGACAATAGGAAGGAATTTTGACAAATTTCCAAAACGAAGTGGTGTATTGTAAATGTGTGGAGATTTACTAAATGGTTAGAGGACCACAGATTTAGGCAGAGCTGTAAAAAGTATCGGAACCTCAAAGCATCATCTCAAATGCTCCTAGGCCTGAAATATTTTGAAAACATTTTTTTCATAAGTTTTGACCGGAAAAAGGCGCTGAGTTTGCTTTTGCTGCATGGGAAATGCATTTTAAATTGACCATACTTACGAAAATATCAATTTAAAGATGATTAATTCCAATGATGTATCAAAACTGCATATCATTAGACAGAGGAAAGACTTTACTCTCAGATTGTATACATTACACCTTCTCAAATTTGGCCAATTCTTTAAGATTTTAATTCATAGTTTGGTTGTGTTTTTTCTGAAACACCCTATTGAAGGCGCAAAAGATTGAATAGAGGCTACTCTCGAGTACCGAATAAACGGGGGGGGGGGTGAGAATAATCGGGGGGGGGGGGGTTGGAAATGGTTCGATATAACAATAATCGGGGGGCTGGAATAATGGGGGGAACAGAAAATGGTCGTTTTCTTAGGTAAACACGTATCTCTTATATATTTATGTGAACAGTGATGTTACTGATACATTTACTTTTGAACTCTGGTTTTGTTGAATTTGTTTAAATTAATAAAAGGGGGGGGTTGGAATAAGAACGGGGGGTTGGAAAATTTTTCAAAAATTAACAAGCGGGGGGGGGGACGATTATTCGGTACTCGAGAGTAGAATTTGAATGATTCAAATCCGTGAGGTAGTCTTGGTGCTATGAATTTTCAAAAGTGGGAACTTTTTTCTGGCTCGCTCATCTGGTATCTAAATCACAATGCATTTCAATCATGGCACCATGATGACATAGTCAATTTCAATGACACTGATTGAAAACTTTCTGTGAGATGATTGGTTGTGGGAGAAAATGGTTTTAGAATTGACAAATACCTTTCTTTTCACTTCAGGGTTTATCAATTTTTTTTGGAAAAGGCCAGCCAGAATGATGGCGGCAAGGAATTTTTTAACCAAGATGCAGTGCGCTGTAATTACGGATCCTTAACAATTCTATAGGAATTCGAATACAGAACGCACTGCATCTTGGTAAGACATTCCTCGCCATCATCAATAGCGCAATGGTCTATTGTTTCTTATACAACTACTTCCGGAATTCAAATAAATTTGAATTGATGATGAAAACAATAATTACCAGATTATGGAGTGAGAAAGTTAAGATGTCACGAGCGCCGCCATTTTAATCCACGGCCATTGACTCTCGTACTTTTTATTTCAGGTGAACGTGACACTTCTTGTCCCAGAGGTTGTTCCTATCTTGCAGTCGCAATTAGAGCTTTTCAAGAAAACTCAAGGAAAAATCATTACAACAGTTCAAGGTTTGTCTCTCAATTTGATTTTTATCATGATTCAAACGAGCTTTTACTAGAAGGCAAGACATTCATTTACGCAATAGCTGATGAGCATAGGGTCTTTACGAGTTAAGGTGGATCTTCACTTAAGTTGGCTCACTACTGAAAATTTCAAAATTACGAAACATTGAAAGATGGTTGTGTTCGAAGTAAAAACAAGTTCAAGACACAAAAAAACAATAAGTTAAAATGGCTCGCTACTGATATAGATTTAAACTGTTACACACTGGGTGTCCTATTGCTCATGTTCTTACTGCTATGTTTCTTTGGTTAACACATTACACAATATTTGAAAAATTGTTATTTCTATATCTATTTGGAATACATTAAGCGCCAAAAATTGTGGACGAATAAATTGTGGACAAAATATTTGCATGCAAAAAATTTTCTGAGGTTTTTCACGGAATTGCAGACATTTTTTGGAATTTTGGAAGACAAATTCATCATCTATTTTGTTTTAAATTCTTTTGAAAGTTTTTCGTGAATTCTCGAAGAAGAAGAAAACACTCTAATTCTGAAAACATAGAAGATTTCAGAAAAGTCCAATGGCAGGATTAACCTAGACTGATGACGATGAGTCCCTTGTACCTTAGCGGTAAGCCTTGCTCAACAAGGACTCATAATGAAGCAGTGAAAAACATGGCCCTATCTTAGGCATTCGATCGATCGAATCAGGATCGAACGAATGCCGTTGCTCTGTTCAACGGTCATTCCTCGGAAAGAAAATGCGATAAAACCACGTTAAGCAGACGTTTCATCAAAGAAATTTGGTATAAATCTAAGAAGGAAGTTCTCTTTACCTGGTGAGTGCAAAATAAGTCTTTCAACTTTACATTTTTCATGTTTTTGGGACCAGAACTAACCAAAGAAATCTTCAACTACCTGCTGCAGCAACTTCGTTCAAAATCCAGTCAACTGCATCATTCGAATTAAAAATTCGACAGCATTGTTCATTGCCAAATCTTGCAATCTAATTGGTACTGTAGGAATTACGAAGTTTGGGCCTAAATAGAACCAGATTTTTCAGAGTACTATTATGAGTCTCTGTTGACTGAAGCGCCATCATCAAGTCAAAGAGGACAGGGAAACAGGAGTCTCATTGTCATAATCATAAGCCTAGGATTAACCTTGTTAAAGATTTGGAACCCATGCTATTGTTGTTGTGGATGATGAAAATTATTGCTAAGGTGAATTTAATACACCACTTTATTTAAGCAGCCTCGTTTTGGAAACTTGTCAAAATCTCTTCCTATTGTTAATATGAAAATTTCGAGTCCAGATTCTGATTTGGCATCCAAACTTTAGTATGGTTACGTGTTTTTAAACTGCTGAAAATTGTGATGTTGATTTTATGACGATGTAAAGTTCAGAGATTTATGAGGGATTTGATCGTGAAAAGTCGTTCGGGGTGAAACTTTAAACCCCGAGTCATTTTCACGGTCAAATCCTTTATAGATTTTAAAACTTCACATCGCCATAAAATGAACACTACAACCGCCAGCGACACGAAAACCTATGGTAAGACTGGGTGCTGGCTTGGTGCTGAATCCAAATTTGGCGTCTGAAGTTTCATATGAAAGAATTTTGAATAATTTCCAAAACGAGGCTGTTCATTAAAGTGTTATATTTAAGAAAATATTATATTTTCATTGATTAACATTCTCACCACATAGCTGTTCAATGAAAAGCGTGTTGTAAGCTAGACATTGCATTTTCAAACCTTGGAAATGTTTTACGATGATTTTTCTATGCTGCATAATATTTCAGACAGTTAATATTTTGAACTACAACAAATTTTTGACAATAAAATATTCGGATGTATATAATGTCCAAAAATGTTAACGTACGAAATTTTTGACTTTCAATGCAGACCGTTTTGAAATTTTAAAAAGGGGCCTGGGGAGAGCAATATTTTTCTACGGACACTGTTCTGGTAAATGGCTGCCAAAGGGCCTTTACGAGTGATAAATTGATCTCCAAAAATCCTTTGGTTTCAATGTAATGGTGAAAATAAGGAAATGATTGCCCAAAGTGTATCTCTGTCCAACACACACTTGGAAGTAAACGGATGTGGCAAGTGGCGGGCAAGTATTTGTCGCCTTCATGACTTAGCTCATCAGATTCATACTTCGTAAAATATCAAACTTTCACTAGCCTGCGTGCATCCCCTACTGTTCCTTTAGAGTTTAAACTTCCCGTTGAATTGAATTCATTTCTGACGCCAGTAGGGTCTGCGAACCAGCGAATGAAAGCCTGTTCTGAGTCACGTGCTGGTTCCGCAAAAACACGGAACTTTCTTCATTGATTAATGAACAATCCATTGTCTTGCGAAGTACTTCATGTGGTTTTTACTTCATCCTAATTGCAAAATGGCCTTGTCGAAGAGCAAAATGGCCTCGCAAGACAATAGATTGTTTACTAATCAATGAAAATAGTTCCGTGCTTTTGTGGAGCCTGCACGTGACTAGGAACAGGCTTTCATTCGCTGGTCCGCAGACCCTACTGGTGTCACAAAATGAATTCAATTCAAGGGGAAATTTCAACTCTGCGGAAACAGTAGGTGATGCACGCAGGCTAACTTTCACAGGCGCGTGAAGACTTTAAAGGAGCAGGGTCACGTAACCGTGAAAAAACCTCTTATCTCTAGAATCTATATTGTTGCTCACACGTGGCCATTGTGTTCTGCACAGATTTTGGTGGATGGGGTGAATCCACATTAAAGGTTACTTCTAAAAATCTACCAACATCTCTACAATCGTACAACGTATGAGTGTTTCGTTTGTTTCTCTACGAAGTACAAGGGTCCAACTTCAAAATAACACTTTCATTTGAGAAAAAGTAGTGGAAAATCACTTTGATACAACCTATCAAAAATACAGCAAAATCGTCATTTTGAAAAAAGTTTGTTTACATTACGTGACCCTGCCCCTTTAAGCTTAGGCTCTGCATTTCACTTTCGTCATGCTTGTACTGATGATATGGAAATGCCTCTTTTCCGCTTCTGTATTCCAATGAAAATTTACAAGACAGATTTACTAGTTGCGCTACTTACAAAATACGTAACGACATTACAAGGATGATGCCACTGGGTGCAAAGAAAATACTATGACTAGGCTGTGGCATCACAGAGAACTAACGTATGAATAAGCAAAAGAAACAAGGAGACATAAGCAGAAAAACATCAAAATCTGTCTCAAATTAGATATCAGGTGACAATGTCCGTTAATAACAATGGGCAAGATTTTTTTTTTATCCATCATAAAACCTAACACATTTTTTTCATAATACAACTAATGTACCATCCATAGCCAAAAAAAAACACAAGGTCACCGAGTTCTGGCTATGAATGGTACTTACAAATTTCTACTAGCTACATTTCCAAGAAAAAAAAGTAAGAGCAATAAATAAAGAAGGATACAAGTGTATCTCAAGATAGATGCAAGGAGTTTCTACGGAACCAAAGATATAGTAATTGAAAGATCAATGGTCAGAAATAATTCCTGCAGACTTCTCGAGCATCTATCTTAAGACAGACATCTAAGAAAGAAAAGTAAAAAGAAAAGTGAAAGCTGCTGCTGTTTAGGATAATCTATCCCTAATCAAACCGGCCCGTATCTTTGATGTAGGATATTGTTGACTCGAGAATAATGCTATTTTCTATCACACTGCAACAGGGGCTTCCATATAGAAGAATATTACACTGCGATCTATCATCGAGGCGAGTGAGATCGATTCCTGAGATGTCAAGATGTTTCCGCAGTTACGAGTAATTCTGCTGCACTATCACAAATCTCACCTCATATATGATTTGAGTCAGAAGTTACATATGATAGCTAGCTAAATAATTGGTGGCTGCTCCTCATATGAAACTCGCAAAGCAATGTGGTTGTTAGGCCATACAGCCTTTAAACCCTATCATTGAGATAAAGAAATACGTTATCTATTTCTCTGCAAGGCGACCGCCCCCTCATGGAGACTGTGCCCCCTAGTGAGGGTACTCTGGTAAAGATCCTGTTTCGTAATAACGTAGGCCTGTCCGCAGCCATATCAGCTGGAGTGCTTGTGAGATGAAACGACGGATTGATGTTTATGTCATCTTCATGAAATATTAACTGTGATGTCCGGAAATTGGATTTTTCTACATTGTTCTTGGAATGCATTGTTTCCAGGTCCGCTGAGGCCGTTCGAGTGTTCGATGCCAACTTTGATGCTTTGCAGGGATTGTCAAACTTGTCCGTGTAGATGGGTTGTTTTTCAGTCGAATTCTAACGAATGTAGATTTATCTGCATTTCAAGTTTTCGGATGTTACTAGTTTTGAAGTATCATTTTCAGGATTCGCCTCCGGGACAGAGTATCATTTTCAGATTCGGGCTCCGGGACAGGATATCACCTTTGTATAATCAGCTAGATCATAAGAAACTCATGCCTAATTTTTCTAATAAGATACGAAAAAAGAAACTATGCAGGCTGATTCATGCTCAGCCTCTTTTGAAATGGTGCATAGTAATGTTATTTGGCAAATATACTGTAAAAGCTATATCAAGCCCCCCGGTGGGCTTATTCAATTTCGCACCTTCCAGAGGGTGGGCTTATTAGAGAAGGGGGCCTTATTCATAAAATCAAGTAACAAGGATATATTTGGTGCTTTTCAGTTCTTTTATCTCATATTTTGTGGAATCAATATACAATTTTACGGCTCAAATACATAATTTCGACACAGTTCTTCTCCTTGCAGAAATTAAGCAGACCTGATCGAGTCCGTGCCACGAACCCTTACGACCCCTTGTCATGACCCTGAAGTAGTCCCTACTGGTTATCGAACTCACTTCGCCTGACTGTTCTGGCTACAAAGTAAGAGGATTACACCATTGTGCCATAAAACACTTTCCTGCATCAGTTTGGCCTAATATCTTGTCATCGAAGTGCCGATATTTAAGCGGTTTTATCGGATGTTTTTCTAAAACTTGCCTGGATAGGCCTATGCACGAGACAAGATTTGTATCGAAAGAATGACGAGCATTTCCATTTTTCGGGATTTTGGGGAGAAAGTTGAGCCTTAGGGTGCCATGAGAGGAATAGGCAAGATCGGCTAAGGTTTGTTTACATCCATTTCAAGTCATGTGATCAATGTCTTTATAAAACGTCTTTTGATTTCTCTAGTATATTTCGTGCCATGAAAAGTAGTGCCATGACAGGCCCGTCGGAAGGAAATTCATATTGGGGGGGGGGGCTGAAAGGAGAAGCGAGCGAAGCGACCAAAAATGGGGGTCCGGGCGCTTACCCCCGGGAAATTTTTAAAGACCACGCCCTTTAGATCTTTGGAAAACGCCCCATTTTTGGAAAATGTGCTGTTGACGGAAGCTAAGGATCACGACTAATGAGTCTTTCCATAAAAATTTCGAACCCTTTGACTTGTATGACATCAAAAGATATTGCATTTTTTATAGATTCTGGTAGCTTCCTCGAATATATACAAATTTGAATCTTCTATCTTATAACCTTGGCTTTTACAGCCTTTTTCACTTACAAAATCTGCAAACGTCAGCAAATTATTGGGGGGCTGAAGCCCCCAGCCCCCCCGCTTCCGACAGGCCTGCATGAGTGAAAAAAATGGCATAATATTGAAAATTCCCAAGAGTATGGTCGCATGACTTGAAATGGGTAAAACAAACCTTAGCCTATTAGGTCCCAGCTCAAGGAATCTGCTTTTTTCGGCCCGGCTCCTTTTGCTATTTGCCCTCATGCATTTGACCTGGATCTGACATGTGCATGGAGCTCAAGGGCTCTAGGGTCGCCGAGATAGGCAAGAGGGGCAATTATCCCCAGGGCCTCATGATCTAAGGGACCTCTTAATTGAAGATTTTTGACATTTTGATGGCAGGAATTGCTCTGAAATGTATTTTAAGCCAATCTAAAAGGCTTGATCGGAAGAATTTTTTGCTCACTTCGCTCGCAGGAGGCCATCATCTCACAGTTTTGTCCCTGGGCCTCCAAAAGGTTGTGGGGGCCCTGAGGGCTTCACGCAGGTTCATTTGGCTCCAAGGCCCCTAGCCCCCTTGAAAGGCCGCCTTTCGCGCTTACGCCTTTCACGTACATACATGCATACATACATACATACATGCATACATACATTATTTAGTTGTTAACGCAGGTCAGAAATTCAGCTAATAAGCTGATGTGGACCTGCAAATTAAAAGTTTGAAATGAAATAATGATTTTATAAAGGTTTTTGTAAACGTAGTAATTGCTAAAATACACGAGAAATTGTTAAAAGTAAACATAATTAGAAATTTCTTTCTTTGTAACTATTGATGATGATCCAAACGATATATTGTCTATCAGATTACCTTGTTTTTTCAGAGCAAATGTAAATGAATTTGTAGTTAGGGGAACAGTTTACCCCCTCTGGAAGTGCGTTCCAGATGATGGCAGCACGATGTCTGAAAGTCTGCCTTTTGATTGATGGACCCTAACATGTAGCCTTCAATCACATGAACAAGTCCCGTTTTAAACCACCTGTCATTTATCATCCAATCTCCTGCTAGCCATATCAAATTTGCGAAACAAAAGGAAATGTATTGCCGAGAAGATGAAACTGGTGTTTATTATGGAACCCCCTGGACTTCTTCAAGGCGCATCTGCATGAGGCACGCTTCCCTGGAGTAGGCGCGCTTGTATGTGTTTGCTTGCGTTTGCAAATGTTGATCTGACTGCACAGGTCACTTGCAAAATTAAGGTGTGATAAGGTATCAAAGCATGTTAAATACCCGTATGTTAGGCATAATTTACGTTAGATCTTACAGCTGTGGTGTAAATTGCTACACGATTTTGAGGTTGACATGATTTCTGCCTCTCAATAGTGTTTACATTTTGCAACGTTGTTCTTTCCTTTCATTTTGCTATCTCTAAATGGGAATTAGAGAATTAAAAGTATAATTCCCGGATAATTTTACTCACCCAAATATTGTGCGCTTCTCATTGGACTGCCAAAATCTTGAATGAGAGAGAAGCAGGCAACACTCTGTGGCGGTGCCACGGGGGACTGGGGGATTTGTCCCCCCCCCGCCCCAAATCCCAAAAGTCGGCAAAAATTGTGAAAAGAAAATGGCATAAAATTAGTTGGGTATACCTTTAGATGGAACAAAATACGTAAACCCCCCATGTTTCTCAGATTTTTCAGAGTTGGCACCACCACTGGCAACACTCGGGCGATTGATAATCACACCGTCAGCGTTACGATAAATGCTTTGCCCAGGGTGGGAAATATCGTGGTTTTTCGAGGTGGTTTTGAAAACTGGATTTGTGTCGTCAGAAGTTTTGCCTGATCGCAGAAATCCTCACATAACACGAGTGCCTTTGGTGTTTTCACTTTTCTTTTCTTTGGTGATTCGCAGTGGAGAATCTGAGCGACAGGCAAATCATCTCTCAAAATAGTGTACGGGACTTTTGTGATTTTAAAATCACATGATTTCTTTCTGTGGCTCCCGGGGGGGTACTCTCTATGTGGCCTGATAGGGGGGGTCCAGTCGGTTTGAGGGTTTTACTGAATGGCTACCAAATGACGCTATTTGTCAAGCAAATACTACCAATTGGAGATATTCTTAGATTCCTAGCCACTTATTATGTTTCAACCCGGTACGCTCCTCCGGAAGCCAATTTAGTCATTACAGCATTAACCATGAATGAATTTTGAAAGTTTTCTTGCTTTGTTCTATCGGTTTTGCAATAAAACATTATGAAAAACCGTAGAAAATTCTCATTACTAAATGCTACCAAATGATCCAGTTTTCAAGTTCGTGAACTACCATTTGAGGGTTTTTGTAAAAAGATAATGCCATTTGAGGGTATTTTTCAACATTTTTGCCTTGACCCTCTTTGGCCCTGACTGGACCCCCCTGTCAGGCCACAATGGGAGTACCCCCCGGGCTGTGGCTTTCCGTGATTTTCGTGATTTTTGACAATGAAGCCTGATGGGTCACTTTTAACCGTGTCATTTCCCTTGAAGAGAACTTTGAGGTAATGTGCTGCATTTTATGTAAAACCTATAAGGTAACACCTGATAACAGTTCGATTTTTGAAACATTTTCAACGATTTAATGGCAGCTTTGAAACTTTGGAAATCCTTAGGAAATCTCTGGAAATCTGGAAGTTACTGACATATCTGTCTGGAAATCCAGCAATCCCAGTAAAAATATTGGGATTTTGGAAATCCCAGAAATCTCGTACGCTAGTTTGGGAAGTGAAATGCCGGTCGGGCATGTCAATTGAGGTAAGGATTTGGAAACATAGTCAGCCTCGTACACTTTCTTTGTATTTGCAAACGAACTGACGTCATCAGCCAATCATACAAAATAGTGGCTAACTAGAAAACGAAACAAGGTATCATAAAATTATATACGACATTCTTTATCATTCAAGAGTGCTATTGGTTTGCATCAATTAAAATTTTCGCTATAGGCTCCATTTCTCCATTGGCCTCCATTGGGCTTTGGTGTCGCCATTTCATTTCGCATTTCAAGGAATGATGTCATTTGCTCCAGAGCTCTTCGCAAAAGATCTGACATGTTAAACCAACGATGTAGCATTTTGTCTGCATCTGTATTTAAATTTGTGGCTGATATATCATTGTATGTCATAAGGAAAAGTTTATCCAATCTCATTCCCAGAGTGAGTTCTCTGCTCTTCCACTACGCTGGGACACAAGGGGCCGTTCGGCTATCTGATTGGCTGTTCACCATTTAGCGCGGTAACTCCGTTTTGCGCTGGGTAAACGGCCGCAGCAAGTCAAAATTCGACGTAGAACCATATTCTTTACCTCTCCCGACCATCATTGGCAATTTATTTCCGAAATTCGCAGAATAACGAGCCATTTCATTTTGGAAGCTGCTGTGAAAGTTTCTCTAATTTTCAAGGTTTTAGGCCTATTTTCGCCCCAAACAAACAAAGCTTAGTAAACCGTGAAAACCATAATGGCTGCAAATCTGCCCATTTTCCTGGCAAATTTGATGAAGTGTACCAGGGTGTTCATTCGGCTTCGTGATCAGCGTATGACGTAAGAGCATCCTGGGAACGAGTTTGAAGTTTATCTCGAAATTTCTGTGCAAAAATCAAAGTTACAAAGTTAAGAGCTGCCAGGTTGATTGTCGTACTTTCCCACAGTAAAGGTTCATAGGCCAAACAGCTGACCTCTAATCAATGTTAAAAGCATTAAAGCTCAAAGGACACCGCGTCTCTATCCAAACAGCTGAAATGACCTCTTTGAATCAATCCGATCAAGGCTTTGTCGTTTTGAAAAGGCTTAGTACAATAAGATTGGTACGATTTCAAAAGCAAGTCTTTGGATTTTCACCGCTTGAGCCTGATTAATGATTCATGTTCCGAGCATAGGGCATACGCTGTTTTTGTGCGAGGACAAAGGCCGATTTTGGCTCTCGCTGATCATGAACGAGAAAGCTTTCTTGCGGATTAATTGGCAACACACCAAGGGCATATGTTTCTCTCATTTTAAGCCTCGTTGTACGATGAGTCAAGCATACTTTCAACCACAGTGTTATTCAAATCTCTTTGCTGTGTCGTCGATTTTATGAACACTAATTAGCCAAAACCGCAAATGGCTGCCTCCGCTGCCACACCGAAGGATGCAAGGGGTACATCCCGGATAGGTTAGATGACATTCCCTAGGTGTAAGGAATTTCTTTGAGAATGTAAGGACTTTTACGAGATTTGTGATTTCACTGGAAGATTGCGGGATTTCTGCGAGGGGCACTTCACTTATTGGAGAAAGTGTACGAGATTTTGTCGGAACAAAGGGATTTATACGGACTTTTGATGGATTTTTCTTGAAACAAAAGGATTTTTGCCAGAGGTGTACGCGGTTTTTGGGAGTGAAATCTCCCTCGGATTTCCATTGAAAGTGCGCGAGATTTCAAGGGGAGTGGTACCACCTAGAATAGTAACTTTGTCTCGACATGGTGCGATTTTTGCTTGTTGGCATGCAGAGGTGCGTGCAAAGTTTTCGTCGCTTACGAAGCGTTTGAGGACGCACCAAGCCGAGGGGAAAATCACGTCACTGAAATCCTGCACACTGTGTATTGAAATTTCGCCTAAACGAATTGAAACCACTATGGAATTTCTAAGAGAATATGCCCCAACTTGTTACATAAACCTAAAAAGGGTTATTTCGTGCTGTCTTGTTCGGTCTTGTTATGGGTCAAATGCTAGTTGCAAGATAAGAGGTGAAACAGATAATTTGTTTTCGTTTCTTGAAGCCTACAAAGAAGACTCAATCATTGAGCTCAATAATGAGCAAACTTGCAATGCAATTAAGGACAATTCAATTGACAAATAACTTCATTAATATCAGATGCATGGAATAGCCCCTTCAGAATTCTGATGCCAAATGTAATGGCTGTCTGCCCTGCCTTTTGTTGATGGAGACACAGAGGCACTATGACGGTTTCTGAAGGTTTTGATAACATCACGGAAGCATTTGTACATTGACGCATTTAAACTGCTTTCAGGATAATAATGAGCAGGCTGATTAGGCGGTATTTTTGTTTTATATTTGGCAAGCATTCAAATTGTAAATGGAAGATATTCAGTCATTTTCAAAGTAGATGAATTATGCTTAGTGAAAGCTTTTTCCGCTCTTTCTATCAACGTACAAAGATTGATGGGAAGGTTTTGTGTTTAATTCTACGACGCCTCGAAATGGGCCTAAGAAATTTCCACGCTGTAATCAAAGGCTATAGAAAACCGTGGGAATTCAGTTGTTCATATGGAATTTTGATAACGGAATTTAGTGTTCATTGCAGAGCGCACTGATTACTGAAAAAATAACGAGATTGAAGGAGTTTTCGTGGAGAGAAAGAACATCCTTGAAAAACAATGATTGTCTCAAGATCACGCAAATTTGTCTCATGTCATGTTCGTTCAATGCCAGGGGAAAACACGGCTTTTTCATGAGAAACTTGGACCATGCTATTGTGCTAACAGCTGCTTAATTCAACATGAAAATTTTCGCATTTTAGATGATGAAATCTTTCTCAATTTTTGCTGTTGCGTGATTGAGTTCCAGGAGAAGTTCGACGCTCACTTTAAGCTTTCAGAAGCCTTTGGCAAAGTCATTTTTTCCAAAAAATCCTTCAGAAATCCTTAAACATCCTCTGGTTATGAAAAGATCTCGCAACGTCCTTTGCAGGAGTGAAATTCACGTAGGGGGAATTTACACCCGCTAGAAATTTTTCAGCGCTGGAAAGTTCTTTGGCTTTCACGAAAGCTCCGAAAGGAGATGTAATAAAAAGTACAATAATCCCAGCATATTTGTTTTCAAAGTTGGTATCCAGGCCATTTCAAACCTCTGTCATACATCATTTGATAGGTCTTAAAGAGTGGAGTCTGAAAAAAATTGTGAAGAGTTTTAGTTTTAAGCTAGGTCTTTAGCTATTTTAAAAAAGAATGTGGACCGAACGATATTTCGTTACAATCGAACCTCGTGTAAAAAATGTCTAGAAATATCGCTGGATCCAAACCCTTTTGTTGAAAAGCTAAAAGATCTATTGTGGCCGCCCCCCTTTTCATGGAATTTATCGCATCCTAATGGAATTAAATGTATTTGATTCTATTCAAATACGTCAAAACATAAATAAATGATCCTGCAAGGAAAGGGAGTCTATTTTGGCGAGAATCTTCAGAAATTTGATGTGTAATGTTTTCCTTTTTAATTTCAGATCTGCCTTCACAACCTGTTGATTTGGTGATTGACGCGTTGTCAAACAGTGACAACAATGAGACGCAATATCATTGGTTGCCCTGGGTCATCGAATGGGCCAATCACAACAAAGCTCCAGTTCTTGCCTTGGATCCGTGCATACGCTCTTCAAAACCAGGTCAGATGAGTGCATTCGACTTTTCTGAGCTCAAAACTAATATTTTTGCTCTCAAACGCCTCTTTGTAAAGCGAAGATGAAATGAAACTGAAGCGAAATATAAGGTGATGATGATAATGATGATGATAATGATGATTATGATATTGTTTGAAGTGTGATTCTATTTGATCACGCCATGGTTGTCTGCGATTACTTCTGGACCAAGGTGCGGGGCCACCCAATGGCAGAAGTAATATCCGATCTCGGCACTAAGGCAGTCATACTAATTACCAATATTTCGTAGCACAATACTCAGAACATGTTGCCAAATATTGTTGTTTCAGAAAAGATGCCGCGAAATTTATCTTGCCCTTATCAAGCAGTTACATCGGATTGATTATGAGTTCGGAATTTGGCTTGGCCCATTGCCAATTCGTTGCTTGGCACTGTATTCTAAGAATTTTCTATGACCTTTTGAAGCCATGACAATATGTAACGGTGTGCACAAGTTTTTTATTTATCTACAGTAACTTGTGGACGCTGTCCACAGCGTCTACTGTAACGTGTGTAGATGTCACGCTTAATGGAAGTTATTTAGGGAGTCCGGAATGTGGTCAGATTCCCTCGAGCCTGCAGTATTGTTCATTTTCTTCCAACTTCGTTTTCTTGATACATTAGATACAAAACTTTCGCACAGCTGAACTTCGGACAAAATATTTTCAACAGAAAATTTCGGACGTTTTTCAAGGAATCTCGGACGTCTTTTGAGAATAGCGGACAGTTAACGTTAAATCTCTATTAAGCCCCCGGGGGGGGGCTTATTTGATTTCGGATCCTCCAGATGGGAGGTTAATACAGAGGGGGCTTATTAGAGAGGGGGGCTTATTAGAGAGGGGGGCTTATTCGTAAAATTATGTGACAAGGATATATTTGGTAGCTTTTCAGTTCTTTTATCCCATATTTTACGGAATCAGCATACGATTTTACGGCTCAAATGCATAAATTTGACTCAATATTTATCCCAAACCATACTGAAAATAAGATGCAAGGTTTTGCAGCTAAATAAATGGAAGATATTTGGTAAATTCTAGAATTTGTGTAACTAGGGGGCTTAATAGAGAGGGGGCCTATTTCAAATTTTGACTCAGAGGGGAAGGGCTTATTAGAGACTGGGGTTGATAGAGAGGGGGGCTTGAGAGAGCTTTTACGGTGTATGTTTATAGAAAATGGTCAATTTACAATTCCAGTCGTCGCTGTAATTATAGACTGAAACAAGGGCAGATTTTGTAATACAATATCATCAGTCGCTTTGGTTCACACCTCAATTCAAAGCGATTAGCGAATCCAGAGAAAAGAAATTCTCTCAAGCAGAAATCCAAAACAAACGAAGCCGCGAAACTGCCCTGAAACCAGTACGGCAAACTCACGTTTGGTGCGGGCGAAGGGAGGTTGTTAAGAGAAGTTATGTGCTTATAACGAAAGAAGAAGGATAAATCTAAAGTCCTGTCTCGGGGATTTTTTTTATTCTATTCAGGAGCTAAGGAATGACTACGTACATCTGAGCAATAAATATGTAGGAATCGCAGTGCCCTCTGCTCGGCTTCTGAATCAAGTAAACAAAATCCGCAGACAGAACTTTACATTTACCCGTCTTCTTTCGTTATAAGCACATACCTTCTCTTAAAAACCTCCCTTCACCCGCACCAAACGAGAGTTTGCCGTACTGGTTTCAGGGCAACTTTGCGGCTTCGTTTGTTTTGAATTTCTGCTTGAGAGAATTTCTTTTGTCGGCATTTGCTAATCGCTTTGAATTGAGGTGTGAACTAAAGCCACTGATGCTATTGTATTACAAAATCTGCCCTTGTTATAGACTGAGGAATCTTAAATTGATATACGAGTATTCATACGTTTATATCTAAGTTAATTAAGAAGGGAGAGAGAGCCTGCATCCTGGTGGCTGATTTTCATGGGGCTCGCCACATTTTGTGGAACTTTGTGTGGATCTTTTAAAGTAATTGTTTTGTGAAAATGGACGCATTGATTTCATTGTAAATGTATGCACTTTTCCACCAACGGAGCCTTTGACTAGCGGAGTGACAAAGTCGGATGGTGACATTTGTCGCTTTCGTCAAGTATGGTCTTCAAGATTCTTTCAAAAACAAGGGGAACTTGGTTGGATATTGATAGGTACAAAAGGCCATGAATGTTTACGACAAATACTGGGAGGGTCTATCTACGCCAAAGTAAGGGTTGTCGTTCTTAGAAATATTCCCAGATGAAGTATCACTTATTCGTCGATGCTTCTATTTCGAGGCAGGCGAAAACTGGATTATGTTGCAGTGTTCTAAGCAAAAGTAAAGGGCCTTACGCAGAGAGTTTCCTGGAGATGTTGATCTTCTATAGAAAACTTTTGCAAGAATGTCAAAGTGACACGGTAAACATGGTATCGAGATCGGCCTTCTGAGCAAAAGTAAGTGATGTTTTATCAAATAGTTGGAATGGATTGGCGAAATGTATTCTGAGCCAAAGTACAAGGCGTGTCCTCAAAATTCTTATGGGGGGCTTCGCCCCAATACTCCCTTTGTTTTCTGTCCTCTTCACTTATTCGCTTTGGCCAAGCTGCTGGCTTGGACAACGCATATGTTGACTGTCAATCATTATTGCAATTTTTCATCTTTGACTGCACAGCTCATTTACCTCAAGTTTAATTTTTGGCCATGCCCTTAAGTGTCTTTCATGTCATTTACAAATCCTCTAGCATTAGGCCACGAATCCTCATGGCCCTCAGATTGTCTCCGCTTCGCAACTGATCACAAACTGTAACGGCCCATACCAAGCAAGCCTGAGGCTTTTTTATCTATTTATCATAGGCACGGTATCAGCTTGGTAGTAAAATACCTTAGCAGATAGTTGAAGATTTCTCTGGTAAAATGCCCTTCGAGGCCCCTTTTGGTCGAGAGCCCTTAGTTCTTGCACTAAGGTGCCATAAACTATAATAATAATAATAATAAAACCATATTTATACAGGTAAACTTGTTCAGCAAAATGAATTTGCTGCTATCAACCAAGGACCTGTGAACCTAATGTACCTACGATATACAATTTATAACAATATAGCTCAAACAGTTATTTACAATAATAGACCCTACAGAAAATGTTAAAAATCAAAGTTGAAATCCTTGCAGTTACTCTTGAACTTCAGTACTGATGTTTCACTCTTTAGTTTGTTGGGGACTTTATTAAATATTTTTACCCCCTGGAATGCAAATGTTTTCCGTCCTGCTTCTGACTTTACTCTTGGGAGCAACAGACTGTGTTCATTTCTGCGTTGGGCCATTGATTTATGATTGATTTAAATTCCTAACGGCTCCTTGTAAGAAACTTTGATTTCATACTATTGATGATGATGAGGCTACTTGCAAAAGTGACGTTGTTTGAACAGTTGTCACCATGTGTCACAAAGTATCGTGCACATTCGATTTCCATACAAAATGTTTTGTGCACAAGATTTGATATCCTTAGACTGTAAACAGGCTTTCTTGAGATTTTTATTCACTCCAAAAATTTCGAACTGCGAAAATTTTGGACTCTAGAATTTTTGGTAAAGTTTAATCCTTTGTATTTGAAAACGGTAATACGCGCTGTATCATTGTGTAGCTGAGGAAACAATGGTTATTTATGTTTATGATGTCAAATGAAGACCTAGGCCTTATAAAAGAGATCGCCACTTTCCTTGAAAGTGCTTACGAAATACGTGAGCAGTCGTTAAGTTGTTAGTTGCTAGATTATTGTTAGATCTAAGTTGATAGATTATTTGTGTGGAGATGAGGCTCTTCTATGAAATGAAAATGAAATGAATGGTTGTATATAGGCGTTTCTTTAGTCTATTTATGACTTCTATGAGATATAGCTGTGTATTCCCTTCAACGTTAGAACGTTTTGTTTTCGTATTTTAGGCCAGATTTCTTCACAAAATAACACTCAATGTGTGTTATGAAAAATCACAAAAACAGAATAAAAACACAGAATGAAAAAGAATGAAAAATCTTAGATACAGAAACTTAGTTGGGTGAAAATGGTCATATCGCTCTTCACCTCCAAGAAATTTTAGGAAAATGTTTTCGCTGAGAATCATTATTAATAGGCTTACGCAGATTTTTCGCCCTTTCTTCCTCTCTCTCATGCAGAATTTTATCTGAGATGCTACACCGCCTAGAATCTTAGATAAAATTCTGAAGGAGGGAGAGGAAGAGGGAGAAAATTCTGCGAAAATACCGACAGTCTTATTATTCAAACAATTTTGTACAGCTTTTCGAAAGAATGATTCACTCTGCAGATACATGATGTATGTTTTTAACCATTGTGCAATTGTCTTCTTTCAGTCAATATGGTGATCAAATGGTCCATTGCCTTGGCTTTGCCATTGGTAAGTTATTCTTGCTTTTCATGATTTCTTAATAATACTCTTGCATATGACAGCAGATGCTCCATCCGCTGAAGGGACAGGTCATTAATTCTTGCTGGGGATGGGTGACAGACAACTACAAATATTTGATAGAATTTTTCGGAATCCTTCTCTGATTTACCTGATAATGTTGGTGTTCCCTTCTTGATTGCAAAAAGGCATTTTAGCCTCCCTCCTAGTACTTCTGTATATGGTAACAGTTTCACTGTACGGACTGACACGTACTATCATGATTTCAATTTAGTAAGCCTTACATCGTCACAGTTGCGAGCTAATACATAAAAGAAAATACCATTTCAGTCATGATGAGCAAAGAGCTGGCAGTTGCATTGAACGATTATTTTAAGAAGACTTTTGTCAGAAATGAATTTACTTTCTGAAGAAGTAGCTTGTTTAGAAATGAACAAGATTTTCTCAAACTATTTTCATACCCATCTATGAAATGTGTATCATTTTTCGTTCGCTCTCTCTTTTGATAAGTAAAACTTTTGATACCCCCTTCCTGGTGTCTTCCACCCCCTCCTAGGCAAGAAATGATGAACAGTCCATAGGAGAGTTGGTGTAAAATTTCATGACCTAGCTATTCCTATGAAATGAATAGTGTCAGAGAAACTAATATATTTTGCTACATAATTCTACCGTTAGACTTATTGGAAAAGTTTGGGGTTGATAGAATTATTGTTAAAAAGCAACCTTACCAACTGCTGAACACAGGTCTTGAGTTCTTTCCAAGTTTTGATGCCTCCAGCTTTCATAAATTGATTAATGAGTCTTCATAAGTTAGGCCAAATATCATCGCCAGTCTGTGTTTTGTAGCTACTAATGTGCGAAGGCACGATCAAGAGGCTAGCAATGTAAATGGTATCATATATGAACACATTTTGCAATAATGTTGTTTGATTATGAGTCGAAGTTAGGAGCGACCGGCAGCCTTTTAATAGCGATAACTACGACCATGTAATCAGTCTACTCCTTTGTCGTTGCGCGGCTATTTCGATGCTTAAAATCCCTTTGGTGAAATCTTCAATACTTTCAGAATGAGAGTTCATTTCTTCCTTTGAAAACAGATTTCAAGAAGAATTCTGAAAGAACATCTTGCACCATCGTAAATTTTTGACGACATATAAAATGATTTTCAACAAGCCAAATTTTATGAATGTCTCCTGGGGAAGTAAATCTGAAATTATGAGTCATCTCACAGGCCTTTCGTATTATGCGCATACTAACTGGTTTTGTGTTGTACAGGAAAATATAAGGCCCGAACTGTTAAAAGTGCAGACCGAGCTTGTGAGGTCTGTGCATGAAGACCGAGGGCTTTGTGTTTTCCTGTCAAACAACGAAACCGGTAATTATGAGTTTTATTACCTGATAGCTTCTAATTTTAACTCGTATCAAACACATTTTGTTAATGCCATGTCGTTTGAGTTTATTGTAAATGTCACAGGCCTAAAGCAGTTGCTGTGGCGATAAAAACGCGTCCTTGTATCATATTATACGAGGCTACGGGAAAACCGCTGGAAAGGTGCTATTAACCAATAGGAGCTGCAGGATTCTGTATTGCCTCGTTTTTGAAACTTCAGTCACGTAATAAATTCTTTTGAAACAGTCGCTCGATCATGATTCGATCGATCGAATAAAAACAGGGTCAGGTTTTTCCCTATTTCATTATGAATCCCTGTCAAGCAAGGTTTACCGCATAGATACAAGGGACTCATCGTCATAAGTCTAGTTTTGCAAAGAGTCGACGTCTGTGCTGATCCAACGTGGACCGGCATAACATTTAAAACGTTTCATGCTTTTCTTTTCCATATAGATTGGATCTCTGAAGAGTGGAAGGCTTTACATTGCTGATGTTGGTATACCAAGAGGCGTATTTAAAGATGTCGGAATATCATACCAATCTCCCTTTGGCGATAAGTTCGTTATTCCTTTATATGACTAAAGATTGCAAAATGAAAGGTAAGAGAGCATCCTTTTTTAACTGCGTTATTCCAATGTGAACTATTATGGCAGAGGAAAGAATTGCGACAATGGCAAGCAAGAGTTTTTTTGGTGATGCTTGGGAGAGAGAGGAAATCAGTGATGAACTGATCAGGGAAGAACTTCGACAATGGTAAACAGGAGTTTTTTGGTGACGTTTGGGAGAGAGAAAGAGAGAGAGGAATGAGAGATGAACTAATCCTAATGGTGTTATTCTATTGTAAAATCTTGTGACCAAGAGGGAAGGAATTACCACCGTGGAAAGCATGAGGTGAGGTGCTCGGTGATACGTGGAAGAGAAGACAGAGAGGCATGCTATCTCTGATTGCGTTATTTGGCTGCAAGAATTGAGGCAAGAAGAGGTTATGGGTGATGTTCGTAACCAAGGAAATGAAGACTCACTACTTGTAACAGAGAAGAATTAGGTGTGCTTTTCTAACTGCGTTATTGGACAGAAATTTTTATTTGGAACAGTGAAAAAATGTTGCAATGACCATTTCAAGGTGATGTTTCGAAAAAGGAAAAAGACACATGCTGTTATCTCATTGCGTTAATTCGTCAGATGTTTAAATGGAAGAGGAAGAGTTCTGTCGTAGAAGTCAAGGATAGATTTTGTTTTAAAGGTTCGAATGAAATGACCAAACAAGACTAGGCTTGACCGACAGAATTTGCTAGGGCCCTTTTAAGAAGAGACTTTGGTTCTATTATCAGGTTTGATGTAAGAGGGAGAAGAAATCCTACGGTGTCAATTGCCAGATTTGTGACGCAGTTTTGAAGAGAGAAAGAAGAGATATGTGCTGGTACTTTTAAATACGTTTTATGAAGAAGAATAGCAGCAAAGGGAAGCAAAAAACACTGCTTGACTGACCTGTGTTGCTGTGATCGCAAGATTTAGGCCCATCGCTAGGTCCCGGTCGGTTGCCTTTGTTTTGTTTGAATTCTGATGACTCTTTGAAATAATTTTCTTCCTTCGAAGAAGAATAAGGGCTTTTAGCTATAGGCACGTTGTTATTTTCAGGGCCGAAAAGCATTGACCAGGGCGATGGCAGAAATTGTTGAGTTTTGGGAGTGTGAAAGCTAAAGGCAGGAAGATTTTGAACACCTTGTCGGAGGATTTGTAACATGAAGTTAGATGAACTTTGATTATATCATAGGGGTGATGAATCTCAGTAAGTAAGTATGCAGAGAATGTAGTAACAAGTTGCAATGCTGTAAACCAGTTTGGAAGGCTTTGCCGAAAGTTGAACAAACTATGCTGACAATTGACCAGTAGATGAAAGGATTCCATTACAAGGCAAATCTATCATTTATCTCGCTCTGGCTTAAAGAATGTGGCCAAGTCTGGTGTAGTTTTCTTGCAGTTTTGACGTGCAGTCCAAGTGCTATCATAACTTCTTGCTCTCTTTGTTTCCAGTCAAAGTAAAGTCAAAATAAACTTCCGAAGTCCTTAGGAACTGGAAATTTTGCTAGGGATGACACTCAGGAAGTTTGTTACGCCCCTGTATTCGTTCCTGTGGTGATTTATTGCAGATTTCACAAAGATCGAAGATCGAAATCTTATTACGCTAGCTATAGCACAGTGTTCAATTTTGTAGCTGATAGCTTTGGTGCTAGTAAAATTGATTTTATATTGTTTACTGTGATGTTCTGTTGTTTTGTAATTAAAAGCAAAGCCCAATTTCCACTAGCTTCAAGCCCCAATTTTTCATGATATTTGAGTAACACTGAAGGAGAGATCAAACCGGGAAGTCTAATTTGCGAATCATAGGGTCAATTCACATCAACCAAAGCCTCTTCGAATAGATCTACAGATCTGTTTTGAGGAAGAACTTTCAATTATGACTTTAGTTGAAGCAGCCCATTGCCTCTTTTGAAGAATAATTATCTCTTTTACATGCATTGCCAATAGTAATACACAGACTTTTTCAACGGCCAGCCAACTTTTAATGGCTCTTTCGTTCACGATCTACTTCCTTTGGGTCCTGTAGCCTCTTGTCTTGAACCGAAATTTATGTACGAAAAGATCTGTTGAATTAGAAGTGTACCTGGTGAGTCATAAAATTTGACCCGCTCAGCGGGCCGAGGAATAAAAAGTACATTTCCGATATTCAAAACGAAATATTAATCGATCAATCAAAGGCTACCTTAAAGATGAATATGTTGTTTGGTAAAAACATTCATCTTTTAGACCTATAAATTAGAAAATGCTAGTAAGGATTTTGTATGGGAACGAGAATTCCACGCATATACTGGTCCATGATATACTGTCCATTGACATTTTAATAGTCTTTTCAAGAGAGACAATTTGCATGTAGTTCCATATTCAAATGGCAGGTAAATCATGGACTTGAATGAACATGGCATTCTGTCTCCCAAACGAGCTTCTCATTGCCTGCTTCTAATGTCTGGGTCTAAATGATGAATAATTTTATCAAACAAAATTTTCACTTCTAAGTTAGCCTTTGACTGTTAGATTAACTATTTACTTCTGAATATCGACCTCTTACTTTTAATTCTACAGCCCATCAAATGTGTTACCTGATTTGACTCATCCAGCAGAACCCTTTTCTGTAAGTAGCATAATATGTAATGATGATAGCTGCTGGTGTGCTCCAAGGCTCCTTGCTCGGAACATTTCTATCCACTAAAAGTTTGGTTATCTTTCTAAACAAATGGCATATGAATGTCACTTTCAAGACTGTTTTTATTTCAAACAGATATATGGGGAAGTTCTTCTTAGTGGAAATTCGACTTTGTCATCTTTATTTGTGATAGTGATAAGAAGTGTATTGTTTATATTACATTTAAAAAGTTTTTGTCGACAGATTAGAATTGTTATTGGCTAAACATGTGAAGAATATCCATGCAATCAAGAAAAAGGGGTCTCGTTCCTTCTTCATCTTGATTGAATTTCTTTGGGAGCTCGATATGTGGCTGCGAATCATTTGAATTAGTGTAATTTATTTGGCCACTCACAGCAAAACGAGTGGCCTAGCGGCTTATTCAATTTCCATTTGGTTGGCCATGTGAGGTCAAATCCGGATGAGTAACCTTTCGGATACTTGACCAAACTATTCTCTTTGCCGTCTTTTGGATGGGGTATTAATTAAGGGGTCCTGTGTTTGAATGCTTTTTGCAAAGTAGGACTAAATTAGCCAGAATTAAATAGAAGTCCTGCCAGCCCTCTTCAGTATAAGTTTTGAATGAACTGAATGAATGAATGAATGAATGAATGAATGAATGAATGAATGAATGAATGAATGAATGAATGAATGAAAGATGGCACCCATAACTCCAGTTGTAAAATTTTGGGAACTAAACGTTTCTTAGATATTACAGAAACTCGCTTTCCAGCAAAGGTATTAGATATGTCCTGGAGTAACTTTAAAACGACGAAAGTATGCATAAATGAAATTCAATGTAAATTTAGATCTTGAAATGTAAAGCAGCGTTAAGTTATCATCTTGAAACTTTAAGTTAACACCTTGAAACCTTGCTGTCTGTTTTAGTTTGCAGACACCTTGGGCTATAAGCTCTGAAGGATAAGTTCATGAAAACTTCTAAAATATTTTTGATACTTGGTTTTCATATGCACAAGCAAAACAAATCTTGTAAGGAATGGTCCCAATTCGTTTGTCTTTTCAGTTGGAAGCACCCGTTTGCTTAGGAAAATCTGTCACAACTTGAGATCGTCGAAATTTGACAAACAGATGCTTTGTACTTCGAGACATTCTTAGGGCTAGAATGTCCATATATGGTAACTTGAGATAATTGCATGACACATCTAATTTGCCTATTTTTGATGGAGGGGAAATTATTTGATCCGTCTTCAGTTCTCTCCAAACGAAATTGTGAGCAGAAAGATCGTTTTGCCGCTGCCCAAAATATACATTCATACAGGCACGCAAGATGCAAGCGTCACAAACCGCGATCCTCATTTGGACAGTACCAACAAAGATCCTTCAGCTTGTACAGAAGAAAAAGAAGACATGATACAGACCTAATCAGTTAGTTTGTTTACAAGCTGGTTTGCACGATTATATTCAAGTGAAATTTTCTTCACATTTTTCATGTGATCATAGAATGTGATCGTGTAAACGGGTTTCACAAGATGCATGAAGTTTTGTGAGGTGACGAATATTAATTCCTTTCAATTTTCCATCACAAATTTTTAATTTGAAGGCTGGTCAGATGAAAAATCTGTGATGGGAAACTTTCTGGGAGATTGATTTTAATTCCTTCACATAACTTCTAGCAACTTGTGATGCCTGTTTACTCGATCATATTCTGTGATCACATAAACAATGTGAGACAAATTTTACGCAAATATGATCGTGCAGTGTCGCCCGGTCTTGATTTGTTTCAAGTCGTGCGATCATACCCCTGGGAAGTTTCAATATTTCACTACTGGGTGAGTCAAAATGGTTTACGCGTTTGGGGGTATGGAATAAAAAGTATTTGACCGATATTCAAAATTAAGATGTTAATCTATCATTCAAAGGCTAATGAAAAAGGGAAAATTTTCTTTGGTAAAATTATTCGTCATGTACTGACCCAGAAATTAAGAAATGCTGGTAAGGGACATGTTTGGGAAGAAGGATTCCTCATTCCATTGTCGTTCCATTCTTCGTATCACTTTTTTCACTGTTTCGCTTTTTGGAACGGAACGATATTATTTCAAGGGTTCCCGTGTGAACGCAACCCCTGAGCGTTCCACTTTTCGGAACGGAACGATATGGAACGGAACGATTATGTTCAAGTGTGAACGGGGCCTAAGTTTTGGGCCTTAGGCCCCGTTCACACGGGAACGCAATCGTTCCGTTCCATCTTCGTTCCAGTTTCTGGAACGCAAAAATAGACCGTTCACACGGAACGGAACGATTGCGTATCGGTTTTTGTTACTGTTCTCACGAGAACGCAATCGTTCCGTTCCCCAGTTTTTCTTCAGTTCTTGCCATTTTGCCCAGTAACAACTACACCTACGCGTGCGCTTAGGGAAACAAATCTTATCGTTGCATTTTTTTGGACCAGTTTTGCACCACATTGCCTTTTCACACGGGAACGGCACGGAACGATTGCGTATCGTTCCACTCTTCGTATCACTTTTTTCATTGTTCCACTTTTTGGAGCGGAACGATATGATTTCAAGGCCCCGTTCACACGGGAACGCAATCGTTCCGTTCCATCTTCGTTCCAGTTTCTGGAACGCAAAAATAGACTGTTCACACGGAACGGAGCGATTGGGTATCGCTTTTTGTTACTGTTCACACGGGAACGCAATCGTTCCGTTCCACAGTTTTTCTTCAGTCCTTGCCATTTTTCCCAGTAACAATTACATCCACGCATGCGCTTAGGGAAACAAATCTTATCGTGTCGTTTTTTGGACCAGTTTTGCACCTCGTTGCCTGTTCACACGGGAACGGAACGGAACAATGGCGTATCGTTCCACTTTTCGTATCACTTTTTTCATCGTTCAACTTTTTGGAACGGAACGATGTTATTTCAAGGGTTCCCGTGTGAACGCAACCCCTGAGCGTTCCACTTTTCGGAACGGAGCGATATGGAACGGAACGATTGTGAGAAAACCTTAGTCGATTTTGTCTTTATCATCATGGTCATACCTGCAATGGCTGTACTGCATATAGAGATATAAGGTTCATTTCATTTCTTCATTTTCATTTTATAATATTCGTAATTGGTTGCTTATGTTCAATACAAAAATATGTTTTTTCAATCTGTCCTGTTCAAACAAAAGCACTAAAACTTAGAACTAAAGAAATTTACATGCCTAATTTAAAATATCACAAAAAACTAAATCAATGAAAAAATAGAACATAAAAATGAATGAAACTTGTCCCAGCTGTAGCTGTTCCTTGAAGGTTTTCAGGAAGGATGCCAATTTCGTCTCTCTACCTCGACTTTTCCTCAGTTTTGCACCGAGGTAAGAAAATCCTTTTGGCCGTTGATCGTTTTTAGGAGCGGAGACACTGAGGCCTCGTTTACACTATCGTCGTGTCTCGTTGCGAGTGACCTCTATCGGATAGGGCAACTGTTCACATGATATCGGATAGTTATCGTTGCGTCTAAACTTCCATACCAATTACGTCTTGTGTTTACATCACTAGGGGGCAATTGCATTGAAAAGAAATTTAGTTGCAGAAGGAGACGTATCAGGTAGCACCATTTACATCATGCCAAACCGTGTCGGGCTGATTTTCATATTACCTAGGAGGAGAAGTGCTTTTCGCTCTGATTTGTAGAGCGTCTTCTATCGGATAGCTTTAATGTGTTCAATATAGTGTAAACGGGGTCTGACTCCGTATAAAAGGGGCCTAAGGCCCCGTTTACACTATAACGGATAGCTATCGTCGCGTCTCGTTGCGAGTGACCTCTACCGGATAGGGCAACCGTTTACATTATACCGGATAGATATCGTCGCGTCTTAAATTCCATGCCAGTTAGGCCTTGTGTTTACATCACGTGGGAGCAATTTAGTATTGTTCTTAATCATTTGTTTTCCATTTTTATTGTTTATTATTGTTCTCAAAGAAAAGAAATGTGTTTGCAGAACGAAACGTATCGGATAGCACCATTTACATCATACCAAAACGATGCCGGAGTGATTTTCGTATAACCTACGAAGCGAAGTGATTTTTGCTCCGATTCGTAGAGCGTCATGTATCGGATAGCTCTGGTGTGATGTAGACAGCACCCCTGTCCGATACGAAAGTTGCGGCGCGGCGATAGCTATCCGGTATAGTGTAAACGGGGCGTGAGTCCGTATCAAAGGGACCTGAGTCCGTATCAAAGGGACCTGAGTCGGTACAAATATCGCACTCAGGACCAATGTCAACTTCTTTTCAATTAAGTCTTTGATCTCTACTGATGATGACTTTAGCACTATTGTAAGATAACAAACGGCTGTCCGCGGTTTGTCAGCAAATTTCAGGACAACCGCAGCACTAGAGGATTTATATGCACAGATGGCAGATACCATTCCCAATCACCGAACATTTTATGAATAGTTTTCTTCAGTAGGTGAACTGCATATCAGAAACTCATCAGCCCCCATCTAACACAGATGATAGTGCTGGGACTTCAAGGACAGTTGACAGAGTTGTGCTATATCATTTTCAAAAAACGGATCTTTTTACTCGTCCTGTGGCTTTTGACCACTTCATGATTTCAACTTCATATCTAAAACAGACAGTTCTATTGAATTTTTTGTTTCAGTGGCAAGCCAATCATGGACCAGACTCAAACGTGAGATTTGATAGAAAAAACAGGTGAAATTCTCGTTCCCATAACACCCTGGCCTGGCCAGTATTTTTCTAATTTCAAGGCCTCAAAGATGTGTGATTTCACCAAAAAAAATTTCACTTCTTAGCCTTTGACTGATAGGTTAAACTCGTAGTTTTGAGTACCACCCACGCCTATTTTTTCTACTTCCCGCCAAACATTTTAACTTTTCTTACTCCTCTGTTCTGATTTTATGAATCGAAGTTAGAGATCAATAAACAAGGACAGATTTTGTAATACAATAGCATCAGTTGCTTTGGTTCACACTTCAATTCAAAGCGATTAATGAATGCAGACAAAAGAAATTCTCTCAACCAGTAAGTCACAATAAACACAGCCGCAAAGTTGCCCTGAAACCAGTACGGCTAACTCTCGCTTGGTGCGGGCGAAGGGAGGTTTTTAAGAGAGGTTAGGTGCTTATAACGAAAGAAGACGGGTAAGTCTAAAGTTCTGTCGTGCGGATTTTGTTTATTTGATTCAGGAGCTGAAGAGTAACTAACTGTTTGCAATTGAGCAATAAATATGCAGGAGTTGTGATGCCCTCTGGTCGGCTTCTGAACCACATACACAAAATCGGCTAGAGAGAACCTTAGATCTACCCTTCTCCTTTCTTCTAAAGCTCATAACTTCTGACAAAGGATGTTTCAGAAAAAAATACTACTCACTTTCATTCGAGTTTCTTCAGGAGATAATAGAATTTGAATAAATATTAGGCATACCATCTGAAAGTACAAACTACCTTCTCTCCAATGATATCTAGGTTGGGAGGATTAGTTGAAGTTTTCTTTGCTTAATTGATGTTTTCGTAAGTATGGCCTATTTCAGATGATGGAAAGTGATAGGGCATTCACGTAGATGATAATCCATATTAGTTAGAGCATATTTTATTATTATCTACCGGGTGAGTCAATAAAAACGCCCGGCGTTTGAAAAAATCCTGGTCCCTGAATATCGAAGCAATGAAATGGAAAACTGTCTTATTTTATCCCCGATATGTCAAATCGGTTTTAATCGGCCATGCTTTCCAGTCGAAATCGTAGATATTCTGTAGAAAGCCCCTTTCGAAAACCTGCAACAACGAGCGAAAACAGCAAGCAAAATTTCCCTTTGTTCTCCTTCCTGACAATAATGACTCTTGAATGTGTACATGTATTTTGTCCTCGTGAGAGAATGGAATCCCTCAGAATGAGTAATTCACACTAGAGGGAAGACTTTGCAACCCGCCAAAACGAAAGCACGTGCTAAAGCGTGCTGAAAGTCAGCGCTGTGAGGTTAACACATAGGGACTTTTGCTTGTAATTTAGCATGTTTTTTAAGGTTTCTCAAAGGGGCTCATTTCAGAAAATTGCTTACAGAACCTGAAGGCAGTGACCGAGTTTAGTCAGGAAAATTTCTAATAGTAATTGAATATGTTAGCCGTTCAATATTGCAAAATATCACTGCTTATATACTCAGGGAGCAGTAGCCTCTCAAACGTCGGGCGTGTTTTTGACTTACCCGGTATAAATACATCTCATGAGGATGAAACTGTGTTTTCCCTCTTCGAGGCATCACCTCGACTGCCTCTAGTCCTGAAATACCTCGAACAATTTTTTCACAATTTTTACCAGAAAAAGGGGACTGTTTTTGGTTTTGCAGGATGCTACATTTGACACCGAACGCACTCAAGAAAATGTAAATTAAATGATGAATAATCCCATTAATGTATCCAAACTGCATAAAATTAGAAAGAAGAATGATTGCACTTTCAGATGGTATACATTACATGTACTCAAGTTTTGGCAATTTTTATGATTTCAAGTTGTAGTGTGGTTTTTTCTTAACACCCTGTATGTTCTACCTTTACATCATCGGAAACTAATAGAGCTCTCCAAAAGTTTGCTGCCCAAAATTAAATTTAATCTTGGCACACCCGATATTTTTCTTAATGACCGGGAAGGCTCCACAGCAGGGGTGGCGCCAGAAATTTTCCGACAGAGGGGCTGGAGCTTTCGACAGGGGGACTAAAAGGACTAAAAAATGATGTTTCCGTGCGTTATTTTGCTAAAGTTCCTCCGACGAGAACCAAAATTTCCTCCGACGGGGGGGGGCTAGATCCCTCCGACGGGAGCTCCCTAGCCCTCGCCTGGCGCCACCACTGCTCCACAGAATTTTGATTAGCTTTTTTATCGATCTTTCAGGTGTATCGTGCACATGCAGAACAAAGTATGCATGGCTTTATCTCACGGAAGTGGCCTCAAAGCCGTAACGAGGTCAGCTGATTCTGGCAGATGATCCAAGTAAGCCGTATACCGTATACAAAAGAACTTTAAATGGCGTCTAACTTAGGCCGGATTAAACCTACCAGCGAATTTAGATGCGTTCAATGAAAATAGCATGCGTTTTGCTGAGATCTTAGGATTATAGATGTTCTCTAAATTCCACGCTGCAACCTCTTCCGTTAAAGATGTTTAATCTGCCTTGATTCGTTGGCAAAGCTTTGAAATTGTTCAACAGTTATTTTATTCATAAGCGGATACTTTTGAATTTGCCGGTTTAGAAAGCTGAGAAAATACCGAGGGCCAACTGCAACCCCTTCCGTTTAATGTTTTTTAATCTGGCCTGGTTCTGGGGAGGGAATATTTGAACAGTCGTTTTCTTCTAACTTATTCATAAGCGGAGCGAATAATTTTAAATTTTGCCCTTTGGGAAACAGAAAAAAACGAAGCAAGCACAGGAATGGAACCTTTGCATATCCTTGACATAGACCTCTTAGCTATTCTGCAAAAGAGCCTGGATCGAGCAATATTTTTACACGATTGTTATACGCGAGGTTCGATCGAGTTACGTTAGAGCTTCGATCGCAATCATGCACATTCGAAAATATCGTTCCATCCATATTCACATTCGTTTTCACACATTCGTTTTCAGAATAGCTAAAAGGTTTAGTGTTTGTGGAAAATGTTGTTGCCTTGTTGTTGCAACTGAATTGAAGGAAGGGAAATTAGTTTAAGATTTTTCTGCTTGTTTTGAAGTTGTAGCGGTATCAAATTGCTAAATCGTAAGACTGTGAGAAAATTCTGAAAAATCTTAAACAGCTCATAATTTCTAAATTTGTTTAGGAAACACTAGATAAATTACCAAGAAGACCATACTTCTTAATATCTACAATCGAGCAACGGTTTTTCACTCTACTGGTTTACACTGCAGAACCAGTTCACGTTTTTACGTTTCATGTCTTTTGCCCAATGGTAGACTCACGACATAACATTGGGCTCACATATAAAAAGTTTGAGACGGAGGTGAATAGATTTATGTGTACCCTCTGGAACGAGGCTACGGCGTAGTCTCAAAGGTGAGACAAGCAATCCTGGACAGTTGAAATTCTCATTACTGCGGTGAAGTTCATGGAAGCTGATTTGCCATAAAAGCAAAGAACTCCAGCTGCACAGTGAAAGTTTGATTCTTGGATTGAGGAAACATTCATCTGGATACTTGCGGGTTGTGTACATGGCTAGTATCATGGATTTTAAGATGTTTTAGTATGGAAGGTTGGAGCCGGCAACTTAGGCCCGTCCGCCATTGCCTGGAGCCCTGAACTGTTGCTATGGTTTCCATGTCTACTTTTGATATCGGCAGTGGAAGCTTCGTCCAAATTTTGAATGTGAAAGTTCATGAGTCGTCGTTTTAGCGTCCATCAATCTATCAGTAGCGATAACTACGACTATGCAATCAGTCTTGTCCAGTGGTAGACTTATAGCAAAGTGGCTGCAATTTTTTTTCAATTCATTCAGTGTAAAGAAGTAGGTCATAAATTTTTACACTGATTTTTTCAAAGATTCAGGAGCTGTGCTGGTTTGCGGTATATAATTTCCCGCCTCCTTTCAGATAAGGAGACGTTTTCGTGGGAACCTTCCTCGTTGTAAATAGAATATTGATGTTTTTTGTCGCGGTATGGTTATTTTCTTAGATATTGGAACTGTTTTCAGGTCAATGACCCTATGGCTGTACTGTTTTCCTGGCTCAGGGATATTGAAATCATCCAAAACTCTTGTGTAGTAGTAGGACAATACAGTAGCGGCTTTAGCTCTGAAAAATCCGAGCGAAATGACGGGGGGGGGGGGGGATTTTGACGTTTTTTAACAATCGAAAGGTATACCCAACTAATTTTATGCCATTTTTATTGACAATTTTTGCTGACTTTTGGGATTTGGGGGCTGGGGGACGACAATTCCCCCCAGTCTCCCGGTGGCGCCGCCACTAGGACAATATTATCATGACAGGCAACAAAACCTATTTGATTTGGTCGTCTTCGCTGGTGACAAATATTTTGTAGATAAATCATTGCATTTGCCTCTCAACCACAGAGTACTTGCTCGCCATTCCGGGTGAGTCAATAAAAATATGGAACTGAATGGCTTCAAAAGAACCTTAGCTATTTTGCTACGATTCTGCTGTTGCACTTTATTGAAATCTTCAGTATCTTCAGAATTACAGTATGTTTATTCCCTTTCGAGAATTAAATGGTAAATGTTTTTTAAAAACTTGAAATTGTCGCAACTTCTAATCTGCTTGATGCAACATAAAATAATTTCCAAGAAAAGCCATATTTTTTGGATGTCTACAATATGGTATAAAGCGAAATTTTGTCACTTTTGCGGTTTATGATTTGGAAATTTGATGACGTCACATCCTCAGATCGGCAGAAGTTTTAAATGAAAATATTCAAAATTTCTGAAAAGTCCAACGATATAATTATGGATAGGTAGCTAATGTCTCTTTTAAGCCATTCAATTAGAAGAAAAAGGTTAAAGAATTTTACCTCCACCTTTCTTTTGCCGATTTGAAGATTTGGAACCTATGCTGTGCTCCGTAGGGATCACGACCAGAATATTGGAAAATTAATTTCAAAGCACAAAAACAAATATCACTACGGAATGAAGTTACCGCTCTGCCCCGATGGTAATCTAATGAAGTATGTCTCTCTCCTAAAGAAAAATAGAGATAGGGAGAGGCTCCTTCTATTTTGTTCTATTTTGTCCCTTATTTTCTTATCTTCCCCCTTTCGTTCTTCATGACCAAAATATAGACGTGCAACAAGCCATATTGTATAGTCGACGATCGTTTTACTCCGCAACAAGCTCGTGTGGCAGAAATATATATACCTTTGCCAAAAATCCATTTGTTTTACAGAGAAAGCGTTTTAGGGCCGATCTCCACGAGACGATTTCGTGGAAGATCGTCTCTAAAATTCACAGTGACAAAGTTGTTTTAATCTCCTCGTGGTTCGATTTCGTCACGAGAATGCGGAAAGGATCTCCTGCTTTCCAAAATGGGATTTGAGCGAAGGTGGAGGAATCTTTCGATTTAATTTGTGAAAGAGTTTTGCGAGCAAAATCGTCAGACGAAAGGATAAGTAGAAACCATTTCGACTTTTCGTTCAGGGAAGTTTTTCGATGCGGCGATCAGAAATTTTCCACAGCTCATTTGTCATTGCGAATTCTTATGACGTTCGTCCAGAAAATCGTCTGATAGAGATCGGCCTATAGAGATCCTGAAGAGCCCCCCCCCCCATTGTTTCAGAAAATTTCGCATGCTTTTGCGAAGTAGTGATAACAACCTCGCCTGAGGCCACGCGGTAGGCACTTGACGCTGCCATGGCGCATGGTTTTAAAACAAGTCACGTTGTTATGAATTCTTAAAATGTACACCTGGTGACAGTCACAGCGATACAGATCTCGGCTTATCCTCCTTTTGTTTTATTCACAATCAGGGGCGTTACATGAGATAAACCTTTGTTAATCTCAATTCAAAATCTGTGATGCTTTTATGCGACATAAAAGGCCGGCTAACTCAGTTAATGTTGGAGAAAATAGAGCGTATTTTCATTTCACTGTAATTCGCATATGTTGTCCAATAGCTATTCTTAGGCCGCTTTTGAAACCGTTTTGATACAGTTATAGTCGGTAATTTGTATTATGCTCTTTTCAATCATTTCAAAAGGTTTACATGAGCCAATTCGTTAATATACTTTGCCAAGTAAGATAAATGCGTTTGTTTAGCCATTTGATTCGTAATTGATGCTAGCCTTTTGTAAGGAAAACATTAGATTAAAAAACTATGATTTCAACCGTCATCGGTTTTGTGGTCGTATTTATTCTTTAGGCGAGCCTTTAGCAAAGCTTTCCTTTCTTAATCTTGGTGGTGATATGGATTTTTACAAGACATCAGTTAAGTTGTCCTGTTGTCTTATTCATGACTGCCGTTCGATTAGATCGATAGCGAGGCAATGTCAGAGCGAGGCTATGTCATTGCGAGCTTGTGATCACACATTTTGGATCAACCTTGGCCTTCAACCAGAGGGAGCCCCCTTAAAAAGTAGCGAAAACCGGACACAGTGCGTCCTCTACCCGAGCGCGGCATCTGCGAATAACTCGCTCCGTTCTTCCGTCTTCACTGCTCCTTCGACGATGCCGCGCTCGCTTGATGCGTCTCACTGGTACAGGACGGGTAGAGCACGCATTGTGTCTGGTTTTCGCTACTTTTTAAGGGGGTTCCCTGTGCTTCAACGTTCCTTAATGCTACAGAAAATGTCCTTGTTTTTAAGTAGCGCCAATGCAACAGAGTGCTTCAAAAAGTCAACCAAACTTTACACGAAAATTGTGAAGGAATAATAATATTTGAATCAATTTGACGCATACCACTGAAAGCAGAATCTTGCTTCCTTGCATGCTATCTAGGTCGATGGGCAAATCACTCCTGAAAATGGTGTACGAGATTGATAATCAATAGTTATTATTTTGTGATTAATTTAATTTTTGTATGATTCATTTGATCGTAGTGATTTGAGTGATCAATTTGTGATTATTCTAAGATTAATCACAGGTTCTGAAATGTCCTTGACTAAGTTCCTATACTTTGAAAGCTGCATAATACGGCAAGACAGAGCCCGGAGGAGGTACTCATAAAGTTTTCAGTACGGGGACGTGCCGCTGAACATGGTATCATTTTCAGGATTCCGACTCCTGGACAGGGTATCATTTTTGTAAAAATCGGCTCAATGACAGGGTCCATATTTGTCATTTTTTACTCCAAAAGGTAATTTTAGGCCATTTGCACTCTGCGAATGTGATTCAAATCGCTTGGATGGCAATATTTCCACATTTTCGATAGATTTCGTATAAATTTTCTTGCAGAGCACAACTTTGTCCAAAGAAACTAAAGGACAGGGTATTTTTTAAGAAAATTTTACTCCAGGACAGGGTATCATTTTCGGAAATTTGACTCCGGGACAGGGTAGATTTTTAGATTTTCCAGCGGCACGTCTACGCATGTTCGTAGGCCAAACACCCCCCCCCCCGGGAGACAGAGCAAGATACATAAATCATATGATGGTAAGCTATTTCACAAATCAAATCATAGACCATCATGTCAATTTGCCAGGAGCCATTTTGTAATACGAAACTAGGAATGCAAAATTTGAAATTTGGAGGCAATGTGACAATCTGCAACTAACCACATGTAAATTCAGCTGAGTCAAAAGAGCTTTAACCACCTTGGCAATCAAATTACAGTAGCAACATTTTTTGCGCTTACAGCAGCAACGTGTAAGAACAAGGTTCCATTTTTGCTCCATCGCAGGGTCTTTAGAGTAATACGATGCTGTGGTGTTAATGTTTTTGGGGGTGTGTTATGATATTTCACAATGTTTTCACATAAATGTGGAGAATTCGGGGGGATTGGTGAAAGGGGCATTCTAATTCTTTCATTTTTCTTATAAATGTAAGTAAATAAAATCTGTTAAACATTCACAGTTTGTGATTAATGTGACTGTTGATTTTTCATGATCAATGTGATTTTTGTGCGATTAATATGATTAACTTGTGATTAAAATGCGCGTTGAAATGTAATTATTTTCGAGAGTGTACGTGATCATAAGCAGTGATTTGCGCCTTGATATGGACCAAGGTGTTTAGGAAAATACGCAGCCCCTAAGCTTCTTCGATTCACGAAGAAATGATAACTTTTGAATAAATTTGACCCCATCTGAAAGCACGAGCTGTCTACTTTAAATGATAATCAAGTAAGGCGTGTTGAATTAATTACATTCATCATTCTTCATTGGCGTTTTCCCATGTATGGCTTATTTCTGATGGGGAAATGGATTCGACATTGACAGGACGAATATCCATCTTTGCGAGAGCTCATTTCATCATTCTTGATAGATGCATCTCATGGGAATAAACTTGGCATCACCTTAAGTTCTTCTTTGCTTGAAATGACAACAGCAATTCAAACCTTTGGTCAATTAAGAGACCATCACGAGGGGCAAATCACTCCTGAAAATGGCGTACGAGATTAATAATCACAAGTGATTATTTTTGTGATTAATTTGATTTTTTGGTGACTTATGTGATTAATTTGTGATTATTTTAGAATTAATCACACATTCCAAAACGTTCTCAAATAAGCTCCTGTACTATAAAAATTGTATGAATAAGGCAAGACAGTGGAAGATTGATAATCAAATGATGAAATATGACGGTAAGCTGTTTCATGAATCGAGTCACAGACTATCAAACCAATTTGATTTGGCAGGGTTGTTTGTAACACAAGAATGAGTCTTTCCTTTTTGCTCCATCACAGGGAACTAAGATCTTGCATTTTGATGCTGTTCATGCTTTGGTGCTTGTGATTTGCATACGTAATAATGTGTTCACATTAATTTGGAAAATGGTGACGGGGAAAATCTAATCTTTTCATATCTTATAAAAGTGAGCAGATGAACTTAGTTAAACATTCAAAATTTGTGATTAATATGACTGGTGATTTTTCATGATTAACGTGATTTTTGAATGATTTATGTGATTAATTTGTGATTAAAATGTGATTATTTGTGAGAGTGTACGAGATTTTAAGCAGTGATTTGCCCCTCGGACCATCACATGTAGATACGGGATGAGCTAGAAAACAGTTTCAAGTTGTTAAAAATTCATTAGCACCCTCGGCACCATGAGTACTGCACAGATTTTAATGGTTCAGTCATTCACATCCATGAAATGTTCGTAAAGTTGAATTGGTCGAACCTTAGTGCTGGTGTAAGACAGCAAGGAATATCACAAAACTACTTCGATCTTTTGGCTTTTAATTGGAATTTGAATCATTCAAATCTGCGAAGTACTCTTAGTGCTATGAATTTCAAAAGTGGGAACTTTTTCTGGCTCACCCATTAGCTTAGAATATGATAGAGCGAACCCAGCAATAAAAAATAGCGGGAAACATCAGCACAACAAAAGTGTTCTAGACAAGCTAATTTGTTTATTTGCAAACCTGAGCAGTTGCGTTGTTAATCCTTAACAATGGGACTAATAACGAGGAACAGTGCGCTCACTATTACTGTAACGATTCAAGCAACCAAAGCCAGGAGGCCTGTACCGTGAGTGGCTACCATTAAAACATGGAATATGGAAAGGTGGAATGGCTCGATGGAATGGTGAATAGACCTTTTGCCTACTCTGAGAATAGACTTATGACCTAGAGTCTCTTGTTTCCCTGTGCTCTTTGACTTGATGATGGCCTGGTCAAAAAATACTCATGATATTAGTCTGAAAAATGATATTAGTCGCGATTCCTACAGTACCAATAAGATTGCGAGATTTGGCAAAGAACAATGCTTTCGAATTTCAATTTCAATGATGCAGTTGACTACATTTTGAACGGAATCGCTGCGGAAGGTACTTCAAGATTTCTATGGTTTGGTTTGGTCTTTAAAATATGGAAAGTGTAGCGTAGAGAGATTCATATTGCGCTCACCGGGTGAAGTGAATTTCTTTCTTCAGATTTATACCAAGTTTCGTTGATTAAATGTCTGCCTAACGTGTTTTTATCGCATATTCTTCACGAGGAGTGACTGTTGAACAAAGCTAATGCTACCATTTCATCATGATTTCATCAAAATAGGGTCAGCTTTTTTACTGTTTATTATGAGTCCCTGTTGAGCAAGATTTACCACAGGGATACAAGGGACTCGTCGTCATATGTCTTCTCCGAGAAAGAATCTGAATCGAACGATGTTTTGATGCACTTTGAAGAATTCTTGAACCTGCAAAAAAGTGATGCAAGCTCCAACGCCAATCGATCGAACATCTTGTGCAAAAAAATTTTTTAAAACAACGCTCGATCCAGGCTTTTTTGTAGAATAATGGGATTTGTTGGGATGGTGGAATTATGGAATGGTGGAATAGTGGAATTGAATAGTAGCAATGTTGTGGGGCGGAATGGTGGAATGGGATGATATGAACTGTTGTTTTATTTGCAGCTCTGTTTTGAACAAAGCCAATCAGAAAGACCTTAAAGAGGAAGAATTGAATTGCATTTTGAAAAAGAATATAAAACTATAGACTACATTACATAAGTCCCTCTAACGTATGCTCGTTGTTGTTGTTGTTATCGTTTCAGTTGAGGGACTTATGTCCTTACGCTTCAGTACAGGGACTAATTAGGCCAAGTCCTCCGCGTTCACGGCACGACCAATCAGATCGCTACTTTCTTAATATCGTCAATCCACTCGCCCATTTGTAGCGTTTGATTGGTTCATTAGTTCAACGTTCGACTTCTCGAAGCGACGCGACGCTCGAAGTGACCTTCGAAGGGACGTTCGAAGTTTCTTTCGACGTTCGTAGGATGGAAGATGTTCTAAGTTTCTTCTGCATTTCGTAAGATTTTAGTCCCTGTTTAGAATCCGTTTGGTCGTGAGTCCTTTGTATGAGTGAAATTAAAACATCAGATTATAAATGCTGAAAAACTACTACTGTATTTTGTATAAGTTATGAGTTTTTGCTCATAGTTCGGAGAAGCAACGAAGATCAAACAAGGCAAACAAATTTCTTCAACTGATTCGAATGAAGACACGACTTCGGCATAAACAACGGTATAAACTTCGTCATAAACGACTGTAAAGACTCCTTCAACTTTACAATTTCGGCACAAAATCAGTAACTTTATTTACGACTATCGACTTTCATAACAGCATCTCGACTCGTCAACGGCCTTTCAATCAGTCCAGAATTCATAGTTCAAAACAAGGGTCCACTGGCTTTAGTGTCACTAACGTTGCAGGAAACAGCATGTCGTGGAGGGCCTAACCAGTTACTTTAGAAGAAGCAGGGTCGTTAGAGTTTGTGTGGACCAATAAACTACTTGCCATTTAAGATTTCATCCTCAGAATGCGCGGCCAAATGAGATGTAAGCTTTAAGAGAGATGCTGCCAATTAACAATCTAGCGTTAAATTGAAGCGTAAAAGAACAACATTAAATCTCATCAACAAATTAGACGATTGCGTCAAGTCGTGACAAATTTAGAAAGTGTGATGAACAAAGACCCAACCCACTTACGCTGCTGAAAGACTCGAGAGTCATTTCATTCCTTAAAAATTCCGTATACCTTTGGCAAAACTTCGTTTCTTTTCAAGAAAAATCTATCAAAATTCGTAAAAATTCTTTGTCAGATGAAGTGTTGCACTCTTCTTCGGGTGAGTAAAAAAGTCCCTCAGAAAAAAGTGCAACTCTTTCCTGAAAATCACTACTTCTATTCCATGTTTTACCGACAGATCATAGCTAATATAACTGTCTTAGTAGAGCTGATAAGAATTTCTTTAGCCTCAATCAAGCTTTGAAAAGAACGTATGTGATCATTTTCATTTCTTTTGTTTCGTTGTTGAATAAAATTAATGAATTCTCCTCACATCATCGTGAACTTATTCACCCTCTCTTTGAATTTGCAGATATCTTCGAGATAACAACATCTGTCAAAGATAGTTTCTAAGCAACCAAGCAACATGGCGTCTTTGCATCGAAAAGACAGAAAGGTAAGACACATTATTCCTACTGAAATGAGGAACGGAACACTGGACGGAATTGTGAACGGAATTGAAAGGAAGCAGTTCTCGAAAAACTGAGACCGCACTTACAAGCATAGGTTCCAAGTCTTTAAATCTACGAAAACAGGCGGATGTAAAATTCAATTACCTATTTCTTTAAAATGAATGACTTGAAAGAAAACGTTTCTATGATTCTACCATTGAACTTTTCAGAAATCTTGAATATTTGTCGAAATTACAGCCTATTTCATATTTCAGCTCATTTTATGATGTGACATCATCAAATTTCTAAATCACAAGCCAGAAGAGTGAAAGAGTTTTGCTTGGTACCATATTGTAGGCATCCATAAATTATGGTTTTCTTGAAAATTATTTCATCTTTTGTCAACAGGTTTAGAAATCACGACAGTTTTAAGTTTTTTTTTCGAAAATTTTCTTGAATTCTCTAAAAAGAAGAAAAACTCTGTAATGCTGAAAATATTGAAGATTTCAGAAAATTCCAACGACAAATTTACGGTAAAATAGTTCACGTTTCTTTGAAGCCATTCAGTTCAAAGAAATAGGTCATAGAATTTTACATCCAGCTTATTAATAAGGATTTGAAACTTATGCTGCACTTACACAGTATGACTTCAATATCCGATCGTTTTATGTTGGACCCGATGGGCCTCCTTGTGGCTACGAGAAACCTGTGCTATCCAGTTTATGTCGCTTCACTTATGCGCAACGATACCAAAGTCACTCCTTTCTTGAGGTGATCCTTGAAGCTATCTTATACCGGGTGATTCATAAAATTGACACGTTTGGCGGGCTACAGAATGAAAATTTTTGCGGCCGATATTCAAAACTGAAGTTTGGCAATGGCTATTGAGATCCGAAATTTTATTTTGGTACAGTCGCTCATCATATTACCCAAAAAAGATGAAAATTATCGCAAAGAGCTTGTAGGGAACGAGAATTCATTGTTATGTTCTAGTCCATGATTTTCTTCTCATCGAAATTCAAATTCAATACAATTGTCTGTTTTGGAAATCTAGGTCAAATAGATGACTGATTTTACGAAACAAAATTTTCAGATCTATTCATGGGCGATGATGCACCGATTTTTTGGGACAGGAAGGCAAAAATTGCAGAATTTCTTTCCGATTAGCTGCCTAGTTATCCAGTCTGCATAGCTGTTGGTCACTTTGAGTAGAAACGATCAGCATACAACCTTTTGTCCTTAATTTTTTGCTCTTCGTTTCGAAGAAGGCGCTATGCACTTCAATTCACATGTGGGCCTAAGCAAAACAGAGTCGGACATAAATCGAAACGAAGGGCAACAAATTAAGGACAAAAGGTTGTATGCTGATCGTTTCTACTCAAAGTGACAAACAGCTATGCAGACCGGATAACTAGGCAGCTAGTGGGTACGAAATTCTGCAATTTTTGCCTTCCTTTCCCATAAAATCGGTGCATCATCGCCCATGATCTATGTAGCTATTGACAGATAGATTAACATTTCTGTTTTGAATATCAGCCGCGTACTTTCTATTCCATAAGCCTGCCAAACTCGTCAACTCTTTTTATTCACCCGTTACGTACCTGTAGTCGTGTAACTGGACCAAGCCGATACACGTTACCGAGTAAAAACTCTCTGACACGCGGACCGGCCTTGCTGAGATGCAAAAGGCCTTCAAGTAATTGCTTGGAAGTACTGAAACAAAAACAGTTGTTCGGAGTGTTTATTGCGGCCGAAGGTCGCTTACTAATCTGTATGAAGCTGAGTGAATTTGAGATTGAGCGCATACCTTGCTAATTAGGCAATTGTTAAAACAATGGCAGTCACATGCTAAGACTTTATGTGATTGGTGGAAAGGAAGAATGAATAGGTTATCATTGGCCGGCCTAACAATTAGTAGGGTTTTTATTGGCTGGTTCGAAGAAAGGAATAACAATAATAGGGTGACACAGCGACTGCAACTGATGAAGGAAATATTGCAGTGACTTTGCAATGAAGTTGGAAAGGGGCTGGAGTTCGAGGTTTCATTTCAAGTTACGAACAAATACTATGAAATTGCCAATGTGGAAGGTAGAAGCTTTTATTGGACCTGGTAAACAACAAGAAAGATCTAAAACTAACAGTGATGCAAAGCTGTGCTCGACATCAATGGATAACACAAGAAACCAAAACAAACTCACTTTTAAGCTCCAGATCCTCGGGATCAAAGCTAAATTCTACATTGGTTCAATATAAGAAGCAAACTCTCCACCAAAAGAGTTCGGTACGTCACAGCAACTGTAACATTCTCTCTGTAGAACGTAACAAGCTCAAGAAGTCAACCTTCGAATTTCCAAGCACTGCAAAGTCACAAAGACTCGGTAAACTTGCTTCGAGATGCGTCCGAAAGTAAACTTCCTCTTACGGATTCCTTCCTTTCAACACAAGTCAATGAAAACAAATTTGAATAACAGTGTAATTCATTTCCATGGTTGCAAGGTCAAAGTACTAAGGGCAAATTCTGTGTGCCTTTCAAATGTTTTTTCCATGATTTCAAATCATCCGCAGAGGCAAGACTTGTCCCAAGTTTATTTCGTCGTCTGTCATAAGTCTACCTGAAAGACTTGTGGAAAGTCTACACTTCTAGGGACAATCTTTCCTGACTCGAAATCATTTTATGTCCAACAATACTATGATTCAGCTACCCGGCCGCATGTTTGTAATTTACAAGTTACTAGTATATTCTAAATAGGCGAAATTGTATTTTCGAATATTCAGTCCACTACTTCAAACTGTTTCCAATTTGACAAAGACACGTAAAAAATATCTGACTAAAATTGATTTGTCCAAGCTTTCATTACGTCATTACGCTCATATGCCAGTAAGGGTTCTATTTTACATTGTCTCCCGGAGGGGAAGGGGTACTTGGTCTACGAAAAAGCTGGGAGGTTCCGCTAGAAAACCTGAAAGGCTGCCTTTTCGTGGAGTCAAATTCCTGAAAATGATACCTTGTCCTGGAGTAAAGTTTTCTTAAACAATATCTTAAGTGTGTGCTGCCCTAAAAATTTGTAAGAAATCTATCGGAGAATGTGGAATTGTTGCTATCCAAACGATTTAAAGCATATTTGCCGAGTACAAATGGCCTGAAACGAAGTTCCGGAGTCAATAATGCAAAATATGGAGCCAGCTATACAAAAATGACACCTTGTCCCGGAGTCGGAATTCTGAAAATGATACCGTATTTAGCGGCACGTCCCCGTACGGACGCAATGTCTATCATTCCGCATTTTTCAGTAAATTGTTCTGCTCCTTCCGTATTTACTTCCTCATTCCGTTCCGCGTTTTTTGTCTCGTCGTAAGCCAGACACAATGTAATGTAACTATGATAAAGAATTCCCAACCATGCTACGAAGAAACGTTTTTTGTGATCAAAGTAAAATGCAATTTACACCCAACGCGAAATTAAAGACGAGAAAGACTCATGTGTTTATCAACATTGGATAAGCGGCGTGTGTATTATCAAAGGACCAATTCAGGCTTTGTAAAAACAAGAGAGCGTATTAAGATAAAAAATCATGGCTTCAAATTCTTCTCTTTTCGATTCATGTTAATTGTGATTTTAAATGCAAACTCCTTTTTTATTTATTTACTTCGTTGTTTCACAGTTGCATCAGGAATCCAACCTCTGTTTGAAACTGTTTTTGTTGTGAAAATTTGTATTTGATTTCCGTTATTTTCTTTGTTTAATATCTTGTACATTGCAATATATAGGTGTACATATTAATATCAAGCTGTCCACCTACTTGCGAACAACCTCGTTCGCAGGGCCTTGTGTTATATTAGCCTCCGTCTCCATCCAAATATGACGAAAGGCCCTGGGGACGAGGTTGACTTTTGAATTCAAGGAAAGAAAGATGTATTGGTGGAACTACCGAGGAACGAAGGCACTACCAAGGGGCATTTCACGCCCTAAAAATATTGTACATCCTCTGAAAATCCTTTTGTTTGAAGAAAAATCCATCAAAAATCAACAAGGCCAGACCTTGCAAGACAATAGCATCAGTTGCTTTTGTTGATATCTAAATTCAAAGAGATTTCCGATTGCAGACAAAAGGAAATTCTCTCCAGCATTAATTCAAAACAAACAAAGCCGCAAAGTTCCTCTGAAACCCAGGCAGCTCTCTCGCTTGTTGTGCATCCCAGAAATGGTTTCTAAGAGCAAACATGAGCGTACATTGGAAAAAAGGAGGATACAGCTAAGCATCTACCGCCGGTATTTTATTTTTGTTGTTTAGAAGCTGAGCAGGAAGAGCTTTGATAAGACCCTAAAATACGAGAATTAAATCGCCTCCAAATCGGTTCCTATACCAAGCAAATAAAATTCCCGCAGTAGATGTTTAGATATATGTGTGAAGATTTTTCTAAATTTTACCTACTTCATAAAACGCAGCCAGGACGAAAAGCTCCTTGAAATTTCCCAAATTTTTTTTAATTAATCTACTCCCCATACGTTTGGGAATTCAAGTTTGGATGCCGGTCAAAATATCTCCCGATTCCAAAGAGTTATGGCACCTCAAAGTTACGACCTTTGTTCGTTTTCAGCATTTCTGAGCTTCTAGCATTCTTAGTACTCAATTTATTCCTAAAAAGTCTTCTAAAACTTACTTAAAACATCACTAATTCCCATAAAGTCGATACAGTGGGGTTGGGGACCTTTTCTTGCTTCGCAGATGAGCAAATCTGACATGATTTCTTTGATGTCCGAAATATGGCCTAGCTCTAAAATGTGCTAAATTGTATTTTTTTAGTTAGAAATTTCAAGGAAAACCACCTCTTTTCGTTTGTTTTAAGCATCCCGTAGTTCTGTGTATCTACCAGACTGTGCTTGGTCTCCATTTGACGATGTTCTGCCACAAATAATGCAGTAAGTCGCAAGATAAATGTCACTTGCTGTGTTTCTTCGTCCAAAAACTCATCCGTCTCATCACGTATCACCACAGTTGCTGCGCTCTGCGAGGCCTGAGGAAGAGGCGGGAAGAAGTTACAGTATGTATTTATAGGTTTACAAGACTTTCTTTAGCCCACTATGTTTGATATTTGATATTTTGAAATTTCATTTTATTAAGGAGGGTAGCCCATCAACCAGAGTTGTTTTGCAAGGGGCCCTCCACTTAATTACTTTAATGTACAATAGAAGAAAAATTACAACACAAAAACCATAATATAAAAAATATTTATAAAGTCTAATATAAAATAAATGAGAGACTTCAAATTAGATTTTTTAAAACTATTGACGGAAGATGCCTGTTTGGTATCGGCAGGAAGGTCATTCAATGCTTTTGCTCCTCGATAGGAAAAGCATTTTGGCCCATTACTTGACTTTTTCAAGGGTAGTTTTAAATCTGTCTCTGAATTGCGCAGGACATACGAAGGGCTTAACCCTACTTCACATGGGGGCGTTTTTCGCCCCCCAACTGAACAATTCAATGTAGCAGTTAGGCGACAGGCCCAAAGAGGCTGAGACTCATTGACTTTTCCTAGAAATTAATGCGCTACCAGATAATGAAATTTTCAATTAGCTCTAATTGGTCACATGACCACAGAATGCCCATATTTGGAGAGTAGTCACAAAAGAAAACACAAATTTGGCTGTAGCTCTTGCAATTTCCAACCAATTATCCTATAGATTATATCATTGAATTCCTCTCATCAAGACCTTTCATTTGATATATATTTTTTTACATTATTGTTCATTTGTAGTTTTTCAGAACTATGACGTCACACTTCAATATGACGTCATTGTTCTAATGGAAAATAAAGAAATTTTGGGAAACAAGTTTTTTGTATAAAATAAAGAATAAGCAATTCAGATATGCAAAGAAACATTAATTTAGATGGCTATTTCATGAAAATTATGAGATGTGATTTAATGGTTATTGAATATCCCGTTTTCACCGTATGTAGCTTCAAGTTCCATAGCTGCACAATATTGTTTTCTTGCTATAAATTCTCATAATTTGTCAAAATATATTTAAAGGATTATCAACATATGGTAGCTTAATGCTTAAGAAGATAATTGACCACTTTAGACTTGAAAACATTGATAATTACAAATTTTGTCAAGAAAAAAGCTCAATTTTCTCATACCTACCTTCAGAAAACCAGTTGCCTAGCAACGGATCACGTGACTTATTAAAAATTGATACTATCAATAGATTCTCCATTAGTTGGTGATAATTACTACCAAGTTTCATTGTCGTATCTCTTATAGTTTAAGAGATAATTAGGAGGCAAAAAGCCCCCCCCCATGCCAAAATCACTAAAAATACCCCATGTGAAATAGGGTTGTTAAAGAGTCGTTTTAAAGGTTTAAAGAACAGTTTAACGAAAAGTTTAAGGTTTAAAGAGTAGTAAAGGGGGTCAGGATCACATGTTACGTGTTAAAGAAATATAGAATTTTCACGTTTCACGAAATACCCATTATGACCCTCTTTAAAGGCTTACTTTTTTACCCACCAGATACACCTCAAACATTTACTTTCGAGATTCCGTTAGAGGTATGGAATTCTTTGGCGTCAATCAATGGTTTCAATGCGATTTATTTTTAAGCCTCAAATGACTTCAGGATTACGAATAATTTCTAATTAACCGCCGACAGTGAAACATTATTTTTGAAATTGAAAGGGACAAATGAGGATTGTCTATTTTTAGCAATAAGTTTTTTCTGTGAATTCGGCTTGTTTACAAAAGTCATAACTGTTTTCTTGTTTGAGTTTCAAACGATTTTGATGTTGAATTGAAGAGGAAACCGTTTATAATAACAGAAAGCAAAGGAGGCTATTTTCATGCATTCGTGCTAATCTTGACTATGAATTCAAATCATTGAACTACAAATGATTTTGTGTCTATCCATGTAAATGATTCAAACAACAAAGGCTATTGTGTATAATTGCACTTATATTTAGTCACCAGAACGCCCGGGGGGGGGGTACTCCCATACTTGACTTGACGGGATGTGCCGCTCAACAGGGTGTCCTTTTACGGTAAAAATTATGCGACAGGGTGTCCTTTTCTGATAAAAATTATGCGACAGTGTATTACAGTTGATAAGAAAATTGTGCGACAGGGTATCATGTGGAAAGATGCCTTATTAAAGTTCTCCTGAAACAATGGATTTTGGCAAAATTTTTATGCGACAGGGTATACTTTTGGGCCATTTTATATGCGACAGGGTACGGGGTGTGGAGAGATTTGCCGCAAACCCCCGTCACTTCCCTAGTCAAGTACCCCCCCCCCCCCGGGCCAGAACGTAATTTTGGACAGGTATCTGAGGAACTCTGTCGGATGGACCAAAACGAATTTCACATGTTTTGATTTAATTTAAGCTGGCTTAACTGGCAGTGTAATTGGGGACTTTTTGAGAACGGTGAAAAATGTGACTACCGGAACAATTTGAAAACGGTAGTAATTTGACGGTTACAAAGTCGTCATAATTTCCCCAATGGTTTGATGCTTAAGAAATGTACTTCTACCCAAAGAATCGCTCAGCCTTGTTTTGAAAGCGTCGAGAAAAGTAATCCGTCTTTATCATTTTCGAGTTTTCACACGAAGCCGTTTTGATCATGTGCTGGTTAGAGTTCCGTTCTCAAAATCTACTGTTCTTAAAATCTGCGTGCAAAAAATGTGCCATTTTCGTGTGAATGGGAGGCCTATCCGTCACCTTTTCACCCAAATCAAAATTTGTCGGTATCATGTGAAAGCATTGTTAAGGCGGATTTCCATTCAGTGCATTTTGTCGCGCGCGCGACGATTTGCGATTGACTTGCAGTCTGGGCATGCGTACTTTGCGCTATTTGGTAGCACGATCAGAGTGGTCGCGATCGCACAAAAAAGTAGAAGCTCATCCTACTTTTGCGATCGATTGCAAGCGTTGTTAACAGACCCAGCAGAGAAAGTTAGGCCAGATGTTGTCAGCATTCGCCCTGGTTCCTATCATTCTTCTCGTTTTCATCCTCTCCTTCATGGGAGAAGCAACAGCTTTGATCGTGTATTAAAAGCAGCCATCTTTGATTATTTTATCAGTTGCGTTTGGGGAGCTGGAAGATGCTTCCGCACTATTTATAGGAACTGAAAGGAAGTTGTGAGATCGCTAAAAGTCGATAGCTAACTGTCACGCGCGCGACTAAAATCACTGAATGGAAATCCGCCTAATGACTAGGATATGTATGATGGCTTTTCAGTTCCTTTGCCCAGTCAAAATCAACATAGAATTTTGCGAATGAAATGCACAGATTCAACACAGTTTTATCTCAATCAAAACTAACATGCAAACTTGTTTCGGTAAATAAGTGGAAAGTCTTTGTTAACCTCCTGCATTTGATTTTGATAAAGAAGAGGACCTTTCCGAGAGGTTACAAGTTTGAATCAGAGGGGAGGGGCTTTAGGAGAGGGGGCCCATGGAAAGGAGGCTAAATTTAGGTCCTGCCTACACGTATACGTTTACGTCTGTAAACGCATACTTTCTTATACGTTTACACCGGCGTCCACATGTAAACGGCCTTTTAAGTTATCCTAAATGCATACATTCGAAAACGCTTTCCAAAGTGGATACTTTTGAAAACGCTGTTTTCACGTCTCCGAGTGGACGGCCGTAAACGCATACTTTCGCAAACGGTGACGTCACAGACTTCATATTCACCAGTCATTTGCAGTTTTTTTTGAAAAAAAAACTGTTTTGCGTTTTCATGTGGACGCTCGTAACGCATAATTTTGCAAACGATGACGTCATAGACTTCATACTCATCATTCATTTTCGATTGTTTTGGCGTTTACGTGTGGACAGGCTAAAACGCTCCATAAACGACTAGTGGATCAGTGTGGACGGAAAACATCCCATGCGTTTACAAAATGAAAATGCATACGTGTTAACGGGGCCTTAGCTTTTATGGTATGACCCATCGCCTCTTATGACCTTAGGCACCATCGCGTGCTGATAGCCCTCTAGGTACTTGCGGAAAGCCGAAGCGCAATGATTAATAATTGCCAGAGATGGTGAATTAGGAAAGATAGCGTCCTTTAGTATCACATTTGTATCTTGGTTACAGAAACTGATTAGGTTAGAGTTGTCGCCGCATGATAACCTGTCGTGATTTTTCCAACAGTGGTGGGTGATTTTGCTTCTGCGACACGATAAGAAGGTACACGAAGCAGCCCCTGAATGACATACGCTATGTCCTCCATGTAATGCATAGCCTTCGATATGCCAGCGTATTTAACCTCTGACGGAAGAGAATAGACACGAAAATCCAGGCAAGACCGACGCTTGGACTTCGTTCACACTGCTCAATTTTTGTACAAAAACAGTGAGAAAAGTATCCGTTTTTGTGAAGGTGTTTACACTGATCGTCGAAAAGAAGCACAAAAGGTGAGGTTTTTGAAAACGCTGTCAAGGGTGGAGAATCCACAAATAAGGGAGGCTTCTGGAAACGTAGTGGATCGAACGTAAACGCCCAGAAGACGAGTTCAGGGCGAATGGTTCAATTTTGTAGTCAGGTGGATCAATGTGAACAGACTAAAACCGATGCTTTACCGTTTTGAACAAGCTTGAGCAATGAAACAAGTAGCGTGAATGCATCCTGTGCACGGATGAAACTAGAAACAGAGCGGTCTAAATTCTTACGCTCAGTTGTTTTTCTTCGCAAATGTACCAGTGACCATGACCCTAGCGCCCATGTATTATCTGTTTACGGTATCATCCTCATGACCTTACTGCTAACGCTGCACATTGTTACCATGATCAAATGCGTTTATGTTATGGTGTATCTGTTTTAAGTGTGATGCCTTTAACGCTGCATATTTCTGCACGGTGTATCGTATGAGGGGGGGGGGGGGTGGGGGGTGACAGGGTGGTGGTACCATGGTACCAGAGGAGCGGTACCTGGTACAAAATTTTGCTCAGGTGGTGGAACCTGGTACCAAAAAGAGGGGTACCGGTACCAAACCTATATGAGTTGGTACCAATAACAATCCCGTCAATGAATCTTTTTGGCATTCCTACAACAAATTTTAACTTTTAACCGTGCAGACCATGACATACTGTAGATGCGACGGTGATGTGTTCAGGAGTGGTTCGGTCTTCCCCATTGGTCTCATGAAAAATTGACGTAGACTTCTTTTCAGAATTCCTCATATTGACGATAGCCCTAAAATTATTGGTACCAATACCTTCAGTTTGGGTGGAACCTGGTACCAAATGAGTTGGTACCGGTACCAAGGACTCCCCCTGTCACCCCCCTCTCGTATAGTGTTCTATCACCCGTTATTCAACACGCCAGAGGGCTTTCCGCTTAAGGTATGATCCTAAGAGTGATTACATGGTCGTTGTTATACTATTGATAGGCTGCCGGACGCTCTAACTAATGCCTTATGTCCATAGGTCTGCATTTTCCGCTAGAGCGGAAATGCTCGAGAGAATTTCTGCGAAGTATGTGCATTGCAATCTTGTCCCCAAAGTGAGTTTGTTGCTCTATCTCTACTCTGGGATACAAGAGGCCGTTCGGCAATCTGTTTGTTTGTTTTTTTGTTTGTTTTCAATTTGTTTGAGTGGGCTTGTCAGGATTTCTAGCTGCTGAAAGCTAATTTAGGCCCACTGTGCATGCCGCATCCAGGCATGGGACCCCTGGTTTAATTCCCTTCCGAAGGACGGCGAGGTGAGTTGCGAGGTCAGGCCTCAGAGGCCACCCATCCGAAATCTGACCTCACTCGACCAAGCTTAGCTTCAGTCACCTAACGAAGATTGTGTAAGCCACTCGGCCACTCACTATGCAATCTCATTGGCTGTTCGCCATTTTGCGCCGTAACTCCGTTTGTGCGGGGTAAACGTCCGCAGCATGTCAAAATTCGACGTAAAACCATATTCTTCACCTATTCCGATCATTATTTGCTGCAATTTATTTCCGAAATTCGAAAAATAACGAGCCATTTCGTTTTGGAAGCTTCGATGAAAGTTTCTCTAATTTTCAACTTAGGCCCATTTCACCCGAAACAAACCATCCTTATTTTCACATTAAACACACTTGCTAACCCCACACTGCAAAAATCCCAATTCTTAATTCAAGAAAGAAAAACTTAAAAGAAGATAATTTCTCTCATTTTGAGCAAAATTATCTTGTCCCCGGAGCAAGCATTTGGCTTTGTAATCAGCGTATGACGTAAGAGCACCCTGGGAACGAGGTTGTGTGCATTGAAACTACAACACCGCTTTTCGTCTTAATGTGCACGCTTCGTAGAGATGCTCTCAAGCATTTTCCCCTTTAGCGGAAAAATGCAGCTCCGTGGACATAAGGCTGAACGCTACAAATTGCTACGCAGTGTGTCGTATAAGTGTCCTATTACCCGTAATCCAACACGCCTGTGTTATCTGTTTAAGGTATGAGCTCTATGACCTTGAAGCTTTAGTGCTGCAAATTGCTACACCGTGCCAAATAGGATAAGAAACAGTCTAGACAGAAGATCGTGTCCGTTGGACGGGTCAACGACACAAATGTTTCTTGGCTCAGAGCGAATATTCGTGAGCTTGTTTTGCCGATCATAGGAGATAAAAGAAAAGTTTTGTCTCCGCAACATCTTGGTCGCATGATTTCGGAAATCATGACATTATCTCTAGATTGAATAAAACTCGATCAGATTTTCTAATTTATGACAATTTGAGGGTTTTTTAGGCGTAAGAAGGTCATTTGGACTTCGATGTACAGGCCTCTTTCTTACTCGAGAATACTTGAGAAGCAATGCTCGCTCATCCCGTCAGCAAATTAACTATGTACCCCCAGCCGAGATGGTAATGCCAGGGTCCGTTGCAGGTACGCTAAAAATTCATGCTGAAAGCAAATTGGATCTAAGCGGAAAGCGACAGAGCAGAAACTGCGTAAAATGACGTCATCGATCGACCAATCTGAGAAGACCGACCGACCAAAGGAGTGTTTGGACAGATGAGCTTTCTGAAAGGATGAATCAAGAGTTCAAGGCCCTAGGAAGGAAATATCAAGTGTGGCCTAATTTTGGGATCAGTTGCAGGGAGCTAAGGGGGCTCAAAGCAACGAGTTTTTGCGCATGCATGGGCAGTTTCTGCTCTGTCGCGGAAACCATGAATCCACACGGTAGCAGTGAACTATCGAGAAAGTTTGCTTTTTTTGAAACGCGCCATCAGTTGAACTACTGCAGTGTGTGAACCATTTCATTCATTCATTTCATTTAATCTTTTTTATCCACGATATCCATTCAGTTACAGCATACAAAAAAACTAATTACAATGCAAATTTCCTAAGGTTACTCTCAATTATTAAAATATATTGCCTGATCTTCCATGGATTCGTGCGGAGCTTATTCCGTTAGCTCAATAGGTGAGATTTTATTTTTTTTAATCGTACGATGGAATGGACTGTGGGATATTATTCCAAGCAATTGGGCCAGTGTACAAAAAATCTCCTTGGGTGTACTCTAATTTCAGTTTTTGCACATGGAGATCCCTCCTATTCCTTGTATTATATTTTGATATGACCGACCTTTCGATGAACTTATTTTGTAGGCCTTCAGGACAGAGCTGATTGACAATTTTATAGGTCATAACTGCTCGGTCAAACGTTATCAATTGACTTATGTTCATGAGGTTCTTATTCCAAGCATCTTTCATCTTTTGAAGATTCTATTAGAGCAAGTGCTCTGTTTTGGTATTTCTGCAAAGTGCTTATCTTGGTATCGGAGAGCGCTCCCCATATCACGTTAGCATACCTTAAGTGGCTTTCAACAAGTGCTTGATATACATTGAGCAGCTGGAATTGTGGTAGGATATTTTTCAGTTTTCTAATCGATGCTAAGCCACCAACTACCTTCCCTTTGACTGATTTGTACTGTTCATCCCAGCACGACTTATCGTCGACCGTAAGTCCTAGGTATTTCGTTTTATGAACTTGTTGATTCTAGTATGATCCAAATAAAATGGTGGCAGCTCTGGTAATTTGCTTTGCCTACGAGGATGATCAATAACTTCCTTCCGTCTTAGCCAAACTTTTTTCAGCTAATAAAACTGTCGCGTGCCCGCAAAAGAGCCTGCGTGAAGATGCAAGGACAATCTCTAGACTCGATTACGCGTCGTAGTTTTGTGAAATATACACGTCGTAGTCGTAGTTTCCTTTTTGCCTGAAATGATGACGCTACAAGTACGACTCATTTCCCTGCGCTGGTAGAACAGTGAAGCTAGACTTGTGCCTATTCGTCCCTTGTTTCCCAGCGTTCCTTCGATTTGCTGATATCACTTGGTCAACAGCGACTCATAACGTTACTAACAAAACGTGGGCCCAATTAGGACCTGCATCGAGTGATTCAGTATTCACCGATCAAATTTCCAGAATTTAGCTTTCAACCAGTCAGGAGGCGCTAATCAGACAGTTCTTGTTGTTACTATAAAAAAGGCGTTGATGAGGTCGAGAGTTCTTGCCGCTGCGATTTATTTGTTTCTTTCCTACAGGGGAAGATTACTGCCTGAAACGTATGCATTTTGGGATTTGTAGATCAGGAAAACATCATTTTTTGTACTTAAAGTTTCTTTTTGTTCCAACAGCAGCAACGAGGTTGCGGTAAATAAAAATAGTTGCCTCGGTTCTCTTAATTTTTATATTGGGTACTTTCCTTTCCCGTGATGCCACAATTCTTAGGGAAAAGTATATATGAAATAAAGCATTTCTCTGTACTGCCAAAGCAACCTCCACGTGGTACATTTTAAAACCTCATTTAAGGATAAAATTTTAATTCCTTTTTGTGTATTCCATTCTCGTTAATAAAACATCAAAAGAAAGTACTGTTTTCAATTACCTGAGCCAAACATAGCGGGAAAAGACAAATCGTCATCTTGTCCCAACTATGCAACAATCTTATAATAGATAAGAGCAACAATCTACAACTGTAAGTGGCAAAAGAACACAACGCAACCGTAGACCACACCACCCCACACCAAAAGACGCCAAAAGCAGTACACCACACTACACTGCACACTACGCATAACACATTATTACCCTACACACTACACTATACTACATGCTACACCACATTACACTACACTAGACTACACTACATAATACACCCTACGCTGTGCATTACACTACTCTACGCCACAGTACACTACTCTACACTACAGTACACTTCACTTCAATACACTACGATACGATACACTTACTACGCTATAATACACTACAAATGACACTACACCATACTGTACTACACTACACCACACCACACCACACCACATTACATTACATTGCACTCTTCCACTGAAAGGCCCAATAAATTATCATTCTCCTTTTATTTACAGTTGCTGCCTTGTTCGGTGGATAGTGGTAAAATGTATGCAACTGCAAAAATAGTATGTGAAAAAAATGGCGAGTGCTTTAAACTGTATATTCAAGCTTGGCTCGATGAAATTAGAATTCGTTAGAGATACAGTAAAATACCTGCGTAAAGGAACCTATCATTTTATATGATAGACTGATATGGCTCTTATACATAGGACGCATTACAGATATTTAATGATCGTACACATACTGGGTTTGCATCAGTGTTTTCAGTCGTCATTGATCTTTTATACAAGAACCTGGGTCATTTTCCAAGGTGCTTAATGGGCAAAACTCAGCAAAACTTTAATTGAGAAAATCCTAAAACTTTTCATGCGATCTCTTTGTATCTATTCTCTTGGTAGCCATTAAGGTTTTACTTTCACTATAAATTACATCCCTACCCTCACTTTGTCAGTTTTCTTGTAATACCACGAGAGATGGTCGTCAGATCCTTTTGTTTTCTTTGCTACGGGAAATTATACCTTGTTGACTTAAAGGAATAGGGCGCTAATCCCCATGACTGAACGATACTTGCGAGGCTATATCATGTGTGCAGTTTGAATAATAGCCAATCAGATTGGCGTAAGCTATAATCATAAGTCAGCAGTTTTGCAAATTGGGTATACGCGGTCTATTTACCCTGACTCAATGCCTTTAAGTATTGTTTTTGCTAGTTTAGTTTGGTGCGAGTGCACTGCATGCAACCAGAAGAATTTTTATCAGATGTCCATCCTACTTTGCTAGCAGCGACAAGATGACTTGAAATGTGAAATCAGCCTATGTTTTGGACTTCCAAACAGTGGAAATTCATTGAAAAATTATGCAGCTCTGTTTCGCAAGGATAAATTGTATTCTTAAAAGATATACTACACAATGAGATTTATGAATATTATAGATGATTAATACGTTGACCTACGAGACTAGGAGATAGTTTATTGTTCAGGAACGCGAACAAGAGAAAGCATTCACTTGCAATAGGGGATTCTTTGCGTTTTAATGAAATCGGGACTGACGGGACTATAAAAGACAGGGAAATTAATGATAATTACATTACAAAACGGCAGGATATGGCAGAGAGTTTTTACATAAAGATCAGATAACATATGAATATTTAATATTCGGAACTGTAAGATCTTCAGCAAGCCTGATTGCAAGTTGCGTTGATAAATTCCTCACTTAGGAGGAGTCATGCAAAGTGTGAACTCTGGGACTTTGCAGTTGGACGACAGAATTTTTTGCATGTTTCAACTATCAACATAACGATGATCAAATCTAGAAAGACCAATTTTACAAATCTAATCTTACGGCTACTTTATACTCAATTTGTTGCCATCCTCTCGCATTTTGAAACTTTGCCAGGAACGATTAAGGCTGGTTTTCATATGTCGCATTTCATCGTATTTCGTCGCATTTCATCGGAATTCCGGGTCTACGATCAATTAGGATTAATTCCGATATATGAAAATCAACCAAATCATATGAAAACCAGGTATCCTAATTCGTCGCAATTGATCCCAGTGAATCAGAAAAGTTTGTTTTCTACGATGAAATAGGACGATTTTCGTTGAATTACGATTCTCGATTTTCATATAATTTGACAATCCCAAATATGGAAATCCGACAATTTACGATGAAATCCGATGAATTGCGACATATGAAAACCAGCCTTTAGACTGACGACGTGATTCCTTGTATTTGGTCGACATTTATAATCTGATGTTTTAATTTCACTCATACAAAGGACTCAAGACCAAACGGATTCTAAACAGGGACTAAAATCTTACGAAAAATCAGAAGAAACTTAGAACATCTTCCATCTTACGAACGTCGAAAGAAAATTCAAGCGTCCCTTGGAAGGTCATTTCGAGTGCTGCTTCGCTTCGAGAAGTCGAACTTTTAACTAATGAGCCAATTAAACGCTACAAATAGGCACGTGGGTTGACCATATTAAGAAAGTAGCGATCTGATTGATCGCGCCGTGAACGCGGTGGACTTGGCCTAATTAGTCCCTGTATTGAACCGTAAGTACAAAAGTCCCTCAACCGAAGCGATAACAACAACAACAACGAGCGTAAGTTAGAGGGATTTATGTAATATAGGCTAAGGAACGATCTTTTGCATGTCTACTATTATTTGAAGACTAAACGAGCCTGCTGCAACAGCTTGGCATGTTAAAGTGCGAGCAAAACGAGCGCTTTTACTTCCTAGTATGCATATTTATGTTGAAGAGAGTGTCCAGTGGTAAATAGTACAAAGATAACATTCAGACACAGCATTGTTTCTTTAGCCATCCATTGTTCATGGCACATGTGAAACTACGATTGGAATGGGTTATTTTTATATTACTTAAAGTGCCGCAAGCCAATTGCAGTCATATTCTAGCCAATGATCTCGATAAGTTACCCAAATATGGTGCGGCATTTGTGACCGCCTATTGTCTTGGCGTAGCGATTTTTAACGAAGGGTTTTTATGCTTAGATTCCCTTAAAGAGCCATTCCTAACCATAATTATTTGTGGCACTAAAGTGGACTTTCGTATTATCTGAAAGTCCTTTTTGGCCTAAATTCCCTTTTCTTCCTTTTCATTCGGCGGACAAAGGATCATGGTTAGCAATGGGTCTTTAAACGGTTCACAAACCCTTCAAAGATGACACACTGCCTAAAAGATTCAAATGCGTCGGCTAGCGATAATGTGGCTCATGACTGACTTGAAATAAGTTGACTTTACATACATAAACAGTACGTTTAAGATGACTCAAATGCTTATATAAGTGATCAAAATTTTACACTATATACACTTGGTGTCATATCGCTCATCACTTCACGTCATCATAAACCGTTGCTTGTTTCACGGAGAAGAAAGACCTTGTGATTGTCTGGACGTTTTCTTTGCTCAATTTGCTAGTTCTTTGACGAAGCTCACAGAAACCAAATAATATGAAAGGGAATCTAAAGATACAAAATTTGCTCAAGCCACTTGCGGTCCAATTCAAGCATTTCAGATATCAGTTATCCTGTTAATTTGGATCAGTTAAACAAGGACAGGTTTTCTAATACAATAGCATCCGTTTTTTGGCTTACACCTCAATTCAAAGCGAGTAGCGAATGGAGACAAAGGAAATTCTCTCAAACAGTAGTTCAAAACAAACATAGCCGCAAAATTGCCCTGAAACCAGTGCGGCAAACTCTCACTTGGTGCGGGCGAAGGGATGTTGCTAAGAGAAGTTATGAGTTTCAGAGGAAAGAAGAAGGATAAATCTAAAGTTCTGGCTGGCGAATTTTCTTTGCGTGATTCAGAAACCGAGCAGAGGGCATTACAATCTTTGCATATTTATTGCTCAAATGTAAGCAGTTATTCCTCAGCTCCTGAATCAAATAAACAGAATCCGCCAGACAGAACTTTAGATTTACCCTTCTTTTTTCGTTATAAGTACATAACTCCTCTTGAAAATCACCCTTCGCCAGCACCGAGCAAGAGCTTATCGCACTGATTTCAGGTCAACTTTGCGGCTATGTTTCTTTTGAATTACTGGTTGAGAGACCTCCTTTTGTCTGCAGTTGCTAATCACTTTGAATTGAGGTGTGAACCAAAGCAACTGACACTGTCGTATTACAAAATCTGCCCTTGTTGTTTAATTCTGGGCAAATTTTGGATAAAGTGACTTTATGCAAAAGATCTTCAAGTAAACACCAACAGAAAGTGTTTCGGGGTTTCATACCACAACATCCCTTCCTCGTGGCTTGCCCTGCAAGCTTGGTGCGAGGTTGGTTACCTTGTAGCTCGCAAAACCGGAAATAATGACGACTACTTCAAAGCCATTCTGGACTATGAAAAACTCCGTACCATTGATTGAGCCCTCAAATTTTTCCGTACAAAGGTTCTCAATGATGCATATTTAATTAGCTATGTCACGTTTTACGCAATCAGATGCAATTGATTTGTTTGACTGACCGATTAGAATCCAAAATTTTGTAACCTGGTTGGGTTTAGGCCAGTTTAACTGCCATTGCGAATGGGGGTATTCGCTCCAAAAAGCGAGGCAACGTTGCAAAGCGGGAAAGTTGCATTAGTTCAAAAGAACGCAACCAAAATGTCGGCAGCAATCAACCAAGAGAATTTTATAACCTGGTTTAGTTTAGGACAGTTTAGCTGCCAGTGTGAATGAGGTATTCGCTCCAAAAAGCGAGGCAACGTTGCAAAGCAGGAAAGTTGCATTATTTCAAAAGAACGCAACCAAAATGTCGGCAGCAATTAACTAAGAGAATTTGTTAGTTATCTGAAGGAAAATAGAAATGTAGTTATCTCTAAAATCTTAAAGCTGTTTAAACATAAGATAGCGTATGTGATTGCAAGCCATCTCGACGTTTTGCGGCTTATTTTAATTCTGCTACCCAGCATAACAGATAAGTTAGCAGATAAAGAATAGCCTTTGTCCATGTTTGGAGCTTTTTAAGAAGATTTTGATGGATTCCTCTGTTGTTGACAATGCTTTTTCCCGTTTTCTACGAAACCAATAGCTCCCAGGCACTATAGTATGACTGCATTAAGCCTTTAATTAGGACACGGAGAGATAAATATCATCGTCTGAATCCGTCTTTGACTGATTTATCTGGCAACATTGAAACATTGGGATAACACTACCAACATTTGTTGTCCACAAAACACAAAGCTGTGGCTTCCCCCTGGGGCAAATCTCTATTCCAAAATGCGAATGATAGTTTGGTGACTGTTGTCAGGTACTGTAAAAAGCTCTATTAAACCTCAGGCGGACTTATTTGATTTTAGTGACTCCAGAGGGGAATTAGATAAGAGGGGGCTCATTTGAGAGGGGATTTCATGCATAAAAACAAATGGAACGGTTGCAGACGATAGCTTTTTTATCCTTCTAGCCATTATTTTTACGGAATCAACATACAATTTTACGAATCAAATACACAAATTCGAACGACTTTTTGTCTAAGACCATATCTAAACGAGTTTTTGTGTAAAACCAAAAAATCGAAATTATCATGCAACCCTGTTTAGCTAAATGAATTGAAAACTGTTGATAGCTGCTGGTGTTTGATCAAAGTGTGGCAGCGTAATAGAGAAGGAGGACTTATTCAAAATTTCTACTGGGAAGATATGGGGGGCCATTATGCCTTATTACTACTCCAGGGGGAACTCCCATACTTGCATTGACGGGGTGTTCCCCACTCAACAGGGTGTCATTTGTAGTAAAAATTATGCAACAAGGTGTCATTTTCTGACAAAGATTATGCGACAGGGTATTATGATATGCACATACTAACCGGTTTTGTGTTGTACGGGAAAATATAAAGCCCGAGGTCTTAGAAGTATAGACCGAGCTTGCGAGGTCTGTGCATTAAGACCGAGGGCTTTATATCTTCCTGTACAACGACAAAACCGGTTAGTATGAGTTTTATTACCTGACATCTTCTAATCTTGACTCGCATTTCATCAAATACATTTTGTTACAATCATGTCGTTTGAGTTCACTGCAAATCTCACAGGCCTAGGCCTAAAGCAGTTGCTGTGGTGACAAAAACGCGTCCTTGTATCGTATTATGCAAAGCTACGGGAAACCCGCGAGAAATGTTTGATTAGCCAATAGGAATGGTGGGATTCTGTATTGCCTCGTTTTTGAAACTCCAGTCAGGTAATGATTGATAAGAAAGTTATGCGACAGGGTATCATAGAGAAAGGAAATTTCGTATAGTTCTCGTAAAACAATTAATTACATATATTTCCGGAAAATGCTTATGAGACAGGGTATACTGTTCGGGTAGTTTTGATGCGACAGGATAAATGGCGTGGAGCGTTCCACACACTCCCGTAACTTCCCAGTCAAGTACTCCCTCTGGGATTACCACCACACAGCGGCATTTTGCGAGCGGGTTGAATTTTGCACAATAAAAGGTTGCTCTGACGTAACTTTCTCTTCAACTTAAACAATAAAATTTCTGCTCGGGCCGCTGCTCTCTGGGTGTTAATGCAGTAATATCGGTAAGTGCCTTGACTGATAGTGGACAGATCGGTCACTCTTTTATTGAAAGATTTTGAGAAATGAAATACTTTTTGAAATCGCTCAGTTCGAAAATTTTCAAAAGCGGCTTAAAATAGTGATAAAATCTCGATGTGCTCCGTGCAAATGGTTGTCAAAATCATGATGTTGTTTATTTAGCGCAATTTGTATACCTGCAAAAGTAGGTAATAGGTCTTACGCGTGTAAAATTCCAACTGTCCTCCAGTTAACAATGAACATGATTACAAAACAAAACTGTTTCCCTTTTGAAACGAAAGACGTCAGTGATTATTTTCGAATGAAATTCTCGTTACTCAATGTCAATGAAATCGTCGAGAATGAGGCATTCTTTCAGACAAAGCTATAAGCTCATACTATTATCTTGGCCGCAATCTACGAGTGGAAACCACACAACAAGATGAGCAACAAAATCACAGCTTTAATTATTCTAAGTAAGACACGAGACACGAGACATCTTAAGTACATGAAGTACATGTGCTGTGTACTTGTTGTCCCAAAAACTTGCAACCCATTTGTGCAAGCCCTGTGCTGGAGCCATAATTTTGATTTTCTCAGTTTTTACACAGTTGCGTAGGGCAGGCCTCAACTTAGAGTTTGAGGACCTTGTTTGAGTCAATCTGGCAAGTGGCTGCTGATTTAAATCCAGCTGATTTATATACAGTACATCCCCGCGTATAAGAACCTACTTTTTCGAGAGCTATTGACGAAATCTAAAAAAGGCCTAGGCCAAAGCGCCATTTTTCTATTAATAAGACGTCAAATAAAGCTCCGAGCAAGTCAGTCTGCCGATGCTGCCGAGCAAATAGAGCTCCGAGCAAATAAAGCTCCGAGCAAGCCGATGCTGCCGAGCAAGTCAGTCTCAGGTAACAGGTTGACAGAGGTAGTTCCCTGTCATAAAAGCGCTCACAGTGCCCATTGGCTTTCCTGTTGAGACTGACGTCTATAAATATTTAAAAAAGAAATGTACAAGTCTGTAATAATCAGTGATGCCTTTGCTCAATTTGTATTTCGTTTCGACTTATATTTTTACTTGTGCACTGTACTTTTTCGTTTCGACCTAATTTCAAGGTATAGAGGTTCTTATTTGAAGGGTGCCTCATGTAGTCCCCTTGAGAGTCTGACAAAGATTTTCAGCCCTATTATTTGTCTTAGAAGCGCTCTTATGAACCTAATGGGTGATTGGGGAGACGAATAAAACTTTCAAATCCAGCTAGAACCACAATGACCTTATAAAAGCAATCAAAGATCAACTTTGAAACCCCTGCAATAAGAACCTATGTTTCATCAAACTGAAACAGGTTCTTAATTGCAGGGTACATAATTCAGGAAAAACAGCCTCTAGGTTCTTGTTTTGGTGGGTTCTTATATGCGGGGATTTACTGTAGCAGGGAATGGGGCAAAATAAGCGCGTGCTTAAAAACTGCATTCCTCTATTTAGCTACTTTAAAGGGCTGGGTTACGTAAAGTAAACAAACTTCTTTCGAAACGATGACTTTGCAGTGTTTTTGAGTGGCCACATCACGGAGACCTTCCACTATCTTTCTCAAAGTAAAGGTGTTATTTTGAAGATGGACTCTTGAGCTTCGTAGAGAAACAAACGAAACACTCATGTGTGGTACGATAGCAGAGATATTGGTGGCTGTGTAGAAGCAACTTAATCACAGGGGCCCCAGGAAGTTGTATAATCCCATCCCCATCCCTTCCAGTGATAAAGAGGCCTTCCTCTGACCTTCCTTTGTGATTTCGAAGCATTACGCCATAGCTTCGAAATCGCAAAGGAGGCTCAGAGGAAGGACTCTTTATCATTGGGGGATGGGGTTATACGACTTCCTGGGGCCCCTGTAACTTAATCTTGGATTTACTCCATCCACCAAAGTCTGTGTAGAACGCAATAGGCATTTGTGAGGAACGATATAGGTTATAGAGATAACAGGTTTGTTTACAGTTACATGACCCAGCCAGCCCCTTTTACTCAACCATTGGGCTTTTGAGAAATCTTCAACATCTTCAGGATTATAAGGTTGCTGTTCTTTTTAAGGACTCAAGGAAAAGTTTGCTTATAACCATCGCAATTTTATATTTTTGAAGAAACAGTTAGTTTATGGATGTCTGCAGGGTGTCTCAAAAAATTTTTTGACGTTTGATTAGGCTGATGACGATGAGTCTCTTGTTGCCCTGTGCTCTTTGACTTGATGATGTCGCTTCAGGCAATAGAGACTCAGTATTACTCTGAAAAACTTGGCCCTATTTAGGCCCAAACTTCGCAATTCCTAACTTACCAATCAGGTTGCGAGATTTGGCAGAGAACAATGATGTCGACTTCTCGATTCGAATGATGCAGTTGACTAGATTTTGAACAAAGTTGCTACGGCAGGTGGCTGAAGTTTTCTCTAGTTTGTTTTGGTCTTAAAAACATGGAAAATGTAGCGTTGAAAGACTCATTTTGGACTTACCAGGTAAAGTAAACATCCTTCTTCAGATTTGTACCAAGTTTCTTTGATGAAACGCCTGCTTAACGTGGTTTTTATCGCATTTTCTTTCCGAGGAGTGACCGTTGAACAGAGCTACGCCAGTCGTTCGATCCTGATTCGATCGATCGAATCATGATCGAATGCATGAGATAGAGCTGGCTTTTCCATTGTTTCATGATGAGTCTCTCTTGAGCAAGGTTTACCGCAGGGATACAAGGGACTCATCGTCATAAGTCTAACGTTTGATTAGATAGTAGAACATAACGATACGCTGAATGGACACTTAGTTAAGTGACCCTTTTCCTGATATTTTGAATTAATTTTCGACATAAGAATCTTGCAGATCCGCTAAAAATTCAAGGAGCTACAAGCCTTTGAAGTTCAAACTTGTGCGAAAACTGAAGCCAGAGGCCTCGAAGTGACATTTTGGTAAGAATCTCATAGACCATCGTTTCTGCAATTCAATTTCTCAATTGTTTCAGCGCGAACCAAATGGGATTTGAACAGGTTTTCGATAACTTAACTTTCAAGCATATGGATGCTTTGAGGAAACAGATTCAGTCTCTCGTTATGTTTTGAACCACGGATTTTGGACATACGCCGTGCTTAGCAAATTTTGACAATGATCGCAAGGATTAAATTACTTTCGAAGTCCTATTTGGTTTGCTCTGATACCAACGAGAGGCATGATATTAGACAAGCTTCTTTTACCTTGGTCTTAGAGATTTTTTGCATTGCAAGTAATCTGGGGGTCTCTGGTTTCAGCTATCGCATATATTTGATCTTTGAAAGCTCGCAACTCAGTGAATTTTCAACCGATTTGCAAGATTCTGGTCTCTAAAATTATGTGATAATCTTAGGACAGGGTTATCTTCCCATGAGTCTGTTTTTGTTATCGTTATTTTTCAATATCAAATCAAACGTCGAACAATTTTTTGGGACACCCTGTACAATATAATATCAAGCACAAGTCTTTGACTGTTCTGTTTTACAATTTGGAAGTTTGATTGCGTCAAAAGTGTTACGACTTGTCCAGCTTGGTCTCCAACTGCGATTGCGAAGAATTCTCGAAATATTTGTCAATCGACTACTTTTTCTCGAGGAGTAGGGACGGAGCAGATGAGTGGATCATATTGAGTCAAATTTGCGTAATAGATTGATATGTGGATTTTTGTTTCCCCTATTTGTAGGGTGGTGATGGCGGCTGAATTGCAACCGTCATACCTATTTCTTCTTCCTAATGCTGAAATACTCAACAAAACATCCCAAAGATTACACCGATTTACCTCTACTGCCAAGTCACTATTCGAATTTGCAACATATCTCATTTTCCATTTATTGGGATCGTTCAGTAACTCAAACAAATAGGCTATCACGAGGGTTTGAAAATGTGGAGTTTTTTGGTCATACAAATATTGTTTGCGAGCAACTTTTCACTACTGTTAACAGCAACTGTAAATATGTTTATGGTTGTGATTATAATCATGCAAAGTTTATCGACGTCATTCAGGCTGTGACTGCCGCGAAACAAGGAACTCTGAGTACCGTAAAGCCCTATTTAAGATAACGTGTCCATGTAAGTACAGTTGTGTATACACTCTGTCAAAATATGCTGAAAGGATGCTGACGAAAGGTCCAAACAGCGCACTTTGATTGGTAGAGTTAAACCGATCACATGCAAACAAAGTATTGGATTTCATAACGAGGCTGCTTTTTGTGGTTCAGCTTTAAAAAAGCAACCACAAGTAGGCCTAAGTCATTTAGAATGCTTGTGTTAAACCTTGCTATCGTAGAATTGTATTTGCCTGAGTGATCACATGAAATTTCACGTGACACAAAGCTGCTGTATTCACGCAAAGCTGCTGTATTCACATGGACACATTACCCTTAAGCCCCCTTTCTATCAAGCCCCTCTTTTACTATTATTACTATCAATTTATCTATCGTTTTGATTATAAGATACGCTAGCTAAGATAAAAAAAGTAGCCTATTGATACCAACGTTAAAAGATGTATATACAATATTACATAAGATAGTGGTAGATAAAATGCTTACAAGTCATTAAAATGTACAGTATAAACTGATATCTAAAAAGAATCATTATAAATAGCCCAAGTTTGGAATGAAGATGCGGCATAATTTGCAAGGACAATTTTCTCCCTACCACATTTTCATCTTTGTTTTTTAAATTGACAAAAGGGTTTGTGAATTCCAGTATTGTTGTGATATAAGCCCCTCCCCTCTGAGCTGAGATTTTTAAATAAGCCCCTATCTCTATTAAGCACCCCCACTAATATCAAATTCCAGAAATTACCAACGAGTTTTTATATTTTTGCTTGCCTATTACTTTTGATAGGTGCTGTGGCGCAAAGGTGTTTTGGCGTCGTGGTTTAATCATCTGACCTTGCAGCCAGAACAGTCAGGAGGAGGGGGCTTGATGCCCCATAGGGCCCCATCACTTGAGCGTCATGACAAGGGGTCGCGGACTCGATTAGTGCATACTTTTGAGATCCCGGCGCTTGGCGCTAAAAACTGCAACTTCACCTTCACCTTTACCTTTGTAGTATTTGGGATGGAGAAAGTGTCGAATTTTTGTATTTGACTCGTTAGATTTGTGTGATATCCAGAAAATATGGGGTAAGATAAGTGAAAAGTTATCATATGTGTCCTGGTACTTATCATTAATTTTTCAGTAAGAACCCCCTTGCTGATAAGCCTACTCTCTAAAAAGCGTCCCCTCTGGAGTATCCGAAATTATACGGTAAGTTTGTTCATGATCCTTTGGGCTTTGACTTACCAAGATTTACAAATGGACTAAAATAACTCGCAACATAAACGAGATATGCAGTTTAAACATATTGGATTAAATAGTTTTAATTGGATGGTGCTTTTTGCAACTCCTTCATCCAACGTAAACATTTTAATTGATAAACATTGCGTGCAGCTCTTATCCCATAGCAAATGCTCATTTTTTAGAGTCACACGTGTTGCGCAAAAGAAACATTCAAACTAGAATCAAAACGAATGCGACTGAATTCAATTATGGTCCGTTAATATTATTACTATGGATTAATATGGACCCGACCTGTTGCCCCGGCTACATCATTCATGTCGCCATTGCACTGGTAAACAAGAAAGTTGGTTAAATACATTTCGGGTGGCCTTTTTTTGTTTTGCAAATGTTGCTTCTATGTGAAAACTTTTCTTTAACATAAGGCCTCTTTGTTACGTTGATGATTTCATTACAGCAACGTAAACGACACCGGATGACCTGAAGATGTGCAATTGTCAGGAGAGTTGCAAACAGGCCTAAAAAGATGACAATCAAACTGAAGCTTATTGTTTCCATTAAAGATGCATTGCAAACCGTGATTCTTTTATCGCCAGATGAAAGACAACAAACAGAAACCATTGGCTTAAAGGCAGTAGGTCACTCATCTTATAGAATGATGGTGACAATAAAGAATGGCTGTTTTTCCTGACCAATTTTTACGGCCACTGTCCTTCGCAGAGCAGATTTGATCTTTTGTTGAAGGTGAAGTTGCGTTTTTCAGTGCCAAGCGCTGGAATCGCAGAAGTAGCAAAGAGCTAATCCAGTCCGCGGCCCCTTATCATGACACTCACGTGGTGGGGCACGACCAGGTTTCCAACCCACTCCGCCTGATTATTCTGGCTGCAAAGTCAGAGGATTACACCACAACAAGGCCCTCCACGACGAGTGAGAGTATTCTACGGTCATATAAAGTGATAACGATCAGCTCTCGATACACCACTTCAATTAAACAGTCTCGTTTTGGAAATTTGTCAAAATTCCTTCCCATTGTTCTTATGAAAATTTCGAGCCCAGATTCGGATTTAGCTCCCAAACTTTATTATCGTTACATGTTTTTAAACTGCTAGCATTTGTGATGTTGATTTTATGACAATGAAAAGTTCAAAGAATTACAAGGGATTTGACTGTAAAAACTCGTTCCAGGTGAAACTTTACACCGTGAGCCATTTTCACGGTCAAATCCCTCACAGATGTCCAAACTATACGTTGCCATACGTTGCAAATTGGTCTTTGCAAGTACACGTTTTTTTTATAAGAAACTGGTTTAAGAAACTAGTACTAAGAAGACCAAAATTTTAAGAAACTCTAGTACTATGTCTGAGAAGTACTAAGAAACTTTTCAAAGTTAAAAATGGTGGTTGGTGGTTGTTGTTGTACAACATGGCGGTCATGCAATTCACAGCTCCAACATTTATCGTAATTTTAGCATTATCTCTGAATCAATTAGCAGAAAAACAGTCTTACAACAATGTCAGAAGGTCCAAAGAATACAGTCAGTTGATGGGTCAAGTAAAAGTACAAGCTTTATATTCAATTTACAAAAGCAGAAATGCAGTGATCACAAATGGGCCTAAGTCAACTTGCTCAAGCCTAAAGTTCATCACAACCATATTGATGCTTTGTGGAGACATCAACATTAATCCTGGCCCAAGAAATGTAAAGTACCCGTGTCAAGTATGTGATAAGGCTGTAAAATGGAAAACGAGGGCATTGGCATGTGACAACTGCTCAAAATGGTATCATGTCGATTGTTTACGAATGAATAGCAACGTCTACGAGGCCCTAGCTAATACATCACTGGAGTGGATTTGCTGCCATTGTGGTTTCCCAAACTTCTCCTCTAGTCTTTTTGCAGAAACTTTTGCTGAATCCTCCAACAGCTACAGCATATTATCATCTGACTCATCAGATTTCAATAAAGATGATGAACACAATGTGGCACCCAAGTTTGCATCCACACCCAAGGCCAAACAACACAAAGAAATCAAAAGAAAGGGACCTTGTACAGCAGAAAATCCTAAGTCCATCAGTTCTAAAGGTGACACCAAAAATTCAAAACATGTCAAAATCCTGGTCACCAACTTTCAAGGCATCCTGAGCAAAAAAGAAAATCTTATAAATCTTATTGACTCAACTGATCCTGATATAGTCATTGCTTCTGAAACATGGTTAAACTCATCCACAAAGAATAGTGAGATCTTTCAACCTTATGTTTATGAGGTATCACGCAAAGACAGACCAGACGGATATGGAGGCGTTCTGATAGCAGCCAAGAAAAGTCTTAACAGCCAAGAGCTATCTGTAAAATTAACAGGAGAGCAGATATGGGTGAAGATATCAAGAAAAAGAAAAAGTCCTATCTTGATTGGATCTTTATATAGGCCTCCAAAATCAGACTTGGAGTATATTCAACAGATGAGGCAAGGAGCTGAAAGTATGATAACAAGAAATAAGAATGCAATATTATGGATTGGGGGTGACTTGAATTTACCTGATATAGACTGGAATAGCTGCGTAATCCAAAGCCACCAGTACACAAAAGAAATTAATGAAGAGTTTCTCAGTTTTCTTGATGACAATTCACTTCAGCAAATGGTAGCCACACCAACTCGAAAAACAAATATCCTAGACCTCTTCCTTACGAACCGTCCTTCACTGCTCAACAGATGTGAAGTAATCCCTGGAATAAGTGATCATGAAGCAGTGTTCGTCAACATGAATATAGAACCTCACAGAAGTAAACCAACCAAGAGGAAAATTCTATTGTGGAAAAAAGCTGATTTTGATGTTATAAATCGTTTATTGGAAGAATACAGGGACAAATTCATAAATGAGTTCAAAGAGTCAACACCAGTTGAAGAAATGTGGCAATCATTTAGAAATCATTGCAAACACATAATTGAAAAACATGTTCCATCTAAACTGTCATCATCACGTTTTCACCAGCCCTGGATAAACAAAAAGATAAAACGTCTTTCTAAGAGAAAACAAAGGCTATATAACAGGGCAAAAAGATCTGGCAAAGAGAAAGACTGGTCATGCTACAACAATCTCAAAAAACAACAGAAACTAGAGTGCAGGAAAGCTCATAATAACTATGTTTCAAACATTATTTGCCCTGAAATAAATGCAAAACCTAAAAAATTTTGGTCCTATATCAAAAGCAAAAGATGTGATGCTGTTGGTGTGTCATCCTTGAGAGCTAACGATGGCATAACATATACAGACAGCAAATCCAAAGCAAACATCCTGAATAAGCAGTTTGAGTCAGTATTTTGTGCTGATGATCAACTCAACAGAGCAGAACTTCCTCATTTAGGAATTAATATCAGCAATGAAATATCATGCATTAACATAGACCAAGAAGGTGTACTTAAGTTATTGAAATGCCTTGACCCAAATAAAGCACCAGGACCAGATGAAATTCCTGCCCATTTGCTGAAGGAGTGTGCTGGCTCTATAGCTCCAGTCCTTACTAAAATATATCAAGCTTCTATAAACCAAGGATCAGTTCCAAGTGACTGGACAAAAGCGAATGTCACACCTTTGTTTAAGAAAGGTGACAGGTCAAATCCTGGAAATTACCGACCAATTTCTCTAACTTGTGTTGCTTGCAAAGTTTTGGAGCACATTGTTTGTTCAAAAGTAATGGATCATCTAGAAAGCTACAATTTATTATCAGACGCACAACATGGTTTTAGAAGACACAGATCTTGTGAATCCCAACTTATTTTATGCATAAATGACATAGCAAAATCATTAGACTCAGGGGATCAAACCGATGTTATTTTGCTGGATTTTCAAAAAGCGTTTGACAAGGTATCTCATCTCAAGCTCTTACACAAGCTGAACCAGTATGGCATCAGAGGCCAGTTAAACCAATGGGTCTCCAGCTTTTTATCAAATAGATCACAGTCAGTGGTACTTGAGGGTGCCAGGTCCGAAGAGGTTGCTGTGGCATCTGGAGTACCACAAGGTTCTGTATTGGGGCCATTACTCTTTTCTATATTCATAAACGACCTACCATCAGTTGTTTCTTCCCATGTGCGATTGTTTGCGGATGACTGCATAATGTACAGAAAAATAAAGAAGAATGAAGACGCCCTTGCTTTCCAAGTAGACCTTAATCAGTTGCAATCGTGGGCAAAACAATGGTCAATGTCATTCCACCCTGAAAAATGTGAGCTGCTAAGGGTTACCAACAAAAGACAGCCAACCAAAACTTCTTACGTAATGAGCGAGCATACCCTCAAGGAAGTTAATGATAAAAAGTACCTTGGTATAACAATTAATGATAAATTGAAATGGAACAAAAAAGTTCAAACTGTATGCACAAAGGCAAACAACACCTTAAGTCTTTTGCGCAGAAACATGGGGTCGTGCCCACGTGCTGTAAAACAGAGTTGTTATACTTCACTTGTAAGACCAATTTTAGAATATTCCTCCACTGTATGGGATCCTTATACCAAGCAAAACATCGATAAAATAGAGATGTTACAAAGAAGGGCTGCCAGATTCGTTGTTGGAAATTACAGCTACCATGCAAGTCCAACAGCAATGATGAAAGAATTAGGATGGCAGGCACTCGCTGAACGACGAGCAAAAGCAAAAGCAGTGATGATGTACAAGATTCAGAACAACCTGATTGCAATACCGCAACATTTATTTCAAAACTATTCTCGCCATTCTCGGAGAAGTCAAGCAGTGTTTATCCTGCCTTTCTGCAGAACAGATTGTTACAAATTTTCATTTGTCCCAACATCTGTTAAAATCTGGAACGAACTTCCCCCTTCCATCAGGGAAAGTCAGTCATTAAATAACTTTAAAGCAGCTTTAGATGACATAAACGTTTCCAGTTATTACTGAAGAGTAGAACATCTGTTTTTCGTTAATTATTTTACTTAGGAACTGAAAAGAAACTTAAAATTTGATTTACCTCATTTAAGTTGTTCTTTTTGGGAAACTAATACTGCTCAACATGAACCAATCACAACACAACTTACAAATTTCGCCCTTTTGCACTAAAGTCTCATTTCGTTTGAAAATCTCTAGCGGTATAAGTTTCCTAAAAAGTGCAATACATTAGATTTTATTAACTACTAACAACTAACCGCTAACAAATTGTGCGTAATACTCATTATTGGGTTTTGTACATTATCATATAGATAGATAGATAAAAGCATGGATTTTATAGCGAATAGATCATTGAATGTTCATTCTTGAGCAATATTATCTAACCATTTGTGTTTTCAACATAACAGAACACTGTTTATTCCTTTATGATGTTTTAAATATCAAGAAACATATCTGCCGCAGTGTTAGCGACCACATTGCTAATTCTGCATTCAGAAAAATAAGAAACCAATTAAGAAACTTTTAGTACTAAAATCGACAAAATTTCATGTGAAATTAAGAAACTTTTTAGTTCTATGGCCTGATCCTAGTTTCTTATAAAAAACGTGTAGAGTTAACACTACGACCGGCTAGCAACATGAAAACTTGTGGTTCGACTAAAGTTTGGCTGCTAAATCCGAATTTTGCCTCCAAAATTTCATATGAGAGAATTTTGAATAATTTCCACAACGAGGATATTAATCGAAGTGTTGTACTGCTTCAAATGGACAGATTCACAAGAAATCCATTGTGCTGAGAGCTGGCTTTGTGCAGCCAATCAGTTGCGTGACAGGCTGCTTTTAAGAAACGCGGTCGTCGGTCGTCGCTGTGGTATAGTGTTGTGCTCCTCTGACTTTGCAATCGGAACAGTCAGCCAGACGTGGTTCGATCCTCGATACAAACAAACAGAAACCTTGGTTGCCATTGATTAGGATATGAGGTCATTAAAAAGACAACCTTAAATCAAATCAAGAAATCATTATCACATACAGAGCCCAGCAACTGGAGCGTCATGACAAGGGGTCGCGTACTCCATTTGATCTCCTCAACTTCTGTGATCCCAGCACTTTGGCCTTAAAGCCGCAACTTCATCTCCTCTTTTGCTCGTCGTTTTCCCTGCAGCAGTTATTCGTTCTTTCCTTTGCCTTGTGCCAGGGTTTTCTTGTATACTTGTGTCGCACAAATATGACGTAATAGCAACAACCGTCACGAGAATTCGGATACTGGGAGGCACAAAACTTCAAGAATAACTGGCACCTGCCCATTTCTTAGATAGCAATGCACGTTATCTATTTCTGCGCCTCAGGCTGCATTGAGCGTTAAGCATCTGAAATATTTCTTCCTGAGGGCACGGTTACCCCCATCATGCATGGTACGTATGTATATATAATTTCGCTATAAAATTAAATTACAATATAAATTAATAAAAGGAAAGTGAACTAATTAGATGAATATGATATTTACAGGCAAAAAGTTAGAAATGAAGTTTAAAAACACCCCAGGTTAAAAATGGCAGGGATAGCATTAAAAAGGTCAATATGACCTTGTTTCCATAATGGTGGCTCTACCTAAGGTAGAAATGGCGGCCCTGGAAACAAGATTGTTTATTCTTAGAAAATGGCGGCCCTGGAAACAAGGTTGTTTAAATCAAAGATTTGAATTGATTCAAAGATTTTGCCTGCTTCACTACAGATGATTTTCCACCCTGCTCTATCCTTAGCTGCTCTTACGCATTCCTCTTGTTTGTTAATTTATTAATCAGTAATGTTCGGTTTGGCTATTGCCAAATCTAGCATCACTAAACAAAAATGACTTTTGCCCATTGAATATGCTTATCTTCCTGAAGGCCATCCCATCCCGCTTGGTGGCTCCTCCCCACTCCTTGGACAGCAACGCATCTTATCCAGTTAATTGATGTTTATTATATGAGATTCATAGACTTAACTTCGCTAGACTCACCAACCGCGGCTAGGATCTCCAACACAAGATTACCAACACGAGGCTGGCTAACATATCTTTGGCTTAATCGCTAAATCTTACGGAGTTGATTGTTATTTCAGCTGTTGTAACAATTACTGCGTAAGAGAAATCCGGCGAGAGGATCTTGCTATTTTCGCGCGTTGTTGAGCCCACAACATAACAGATGGCATGTTGGTAATAATAGGCCCTCACGTGGGAAGTATCGCGAGGCCCCATTAATTATTTAAAATCATAAAGACATTATCAAGTGCCACAAGGACAGCCTTTCTTACAAAGTTCACTTTACTGCGATTTCTCCCTTATTATCGTGAGAAATCTTTGTGGTCGAACATCGTTCGCCTAAGCAAATTTATGCCCAGCTGTTTTCTGTAAGAGATGTTATTTCGAACCGAGACGCTACAGGGGATACTTTACATTGAAAACTATCCTAGCAGACTTAATACGCGCGCAGTAAATTATTCTCACCGAATTAAAAAGGGCGGAGCAAATGGGACGGTGGGAGCTGTTTTTCTTCGTACGCACACTTTCTATAAGAATTTTTTGTTTAATGATGATAATGGGTGAATTCAACGAAAAGAGAGCTACAGTAGAAACTCGCATAAAAGAACCAGTCTTTATAAGAACCTTGAGGCTGAAATCTAATCTATTAAACCCCCTAAATAAGAACCCTCCAGAGGCTGAAACTAGGAGAGATTCTTATATCAGAGTTTTCATGTGTTCAGAATTCCTCAGAATTTTCAAGAATTCTTGCATTCTGATCACAATTCTTCAGTTGTACAAAAGACGGCATGATTTTTTAACAAGAAGTTAAAAGAATTCTTCAGAATTCTTGTGCTGAAAAATGGTATTCATATTTGCAAGGTTTGTACTGTATATAAGAATCTTTTTACGAACCTTGCAGGCTGGAATTTAGAATAACAGCCATTTAATTAAGAACCTATTCAGGCTGCCCAAGACAAATCTAAGTTCTTTTATGCGGGTTTCAACTGTATAATAGAGTGGAGCAAAGCTGTAAGAATCTTTCCTTAATGCTGCTAGAAAAGTTCCGCGTACGCCCTGTTAGGATACGATGACGCCCCGCCCTAGGCACATCCTGCACTAGGAATACTTTATCTTAGATTTGCAATGGCTTAAATAGCCTTCTACCATCTGTGAGTGAAACTAGGTGAATTGAACGGGAAAAGAGCTGTACAAGAGCAGAGCGAAGCTTCTTCTCGCGTGAGATATCAGGCCAAAGCAGAATTCTCGCTCGCTTTACATGGTCAGACTTCATACACCATTTTTCAAGCATTGACATACATTAAAATCGAAAACTTCCGGACGAAGAAGTTCCGGAAAATAGCTTCGGACAAAAAATTTTCGGACTCTTTTTCAGAAATTTCGGACAGAAAACTTTCGGGCAAACATCATAAAATCAGCATGATACCAAAATGTATGTTTAAAATAGTCAGGGGGTCAATCCATAAGTTCAGGGGGTCAACGCATGATTTTGAATCCAGTGTTACGCAAAAAATTCTTTTCAGTCAGAACTTTTGAACCCTTGCTTCTATAACAACTTGAAAGAAGCTTTCATTTGATGTACAATGAAAGCATAGTTTATTGACTTTTGATGACTTCATCAATAATCGGCTGTTGCGCATGCGTACTGATGAAGACCATGTTAGGCTTCACTTTTCTAGCAGCATCTCATGAGTCGTCAGGTCTTTTATCTACATTTAGCATTCTTTGCCATTTTTTAAACTAGCTTAAAACAAATTTTAGACTAAAATTGCTCTTTTTGCAGACAAAATGAATAAATGCTGACATCATCAAAAATATTGACGGTACAAGGCATAGATTTCAAATAAGAATATTTGAATAATTTTAATAAAGTTCGCATTTCATACGCTCCTTCGAATTGGTCAAAGTATTATCGGCTCTTCAGAAACAAGAAAGAGAACAGTATCGAGAAATAAGTGAAAATATTCAAAAAAGAAATGTCGAGAAATACTAAATAATGACTAAGAATATTTAAACTGATGCCCCTGTGCGGGACAGAAACTTTTTACGAGCTCAAGATGAAATTTGAAATGTTAAATGTCTCATTTTGAATGCTAAGCTTTGAATCATTCAAGCAGAGAAATTCTTGGAAGGATATATGAAGCAAATTTTCCTTGTCTGTTACTTGCATAAGTCATATCCCTTCATCTTCAAAGTGAGTTTTTCATTGAACAACATTCGTAAGTACAAGAACTGAGTTTGTTATGGTGCTTGGCTACTTCATGGGTAATACGTACTGTAAAACATCTGTTGTTTATGAATACAGGCAGATAAATTTTTAAGGACTTTAAGGAAAGGGTGACGGGGCAGTTAGCTTTCCTGCAATTATTTCATACGGGGCAAGCGCCAAGCAGATTTTTTTCCAAACAGTTTTCTTCTCCACCGGCCATGTCATATAATAAATGTTGCACTGTCCCTAAGCCATCAAAATGCACCAAGGACAACAATGACATTTTTAGCGATGACGGACCTTTTAGCTGTTCTATAAAAGCGCGTGGCTAGAGCGATTTTGTTGGTCAGGGGGGGGGGACGAGATATGCTATGTCCAAGGAAACTTATGTGTCCCCCCGTGCAGTAGGTTAAAGCTCATGCGCAGTAGCCTTTTGGGATGGAAGCTCGGACGGGCGCATGAGCTTTAACCCACTACACGAGCTTCAACCCATTTACTTTCCTTGGACAAAGCGTATGGGTTAACATGAGCTTTTATTAACCCACTTACTTTCCTTGGACAAAGCGTATGGGTTAACATGAGCTTTTATTAACCCCCTTACTTTCCTGGGAAAAAACGCATCACGTCTCCCCAACTAGATTGGAATGATTGCATATTCGTATTTTTCACTAAAATGTAAGAAGTGTCGTCGTTATTGTTGTTGTTGTTGTTGTTGTTGTTGTTGTAGTTGTTGCAATAGCCGGGGTTATGTCGAGAGTCTACTATAGATTTTTGTTGTTTTCAATCATTAGAGCGATTTATTGGCACATTTTGATACGAAATGCTCGATTGTGTGACGATAGAGCTGTTATGCACCCCCGAAAATTTTTCAATATGTATAAAGGAAGCATCGTACCACTTGGATTCTTTTCTTTGATAGCTTTTAAGGTCTATTACTCCCTGGTATCCCTGTGATAGTTCGATAACGTTTGGTAAACAATATTTGCTCTTTTGGGCAGTGTCTTATCCGGGCAGTTCAGCGTGAAGAAAGTGTGAATTCAAATTTAAGTAAAAACTGCGCATTGAGACCGCCCTGAGATGAATTATGCAAAAAAGCAATTTGGGATTATACTTAAATAACAGTCATGTTCTTTTTAGCAGATGTATTTTGACAAGGAAATTAGTCTTAATTAAAGTTGAATGTCTTCTTGTGGATCCCGCTTTACAGTCAATGTCATTTTCGCTTTGTGAAGAGAGAAGGGCGTTCCTATGGCTTTAACGACCCATGGCTAACCATCATTCATTGAACGCCGCATAAACGGCAAACAACCAGAACCTGGGCCAGAAATTGTCTTGCCTTTCATACAAATGTCAACTCTGGGGCCATAAACGAGGAGTAATGGCCTATGACAACGCTGTGGCCATGATATGGAAGGAAATTGAAATCACCGAATGAATCAGACAAGATGTGCCACCCGCCCGCAAAGCTGTACCATAAGAGCCATCCAATAGATTGACAAAATCTGGTAATATTTTAACGATGCATTGAAGATGCTTTGTCAGAACGAAGTCCGGGCCTCAGTCATGGAAATGGAAAGGATTTTGGTTGGGAAAGTGTTGAAACATTCATGCTCCGTGCTTATGTTTTCCTTGGACTTATGACAATGAGTTCCTGGTATCCCTGCGATAAGCTTTGCTCAACAGGGACCCATAATGAAACAGTGAAAAACTTGGCCTAAATAGGGTCAGGTTTTTTAGAGCAATATTAGGAGTCTCTGTTGACTGAAGCGCCATCATCAAGTCAAAGAGCACAGGGAAAGAAGAGACTCATCTTCATAAGTCTATGGCTTCCTTTGTCTCACCTTTCTTTAGCAGACTTTGCTCTGATTACGGGTAATCATCTGGTCTACTGTCCAGGTAGCCAGGAGGGAGATCTGTAAGGGTATCACACCTCTGCTGCAATGATTTTGAGACTTGCTAGTTCGCAATTTTGTCATTTATCTCGGGTGTCTTTTTACTTCTGAGGTATTGCATAAGTCTGTGCAATCATTTGCAAAATTTTTCAGCCATTTTAAAATAAGGTTTTTTCTCACAGTTCCCCCCCCCCGCCGCCTCTCTTTTGCAATGCTGAAATCAATTGGAAACTTGTAAATCCTTGGTTGCAATTTTTTCCAATAAAAGTAAAAACAAGGGGGGGGGTCAAAAAGCCCTAATTCTATAGATGTCTCGGCAATTTTGCAACTTATTTTAAAGTCCTTGTTGAGCAAGTTTACCATAGGGGACAAAGGAACAATGTACAGTAAATCCCCACACATAAGAACCCACCGGAATAAGAAGCTAGAGGCTGTTTTTCCTAAATTATGTACCTTGCAATTAAGAACCTGTTTCAGTTTGATGAAACATAGGTTCTCATTGCAGGGGTTGGAAAGTTGATCTTTGCTGTTATTAAGGTCACTGTGGTCCCAGCTGGCTTTGAAAGTTTTATCCTCCTCCCCAATTACTTATTAGGTCCATAAGAATGCTTCCAAAACAAATAATAGGGCAGAACATCTTTGTGAAACTCTGAAGGGGACCACAAGGGAAACCCTTAAAATAAGAAACTCTATACCTTGAAATTAGTCTAAGTACCTTTCACATAGGAACTAATTTCAGCCTGGCTCTCAAAAAGTAGGTTCTTATACGCGGGGATTTACTGTCTCATGTCATTAGCAACGTATCATCTTATCAGTCTAAATAGCGTTTTGACATTGATACTGACAAAAACCACAATGCTTTGCTATACACACTGCACAGGTGCGATGTCAAATTGCGGCAAATGACAACACGTTGTACGGCAAATGGATAAGCGATTGTTTGAGCATAACTAACAAAACGTTGGTCTGTGAATCAGGCTAACAAAACGTAGGGAGTCATAAGGCTGAAATGATTGTAGCTTATTTGAATATCCGATCTTATGATTGGTTCTATTCCACAATATGCATTGTTATCAGCCATTTTAAGATTGGTTCTTTGCTGTGATCTGTAAATCCTTGAATGAGAGAACCTACGAAATAAGAACCTGCTGTATTTTCTGAATTACCGTAAAAGCTCTATTAAGACCCCGGGGGGCTTATTTAATTTCTGAGGGGGCTGACTGAGGGGGCTAAATAGAAAGGGGACTTATTAGAGAGGGGGGCTTATTCACAAATTCAAGTGACAAGGATATATTTGGTAGCTTTTCAGTTCTTTTATCCCATATTTTGCGGAATCAAATTAAAACTTTACGGCTCAGATACATAAATTCGACACAGTTCGTATCCCAAACCATACTCAAATTAACATGTAACGTTGTGCAGTTAAATTAATAAAAAAAATATTCGGTAAATTCTTGAATTTTGTATACAGATGATTTACGATTTATGGAAACTGGACTGACTGCGAAAATGATTTATGGGAACTTAACTGACTGCAAATGACTGCAAGCCCCTTCCCTCTGTCTCGCAACTCTCATTGCCGTCAGTTCAGTTCTGTTGGCATTCCATCTCAAAATGGCTGCCCGTCTCCCCGCCCACAGCCTGAAGACCAAAATGGAGTCAGACAAATGGCTTTGATGACATCGTCTCTGACACTTTCGCTATCATGTGATGAAAATAGGTTAGTTACTTGGAGCAAAGCGAATTGCAGGATTTGTTGGGGAGACGAAGTACTGACCCTTTACACATTGTGTTCCAGGTTTGTTGACAGCAAATAAACGCTGGGGCTCACACTGTCATGCGCATTGGAGCTATTGTTTCATGCTCTTGTTCTCAACGGTCAAGCTAATTTACATATTACGTTATTGAAGTAAATCGTTACTACGAATACGATCTGGAGCCCTTTTCGGGGGATTCCTTGAGGCTCACAACTTAGCCTGTTCGTATCCCCAAGAAGGATAGCCGAAAGAGCGATCGATATTGCAGCTTGCTGATTCTGTTGAAATATTATGCAGCTAGCGCTGCAATACACCTTTTCAACTAAGCGACCTCGTTTTGAAATTTATCAAAATTTCTTTAGCTTGCGTCATATGAAATTTCGGACCCCATATTCAAATTCAGCATCCAAATTTTAGTCTAATTACAAATTTCCATGATCTTAGTGCTAACAAATTTAATCTTATGAGGATAACAAATTTGAAAATTCATAAGGGATTTGACCGTGAATAATGACTGAGAGTGTAAAGTTTCACCCCGAACAATTTTGACGGTCAAATCCTTTATAAATTCTCAAAGTTATGATCGCCATAAAATCGAAATCGCATACCCTAGGAATATGAAAATTTGGAATTGAACTAAACTTCGGGTGCTGAATCAAAATCCATGGTCAGAAGTTTCGTATCAAGAGATTTTCAAAAATTTTCAAAACGAGGCCGTTGGTTGAAAAGGTGTATTATTCAGGACGCTTGACTTTCAATGGAGCCTCTTCATTTCATCATTTGTTTAAATATTTAATCAAACGTAGACAATTTTTTGAGATGCCCAGACGTTTTAATGATGTAGCGAAACCAAGTCTACTCACTTTCAAAAGTGGCAATTTTTCAGAATCACCACGCATTCAATGCGATGGAGCTTTCTTTGTCCTCTAGAGACTCTGTATGACTTAAAAAGTTTATGAACAAGGCTGCATCCTTAATAATTCATGACATCTTGCTAGCAAATGCAGGTTAGATTTCAATGCTTGTAGAAGAAATTTTGGAAGTATCTTCGCAAATGGCAAGAACACTAGTCGATTTCAGTGCAGATGTTTACTTCTAATTGACTAGTGAGTAAGAGAGTAAAGCTAATGTCTGACAGAGTCAGATATATAATTCGATTATTTGATGTTTACAACAAGAGCCCGTAAAATAGAAATCAGTTATTTTGCAAAACCGTTTGTTTAGTTCAGTTATTTTGCAAAACCATTGGAACTTACTAGTTCTTGTACATGGGCTTTTAATGTACTCCAAAGCGTAAAAATGAAACCAAGGGGCATTGAGACTAACCTTTCGCCCCAACCAAGATATGTCTTTTCTGTTGTTGCTATCGGAGAAACCAGCTATGGGCCTTAGTTTCTTTTAAAATGAAATAAAATGATATGAAATAAGTGCACATCAAATTCGCCAGAACAGTGCATCCTTTGACGCAAGCCTCAATGAAGCAGTCAAAGCATGTTTCCTTTTCTCTTTTGCAATGAATGATATGGCTCGTAAGTTATTTCATTTGCTGGTCGTGTCGCCGCAACAAAGCGACCACAGTGCGTCCTTTGAGCGCTGCGTGGGGTATAGTTGTGTGGCGACTTGTCGCTAGAATGGGTCGAGTGAAAGAAACGATACAGCAGCTCAGGTTAATGTCTTTAATTAAGTCTTTTATCAAAAACAGTTCGATGCAGAAGACAATTGTAACATTGAAAGAGTTGACCTTGTGTTGATAGGCCTGAAACGGAAGACCATTGGAAATCCGCACGACTAATCTTATATACAAATACATCTTACCGTTGTCTATACATTGTAAAGAATTGTAAAACCCTGGAAGATTGTCATCAGGGATTTTGAGAAAGTACTGTTAAAATTCAAAACAGAGGTTTCAAAGCTGCCTGCTTTTATTTCAAATCTAAAGAAATGAACCTTATCTGCTTCATTACATTACTTATCTTATAAAGCTGAGTTATTCTAAGCTTTTTCCCACACTTTCTATGGTGAATGAAATTGGCTGGATTGTCATTTTAAATACAATGTTCATTTACTGTTATTCAATAAAGTTACTTGTTTAAATCTTATCGTTTTCATTGCGGCGAAAGCGCGGGAAAGTCGCTCTACTTATCTCGTTTACGTCACATGGAGTTGGTTGATCCTCGGTCAAAACATCAATAAAGACATCGATCGCTTCTAAATTTACAAACCATATAAAGCTTATTATGAGCTGGGGATAGTCCAACTGGATGAAGCTTTACAAAGTCCTGAAGCTCTGTTGAAGCGTACGGAGCGATTTGCAAACGTACTGAACATCAAACCAAACACATTTTACTGTTTTCACAAGTGCAGAAGGAGCGTTTACCTAAAGGAGGAAGTCTTTAAGGGTAGGCGAGTGTCTGTTGGGTTGTACAAACATACTGAACATTCCACCAAACATATCTTTACTGTTTTCACATGTGCAGAGGGAGCATTTACCTAAAAGAGGAAGTCCTTAAGGGTAGGAGAGTGTCTGTTAGGTTGTGCAAACGTACTGAACATCAAACCAAACACATTTTACTGTTTTCACAAGTGCAGAAGGAGCGTTTACCTAAAGGAGGAAGTCTTTAAGGGTAGGCGAGTGTCTGTTGGATTGTGCAAACGTGCTGAACATTCCACCAAACATATCTTTACTGTTTTCACGTGTGCAGAAGGAGCATTTACCTAAAAGAGGAAGTCCTTAAGGGCAGGCGAGTGTCGGTTCTGTGCAAACAGAACAGGCTGAACATTCCACCAAACATACATTTACTGTTTTCACACGTGCAGAAGCAGCGTTTACCTAAAGGAGGAAGTCGTGAAGGGTAGGCGAGTGTCTGTTGGGCTGTGCAAACGTGCTGAACATTCCACCAAACATATATTTAGTTGTGTTCACACAAGAAGCGTTTACCTGGAAAAGGAAGTCTCAAATATCATATGCGAGCGTCTGAAGCCATCTGCAAACATGCTAAGCATTCCACTAAACATTTCTTAGGAGCAATTAGCATTTTCCCATCTACAAAACCATCTACAAGTCGCTTACCCACCCCCCCCCCCACCTCCGTCTCCATGGGGTACCAAAAATTCAAACTTAGTAAACGCTGTCCATCTTCCATGAACTCTTAGCCAAGAGAGCAAACATTGCCAAACCATTGAGAAATGTTTGCCAGGGAAAGCGTTTATGTATGCATTGTATGCAGAAATGCTTTGATCTCTTCACAAAAACACCGCCAAACGGGAAAGCATTGCTTGCTGCGAAAATTTCGAATACTCAACAAACCTGGCAAACGCTGTTTGTTCATTTGGGGAGGACTTCACAGACTGAACGGCAACTCGCTTTTGGTCATCAACACGGCCATCTTGCGCGCCAGTTGGCGACTTTACCATGTTCACTTGTGTTCTTGAGCGTCTGAAGCCATTAGCAAGTGTACATAAATCTCCACAGAGTAGGTGTATGAACTCCTCGAAACGTGTGGAATTCATTTGGTAAAGTTATGTTGTGAAATGCAAATGATACGTGTGATATAGAGTCGTATGCCCTATTGGATATAGCTCTCTTGGCTTGGGGACAGTTCTTAGGTTTCTCACATGGTCACCATACAACAGAACGCCGTTAAGCTAGTAATGGGAAAATACTGATGCAATCTGAAAATAGGATATACAGCAAGGCGTCAAACCTTGAAGAAGAACCAGTACAAGTGTACAGTAGAAACTCGCATAAAACAACCTGTTTTTAAAAGAATCTTGAGTCTGAAATTTAGTTTTTTGAACTGCCTAAATACGAACCCCCTGGAGGCTGGACTTGCTACATGTCTCTGTCGCGGCAAAAACGGGAGAAGGAATAAAAGCGAGAGAGACTTGTAATACTCGGCAGCCCGGGTCGTTGGCTGGACAGGATTCTGTCCAGTCGGCATCCTTTTACAAAAAAACCAATATCCAATTATATGCTTAGAAAGGACAATGATACAACAGAGCGAGGCTCAGGGATGTTCTTTGACAATGGCAGACTCTAGCTTCGATGAAACAGTTGATAACAACCCCCGTCATTTTTGAAAATGGAAGCAAGGCTCAATTACTCATGAATATTAATGAGCATGCCAAGTATTACAAGTCTCTCTCGCTTTTTTCCTTCTCCTGTTTTTTTTCCGCGAGAGAGACTTCTAGCAAGTCCACCTGGAGGCTCAAACTGGGAGAGGTTTTATCCTAGATGACAGGTTTCATGTTTTCAGATGTTCTAAAAAATTTCAAGAATTCTTGACATTCTTATCAGAATTCTTCAGTGGTACAAAAGACTATCAGATTTTTAAACAAGAATTCTAACCTAAAAATGCTATCAAGAACTCTCAAGAGTTCTTCGTAATTCTCAAAAGCCCTCCAGAATTCTAGCGCTGAAAAACATTATAAACATTTGCTGAATATGGGAACCTTGTTTTGCAGGCTGGAATCTAGAATAACAGCCCTTTAATACCTATTCAGGCTGTCCAAGAAAACCCTAGGTTTCGGGTTATGTGCGGGTTCCTACAGTATCTTCCCTTTGAGTTGGTTGCGGAAATGAATTTATCTTTTTTTAAAGGATTTTCCATCCTTTTCAATAGCTGTATTCCTCTGTGAGTTGAAATAATATTTTCCGCACGCTTCGCGTTCTACACAATAATGTGAGTACTTTCGGGTATAAAAAGAATGAAAACAAACAACTTTCCATCTTGGCCTAACTTCATACACAGCCAGGCAACTTTCCACTGTTAATCTGCTGTGAATTCGTTATTGATATCAGAGCTAGGAAGCTATCAGGTCAGAAAAACGAGAAGCTATCGCAATTTTCCGTGCTTGGTTATTCTTTGTATTTAGTGTTAAAGGCAGTCTGTCACATATGTGATTGGCTGCTACAATCAGAGCTCAACACAACGGATTTCTTTGCGAATCTGTGTGTTTGAAACAAAGGAGGACTAATCGCCTTGACTTTCTACGGCCGTAGAAAGTCGGAGGATCATCAGCCATTCAAATTTCCTATTATTTGTATTGTCATTATCACCCAATCAAATGCGTGACAGACTGCCTTTAACTAGAATGAATTTTTGGCTGTGTATAATGACTTTCGCCACTACTCCTAAAACGTGCCTTTTCTTGCGTCAATTCTCGAAAAATAAAAAGGTAAATACTATATTTTCGGCTCCATCACGAAGTAATATGGATAAGAATATAATGTAATGTAAGATGATATAACATGATATAATATAATATAACATAATATAATATAATATAATATGATATAATATAATGTAATATAATATAATATAATGTAAACATAATATAATATAATATGATATAATATAATGTAATATAATATAATATAATATAATATGATATAAACATAATATAATATAATATGGTGTAATATAATATAATATAATATAATATAATATAATATAATATAATATAATATAATATAATATAATACAAAATAATGTAATATGATATAATATAAACATAATACAATATGATATAATATAAACATAATATAATATAATGTAATATGATATAATATAATATAGTATAATATGATATAATATAATATAATATAATATGATATAAACATAATATAATATAATGCAATATAATATAATATGATATAATATAATGTAATATAATATAATATAATATAATATGATATAAACATAATATAATATAATATGGTGTAATATAATATAATATAATATAACATAATATAATATAATGTAATATAATATAATATAATGTAATATAATATAAATGTAATATAATATGATATAATATAATAAGTGATATAATAAGAATATATAAAATTAGTGATATGGATGGATAAGAAAATAACTTCAGGTACTTATGCGTCTAAGGTTTTGCCATTTGGGCTACTAACTGCACTTGCAATTCTGTACTCTACAATACAACCACACAGCCAGTCGATCCAATCAAAATCACCTGAATCTAGCCAACTCAGCCACCACACCAAGTTTATTGTCGTAAAGTCCCCCGTCGTTGAGTCTCGTTGCTCTGTTCTCTTGTTTATATGAAGCTTTTCGTAATTTCATATTTAGTTGCACTTGATGTTTATTTTCTTCATGTCAATGGCCCTGGGGTAGTCATGAACTTTTGCTCCCCTTGGTATCGTTTCGTAATATTATTTGGTAGCTCATTCGCGGTCTTAGGTAATTCGTAAGTTTTGAACTATTACGTGGAATTTATGAAAAACCTGCACGTGCAATTTTCGATATATCATAAAATCTGTACATTGAAGGAAAATGGTTTTGAATTGAATTCTCACGCTTCCTTCGTTGAAAATAGATACAGATGTCTGTTGGAAGTTTATAGAAGTGGATTTTTAAAAGGCAAAATTCCTGTGACAAATTTTCCTTTTTCAAAAGAAATTTCACTCAAAAGTTTAGAAAGTCTTACATCTGAGCATGATCAATTTTCTTCAGGCAAGCCACAAGATAGCCAGGAATGTCACTACGCGCGGATTTTTCCTCCCGATGGAGTTCCTATTTAAGGCTTCTGCACAATTTCCGGCTATACGGGATGTCGATGAATTTCTTGACTCGAAGGAAATTTTTGAGTATCACACCATGGGTCGCAGGAAGCGAAGTAATAGTTGAAAATGTAAACGCAAAAACGCAAACATACTTGTGTCTTTATCGTGGCGTCTTCTGCCTTTCTTGGCTGTCCTTTGCTTCCCTGGCTCACTTCAATTCATTGCTTCAAGTTCGTAGTGGCCTCAAACTGAATCCAGCCCTGTTAGGAACATACGTTGAATATATACATCATATGACCGATCTAACTCCTCAGTAACTTTCGCAATCCACATTTCGAGATCCAACCTTGAAATCAACACAATTAGTGAATATCAATAAGAAAATATGCCATTAATTAAATAAATTCTGTTGGAATTTATGTTTTAACACTAATAAATTCATGCTTTTATGCATTATTTCTCCTCAAAATCCTCCAAAACTAGTCATTTAAATAACAAACATTCAAATCAGACAACAAAGTTTTCCAGCAAATAGTCTTCTGGGGGGGCGCTCCACCCCCAGCCCCCCATTGGATTCGGCCCTGGGGTTTGGCGCTAACTAGCTTCTCAAATCCCAAGTTAGACAGATTTCGGTTAAATGATATACATCTGTGGTCTGAAAAATGTTACGTTTGATTTCATAAAACTAGCTTGGCTGCACATTATGCGTGATTTTCTCACGTGTATGTCGCTCTATTTTCTTTCCTTACACGTTTATGTTTTTTAAACAAGAATACATTCACTTATTACAATCGCAGCTAACTTATTGAAAATGCGTCTTCATGTTTACAAAATATTCAATTCATTTCCCCCTTTCTCTGTGCTCTCAGCTGATAATTTGTTTATATGAAGATATGGCTTTTTCATTGCTCTCGTTTATTATTTATAATTTTAGGCCATAGCACTATTGATTTGTTCAGTAAGCTAAACCACATTGTGCTCAGCCGTCTCAAATTAAAGGCATATAACGACAAATTTTGAAAAAGTCGACTTTTAAGCTTTTGTTTTGGATGCTCGCTGTTCAATGTTCAGAATAGATTTTGTAGAATTACAACGTATTTATTGTTAGACAAACATCATTTATTCATTTTGGTGAACGCTTTCCTTTGATTTTGCCAAACAGCTCTGTTGGGCGGCCATTTTACTCACCTGGGCTAAATAATTACTCCTTACAGATGTTGATTTATATAAAGAAAGCTTCAATTTCCTAGAGACATCTTGTTCTAATTATACGGAAGAGCTTTGTCAAACACCGTAAGGTCAAGACCTCTTACGAACAAGTTAATAACATTCCTATGCTTCAAATTCTGTATCTTATGTCCATCATCGTTAGAGCAACGAATTTAGGCCTGGTTTAAACGCCGCATTTCTGCCGCGTCGAATTAAATTCAATTGAATTCGACAGTAACACGGCAAAATGCGATAGTGGATTTAAACGTCGAATAAAATTCTGTCGCATCAAATCAAATGTGGCGCCAATTACTTTCACGCATGCGCATTATGCTTTCATCGAGCTGTTTTGTTGCCATGTAATTTTGGGGCGCGGCGCTATTAGAAAAGTTTCCTAGTTTCTGAACGCAAACAGTGTCGGTCTTGTTGACATTTTGCTACTGCTGTTCTTGCTTCAGAAGCTTACAGTAATGAATTCAGAAGCTTACAATTTGACGAAGTGGATTACAGAATATAAAGGAAAGTGCCCTGCGAAATGCAAAGTGCTGGCGTCGCTGTATCCTGACCACACAATCTCCCACCAACCTGTATTTCGCTGCAAACGACGGCAACTTCTCTGTCGAGGGAGAGACATGTTTGAGAGCCTAGCTAAGGACAGTATTGACAAAAAAGCTGCTGAAAGAAGCGCTTTACGCTGTTGGGCAACCTTCATCAGCATTACGAATTGCGACGATTTCTTTTTCTCATTTCTTTCCTGTTGATACGAATTTGGTTCAAGAACTTAAACGAATTTAACAACAATTGCTTTGAGGATCGCAGACACGGCATCATTTTGACGATCAGATTGGCTTAGACGCACATGCGCTCTTCATAGAAAATTATGCAAACGGATACTAATCTACGGACCAAGTTTTGAACAATTTAATTCAACGCGACACAAATGCGACCCTTTAAATCCAGTCGCATGTGTGCCGTTTGATGCGACACACCTGGTGATCTACTGCCGCATTTAATCATTCAATGCGACAAAGGATTTAAACGTCACATTTCTGTCGAATTTAATTCACACTTAATATCTTTTAGGCTACTTGATTTAATTCGACGCAGCAGAAATGCGACGTTTAAACAAGGCCTTACTTCCAATCATTCCATCTTTCCGTAAAATATCATCGCTCTAATTATATCTAACTAAACAGAAGAGCTTTGTCAATCCAGAGTCCAGAAAAGTACTAAACCTTCCTCCGGTCAAAATTTTTACTTAGCAAAACCTTCCTCCAATCTTTTACATACCAAGGCGTGGCTAATTCATAGCTAGGGCGTGTCAGTTTTTGTCTTTTAAATTATAAGGTGACATACCTTTAAAAACGATATAAAGTCATGACAATTTCTTGAATTAATGCTGCTATAGTAGACTTACTACCTAAGTTCTACATTGTTCTACACAACTTGTTGTAGCAATATAGCGAAATACAGGATTCAGGTAGAAAGTCCGAATTCATTTTGTGGAGCAACGACAACAACAGTGGATATCGATGGCCTAGGCAAATCGCTCAATGAATGTCAATTTGAATCAGATTCAAATGGAAGAATTGGATTCCTACAAACTGCGTAAACATTTAGTGATATGGTTGCTTGTTAGAGGAGCCAGCTTTGGTGAAAAGACATTGTTGTTTCACATGACTCGGAGTTCGAATCAACAACTCGGAATGCTAGGTAGTGGACCCTCACTTTGAGAAAGTGGTGACTGACACTATGTACCTCTCTGCACTGATACAGCCAAGAAACAAAGATCTTTTGGAACACATGAGAAGTGAATAGTGGTATAATTTATAGATGCCCAGCATCTTTTTGCATCATAAGATTTATTGTGGGAAGTCCAACGTTTTGAAGATGAAATACATCAGGAGAACTAAATGATTTGAAGTTGGTTAATTAGGCCTATACCATGAAAGACACTGCATGAAGTTTTGATTGAGGATTGATAGCAGCGAATTTCAAAAACATTATGTAGACACCGACAAAGGATCAGGAAGGTAATAACTGAAACTAGGATTGAAAGATGTCTCTACTCTGATTGACCCTCAACCCAACTGTTACATTCTCTGCTGTCTGTACAGCAACAGTGGCACCATGTTTGGTGAAGTTGGTAGACATCACCCTGTTTCTATGAGTTTATGGTGAAGCTTTACTAAGCTTTGCAGACTTTCCAGAATACATATTGCTGAAAATAGCCCTCTTTCTTTGGGAAATGAAACTGTGTTACACACGCAGCAAGTTGAAATGGAAAATAAATCAAGAGTATTGAAGTGCATAATGAAATTGAGAAGATATACCAGTTATCAATGCTAAAAGACTATTATGAGACAAATCATTTGACATGTCATGCCAATGCACTTCATTGCATATGACAGTTTCTTCCAATATTTTATCTCAATTTTTATTGTTGTAGTATTTATCCAAACCTTCATTCAAATCTCTATTTTGACAAACCTTCCTCCAAATTTCCATTGTTTTACCAACCTTCCTCCGGTCAATGACCGTGCGACCGTAATGTTTTCTGGACTCTGTGTCAATCATCGTCTGGTGAAGACCTTTTACCAACAAGTTAATAACATTCCTATGCTTTAAATTCTGTCTCTTATGTCCATTATCGATAGAGTAACGAATTTACTTCAAATCGTTCCATCTCTCCGTGAAATATCCTCGCTCTAATCATATCTAATGAAACAGAAATAAGGTCAAAACCTTTTGCGAACAAGTTAATAACATTTCTTTGCTTTAAATTCTGTATCTTATGTCCATTATCTTTAGAGTACCGAATTTACTTCAAATCGTTCCATCTCTCCGTGAAATATCCTCGCTCTAATCATATCTAATGAAACAGAAATAAGGTCAAAACCTTTTGCGAACAAGTTAATAACATTTCTATGCTTTAAATTCTGTCTCTTATGTCCACTATCGATAGAGTAACGAATTTACTTCAAATCGTTCCATCTCTCCGTGAAATATCCTCGCTCTAATCATATCTAATGAAACAGAAATAAGGTCCAAACCTTTTGAGAACAAGTTAATAACATTCCTATGCTTTAAATTCTGTCTTTTATGTCCATTATCGATAGAGTAACGAATTTACTTCAAATCGTTCCATCCTTCCGTAAATATCCTCGCTCTAATCATATCTAATGAAAGAGAAGAGCTTTGTCAATCATCGTCTGGTGAAGACCTTTTACCAACAAGTTAATAACATTTCTATGCTTTAAATTCTGTATCTTATGTCCATTATCGTTAGAGTACCGAATTTACTTCAAATCGTTCCATCTCTCCGTGAAATATCCTCGCTCTAATCATATCTAATGAAAGAGAAGAGTTTTGTCAATCACCGTCTGGTGAAGACCTTTTACGAACCAGTTAATAACATTTCTATACTTAAAATTCTGTCCCTTACGTCCATTATCGATAGAGTAACGAATTTACTTCCAATCGTTCCATCCTTCCGTAAATATCCTCGCTCTAATCATATCTAATTAAATAGAAAAGTTTTGTCAATCACCGTAAGATGAAGACTTTTTATGATCACGTTAAAGGGGCAGGGTCAAGAAATGAAAACAAACTTCTTTCGAAACAACAATTTTGCGGTATATTTGATAGGCCATATCACAGTGATTATCCACTACTTTTCTCAAAGTGAAAATGTTATTTCGAAGATGGACTCTTGTACTTCATAGAGCAACAAACCAAACGCTCATACGTTGTACGATTGCAGAGATATTGGTGGATGTTTAGAAGTAACTTTATTGTGGATTCACCCCATCCACCAAAATCTGTGCAGAGCACAATGGCCATGTGTGGGCAACAACATTGACTCTAAAGATAACAGGTTTGTTTACGGTTTGACCTTGCCGCTTTAAAAAAAGACATAAAGGTTGCCTCAAGAGTGGGATATATCGCTACCTAAGATCTCGTATGTAAATCCTTTATGTTTCAGAAAAATCCCGAAAAATCCTAAAACTCTAATTGTTAACGTAAGGTCGAGACCTTTTACGAACAAGTTAATAACATTCCTATGCTTTAAATTCTGTTTCTTGCGTCCGTTATCATTAGTGTAACGAATTCATTTCTGGTGTTTCTAAACTTTCCACAAAGTATCCTTGTTCTAGTTTTAACTGAAGAACTACGTCAATCATTGTAAGGTCAAGACCTTTCACGAACGATTTAATAACATTCCCGCGCTTTGCATTCTGTTATTGTGTCCATTATCGTTGGAGTAACGAACGCACATCCAATAGTTTCCGTAAATATCCTCGTTTTATTCCGACTAAACAGAAGGGCTTCGTTAATCACTGTTAAGTCACGACCTTTAGGCACAAATTACTGACATTCCTATGCTTTAAATTTTGTATCCTGTTTCTTCACGGTTAGAGTTACGAATTCACTTCCCATCTTTCTAACTGTCTACAAAATATCAACTGAAGAGCTTTGTCAATTAATGTTGGGATGTTAAGTCAAAACCTTTACGAACAAGTGAATAACAACCGAACACGTTGATGATGTATGCGAGCGCACGAGCGCCGCTCGAAGGCTCGACATGTGATTACATAGTTGCTGACACCTTTATCTTACTCGGAGTGCTTTGATCGATGGCACATTTTTCTAAACCAATGGCAAATTTTTCCAGGACCGTCGAGAAGTGGAGAGGTGGGGGGGGGGTAGAGGGTGTAAAAGTGGCCAAGCCCCGAAGAGGTCTGTAAAGGCTTTGTGCCAAAGAAAATTTTATGCCGCAGTGCATTGTTATGAAAATTTATCTGCATTTAAAGAGTATTTGAAAGAACCGTCGAATTTAATGACGATATAAATGTTACAGATCAAGCCGTCGTATTGATATTTCTCTCTTATAGAAACTAGATCTATCCCAGCCAGTCAGTTGTTGGTGTCGTAGGGTCGCCGAGTTACCGCTCACATCCATTCTTTTTTACCTGTTTAGTCGTTCGTTCCCTCTGTTACCTCCAGCGACGGCAACGAGCTGGTGTGCACCAGGCTTTGCAGACATAAAACGATACTTTTGATTCATAAATAGGCTTCTTTGCATAATCTTTACTGGGAATGGTTAATCAATTTTTAGAATAGCTAGTCCTAAAAGGGGCGTTCCCTCATTTTCCTTGGGGCTGCCTTTCAAGCCCCCCCCCCAAGGCCCATCCCAATAGATCACTCCAGGGCCCGAGCTGGCCTGAGCTGGTTCTCGATGGTCCTGCATTTTCTAGACCATTTGCTCGCAGGCATAGAAAATTTTTATGAAACCTGTCATGATGTCAACCTTGTGTAAGCTACGGCTAATGCCTCGCAGCGGAATAAGAAGGCCAAAATTCTTACCGATAAGTTTACCCCACAATCAAATCGTTGAAGGCAAGACTTTGTTGCCAGCCCATCTCTGAAGGTATCAAATTAGAGCACTATGCAGATATGCAGATCGCAATGTCCGAGTTTCTTTTCCATTCCAAATGTCACAGTTTCATCAAATATCGCCTTCTGCAAATAGGAAAACATTTAATCAGTAATTTATTGATTCACGAGCCTTCGAGATGAAAAAATAGCATGTCCATTGTTTCATTTTATTTTCAAATTTTAAGATATTTTTAAGAACATTTCTAAATTGATACAAGGAACTACTGAGGGCATGAATCAATCATGGGGTGATTAAAAAGGCTTTAAGTTTGACATAGTGTAGCTTTCTTCTAGTCAAGAGCAGGAAAATCCAGCATGATTGCTTCGAATGAAGAAAGTTAAACAAATACATTTTTAGTTAAGAATTTAACAGTTTCAAACAAATGAACATTTGCGACTCACTAAAACTCTCCTAGTTGAATAAGAAACAAGTAGGGTTATTGGGGCAGCCATCTCCTGATTCGGCACCGTGTGGGAGACACCTCTTTTATGCACAGAAAATCTTGCTATACATGTTTGTATCTATATTCTACTATACTTTCTAATTACTATATAAACTATACAACACTACAGGGACAGGACCACAAAGAACAAACAAGACAATAAATATGCTCCGCAAGGACACTTTTACGCATGCCAACAAATGTGGCTCTCTTTTTGTTTGGAGGATAAGCGACACAACCGGAGAATGGCCTGGTGTATGACGTCACTTCGGGGCAACATAATGAACTGTTCGTCAACACCAGATACAAACCCGCTACATGTCCAATTTAGCTAAACTGACCACAAAATTCAGCTTAAATGAATCTAAAAAGCCTAATTATGACGTCATAGGAACGATGACACCATACAAAATTTAGCTACTGTCACCACAATAGAATATAGGTGTCACTCGAAAGGTCTTGATGTCCTCATTCCAAAAATCTATTTATCATTCGACTTGAACCGCATTCACACTGACACATTTAAACCAGATTCATATAAACCAGGTTAAATTTTGAGCCAATCAAATGGACTCGATTCGTTGGACTGTCCAATCAGAAGGCTCCATTCCATAACCTGGTTTAGTCTAAACTGGTTTACTTCCAAGTATGAATGGGGTATTATACCCTATTCACACTTGCAAGTAAAACCAGTTTAAACTAAACCCGGTTATGGAATGGTGCCTTCTGATTGGACAATCCAACGAATCGAGTGCATCTGATTGGCTGAATTCAACCCGGTGTAGATAAAGCTTGCTGTGAATGTGCCAGCCAATAAAGCGTATCAGTGTGAATGTGGCATTAGTCCGATATGTAAGGTACTGAGATTAGAACATCAATGGAAATCTGATGTTGGTGACATCATCAAAAATGTGACTTCCGGTCAAAATTTGGACATGCCCATGTGAAACTGATTCGGGCAGCTCTAAAACCCCACATCAATATTCAGAAGTTTCGTCGTGGTTTCTCCGCTTCTTTTGATAACGACAAGGCTCTTGTAATTGATGGACCACGGACGAAACTCGGAAATTTCAGAGACTTCAGTACGGTGGCCCACAACACAACTGCCACTGCAAAATCAATTGTTCACGGCAAAATTTCAGTTTCCACAGCTGCCAGCAAATCCATTTTCACTGCATAAAATACAATTTTCATGAAACAAAATCACTCTTCCATGGCTCAAACCCTTTTTCACGGCACAACACTTTCTCAGCACAAACACTTTTTAAGGCAGACTTTCTTGTTGCTCTCATGAGGGTCCGCACTAACGCACTAACATCGTCATATCATGTTCTCAAACATCAGGATAAAGCATAGAAGCATAGCTATCTCATCGGACTCAGATCCTCGTAGGCCCATTCCCGATGCAAGAGCATTGTTTCAAGATTAACGAACTTGAGCTTGGCTTGAGATTTAGCCATGAAAAAGTGTTTGTGCCGTGAAAAAGTGTTTTCGCCATGAAAAAGCGTTTGTGCCATCGAAGAGTGAGTGATTTTGTTTTATGAAAATTGTATTTTCTGCCGTGAAAATTGGTTTGCTGGCAGCTGTGAAAATTGAAATTTTGCCGTGAAAAAATGATTTTGCCATGTCAGTTGTGAGCAAAATTCTCAGACATTTCTCACTTTATGAGTTTTTACTTATGACTATGTGCCTATGAGTTTTGATCGGTAAGAAGTTTAGGCCCAGATCACGTTTGTGGCAGAAATCGCTGAAAATCACCTAACCATTTGTGTTTTCAACATAACAGAACACTGTTTATTCCTTGGTGATGTTTTAAATGTCAAGAAACATATCTTCCGCAGTGTTAGCGACCACATTGATAATTCTGCATTCATAAAATAATAAACCAATTAACACACTTTAGTACTAATTTGGACAAAATTTCATGTGAAATTAAGAAACTTTTAGTACTATGGCCTGATCCAAGTTTCTTATAAAAAAATCGTGTATTCTTGGTACAAAAATAAAATCCCCACCAATTTAATGGTTTAATTGCAACAATGACACCCACATTTTATGGGAAATGCTCTAGATGGGGGCGTTAAAGTAAGCAACAATGGGTACTGGCGTCTGTCGCCCTAACGGATTAGTTCGGTTTTGGCACACGTTATCTATCCCTTTATCAAAGGCAACAAAGTCAGTTGAATGTTAGTTGCCAATCTTTGCAGAAACGAACTGTGATCAAATCTACGTAAGCTCTTGGACCGAAATATTTCAAGAAATTTCCTGAACAGCTTTATGCAATTAGCAAATGTAAAGCCATCAACTCTTGCGCCAAAAATCATCTGGCCACCCGCCAGTTGCGGCTACCATGGATCATGAGGTCCCGTTGCGTAGCAATTTTTGAGAGGGAAATTCGTAGAGCTTCGAACTCAGTGTCTACAAAAATATTTAGCTCGAATATCAAAACACATGCTGCAGTGTAGTTGCTATCAATAATAGTTCGATAAACGTTGTCTTAAATCATGCTTTCCCGCACTGTCGGTGGCAGGACGCGCTTTGTCCACCACTAACAAGAATATTCCGCCCCGCTGTTCAGCACATTCAAATTTTCCACCCGGTAAAAGCAGATACCCAAGGGAAAGAAAATCTCCCAAGTTTCCAACGGCTCTTTTGAAAATTTGTTTTGTTTAGTCCATGTTCTTGTTGTTCGCCACCAAAATAATTCGGATAATTGAATCTATGTGTTGGCCATTGTTTGAAGGATACGCTTGAGATACAGGCCTTAGATCTACTGTCAGGGGGTGGAGTTTTACATTATGTGGCTAAGTTGTTTATCACATGGCTTGGGAAAGAAATCTTATCGTTATTCTTTGAACCTGAAATGAAACAAAAAGTCTGCAAGCATGTCATGATATCACCGCATTTCAAAGCGATCATTTTCTAAAGAAGACTTTATCAACAAAGTCATTGGTATCTTCGTGTCCGACGAAAGTCTTCCTACGGACAGTCTGTCATGATATCTGAAAAGTTAGTTTGCTTTGTCAACTTCAAATCCCAGGGCAGTTGGATGGCATGTGACTGAATAATATTATGTTTATGTAAAATCAAATGTTGCTGGAAAATTCTAGAAGTCCTTCACTGTATCACTGCACAGAAATAAGATCTTTGAATGACAGAGGGTTTCTGTAAGATGACCTATGAACAAGGTAAAGGAATGTTTCCTAAAGTTTCCCGCCAAAAAATGTTTGCTTGGCATATTTTTCTGCCAAAGCATAAATTTAGAAATTCTCCATGTTTTTATCTTCAATAGTTACTACATTTAATGTCGTGTACCAGCCCTGTTCTGAAAAGTTATCTGAAGCCTATTTACTGCCTATTTGCTCTCATTGCACTAAATTTGTCCCAAAATAAGTGTGCCAAAAAAATTTACAGCCCGAAAAGAAGTAGAACAGGCCTCCCAACAAGCGTCGAGTCACGACATATTTTACTTCTCTCATCGGGGCATGCAGAGACCTAAAAGTCCTTTGCAAAATAAGGACAACGTGGAGTTTCACCAAAGTTGATTTGACACATCATGCACAAAGAACGATTTTTGAATCGAGGTTGGAAGATGTTTGGGCCTAATGTGTTAAAAGGTGATGGACATTGGCAATTAAAACTCCCTTTGTTCCGTGGCAATTATTGTGGAATTCCCCATTAAAATTTTATATTGGTATGTCTATCCAAAAAATGTGTTGTTATGCCTGTTTGAACGAATTTGTCATGCAAGGTTTGCGATAAAGCGAAATTACTCATCACAGACTTGTTGATTATTGTCGTTCGTGGACTTTCGCGCAGATCTTGCGCGCAAAGATTTATCGGTTGCAATCACAATTACCTTTCTTGCATGCAGAATTTCATGTCCAGGCATGTATTCGACGATCGCGATAGGTCACTGAGCCAATTTTTGTCTCGTAGTCTGCGGTGTGACCTGACAGCATACGTGCAATATGGAGAGCGATGGGGAATTTTTTGGTGTAGTGAAATTACGAATACTCTTGTGGACGGATTTGTAGAACGAATAACGAATAACCAAACACCACGATCAAAACTCTAAAACATGCCAAATCTCCATCTTAAATCAACAAGAACGACAGCAATAAAAAACACGAGGATTAAAGTCCCGGATAAAGTCAAAACGAGGTTTCCAGCCTCTCTCAGTTCAGCACACTCCCCGGGTTGATTCCCTAAACTATTGGAATCAAAACAACGAGTAATAAAGGTTAAATACGAAATATAACGAAATTATGATACGATGTGAGGTCCAGTCCAGTTTCTACTTCAAAATCTTCTAGTTTTCAGTAAAAATACGTATTTCTTGCAAAGCAACCGGTCGAGTAATCTTAGGCTCGAAAGGTTCGGCGTGTGGGTTTAGTGCAGTGTCCTCTTCTACGTGATCTTCGCGCTCATTCGATGAAATTTCGGTAGGTATAAGGAGTTCAAGCGGCCTCCTCAAAACAATAGATGTCTTGGCATCCTCGGACAATACGCGAATTTCTGCGGCACGAACGACACCATCTTTGCCGCGTAACAACTTTACAACTTTCGCGAGCTTCCAAAAAGATCTCGCAGTCCCGTCCCTTTTAATAAACACGATATCTCCGACAGTAATATCACTGCACTGACCCAACACGTTTCTTGATCTTTCACGAAGACTAGTAAGATATTCTTCCCTCCAGCGTTTTGAAAACTGTGCAAGTAGGTTACGATGATGTTTCGCTCTTCTAGTTAGAGAACGATTGGTACTCACAATGTCATAATGCTCATCATTTGGCAATGATGAAATTCTTCTTCCATAAATCAAATGTGAAGGACAAAGAGGGTAAGATATTCCCTCCTTATCGTCATAAACATAAGTAAGTGGGCGTGCATTTACTACACCCTCGACCTCAGTAAAGTACTTAGCTCATCAAAGGTAAGTGACGATCTTCCAACGACTCTCTTCAACGCATCTTTAGTAATCTTTATCAGGCGTTCCCAAAAGCCTCCGGCCCAACTCATTCTCTCAACGATAAAGTCCCAAACAACACCTAATGACGCTAAATGATTCTTCACAGGCTCTGCACGTGCTATAGTCTTCAGGATTTTCGCCGATCGTTTAAAGTTCTTTGCATTATCCGACATCATTTTACGAGGTAAACCTCTACGACTGACAAAACGACGAAATGCTCGAAGAAAAGTCTCAGCTGAACAGCTATCGATTAGTTCTAAATGTACTGCTCGCGTGGCAGCACAAGTAAACAGGCATATGTAAGCTTTGTCCGTAGTTTGTGAAGTCGCTGTCTTGTTCAGAACAAAGAATGGACCGGCGAGGTCCACACCCGTATTGACAAAAGGTGGTGCATCTTCTACTCTCTCGCTCGGTAAACAGGGTTCTGGTGGCCTGACAAATGGCTTCCTTGCATGCTTTACACATACAATGCAGGGACGAATAACACGCTTTACGACTTCTCTCCCCCTCGGGATCCAATAACGTTCTCTCACTGCTGTCAGGGTTGCCCTGACTCCACTATGAAACACATAATAATGAGCTTCCTTCACAATCAGATCAGACAAATGATGTCTTGTTGGCAGCAATGCGGGATGACAAGTGACTTCTGGCAAATGTGACTTTTCAATACGTCCGCGACATCGTAGAACTCCCTTTTCATCAATGAATAATCCAAATTGAGTAAGATAAGGTAAATTCCTGTCCGATGTTTTCTCCCTTAATGACTTTAATTCTCCTGGGAATGACTCTGCTTGCACCGACAATATCCAAATATGACGTGCAGTTTTAATTTCTTCTGCTTCTAATGCTCCGCAATAACTCTTTTCCACAAGATGGATCTTGTGCTTCAGGTTTCGAACAAACCTTAACACGTATGCTGTTACACGACATAACCTTGTAATGCTACTAAACGAATTGCAATTAATTACGTTTCCAACTGAGCAACGGTCAACAATGTCACAGCTCACAAAAGTATGAGTTGTGTCCCTTGGATCTTTTCTCAACTCTTTCAGGGCCTCAGCATCACTCAACACAGGCACTAGAACACCCTTTGACGGCCAGTCCCTTTCATTCAATTCCAAGAAAGAAGGCCCTTTCCACCAAAGTTTCAAATTCACGAGTTGGTATCCCGATACTCCCCGGGATGGCAAATCTGCCGGATTCTCTGCCCCTGGAACATGATTCCACACACTCACAGGTAGAATACGACGAATTTCATCAACACGATTTGAGACATACTGTCCCCAGTATTTCACATTTTGAATCCAGCACAATACAGTCATCGAATCAGTCCAGCAGTAAACATTGTCAATCACAATCCCCTTTAATCCCTCTAAAACCGTGACCATCAACCTTGCAAGCAACACTGCCCCCAACAGCTCCAAACGTGGGATAGTCTGTGTTTTGAGGGGTGCAACTCTAGACCTTGAACACAATAACACAGTATCTACTTTGTCCTCATAACAAATTCTCATGTATATAGCGCAACCATACGCTTTCCCACTCGCATCACAAAACCCATGCAGCTCAATCTTTGCCCCAGACTCCCTTGTAAAATAACATCTAGGAATTTTCACTTGCTTTGACATAAACTCCAATTCAGCAATCAGTTCAAGCCATTTTGATTTCAATTCACCCACAAGCTCTTCATCCCAACCCTGGTTGTCAACACAAAGCATCTGAAACAACATTTTCAACTTAATCACATAGCATGAAAGTAGCCCCAAAGGATCAAAAATTCTTGCTGCCAAACTCAAGATAGACCTTTTGGTCACAGGCAAAGAATTTGCATGCCTGATCAACTCACGGAAATCATAGACTAACATGTCATTTTTGGTGTCCCAATTCACTCCCAATATTTTCACCAAATCATCTTCCTTTGTTGCAAACACATTTTTACCCAACGTTGCCTTTGCAAATGACAAATCATCTTCACAAAACGCTGAATTGTTACCTTCAGGTTTTAAATCTCCCAATTCACCTTCACCTTCAAGCATAGAAATAAACTCACATACCTCAACTGAATTGGAAGTCCACTTTCTCAGATTAAAACCACCATTTTGCATAATCCTTTTGGCCTCCATGTAAAGCTCTTTAGCTTCCGCAACTGTTTCTGCTCCTGTAGCCCAATCATCAATGTACAAATCTTTTTTAAGCTTCTTTATGGTTACATTTTCTTGCTCCTGAAGAGATAAATGATGCATAATGGTAGCCCCTAAAATCGCTGGGCTCGGTTTCAAACCAAAAACTAACCTCTGGAATCTCAGCTTCAGCAACTCTGGATTGTCCTTTCTGACATCATCAAACCATAACAACCTCAATGCATCTCTATCTTTCTCATTTATGCCAATTTGTAAAAAGGCCTTTTCAATATCGGCAATGATTCCAATACGATTTGAGCGAAAGCGTAACAAAATTTCAAATAATGATGGGATCAAGTTTGGTCCTTGCTCTAAACAATTATTTATTGAAACTGGATTGTCTTTTGTGTGCGCTGAGCCATCATATACAACCCTGACCTTGGTAGTAGATTTATCCTCACGAACAACTGGATGATGTGGCAAAACATGAACTGTGCCTCCTTTGTTTTCCGCATCCATCTCAGGGACTGGCTCAAGCACCCCTGTCTTTAACTGCTCTTTCATTATTTCATCATACTTTTCCATTAGCTCTGGATTACGCTTAAGACGCTCATGTAGACGCAATACTCTATCCTCACACAACTTCTCATGATCTGGCAACTGCTTCTTTTCAGCAGTCCATGGCAAATCAACTGAATACCTTGTTCCATCATGCTGAATACTTCTCAGGAAACCTTTGTTGTCATAAATCTCAGGCTCAGCAGATTCAGCCTTTACTCCAATTGACTCTGTTTCCCAAAAACAAGCAAGCTGAGCCTTTAAATCATTTCTTTCTTCTTGCAAATAAGCATCTCCATCATTGAAAATCAAGTTCGTAATGGCAAAGGAATCATGACTGCTTTTCTTCTTGCCCGTGGTGCCTTCACATACCCCTGAAAGCAGCCACCCCAACTTGCTTTCAACAGCCACAAGACCTCTGTCCCTGATCACTTTCCCCCCTGTCACTATTCCCCAATACTCATCTGATCCCACTAAGATCTCAATGGGTTTGCTAATGTTCTCTGGCGTATCTGCAAGATCTAATGACTTCAACTTTGCAAATTGATCTATTTTTACAGGCAATGGCAGCTTTGAACATATAGTTGGAAAGGAAAAGGCAGAAATAACAGCTTCTCCACCTCCCCCTTCCCTCTGCAATGAAATCTTGACCACATCGCACTTCTGCTTACGAAACGATTTATCACCAAATGTGGTAACATTTAACGTTTGTGTTCTAATAGGCTGTAAACCAAGCCTTTTCTTTAACGATTCTGCTATATATGACCTCTGACTGCCACTGTCAAATAAAACTCTGACTGGAATACCTTTACCATCTGCTCCCCGGGCTAGCACAGTTGCAGTTTGCAAAATTACGCTTGTTGATGTTCCGGTTGCTGTATTTGCAGTAGTAATTTCCGGATTTGTTTGAGTAACCCTTGCATTCTCAGAAGCCACAGCCCCCTGCACAGCACTACTTGATTCTCTTTCTGCACTTGACATGCAGATTGAATGATGATGACGACGATGACACTTTCTGCAATTAATGGTGCGTCTACACTCATTTGCACGATGGTTACCCTTGAGGCAAAGGAAACATTTCTGTTCACGAATAAGAATTTGCCTTCTTTCATTGACATCTTTGACAGCTTGGCACGCAGCAGAAAAATGATCCTTCTTACAAAAAGCACACAATATTTTCCCACCTTCACTTTGAGTCATAAATGATGTTGTGCTTGTGCTTCTTGGAAATACTGGCATAGGCCCCTTTCGTTCAACTTCACCTGCCTTGGTTGCAACTGCTGACTCTCTGGCTTCTACTTCCTGTTTGAAAATCTTTAGAACCTTATCAATGTCCCATATAGCACCCGTGCAACTTCTTGCAATTAATAAATGAATCTCATCTGGCACTTTACTCATAATCACAGGTATAAGTAATGCTCCATACATCTCTGAATTAATCCCTAATGATTGCAGCCCCCTAACGTTAATGTTCAATTTATCCAAGATAGCACGCAGCTGTTTCACTTCCTTTATTGAGGTGCATGGAGGAATTTTCAACCCTGGCAACTTAACAACATTCTGTATACCCCCTGACGATGTATGATTTGGCACTGGACTAGCCCCCCTGCCAACAGTATTCAATGAGACTTGCTCCAGTTTTCTGGCAATTTTATTCTTGGATGCGATGATCTTTGTGCTTATTTCTGTGGAAGCATCAATCTCCATGTTAATTTGATCCAAAGGAACCTTATTCAAAATGTTCCCGTCCATCACGTCTAAAATCTTCATTTTATTTTCCAACGAACTCAAAATAACTTGCAAACGATCGTTACGACTGTCATCTATTCCTCCTTGGTCCAAAATGTCATCTGATTCTTTTATCAATCGTGTAACCACAGCACGATTTCCCCCTCGGATGGTCTTCAGCCTGTCTAGGCCTTCGTCAGCCTCAGCTTGTTGATTTGGCATCACGAATTTCTTTACGATTTTCTTTACGACTCCTGCTAACAAATCAATCCTCAAGCCCCACGTTGGGCGCCATGTAGTGAAATTACGAATACTCTTGTGGACGGATTTGTAGAACGAATAACGAATAACCAAACACCACGATCAAAACTCTAAAACATGCCAAATCTCCATCTTAAATCAACAAGAACGACAGCAATAAAAAACACGAGGATTAAAGTCCCGGATAAAGTCAAAACGAGGTTTCCAGCCTCTCTCAGTTCAGCACATTTGGGGGGGATGGCAGAAACAGTTGTTGTCGTTGTTGTTCTCCCGCCTGCGGCTCCTATCGTTCGGCATCATGGTGTCCTATGTTGCTGGACTAACATCCAATGTGGAGCAGATCCCAGTTTACTTAGCTTTATCTATTTGAATGTCTTTATGTTCATGGCCAAAGGGAAGTCATTGTCTTTGGCTCCTCGTGATGCCGTCCCTGTAGTGCTGTATAGTTGAATAGTAATTAGAAAGTATAGTAGGATGTAGATTTAGCATGCATTGTAATTTTTTGCATGGATAGAAAAGCTGCACATTGAAATGTTTGAAAATTCTGGTTACAAAAATTGTAAAAAAGGTAGAGACTGCTTCGAAACATACTAAAGCTTTGTTGTCGAATCCTCGTCAAAGTATCATTGTCTCACGTTTCATGCTCTGATGAGTGTCAAACGAAAAAGCTTCGGAAAATTTTTGTCCGAAAATTTTTTCGAAATTCAAAGTAGATGTAGAGCACGGGAGCGCGGAAAGTCTAAGTATGGGAATATTGGAGCACCGGGGAACGGGAAGCTGCAAAGCACGGGAGCCCGGAAAGTTTCAGAGCATGGAAGCACGGGATTTATCTGACTCGTTTCATCATGTTTTCACTTTCCCAAGCTCGTACACTTTCATAAAACATCCAAAAAGAGACTTGCGAAATCGCTGAATCTCGAAAATGTTACAGATCTTCCTAAAAATGTTAAAAGTTCCAAGAAAATAATTAAAATCTTCGAAAATCTCACAAATGATGGGCACCTCTTCAACAAAATGATTAGTACTCAAAAAATTTTTCGAAAATTCTTTCAAATCTCACAAATCAACAGTTTATTTAAAGAGTCACTGCTAGCCATGATCCTTTGTGGCATCAAATTCGACTTTCGAATTATCTGAAAGTCGTTTCTGGCCTAAATTCTCTTTGCCTTCTTGCTTTTCATTCAACGGACAAAGGATCACGTTTGACCATGGGAAGGTTCAGAGCGAGTCCAAATTTTGGCATGTCCCTTTCTCAAATTTCAAAAGGGGACTAAGCAACGGACATACCTCCCAAACCTCGCACGTGGCGTCTCCTGTTGTTTGGTAGCACATAACAAAGAATGGGCGTGAAGTCTAATGGTTAGCAGAGGGTCTTTAACAGTTACGCAAAATCTTGAAAAGTTTTGCAAAATTTTTAAAATCTCTGAAACTCTCAAGGGGTATTTAGAATCTCAAAAAAACTTCCAGAAAAGATCCATAATGTGCAATCTATCAACAGGACGCAGTTCTATTATTGCGTTTCTGTAAAACATACTTACTTTTAACTATCAAAGCTTTTAGGCTGCAGGCCTCCCTTAACAGCAGCAATGCCAGAAGGAATGCAAGTTTACATCCATCCATTTCAGTGCTTCCATGAGTGTTCCCTTTTCATATGCAAAGGTTGAAGCTTTCGGTCATTCGCACAGCTTTCGGGAATGCGAGTCACTCTTCACTCAGCGTATGCCTATGAATAGATGAGATATAAAGCTCTTCAAGTTTGCATATTCAAATAAAAACACGACATCTATCGAAAAAACAAATAACAACTTAGCGAGAAGAATATTTTCTTTTTCTTCGTGAGAAAGAAACAATATTCGCAAAGAAATCTTACAGACAATAATCATGCAATGCAATTTCTATGTTTTCATGCAATTTTTATGAAAATTTATCGATTAATGCATTTCATATTGATTATTCATGCCAGATAGAAAGAAATGTTTGAAACCTGTCTGTCCAACATTTGATTTAGGCTCAATGGTTAACTTAGGCCCATTGTGTGATGTTTTGTACAGAAACATGGCAGTTAGAGAAACCTTGGTTTTGAACCTAGTGGAGATATAAGGATGTGAAAAACTTTGTTTGTCCTTTGAGTTAAGCTGAAGGCTGAATCAACTACTTCAATAGACCTTTCAGCTATTCTGCAAAAGGGCCTGGATCGAGCGTTTTTATACAATTTTATACTCGATGTTCGATCGAGTAGCGTTAGAGCTTCAATTGTGCACATTCGAAAATTCTACAGTATTTAGCAAAATATCGTTCGATTCGAATTCTTTTCAGAATAGCTAGAAGGTCTATTAAGCAGCCTCGCTGTGGAAATTTTTAAAATCTCTTTCTGTCGTTCGTATGAAAATTTCGAGCCCAGATTTGGATTTTGAACCCAAAATTTTAGTCTAGCTTCGTGTTTTCATATTGCTGGCGATTGTGATACTGATTTTAAGAATAGGTTTCAAATCTTTAAAAAGCTGGGTGTAAAATTCTATGACCTGCCTCTTTGATGTGAAGGGCTTCAAAGAAACTTGAACTATTTTATAGTAAATCTGCTGTTGGACTTTTCTGAAATCTTCTATATTTTCAGAATTACAGTGTTTTTCTTCTTCTTTAAGAATTCAAGACAACTTTCCAAACCAACTCAAAACTATCGTAATTTCTAAACCTGTCGACGAAAGATCAAACAATCTTTAAGAAAACGATAGTTTGTGGATGCCTACAATATGGTATCAAGCAAAACTCTTTCACCCTCCTGGTTTTTGATCTTAGGCTGTGATTTTGACCAATTTCAAGATTTCTGAAAAGTCCAATTGTAGAATCATAGAAAGTGGCTAAAGCTTCTTTCAAGTCATTTAGTTTAAAGAAATAGATCATTGGATTTTACACCCGCCTTTCTGCGTAGCTTTAAAGATTTGGAAGCTATGCTCTGATTTTAAGACAATGTAAAGTTTAAAGATTCATAATGGATATCACCATGGAAAATCGTTCGAGGTGAAATTTTACAATGAGTTATGCACTTAAACTTATCGCAACCCTGACCTTACAGCTGATGTGGGACCGAATCTAGTATTGTATAGTATCCATTAGATATTAATTGTCCGAAGTGTTTGTTGTATCTAGATTAACATTGCGTGTCTTTTGATATTGGTCATGGGGTAGTCATTTTCTTTTGCTCCCATGGTATCATCCCTGTAGTATTGTATAGTAATTAGAACTGTATAGTAGATTGTAAGATTTGTTGTAATACTTTTAACGAATAAAAAAAATTTTACATCCTGAGTCATCTTCATGGTCAAATCCCTTACAGGTTTTCAAACTTTACATCGCCATAGCACGACGACCACTTGCAACTTGGAAACTTGTGAATAGACTAAAATTTGGCTGCTGGATGCGAATCTGGCCTCAAAAATTTTATATGAAGAAGGAATTTTGAATAAATTCCAATACGTGGCTGTCAATTGAAGTGGTGTATTGTTAACTTGAGCATATTGTCCGATGTTGTGTGCAGAAACAGGGCATTTTGAATTGATTGCAAATAAAAGAATTTTTCCAAACTCAGCTGTCATCATTTGATTTGAGGTCACTGATCTATGTCAACAGTGAATACCGATACCTGATAGGCTAGAATTTGACAGCAAGTTGTGTCACTTTCTTATGCTTACATTCCCTTTACCTTAGCCCTATCGTCTAATGTGTTGCACAGAAATATATTTGGTTTAAATCAATTCGCTTCTACAACAAATTGGCGAAAAAAAGAAAACTGAAAACTCTGTTCAACGTTTGATTTGGGCTCAATGGTTAACTTAGGCCCATTATCTATTCTGGAAAACAAGATAAGAAGACTTCGTTCAACATTTGAATTAGGCTGCATTGTTAGCTTTAGGCCTATTATCTAATGTTTTTTACAGCAAAATATGTTCTCGAAATAGAAATCAGAAAACTTACTTTGAGCTTTTATTTTTGGCTCAATAGTTACGTTAGGCCCATTTTTGACGTTTTATAAAGGAATATGAAAGTGAGGGTAACTTTGAATTAAAATCAGTTCTCCAAAAAAATACAACACTCCGTTTAAAGTTTGTTTAGGCTCAGTGGTTAGCATAGACCCATTGTCCGATGTTTGGTACAGAAACATGAAAGTAGAGACAACTTTGTTTGAAAATCTAATCTCGAAAAAGAAATGAAAAAACTCCGTTTAAAGTTCGACTTGGGCTCAGTGATTAACTCGGGCCCATTGTCTGATGTTTTGCACAAAAAGATGAATGTGAGGACAATTTTGCTTGAAAGTCCATTCATGAAAAAGAAAATTCAGCAACTTTCATCGCTTGAGTTTGGCTGAATAGTAAATTATTTTGCGTAGCCGTAAAAGCCCATTATTTTGTGTTTTGTGTAGAAAGAAACTCAGCTGTAAGGATAACCTCGGTTTAAAATCTATCAATCTATTGGTGCTTTTAATTCATGCTTACAGAAGTGGAATTTGTGGTGAGGGTTTATCCTATACTTCAAACAATTATTCGCTATCTGCTTTTCAAAGGAATTTTATGAGCTTATTCACCGATTTATGCGGGCATTTGTCTCTATTAAACTTACATGATTCCATTAGAAAGACTATGTCTTAAACCTTCATCGGAGTTAAATTAGATATTTGAAGATGTACTTTTCGCGTCTGTAAGCTTTTATAAACTCGTGTTTTTAATACAAGATTAAGGAAACGGCTGCCATTTATGGGCGTTATTTCATCGAAAGGAAGTTGTTTTTTAAAGATTTAAGCCATGCTTACTTATTTCGTCAGTTGCCGAAAGGGCCACTACGATGCAGCCACGTATATCTAAATGAAAATATTGGAGGAAGGATTTTTTTAATTTCCTCTCAAAACTTTTCAAGTATTCATAATTTTAGGACAGAAATTGCATTGGTTGAAATAAATAAAAATCCTGCGTTTTCTCCTCTGAAAATAAGCATAACATTGTAACAAATGGAGCAATGTCCAAACAAAGCTGTGCTTTTGCCCCGTGTGTCCGAAGAAAAGCTCTGTCTCTCAAGTTTCTATATTTCTGACGTCGTCAGTAAAGAACGGAAGAGAGCGCAAGAGTTTCCTGACGACTTTGGCGTGATCAGTGTAAGTCGAAAATGACTGAGAAGAAAGACCGTTTGTTGTTCAACCTATTTTCAACCCTCGCCACCCATACTGAAAGCGTTTCATTGGGTTGCAAGGTTCCTGCAAAACTGTACAGCGGTCATCTTGGACGTGTGAAATTATCTTCCTGACCAATGCCTAGCCTGATAACCAGACCTTCTTGGGGAGACGAGATATGCTTTGTCCGAGGAAACTTATGTGTCCATTTGGTTAAACTTATGCGTTCATTGGGTTAAAGCACATGCGCAGTAGCATTTTGGAGTTGAAGCTATGACGGGCGCATGAGCTTTAACCCACTGCAAGGGTGGACACATTAGTTTGCTAGGACAAAGCGACCTCGTCCCCCCCCCCCCTAACAAGACCCAACTTCAACGTTCTTTTGAACTTGGGTCTGGTTATCAGGCTAACGAATGCCTGGACCTGAACGACACGACTTTGTTCGAAGTTGTTCGTTGGGTTCATACTAGCCTACTTTCATTTTATTCATTGTTTTCATTTTGAGTCTGATTTCAGTCTAGGTTCATACCGGACAAAAAGTCTCACGATTCAAAAAAAGTAAGAAAGAATACCCTTTTATAGAAGGAAGAGCTTCGCAAACTCTGAAAATTCTTTTTTCATATCAGCGTTTTTCAGCTGATGTTCAACGCTTTGTTCAACACCATAACGTCCTGCAGATCACAAGGGCCGCCAAGAGGGGGGCATGAGGAGCGATTTGGCCCAGGGCCTCGTGGTCTGGAGGGCCTCATAATTGAAGATTTTTGACATTTAGACTGCTGGAAATGCTCTGATATGCATTTAAAGCCGGTCTAGAGGGTGTGGTTGAAAAAAGTTTCTGTTCGCTTCCCTAGCAAAGGGGCTCATCTTTCAGTTTTGTCCCTAGGCCTCAAAAGCTCTCGACGATCCTGAAGATCACCACGGGTGAAATAATGAGCATTGCCCCGTTACAAGTTGGCCTAGCCACATTGTCCTTCGATGTCGCTGTTAGTGTTGTTATCGTTCGAGTTGCTGTTGTTGCTGATGAGTGACACATCAGTTCTTAGGAGCATGCAGAGATTGTGTAGCCATAGCCTAGTTATAATTGGTTGCTTTCAAAAACGGGTATCTGGAAGAACGTTAGACCCTTTCCTGAACAGCCCTCTCTGATTTTCGGAAAACTGTTCAAATAAATCAAAGCCAAGGTTTTTAAATTATGGAGATTGTTGCAGGATCAAACTTGTTGGGGCGACAAGATACGCTTGACTGAGGAAATTAACATGTCCCCCCGTGCAGTGGGTCAAAGCTCATGCATCCGTCAGAGCTTCAACCCGAAAACGCTAATACTGCGCATGAGCTATAACCTACTGCACGGGGGGAAACATAAGATTCCTCGGACAAACCATATCTCGTCTCCCCAACAAAAACTTGAGACGAGGAGGGTTCTCGGCAATATTCGGGTAATGCCGCCCACAGTTTCGTAACGGCAATGTCGGTTAGATCTATTTTTGTCAAAATGATACCCTTGGCTAGGTAATTTCTACTTCAAAAGTGCCACGAGTTTGCGTTGTTTAGACAAAAATGGCCAAATTTTCGCATTCTGTGGACCAAATTGAAAAAAACTCTAGCTTCTTTGCAGGAATTACCAAGTATGACGTTTCTTTGACTACAATTGCCAAAAAGCAAACGCTTGCAAGGGACCCCCCCCCCTTTCCTCGTGATCAAATTTTCCTGCAAAATCTTGAATAATGTACGATTTAACCCTATCTGACCTGGGCGATTTAAAACACTCAATGCCTGGGGGGCGGATTCCGCCCCCCCCCTGTTTGTCTCTGTTGTTGCTTGAGATATGGCAACCAAACTTGGCACAAAGGTTGTTCATCATATAAACAATGAATTTTTGAAACAATGGTCTAATTAGCATTCTTGTTGTTGTTGTCGCTAGAGCATAATTGATATTATGACGTCATATGACGTCATAAAAATGAAAGTGTGTTATAAGGTCGTAAAACTTTAATTTTTGCATAGAAATGAAATACATAGATCAAGATAGATGTAAATTCGTAGTTTTGACTTAATTGGACCAATTAAAACGGATTAATCCTTTCACGCCCGGCTAAAATTAAGCTTAACAGGAAAACCTTATGTAGATTGCCGTTTTCCAGGGGGTATCATAATCAGTGATTCAGTAAGCAATAGATAAATGCAATGTGCATAACCTTTGAAATCAATCAAAATTCCAAATGCTTTACCCCCTGAAAAATTCGCAGTTCTCAATGATTACTGTTGGGCCATATGGCCCTTCCGGGGGTGAAAGGGTTAAGAGAGATACAATGTATATTTTTCACAGAGTGGTGCACGACAAATTGGTTACCATGGAGACAAGGCTAAAAATAGAACAACAAAATTGTTACCGTTTCATTGCTTTATGATAGAAAGTTAAACTTGCTAAATCTTAGAGGCATCCAGAAAACACAGGAAAATGTACAAATGAAAATGTACGAGGGGGTGGAATCCGCCCCCCAGGTCAGATAGGGTTAAACATAAAACCTTTTCTGAGAGAAATTGCGAGTCCACTAAAAGCCCCTATCCTTATAAAAGGGAGCTTCTTCATTAGTTCCACTGCAGAGCACCAGAAATGTGTTAAATCACTCGTTGCTGTGTGACTTAACTAAAGTGCGTGAGTAAATACGACTAAGAAACTAGAATAATAATATTGTGAAAAGAGGACAAACTTACGACCTTCAAAGACAGGACTCTGGATTGAAGACACAGACTTTGGCGGCAGCTTCACTTTTCCACTTCACCGTTTTTCATACACCAGACGCTATAACGGCAAACCTACCTATGTTAACTAATACAAAGCAAATCCTAGAGTCTTTCTCGGCTTCGACTCCGACAACTAACGGCTTTAACGACTTTAACGGCTTTGGAGACGTTAACGGCTAACGACAACTTTACGACTTGTTCTTCGACTTTTAACGGCAATTTTCGACTGTTACGACTCTTCGACTTTTCGACTCTTCAACTCAACTTTGATTTGAACTCCACTCAACTCAACTCTTCGCGAAGCCACCAACCTAATTTTGTATGAAACTTGAACAAAGCAAAACCTAATAAGGATAAAAATTTACATTAACCAATCAAAAGTTTGTCCCAAAAATATCGTCCAATCATAGTTCGCATTGCATCACTTTGTGCCACGTAAACAGTTCTTGCATCATCTTCGCAGGAAGTTCTGCAATGTTCGGTGACAAAACTGCAACGTAATGTTTAATCAAATGTTCCAGAATATTCAGCGAAAATAGTCAGCAAAATTGTTAATTGAACGTAATGTTTATCAAGTGGGAGGCCCTGTATCACAACATGGCACCCCCCTTTAAGACAAGCCTCCTGGCTTGATCCAGCGACTAGTCTTTATCTCGTGCGGCTGAAAACGATCTTCAGGGCGAGTGATCATAGGTTCATTGAACGGTTTTTCGATGTTTTGTTCTTGTTCTTGCGGCTGCTCATCAGTCAATTGCTCATTCTGTTCTAGGAAACTCTCTTCTGGGAGATCCACATCGTTCAAGTGCAAGTCGTCGATTTCCGAGGCTGGCGGAACGATTGGGCGATCGGTTGCATCATAACACGGCTTGAGGCGGTTGGCGTGAACCGGAACAGAAACGGGTCTATTGTCAAGCGTTCGCAACTTAAAGTGCACCGGCGACAACTTCGACACAATGCGGTAAGGGCCGTGATAATGATGAGTCAGTTTCTTCGACAATCCCTTTCGTGTCTTGGGCGTATAGACCCATACTTTCGCTCCAATATCGTACGGTGCTTCTGCACTTCGCTGATCGTAATGACTTTTCATTCTTTGTTGGGCTAGCTCTGTGTTAGACTTGATGATTTGCTCTGCTTCTTCCAAGTTTCTTACGATGCGAGCACGTAGCTCCCAAACAGATGATGACAGATTGTCGTCTGGTAACAGTAACGCGGTGTCAATCGGTAGGCGTGGTTCTCTACCATAAAGCAAATAAAATGGCGATTCTCCCGTGGTTGCACTGGGCGAGACACGATAAGCAAAGAGAATCATCGGCAAATGTCTGTCCCAGTCTTTCTGATGAGTGCTGACGTACATTGACAAGCCTTCCGCCAGGGTACCATTGAAACGCTCTACCAGTCCGTCCGTCTGAGGATGATAGGCCGTAGTATGTGTTCGACGTATGTTCATAATCTTGCTGACTTCTTTAACGATGGAGGCGAGGAAGTTCGGGCCACGATCCGACAGTAATGTTCGTGGTGCGCCATGACGCGCGACGATCTCATTGACGATTAATTCAGCAAGTCTTGGTGCTTCTACGGAAGGCAAAGCAAAGGCTTCAGGCCATCTCGTATAATAGTCCGAGAAGACTATGATGTAACGATTTCCGTCGTGAGAAACCGGAAACGGACCAAGAATGTCCATTGCAACGCGATCGAATGCTCCATCTACTGGTATGGGAAGTAGCGGTGCCTTGTGCTTTCCACGTGGGATCTTCTTCATCGCGCAGTCAATGCATGATTTGCACCAATGTTCGATGTCCTTGTACATTCCATTCCAGTAGTATCGGCTGCGCACTTTTTCATACGTTTTAAAGATTCCTAGATGTCCAGCAGTGGGGTCATCATGACATGCTACCAAGATTTCGTGTCGTAACGATGCAGGAATGACGACTTGGCTCACTAATGACTTAACGTGCCGTTTCCCTGGGGTCCATAAATGAAAAAGAATCCCGTCTTCGTTAAGATAAAATGAATCAATCGACAAAAGAATAGAGCGGGCATGGCTGTCTTCAATGGGAAGTGTGGCGGATTCAAGGTAGGCGATGATTGCGTACAGTTCAGGATCTTGGCGTTGTAAGGTAGAGAGGGTGGACGGCTGTGGACAAGGAGGATCAAGGGCGGCGACTGGATAAGCAGCATCAGACGAACTCTTGCTTGAGGAATCTGCGGCAGCGGCGTACGGGCGTCGAGACAGGGCATCAGCATTACCGTTAGAAGCTCCTGAACGGTGAATGATGTCGAAATCGTGTTGCTGGAGACGTAAGGCCCATCGGGCAAGTCGGCCGGTAGGATCCTTCACTCGCATAAGCCATGATAAACTCCCATGATCGGTATGTACAAAAAACTTTTGACCTGTCAGGTACGGCTGATACTTCTTAATACCCTCGACGACTGCCAAGGCTTCACGTTCCGTAGTACTGTAGCGTGTCTCTGCACTATTTAACTCTCGACCTCCATAAGCAATCACTACTTCTTTGCCATCGATAACCTGTCCTAAAACATAGCCGATAGCTGATTGGCTGGCGTCTGTGTAGAGGTGAAATGGCTGGTGAAAATCGGGATAGGCCAGTATGGGTGGTGAACATAAACGGCGTTTTAGTTCGACGAATGCTTCTTCACATTCAGGCGTCCACACAAAAGAGACGTCCTTACGAGTTAAACGATTCAACGGCGAAGCGATCGAGGCAAACTTTTCGACGAAACGGCGATAATAATTGCACAGCCCAAGGAAGCTGCGAACTTCTTTAACGGACTTTGGTACAGGAAATGAATCAACTGCTGCTAGCTTGGCGGGATCCGGCAATACTCCTTTTGAAGATACAATAAAGCCAAGGTAATTGACTGAGGCTTGAGCGAAATGACACTTTGCTGGTTTTAACTTCAAGTTTGCTTGACGGAATCGATCAAACACAAGACGCAAACGATGTATGTGTTCCTCAAATGTGGACGAGAATACGATGACGTCATCGATGTACACTAAACAAATCTTCCATTCCAAACCAAGCAATACACGTGACATGAGACGTTGAAACTGCGGAGGCGCATTTGTCAAACCGAAGCTAAGTACATGGAAGTGATACAAGCCAGCATGGGAGATAAAGGCAGTTTTCTCCTTTGAGTTTGGGTGCATGGCCACTTGGTGATACCCAGACTGCATATCGAGGGTAGTGAAATACTTAGCTCCGCGTAAAGAATCTATTGCATCGTCTATTCTGGGCAGTGGAAAACTGTCCTTTCTTGTGACTGCATTCAGTTTACGATAATCGACGCAAAATCTACTTGTTCCATCCTTTTTCTTTACCAGTACAACAGGTGAACTCCATGGGCTTGCGGACTCCTCAATGATGTTTTGTTCTAACATGTCAGAAATGTGCCTTTCGATGTCTGACTTTTGAGATTGGGAGACTCTGTAAGGGGCTTGTTTAATTGGCTGTGCTGTCCCTGTGTCTATTTCATGTCTAACAATGGACGTATGGCCTAAATCAAGACTGGAAGAAGCAAATATGTCTGAATACTCCTCCAGAAGGGCTTTTAACTGAGTATTCTCATCTGTTGAAAGGGCAGGGCTAGGCAGACTTCGAAAATTGAGAGAATCATTGTTCTGGTCAGTGCCGAGCTTCTTTCGCGTAGCAGGAGAAGAACCAAGAGCAGAGATGGACGGATGTTTTGGGTTGTTTTGGAGTGGATGAATCTCATCAGCCGGCGATGTTTCACTGAATTTACCAATGGTTGTGCCTCTGTGGAGGAGCACCGGATCATCAAGTGGATTACACATACGAAAGGTCACCATGCCATCATTGTTAGGTTTAGACAGCGAAGGGGCACCCAAAAGATGGTATCGATCAGAAAGTTTAGGAACTGCTTCAATGAGACCGATAACAGGTTCAGATGGAAAAGACGTCAAAAAAGCTGGAATGACAACTTCACTATGTCCCTCAATAACAAATGTTTTGGCCGCTCGAACATCCGAAACAATTGGAGGAGAATCTCCCACTGCAAAGAAAACCGTATTCTGCTCCGAAAAGGTCACTTTATGTCCTCTGACGTCGATTATTGCATTAAATTTGTGCAAAAAGTCTCTCCCAAGCACGACGTTATAAGAAAGGTTAGGGACAACAACAGCATCACATACATAGTCAAGGTTTCCAATGGTGACAGAAAATGAAACAGCACCAGTGACGGCTACAGTGTTTCCGTTTGCAGTTTTTATACTTTCGAATTGTTGGTTTTGTGTCATTGAATACTTTGTCCTTAAAACTTCGTTGAAAAATTTATCACTGATTACTGTCACGGCTGCTCCCGTGTCTACGAGCAGTTTAACATGCTGTTGGAGGATAGTTCCCCATATCAAAACATTGGTAAGGTTGGCTAATGAACTGAATGTCTCGGCATTTACAGCTGGACTAATGTGGCCTTTTAAATCTCCCGATGTTAAAATGTTATCATTTTCACACCCAGATCCTTTTTCACCTAAATTGGTTTTGCTGCCAGCGTGTTCGACTGCTGGGCCTATTTGAGGCAATTCAGATTGTCCTTCAACTTTTGGGTGAGGTCTAGAGCTCAAGACATTAGAAACGGGAGTTTGTTTATTTTCAATGAAATTTTCCCGTCTTTGTTTCGCCCACTGTCCAAATTCAAGACTTCTCTGCTTTGCTTGGTCAAAACTGGTGGGACTTCGAAAAGGTTGATTTACTGACTCTTGGGCCCCCACTGTCCCCATTGTGAAGGCCCCATCCCGTTTAAATTTTGTTGATTAGGGCTGAAACTCGAGGGCGATTGAACAGAACCAGCATAACCCTTTTGCTGGGGCTGTTGTTGGGCAAAAGGATTGAAGAAACCTCCCTGAGAATCCACTTGTTGCTGTTGCTGTTGGGGTTGGCGAAACCAGCAATAACGGGCAACATGGCCTACTCTGTTACACTCATTGCAAATGGGCTGGCCGTCCGTTGTTCGCAAATTGCGGCCACGTGCACCTCCTCTTCCTCCTTGGTCCTGCCGGGGCATCCCCCTTACATTTTGATTCCTGTTGTTTGCCCTGAACCCAGTTTGAATGGCTGCAATTATCTCATTCTTGAAATCCTGCATCTCAGAAGATCGGTTTGGCATGCTTGAGGAATCTGCTTGAAATTCAGAAGTGGAGGATGAAAAAGGATTAGTTTTACTTTCATGGCCAAAATTCAAGGCATGCACTGGCTCGGAGGCCTTTTTCTTAGAAGCAAGGGAGAAGAGCAGGTTGACTTGTCCTTCCAATTCCTGTATTCGCTGATTTTGAGCGAAATTTGTGGAAGCAGCAGCGGCCAACGAATTACCAGGTGAGCTTTTTGTCACCGAATCTCGCAAACGGGCCAAGTTTTCGGCCTCTGCGAACGTTTTGGGCTGATTTAAGACGACGTGTGTTTTTAGGTCTTCAGAGAGGCCATTTATAAAAATATTCATCATATCCTTGTCGGACAGGGAAAGGCGTTGACATTTCTTTATGATGTCTTCGGTGTAGATGGACAGTGGCTCTGTTAGGCCCTGTTTTCGAGCATAGAGTTCTTGCCGAAAGATGAACTCCAAATTTTGGGCACCAAATCGATCTTTTAGTGCGTCGATTAAATTTGTCAAATTGCCAGTAGTTTCCTCGCCCAAGGTGTGATACCAGGCGAGAGCAGAACCCTCCAAAAGCAAAGCTATAGCTCCTAACTTTTTTGCGTTCGACCAGTTATAGAATTTCGCAAATCTCTCAAACTTTGAAAGCCACTCGTTCACGTCTTCGTTTGGAAAACCGTTAAAAGGGCGCTGCTTGAATAGGTTTGCTTGAGAATTGCCTTCCAAGGCAGCTTGCATTGCAGTCATTTGATTTTGTAATTCGTTTACCGCCGCCTGTGGATCTACGTCCGCGGCGGGATTCTCAGCTTCTCCTATCACTGGGGGTGGCATTGTCAAATATCGTCAACAACAAAATTGCAAGGCAGACAATCAAATATCGAATTTTAAAGTTCCACAATGAGGAGTTTCTTACAATAAGGATTTCACAGTGATGGTGCAATCCCCAAATCAGTTATGACAGTTAATAAGAGATTTCTTCAATTCGTCAATACACTCCAACAGTAACACACACAACAAGGTTCCTTCTACGGTTCGTTCGGTAGTTTATCACGCAAAAAAAAAAACAAAGTTTCGTTCCTTATCCAACAGCTTTCCTCACACGGGGCACCAGTTGTTAAATCACTCGTTGCTGTGTGACTTAACTAAAGTGCGTGAGTAAATACGACTAAGAAACTAGAATAATAATATTGTGAAAAGAGGACAAACTTACGACCTTCAAAGACAGGACTCTGGATTGAAGACACAGACTTTGGCGGCAGCTTCACTTTTCCACTTCACCGTTTTTCATACACCAGACGCTATAACGGCAAACCTACCTATGTTAACTAATACAAAGCAAATCCTAGAGTCTTTCTCGGCTTCGACTCCGACAACTAACGGCTTTAACGACTTTAACGGCTTTGGAGACGTTAACGGCTAACGACAACTTTACGACTTGTTCTTCGACTTTTAACGGCAATTTTCGACTGTTACGACTCTTCGACTTTTCGACTCTTCAACTCAACTTTGATTTGAACTCCACTCAACTCAACTCTTCGCGAAGCCACCAACCTAATTTTGTATGAAACTTGAACAAAGCAAAACCTAATAAGGATAAAAATTTACATTAACCAATCAAAAGTTTGTCCCAAAAATATCGTCCAATCATAGTTCGCATTGCATCACTTTGTGCCACGTAAACAGTTCTTGCATCATCTTCGCAGGAAGTTCTGCAATGTTCGGTGACAAAACTGCAACGTAATGTTTAATCAAATGTTCCAGAATATTCAGCGAAAATAGTCAGCAAAATTGTTAATTGAACGTAATGTTTATCAAGTGGGAGGCCCTGTATCACAACAAATGAAAGCGAAAAACATTATCTAACAAGGCTGCAGTCATGAGACGATAACGCTACGGCGGACAAGGCCACCATGCTTGCTTATCAACTTGAAAATTTCGTAACGCCTTAATGAGATCAACGAACACAAATCTTTTCAGCAGATCGTGCCTCTTCATGACCGAGAGTCAGAGGAAACGGAAAATGTGTCATTTTCGGTGCTACTTGAAAGCAATCCGATGAGTCAATCAATAATCGCTGATCGAACCAACGTTACTAACCCGGGGGGAGGGATGACTGGGGAAGTGAAAGGGGTGTGCGTAAAAGCTCTCTACAGCTTGTCGCATAAAAAATCCCCTAAATTATACCTCTTCGCATAAAAATTTTGCCAAAAGTCTACGTTATCCGTGGTTTCAAGAAAGCTCTAAAAAATTCCTTCAACATCATACTCATCATACCCTGTCGCATAATTTTCTCATCAATTTTAATACCCTGCCACATAACTTTTGTTAGAAAGAACACCCTGACGAATAATTTTGACTGTAAGAGGTCAGCCTATTGAGCGGCACATCCTGTCAAGTCAAGTATGGGAGTACCGCCCCCCCCCGGCTACTGACCACAGCTTATCACTGATCTATCGTTCCTCATTTTCATCATGTTAGAATCATAGACGTAGAACCAGGGAGCACTGGGGGCATGTGCCCCCAAGATTTTGCAATAAACAAAGAAGTGCCCTTTTTATCTTTAGAAAGTGCCCCCTTTTTCTTAAGAAAAGAGTGCCCTCGAAGTGTCGTGCCCCTCCAAGTTTGAGATTCTTCCTACGTCCCTGGTTAGAATAACCAGATTTTTGAGCTCCCCGCATTTATACAACCCTGCCTTTATAAGCTAAATGCTGTTGCCAGAGTCATCTTCAAGGTTTACGCCTCCGCAGAAGTAATTATGTTTCTTAGTGCTGATGTATCTCGGAAAAGACTTGGAGCAAGTCTAAGTAACAGAAACGAGTGAAGTCATAAGTTGTACTGTTATCACATTACATGCTGTATGAGCTATTCAGACAATTTTAGTTCAATGATTCAGACAAAAACAAATGGTGTTTACCATACTGGAAATTGGTCTTACTTATTTTGCAATGACATAATGAATGTGATTTCCTTTCTTGTTCTGTCAAAATAGATCACTGTAAGAGTCATCCAATATGCAACAAAATCTTTTGAAGCAAATTCTTAGAAATCTAACGGAACTTTTGCGGTGATTTGACTTTAACAGCGCAACTTTATTTGCCATTCGCAATGATAAAACTGACCGTGTTGAACACCGTCTGAGGGACTTGGCGGAAATTTGGCAGTGATTTGCCTCCGGACACTACCCATTATTTTCATATCTGCAATAAAACTGTCCTAACTTGACTAATGAGCCTCGCCTAAATATTTTTTTTATCGCGAACTCGTGGCTCTAAGTTTTTGAATGGTTGTCTGTGTCAATGCGCGTGTGTGGCCAAAGACATCGGATTCCTTTATGTTAAAACTTTGATTTGTTTAGAGTATGTATGAAGCACTATTGTTACAGTAAAACACTTGTTTGATGAATAAATGCATCTATGAGACTGCCGCCGAAACGAAGCAGTATCAGGACAAAGACACTTTCGGCAATATTTAAGTACTGAGTGGCATCGGTGGCAGCAATGTGAAAAGTAATGAGAACCGTTTGCCAAACAAATGACATTTGCTTCCCAAGTACATAAAAAAAACAATTTCGAGCAACTAAATTTCTGACAAAATCTTTTCGGACAAACAGTTTTTCAGGCGCTTTTTCGCGGAATCTCGGACGATGTTGCAAGGACTATGTATTTTCAGTTTTAAAATGTCATGTAATCATATATTGTGCTGCACTTTAGGGATTCTTGGTCAGAAATTTCCACAAATGGTTCCTCTTCAAGTACACTTATCATATGGCAGTAGTTATCGCTATTGAAAGGCTGCCGGACGGTCCTCACCTCACTACGACTCATAATCAAACGCCATTAATTTGAAATGATTATATCTGCCTCGTTTCGATAAGGGCCAGTGGCCTAGGCAAAAACACAAACACTCGTATTTTCAAACGAAACACATTGATATGAAAACTTTGTTGTAAATGCTTAGAGAAAGCAACTTAATGGTATGATTTGACATTTTCACCAACTGTTTTCATGGTATTCTTAATCGTAAGGCTTTGTTCTGGTTCCTTGAAACCACGGGGGGGGGGTGGGGTTCTTCCATAGTAAAGGTACCTGGGGATGTGCCGCCCACAAGGGTATACTTTTTCGGACCTCTAGTCTAGCCAAGGGTATACTTTTTGGCAATTTTAGTCGAGTTTAGTCTAGGCAAGGGTATGCTTTGTGGCAATTTTGGTCAAAGCACTGTACAAATTTGGTAATTTCTGCAAAAAAATCTAATTTTTCAAAAATTTTTGTCCTGAGAATAAGAAAATTTGGCAAGTTTTGTCTAGAAAACGCCAATTTAGGGTACTTTTGATTGAGAAATTAGTCTAACTAAGGGTATCATTTTCACAAAAATTGGTCTAGCCAACGGTCCCATTTTGAAAAAGTGGGCGGTACACCCCTACCTGAAATGTAGCCGAGAACACCCCCCCCCCTTTGCTTGAAGCTCTGCTTTTGAGCTTCGAGCTTCCGTTGGTCCACATCTATCAATCGAATCTGCAAATAGCCTCGTTTCAAAGGGCGTTCAAAGTGCAACAAAGGCAATCCAAAAAAATTGCCGTAATATTCTGAGCCTCAGTATGAGCGGTCTCAGCTTGGTGTAATAGTCTCGTTTTGAGTTGTGATGACTGGGACTCATCTATCGTAATCAGTGTATAGTTCGACAAAGCAGAAACTGCGTAAAATGACGTCATCGACCACTCTGAGATAAGACAGTGTTTGAATAGATAAGCTTTTTGAAATAATGATTCAAGATTTTAAGGTCATAGGAAGAAAATATCAAGTGTTGCCTAATTTTGGGATCTGTTGCAGGGAGCTGGGGGGGCTCAAGTTGAAAATTTATGCGCATGCGTGCGCAGTTTCTGTTCTTCCCACTGCTCAGGATTACGGTAAGACAGATTTAGTTCAAATATGCAAAGAGTTTCGTGATCAAAGCATCACGTTTTCAAACAGTGGAAATGTTTTGATGAGATTTTGCTATCCTGCAAAAATTTCGAACACCAGATATTTCAGAACGTAAAGAATTTATAACTTCAAAATTTTCGGGGACCCAGAAATATTAACGTCAGAAATAGTTGGCTTTTAATGCAATATTTTCCCGCTTGGGCATTTTGCAGCGTGATGTGACAAACAGAATTTGCTTCACGATATTTTAAATAGTTCGGAAACATTGAATGCTTGTCAGCAGCAGTGCCCGTAGCAAGTGTGGATCTGACTCACTTTGTGGAGTTGGAACCAGAAGTTTCTTACAATTCTCTAACTACTGCACCTAATTAACAAAGGACCAGTAAATTTTCATAAATAAAAATTCAGCCTCAGTCCTGTGCTTTGTAAAAGCAGTTAGATAAAATCTTTATTGTATAAGCCTTTTAGATGGACGCTGCAGGAGATCTCTTACTCGATCTCTTCTTCCAACACTTTTAGAAAATGAGCTCTCCACTGCTGAAAAGGACAGCATCCGTCAGTATAAATATCAGAGTTTCAAATAAAGATGGAGTTTACTGATAACATGAATTTACCATTCCCGTTCAACGTTCATTAGATGTCCTCAAATGTAGCAAAATGTTTAAGATGAAGTTTTTTGTTTTAGATTTCAGTGGTAAGATGTTTGTTTCTCTGGAACAAGAAATCGATGAATCTGCACTACTTTCAAGGTTAGAGATATTTTTTACTACAAGCTCTTAACTTGAGATTCATGTGATCTCATTGGGTCGTCCCGGAAGGGCCAGACCTAAAGGAGGGAACAGAATTGATTTTATCTTTCTAAGAATCGTTGCCTGAGGGAAATGACGATGTCAACTGCAAGCAAACGAGTTATGGAAGAAGAATCGAGAGACCTGTGAAAAAAGCTCACTGCAAGATTCATCCTTCGGCAGTGGTAAAGCTTTGTAACTATTAAAGTCAGATCCCAGTCAGATGGGCAATTTATTCCTAACTTCCAAAAACAGCATACGAGATTTTGGGATTTCAAGATCTCTCAGATTTTTCAAATAACTTTCAGGACCTTTTCGGAGATTTATATAATTCCTTTTGAGATCCTTAAAGTTTTGAAATTTTAGAGATTTTTAAACTTTTTCGAGATTTCAAAAGATTTTTTAGGACAACATCGTCTCTGGGATTTCCAATATTTCATGAAAATTTCAAGATTTTCAAGATTTTTCGAAGACTCCTAGATTGTTAATTTGAAATGTCAAAAAACGATCTTAGTGCAACGATAAAGACTTGTATCCATTCCTTGTGTGGTAAAAATCAAACTAAACTAAGAAATTGTTTGTTGCTGAGAGAACTCTGCTCCCAGCCCTAAAGTGTAAGACACATCAGAAACCAAGACTAGGAAGATATCGTTTTTTAAGGACCCATCATCGTTTGAACCCCTAAGTCGATTGTTTTAGGGGACTTTTGTATGATATAAAAGCAAAAATTTCCCATGTAGTTTATCAATAATTTCTCACATAAACAAATTTCAATATCTTAGTCACTGTATAACTTATGACATCACATTTTGAATAAATTAGCATATTATTCATATACATCTGCTTGAAATGGTTTGATAAGGTAAAAAGCATAATTTATGGCTGTAACTATTGTTTTGATTTTAAGCAATGTCCGCTATACATGGTGTTTCAGAAAAGTGTAACTCACTTTCATTCGAGTTTCTTCAGGAAATCATAGAGTTTGAATTAATATGAGGTATACCATCTGAACGTACAAGCTATCTTCTTTCAAATGATATCCAATTTGGGTGGATTAATTGAATTTTTCATTGCTTAATTGATGTTTTCGTCAGTATGGCCTATTTTAGATGCTTGAAAGTGATAGGGCATTCACGTAGATGACAATCCATATTTTTTCTAGCATATTTTATCATTATCTACAAATCCATCTCATGAGGATGAAATGTCTTTTTTCCTTTCTCAAGGTATCCCCTCAAGTGCCTCTAGGCCTGAACTACCTCGAAAAAAATCTGTCGTAATTTTTACCTGAAATTGATTTTGCTTTTGTAAGATGTTGCACTTGAAATTAGACACACTTACTAAAATGTAAATTAAATGATGAATAATTTCATTAAGCAAGATAAATAAGCTTTTTTTATCTTGCATTAAGGTATCCAAACTGCATGTAATTAGAAGAAGATCGTACTTTCAAATGGTATACAAAACATGTTTTGTATACGAAACTGGTTTATAAGAAACTAGTACTAAGATGGCCAAAATTTTAAGAAACTCTAGTACTATGTCTGAGAAGTACTAAGAAACTTTTCAAAGTTAAAAGCATGGATATTATAGCAAATAGATTGTTGAACCTTTATTCTTGAGCAATATTATCTAAGCATTTGTGTTTTCGACATAACAGAACACTGTTTATTCCTTTATGATGTTTTAAATGTCAAAAATCATATCTGCCGCAGTGTTAGCGACCACATTGATAATTCCGCATTCAAAAAATAAGAAACCAATTAAGAAACTTTTAGTATTAAAATGGAGAAAATTTCGAGTGAAATTAAGAAACTTTAAATACTATGGCCTGATCCTAGTTTCTTATAAAAAAACGTGTATTCAAACTGCATGTAATTAGAAGAAGATCGTACTTTCAAATGGTATACAAAACATGTTTTTTATACGAAACTGGTTTATAAGAAACTAGTACTAAGATGGCCAAGATTTTAAGAAACTCTAGTACTATGTCTGAGAAGCACTAAGAAACTTTTCAAAGTTAAAAGCATGGATTTTATAGCGAATAGTTCGTTTAGCCATTATAATTGGGCAATATTATTTAACCATTTGTGTTTTTAACATAACAGAACACTGTTTATTCCTTAATCATGTTTTAAATGTCAAGAAACGTATCTGGCGCAGTGTTAGCGACCACATTGCTAATTCCGCATTCAGAAAAATAAGAAACCAATTAAGAAACTTTAAGTACTAAAACTGACAAAATTTCATGTTAAATTAAGAAACTTTTAGTGCTATGGCCTGATCCAAGTTTCTTATAAAATAACGTGTACATGTACTAAAATTTTGGCAATGTTTTAAGATTTCAAAATATTTTTGGGTTGTGTTTCTTCTGAAACACCCTTTACGTAGCAGAGATGATTTTCAAAATTGATATGATCAATTGAAATATCTTAATACATTCCTAATCATCACTTTTGCAACATGATTTTCTGCATATCTTAAACAAATCAGAAAATATCTGGCAGTTACGAACAGTCAATACTTTTCCTTGATTTTGCTATTGTTTTGGTTCCTTAGCGACAAATCACGTGACAAATTACAATTACTGTTATTTTTGGATTCTTCTCAAGCCCCCAATACATATTTTCAACTAACGGCCTTGTTTTAGAATTTTTGAAAATGATACGAATTTTCTGACCACAGATTTGGAATGATTTGGATTCAGCACCCCAAGTTTAGTCTAATTGCAAATTTTCATATTCCTGGAGTCTGCGATTTCGACTTCATAGCTAACTGTATTTAAGAATTTGTATGGAATCTGACCGTCAAAATCGTTTGGGGGTGTAACTTTACACCCTCAGTCGTTATTCACGGTCAAATCCCTCAAAAATTTTAAATTTTTAATCCTCATAGATGAAAATCGCTGACACTAAGATCATGAAAATTTGTAATTGGGCTTAAATTAGGGGGCTGGATGTGAATGTGGGGTCAGAAACTTCATATGACGAGGCCACTTGGTTTGAAAAGGTGTATTCAATGTCCGAAGTTTCGTCTTCATACCATTTCTCGTTCCTTGAAAAAACAGGGGGGCCAGAATGACCCCCTACCGGACCCAAAGCACTAAAACGTTTACCCGGACTGAATACAATGATATAATGAATAGAATCAAGCGCAAACATTCGAAACAAATGTTAGATGGCGTTCGTTTCGTTACCCAGAACAAAGCTTTGATAGCCAGGCTGCTGAGATATCATGAAAGCTGACAGTCCAAAAAAGCCGCTTGCAAGATAAAATCTCTTTCATGAGTTTCATGAGAATCTCTCGTGCTTTGATTTCATCGTGAATCGTTGAGTGAGTCATCAAATGCGCCAGCAGAACAATAAAAAACAAAACAAGGTCTTTCCAGTGAATAAATTCACTTTCATTGGATTGATCCTTATGTGATACAATTATTAATACATACAATATGCATTCGGAAATTTGGCAAACGAGTTTCAAATCGTTGATGGGCCTTGATGATTTTAACGCGCAGAGTTAGATCAGAAATTAGACCTAGGGGCAAACTCTAGCCCACGAGCAGACCCAGTATAACGGGTCTAAACGTAGGCTAGCGAACTCTGGAACATTAAGGAGTAATGCATTTGCAATATGATTTATCTGACACTGGCCACGGTAAGTCCTCAAATAAGATCCGAAACGAAAGAGGGCTTCCGGAGTTTGAAAAAACCAAGAGAACAATAACTAACTTTCATCATTACAGAAAAAAGATCATTGCTCTGGGACAAAGATAGATGCAATTCAGTCCGCTGCGCTACCCAGGTAAAAAGCTGTATATCCTTTCGTAAGTCCTTTCGTTTTCAAGGAAAATTAGAAAAAATCCCTAAAAATAATATTGTTTTAGAAATCTCGCAAACCGTTTCAGAAGAGTGATGCACCCTCCGACCCGGTTCGCCTCTTAAACCGAAGGATGTACTACCCCTAAGAAGCGTACTACTGTAGATTTTTAGAAGGACAAAAGGATTCTTAGATAATTTAGGGATTTCTCGTGAACAATAGGATTCCCGAAAAGTATATGAGATTCTGAGTGATTTTTGCCACTTTCATTTTATCAAAAGTATGATACAATTGACATTATATATATCGCCTTAACAGAGCACAGCAAAAGAAAATGTTTTCGGTTTTTCGGTAGTTTGTGAAAGGTTTTGAGCCGTGGCCCACCAAATGTCAATATTGCTCCTATCGTTTCAGAGACCAAGAACCGTAACTACTTCGTTTTTGATTTTAACTTTCAATACGAACGAACCGTTATGAACTCAAAAGCTAAGTTAATATAAGTTATCAGCGAAAGTTATGTGAAAACGAAACTTATTAACAATAACTCGAAGTCCAAAATAAGGATTTTGCAAATAATTCGAGAATTTAACATCTGAAAACTTCAAAAGCCGCATTACGTTAGTCGCTAAGCGCAAACAAGCCGTTCATATTCCCGTGAGCACTTCCGAATTCCCAAAAGCAAAGCCCAAGACACATGACAAAGCGCAAGGATCAATGCGATTAATCTTAGAATCATGCGACCCCCATCTTTCGAATCCTTAAAACTCTTCCTGCAAGTTTTGTAATGCTGGCAGAACGAATCTAGCCTATTTGAGGTTGAGAGACATACACGTTTCGCGCACGTTTTCATATAAGAAACTTGTTTACAAGAACTAGTATCAGGTTGGCGAAAAATTTAGGAAACTACATGTTTGGGAAGCACAAAGAAACTTTTTATCAAAGAAAATTATAAGACTTTCATGACAACATATGCTCTGAACCCTTGCTCTGAACCTTCATGTTTGAGAATGACGTTATATTTTGAGCCCAATAAAGCTTATTTCCACTGCGAAATATCTTTGTATTTCGGATGGTATTGAAAGAAGAAATTCAATAGAAACTAGACATTTTCTCTGAAGAAACTACGAGGAAAGGGAAGTTTCCGTTTTTTATATCAGAAATCATAGAAAAGGGTGCCTTTCCTCTAAGTTTCCACGGAGAAAATTCTCATGAAATTTTGATATTTTTTACTGTGTTCCTTGTCAGAATTGTACCAACTGTCTATCAAAGAAGAAGCGCATAGTAGCAGTAAAAAGTAAGTCATAATCCATGCACCGTAAAGGGAACAAATTAAGAAACTGTTAGTGCTGAAAAGTTGGAATTATCGTGTGAAATTAAGAACCGTTCAGTTTCCTTCCTTCCTGTAGGATGATCCAAGGTTCTAATCATAAAGAACTTCTACAATTCCGTCAAACCATAGTGGTCAAACCATGTACGAGATTTCTGTCAAAGGAAGGATTTGTAGAGGATTTCTCGAGAAAAAACAAAAGGATTTCTGTTAGAAGTGTACGTGATTTCTAGATATTGATTTTTAGCCGCCTCGTAGATACAACAGAAACGCGTTAGGTTGAAACAGGTTGAAACTAGGAAGAAATCATTTGTGCGGAATAAATAACTGTATGAGAAGTGTCAAAAATTCGAAGTCACTTATTGAAGGCAGGACATGAAGAGTAAACGAGAATTTTACTATTCTTTATTTGAACAAAAGGATTTTTGCTGGCAACGCAACGAACTCTCGGGAAATAATTTGCCTATGAAACTTGTTTCGCACCTTTTTGTCCTAATGGTAATGGAAATAACTGAAAAAGGCAACAAGGAGTTAACAAGAACAAAATTGCCGATGAAACTGGTTCCGATTCCGCTGGATCTTACGGATTCGAGACAGCTTTCGATGCTTGCACAAATCAAGTTGCAAATATTTTAAGTAAGCAAAATGAATTTTCGAAATTTGCAGAGATTTTTGATGAAAATAAAACTTTCTTCAAACCGTTCAAACGTATTCGAGATCTTTGAGGAATGGAATTTTCCCGAGAATCTACCCCTCAACGAGGAGCACAGCAGTCCTAAAAAAACTTTAAGAGGCTGCTTTTAAAGAGAGGAGTTCCGGCGAGGGGTATTTCACTCTCAAAAATCTCGTACACCTTTGGCAAAAGTCCTTTTGTTTTTAGGAAAAATCCATCAAAAATCCGTATAAATCTTTTGTTGTGAAAAAATCTCGTGTGCTTTTTCCATTGAGTGAAGTGCCCCTCGAGTTCCGGCGAGGTTTAGAAATTTTCTCTGAGTTCAAGAAGATGTTTACTGTCAGTGTACGGATTTTTGGTAAGTCATTTGCCTCTGGCGGAGGTGGTGCACTTAGAAAATTTTGCTTTCAAAGGGACCAGTTGGGTATCGAAAGAAGGACCAGTTGTCAAAAGGGGTTGTGGGTTATTATTTCATTGTTTTCCAGTATATTTTTAAGTTTTGCAGTATACTATTTCCTAATTTTTAAAGGCTGGTTATCATCATTTGGAGGGAAAAATCCCAGACCAGCGGCTGAAAAACCTATTTCTTGGAGTGCACACCACCCCCCCCCCCCCCGTATGAATGAAAGTCAAGTGAGTCCCCCAGGGGATTCGCCGCGCATTTCTTAATTTTTGTACTTCATGTTCAAGCGCATCACCCAAGTCAGTTTGTTTGTATTGGCGTGGCCCCCGTCCAAACATGAGGAGAGAATCCCCCGGAGATGACATCGGGCGAATGCGGTTGATCCTATTGGCTAGAATTGAATGTAAGAGTTAGTGCGCGCGCTTTCAGTCCGTTGTTCAGCCAGTGAGCTCAGAGTGAATAGACGTGTCAAAGTTGAATAGACGAGCGGCCTAGTGACTTTCAATAGCTCGCCCTCCTACTATTCAAAGCATTTCTGAAGAAATCTGAAGAAAAGTTGACCTTTTGGTATCGTATACAAACGGAGAAAGCGAGGTCAAAGACAAACACTATAACAGAGATTTGACTATTGAGGTAATAACTATTCAATGTTTTGTTGCTCACTACGCTTAAAATTGTGTCAGTTTTCCGTGAATTTCTCATCGCTTGCCGCTGCCGATTTCTTTCGTTTAAAGACTCCAGGCTTGAGCGAACTGAACTAAGCATTTCACCGCTATTTGACGATGTACAACGCCCGGTTGTTACATGCGAAGCAATTCGTTTTTTAAGTTGTTTATTTCACAGTGTAACTGACAAGTTTTTTATTCATTTAGCGTTGATTAGTTTAACCATAGTTTGAGCAACGTTTTAATTCCATGTGAGAGTGGAAACTTATCCTATTTGATTCAGTTGAGTGATTCAAATTAAAACGGCTTTTGCTCAGACAAAATAAGCCTGAAACATTCTCAAACTCTCGGCCTTTCGATATCCATCACTTTGAGGCAGTTTTTTGCAGCTATGGTCACAAGTTGAGTGCTCGTAAAACTTTTTCGCATGGCAACGCAACTGAGTATCAATGCGCTTTGATTAATGTACTTTTCTCTTCGCCGTGTTATTTTGTTATGTCGTTAAAGGAAAGTTTTTGTTCGCATTTCAAAGCCAATTTCACTGCGTTTTGTTGGCCTATCAGTAATTTCTTCAATGAAACTTTTATCTCGTTGTGGTTAGGCACTGTTTTGCGATGTAGTGTATTTTTATAAAGACAATTAGATATCACGGCCAAGTCATTTGGGAGCTTTACGATTTTCGAATTGCTCGGCCTTCTGAATCATCTCTTTCCATAAATAATTTTCCACGCTAAGAATAATTTTAAAGATTCATTTTTCCGGGCTACTTATTCAGCGCCGTAAGCTTTCGCTGCATGTACAATTCACTTATTTCACAAGTACACAACATATTATGCGTTTACTTGTGCAAAAAGTACAGAGTTTTCGTTTTGATGTTTCCTACTCGTACTTTCTGTAGGAAAATCACCGCCCTTTTTAATCAAAGGAACCTCCCAAAAGCGTTCCTATTTGAATTTAATTCTTCGTCTCTAATGTGTTATAACTGCGTCATTTAAGCCTTTTCACCGGCACTGTTAGACCCTTTGCAATTTCAACCGCAATTACAGAAAGTCGAGCCTAGCTTCTATTTGTTTCCATTTCGGATTCATTATCTTCTTATGCCGTAAAAATCTACCCAAAGCCTTGTTATCTCGTTGCCCCTCTCTCCCCACAACTGCCCTAAAAGCGTATCTTTATAACACAAAACTGATCTTAAACCTACGAATTCTGTCCAAGGAATAAACTGCTAACTTGTGTAATTGTGGGCTCACTGAAACCACAATAAAAGTTTTCCAGAGAGTTTAGGCCAACGAACTCCTTGTCAATTTCCTGGTCAGACCTGAAAGTGAAAGTTATCCAAAAGAAGTAGTGGTCAATATTTTCTTGTAGTTCATAATAGCTATAGATATGTATTTAAAACTTAGACAGTTCGATTATTCATTGGTCAGTCACTCTAGACCAGGAAAGTCAAGTCACAAGCATCTCACAGTAACGAACCTCTCTGTTGAGGATGTTGGCAGTGGGACTTCGTGTTTGTGTTTGTTTGCTTTGTTTCCTTGGTTGACTGCCCCCACAAATTTTCCCCTTGCTTTGTTTATCAAAAATTTTGGCGTCAGCTCAAAAGTCAAGATGCCATAAAGCAAGCCAATATCTGGCAAACCCAAATGAGGCTTTCTGAATGCTATCTGTAGCCTGCAGGGTGTTCCACAATTAATTCCCCCAGATCTATGTTGTTCTGCTCTTTCAAATTACTTGCAGATTGGTCAGTTTTGGGAGAAAGCTGCGTAGGGATTGTATGGCAGCTTGCGAATGAGTTGCGAATGTGCTCCCGCTGCAGAAGAAGAATTCATTCTGTCTTAGACTTAGTGTAATCGGCATAATCCCAATTTTTAAGTTCCCAACGTAGTTTTAGAAATGGGAAACCCTATGAGGAGTTTATTGGAGAGAACTGGAATCAATTGAATAGACGGTTTCAGAAATTCAGAAAAGGTTAATGTAGTATACATTTTTCTGTACTTAAAAGTTGTATTCTGTCAGCCTTAGAAGTTTGGTGGTACTTTCTAAACTGGATCGGGTACAATGGGCGGAGAGGAAAGGAGACTGGAAACGAAAAGAAAGGTGGACGTTAAGATGTCAATCACAGCTTTAAGAGTGTTGTTTTTGACGTAATAAAGGACAACTTTAATTAAGTGCTCTTTCACGTTTTTAAACAGCAACTACGTTGGAGCAAGCATTGGTGATAAATGTGAGACATACTTCACTCCGTAGAACTTTCTTACTACGCTTTTGGCGAAATACAATTGTTCTCAGGAAAAATCCCCAAAATCGTCTCTTTAGACAATCCCGGGTGCCATTTCAAGAGAGTGGTACACCAATCGGATAAATAAGCGGTGTAATGATAAAACAGAGTTTTGGGGTGGTGATACCCTTATCCGTTTCAGGGAAGGGCAGCTGCTGGAGACTGAAGTTTCTACGGGGCCTTTCACAGTTCTTGAACAAAGTTATCTGATCCAGCAGAAGTGCAGATCAGGAAATCTAACACAGGTCCAGATATGTTTCTTGAGATGAATTCTTTCTTGACCAAAATTTTTTGGAAAGTTTTAACGTTTTATCCGCAAAATATTTGATGCTAGAATAAAGACTGTCTACTAAAAGCAACGAGGAAAGCATCAGAACATCTTGTTTTCATAGGAAAGCGTCAGTCAAATCGACTTGGAGGCATAGTCATCAGGTACTGTTGTACCCAACTTCAGGCCCTACCTGCCCCCTTTTATTTTCAAACATTTAGACCTGCATGGTTTTTATAAGCAACCGAGTAATAAGAAACTAGTATTAGGATGATCAACATTTAAGAAACTCCAGTACTAGTGCCATGTTTGAGAATCGCTAAGACACTTTGAGAAGCTGAATTTTAGGATAACGCTATAAAATGTTGTTGCACCCTCCTCCTCTAATTATTGTTCACTACAATTTTACGTTTCGAACCGAATCGAACACTATTTCCTGAAAAATGTTTTTCGTCTTTATATACGTCAACGAAAGTACGTCAAGAAACATTAGCAGTCATAGAAACAACATCAAAACTCTTGGACCTAAATGTAAGTAAACAAGTAAGAAATTGCGGTACCCAAAAGTGGGAATTCCATGCAAAATTAAGAAACGTTCTGTAATATCGGCTGATCCAAATTTCGTTTAGGAAACATGCGCATGTTAACTCTCGCTATTAAGAGAAACAAGAGAAGGAAAGCTTCAGTTATTACTTCTCGAGTCTATTTTGCACCATTACGTTTGCAAACACAACATTGGATTGTACAGTAACAATTGGGCCGTGTAATCGTAACAAGATAACATGAAATATAGAAGCTTTGTTTGCATGTCAGAACTCACAGAACCTCAAGATAATAAATGTTATGATGTTATTATGGATTAGTCCTTTGTATCATTACAATATACGCTTCATAAACGTCCTTTCAACCTCCCTACGAGAGGAAAATATAACAGTCATATTGAGCGTACGGTTGACAGTTTCAATATCCTTGCCATTAGCGCTACGTTTGATTGCCGAATTCTACGAGCAAGTTTGAACTGCAATATGCAGGAATTAGTTTCTGTTATTTTTAGATGCGATATATGTTAAATTTATTTTACTGTGGGTTGCCTGTTTACGAAAGCGACAGAGAATGACTGCGTACGTGAAACAGACATAGGAAATTTTGGCATGCAAGAAAGAACCTACTTGAAGACAGACCTTGAAGTTACATTTTTCAGTTGTGAAACTAAAATCGTGTGGAACGTTTTTAAAACAGGATGATCTTTCCGACGATTACAAATGTTCTGAAATTACGTAACTTTGGACCTTCGCGCTTGTCAACATCGTTCTCATTTTCAAACAGATTTGTTTTGGATTCTCATATTTTTTTCGTTTTTTATTGGTGTAAAATCTTACCATCCATGTTTAAGACTAAATCCGACTCTACTTCCTTATTCAAACTTTCCAATGCTACATATATGAGGCGACAAGGCTACAAGGAATACACCACTTCGATTAACAGCCTCGTTTTGGAAATTATTCAAAATTCTTTCATAGGAAATTTTAGAGGCCAAGTTCGGAATTATGACCCAAACTTTAGTCTAACCACAAGTTTTCATGTTGCTAGCAGTCGTACCATTAACTTTATGGCGATGTAAAGTTTGGAAATCTGTAAGGGATATGACCGTGCGTGGTTGACTCGGGGTGTAAAGTTTCACTCTGAACGATTTTTGACGGTCAAATCCCTTATAAATCTTTGAACTTTACATTGTCATAAAATCAGCATCACAAATACCAGCAGGTTAAAAACATGAAACTAGACTAATGTTTGGGTGCCAAATCCGAATCTGGGTTCGAAATTTTCATAACAACAATAGGAAGGAATTTTGGCAAATTTCCAAAACGAGGCTGCTTAATCGAAGAGGTGTATACACCACTTTAATGAAGCAGCCTCGTTTTGGAAGTTTGTCAAAATCTCTTGGCAATGACTACCTACCCCATGACTACCGTATGGCATTTCATCGCATACTGCCGAATTTGAAAATCATACCTCCGAAAATTCTGGAACTAATATCCACGTTTGTTTCTTCGCGACAGAGCAAGTTTGTCATATTCATCAGCGGAACACACCAACAAAAGCATTCTTCAGGGGGAGAGGAATACTATCGATCTCTGAGAAGGAATAAATGACCCCTCCCCCAACCTTCTTTCGTCAAATTTAGACGAATTAGACCCCTGATCTCCATCTTGAACATAGAAAAAGCTGCCATACCCCATCATCTTTTAGCAAAATGGTTTAGTATCCCATCCAGAAGTGTTTGTCTATAAAACATAGATATATGGACAGATGCTATGTTGTCCCAAGCGATTTTCATACTGGTCAAGTGATTCATCATTTCCAGATATCTGTTAAATTTTCTTTTAATCATTGATCGATGACTTCATCCAAAATTTTGTCAAGCAAAAAGAGTTTTGTACCCCATAGATTTGCCCTCAAAATTTTCGTCCCCCCCACAAAATAATGGAAAAAAGTTTAATACCCCTGCCAAAAGTCCCCCACCCTGGTACCCAGGATTAAAAATGGCCGCTCCCTAAAGGATCTTTATCGATTTTTGAGGATGTTTCATCAACAGGACAGGACGTTGGGGGTATTAGAACGCAGCGGACAGACAGGACAGGACTGGACTGAGTCATAGGATTAATGCTTGACTCGACTTAAATGATTGATGTGCCTCGCCTATATAATTAAGCAAGTTTTTTAATTACTTGAGCATCAAGGAATACAATTTATCATTTCTTGCAGGTATTGGAAAAGCTTGCGACAATGAGTCAGATAACACAAATCAAGATTGAAAATCAGACCACCGCGTCTCCACCAACCATCAACAACAATCAGACGACAGTAACAACCAATCCAAACTCGGATCCTAACAAAAACAAACAAGAGCATGTGAAACGACCAATGAATGCGTTTATGGTATGGTCACGTGAAAGAAGGAGAAAGATGGCACAGCACAACCCTCGCATGCACAATTCGGAAATTTCAAAAATTCTTGGTGCGGAATGGAAAAGACTTCCCGATTCAGAGAAAAGCCCGTATATCGAAGAAGCAAAGCGGCTACAAGCTGAGCACAGTACCCAACATCCCAATTACAAATATAAGCCAAGGCGGAGAAAAGCAAAACAAATAATGAAGAAGGATAAAATGGGCTTCCCATACCCTGGTGCAGACCCAAACATGGCAACAACGATCAAATTCCCATATCCATCACCGTTCCCTCAAGATCCAATGTACCCCTTATACAATATGACACCCGCTGCGTATCCGCTGTATGATACATGCGGGACTTTGACAGCCTTGCCAAGACAGACTATGGTCACCCCTCCTGGACAACCTCGACACTCCAGCTCATCCAACACCCATGATTTCTACACGTCGATGGCCATGCAATCAAGAGGTGCGACTTCTACTGCCTCGGAGATGATGTCCTTGCAGACGCGTTATGCTAACCCTATGGATGTAGCCGTTACCCAGGCCCCTTTCACAACGACGCAAAGCATGCATGTGCCTGCACAAGATTCACCGACGGTTAGCAGTTATTCGCAGATGTATGCGCAACGACACTTGTAAGGAGAACATGACGGACTAATGATTTTGATGATGGCTCGACAGTTGGATTCGATAAACCAAGAAGTGACATCAGAAAGAATAGTGAAGAAAGAAGAGAGGGTAATTCACTGATTCTTGGACAAGCCGTACGATTTTTTAACAATAAGAAATAAGCTGTACTCAATTGATATTAGCAAAAACGGACATTGCTAGTCGCTCGGATGTATATGTTTTTACAGACAGGGAGAAGTCGTTGAATTTTTAGCATTAAGTACATTTTTTGGCAGTAAAGCATTAACTCAAGTTATCGTGTTTTAATTTGCATTATAGATAATTAGAATGAGGGGAATGAAAGTGTTTTATTTCATCCTAAGGGAGTGGTCACTTTTAACCCTGGGTAGCAGGGTGGAGGATAATTTTGCACAATTAGAGAAAATTTCATACTTCATCTTGAACATAGAAACAGTTTCTGTGCACCATCATCTTTCAGGAAAATGGTTTAGTACCCCATCCAGATTTCATTGTGCATAAAACATGGATATATGGAAAGAAACCAAGTTGTCCCATTTGATTTTCAAACTGTTGAAGTGATTCATCATTTCCTGGTGTCTGTTAATTTTTCTTTCAATATCTGATCAATGCACTTCATCCAAAATTTCTTCAAGCTAAAAGGTTTGTACCCCATAAAATGGCTCTTAGTATTTTCGTACTCCCACAAAATAGTGGAAAAAAGTTTCATACCCCTGCCGAAAATCTTCCGCCGTGGTACCTAGGATTAAAAATGACCGCTCCCTAAGGCTGTTAAGTTTTAGGACTAGGATTTCTTCTGCTTGTAAAGCTCTCAAAACCCCTACCATGAAGGCATTACTGCTATGGGCCCAAAACTGATGGTTAGCAAGGTAAGGTATTCCTTTTAATCCTTTCACGCCCGGCTAAAATCAAGCTTAACAGGAAAACCCAATGTAGATTGTCGTCTTCAAGGGGGTATCATAATCAGTGATTCAGTAAGCAATAGGATAAATGCAATGTGCATAACCTTGCAAATCAATCAAAATTCCAAATTCTTTACCCCCTTAAAAATTCGCAGTTCTCAATGATAACTGTTGGGCCATATGGCCCTTCCGGGGGTGAAAGGGTTAACACCATTGGAGGTCCCCTGCTCTGCCTTACAAAATTAGGTTCCCAGATCGTATAACATGTAATCTACGGTGCAACCTCTACGAGGGAGGTTTCCTTCCGTTCAATTTTGTTCCCTTATGGAGGTTGTACCTTAGACTTTTTGGCACATCGATGTCTTCTGATTAGACAGAACAATGAATTGTTGCTTGTTACGTCATTATTTTAAGGATCTCTAGGTACCAAATTGCATTTTTTTTCTACCCACTAAGGATTTTATATTTCTAAAGCTATAAGCTCCAGCACGAGTTCCGAGTCTCCGAATGTTGCAGAATTATTATTCTATGATCGCTGTTGTTAGACATTTGAAGTATCCCTTCGGAAAATTTACAGCTATAGCCTTGTTAGGAACTTGATTGCTGTGAAGCTTTCAAGCATCTTTTCAGTTTGGAGGGTTACAGCGGCAGGCCTAAACCTGAGTTACTTTTTCTTGCAAACACTGTTTTCTTCCACCCTTCAAGGTTTAGCTATCAACCTTATGCGAAAATAGACACATTCATTCCCGTCCATATTTAATTTCTCCTCGTTATTTAAGCTTACACGCACCGATATGTATATATATATTTATATATATGATTTCTGCTATGTATAAATATATTATACATGTAATATCCATCTTTCATCGCATACAAGTGCTTCGCAAATTAATAACAGCGCTAAACGCACAGCTAGTTTGTGTTCATAATTAACAAAGACGTTCATATATAATTTAAAAGATCCGATAAACATCACTTTTTACCTGCCTTGTCTGCCATCCGGATCTTGTCTGCGACCAAATTCTGCGTTAGGGGGTAGATGGGTGGGGGTTAAATTCAGTGGAGTGGGGCTTTCTAGGCGGTAGGATCAACGCGGCCTGTCAATCCAAAAGAATCCCGACTTCCTTTGGTGAAAATCAATTTTTGTATGGGGAAAGTCAGAAAAATCGCTAAAATAATGTTGTTTTCAAAAATCTCTGATAGCTTTTTGAAAGAATGGTGCACCCTCTCGGTATGATCCTTGTAGCGAGGAGTTTATTTCCTTCAAAGCATTTTAGCGGCAACCAACGAATTCACCTTGGAAGCGATTTTCTAATACTATGATTCATAGGTGACCCACGGACAGGGTAAAGTAGCAGTTGAAAGTTTTCGAACTTGTGGCTGCACAATTAAAACTCGCGTTTTAGTTCCTTTCAGGGGCCTTGACTGGGCAGACCAAGAAGTGTACCACTGTTCCTAATAGTGAACAAACTTTGTAAACAACAGGATTTTTTTTGGGGGGGGGAGGAATTTTTCTTGACTACTAAAGTATTGTTGTCAAAGTCATACGAGACGTTTCGTTGAATCATATACAGTAGTGTGTCCCACATATAAGAAACGATGTTTTCAATCTGAGATCTGATTTGTTTCTTATGAAATGAGGAAATGAGAAATATATAAAGTTCAAATCAGGGTTAAGTTTCTTATTAGAAAAATCATCGATATACAATCAATGCACTACTGAGAGACAAGCTCCATTGTCATATGAACTACACTATTTTGACTTGTATTTGTAAATTTTCACTACAGAGAAAACCTACAATTGTTCCAGGGAAGTGTTTTTTGCTTCATTTGCATGCAAAATTCTTGTTTTCATTTGAATATGTACTGTCTGATTCAACTCCAAAGCTGATTTTGTTATGTTTTTTCAAATTTCTAATATATACATCGTTTTTGAATAAGAAACAAGACTTTTTCAGACCTGCACCAGTTTCTCATAAGAGGGGGTATTATTTTAAGGATCAAGGTCTGGTGTTTCTTTGATTCATGTTTCTTATATCATGGGTCGCAGGAAACGAAGTAATGGTTAAAAATGTAAATGCAAACATACCTGTGTCTTTATCGTGGTTTCTTTTGCCTTTCTTGGCCTTCCTTTGCTTTATTGCCTCAGCTCAATTCATTGATTAAAGTTTGTAATGGCCTAATCAGTTTCTCTGCAAATGCGAGGCTGCCCTCGTTCCCGACGCTGAACCAGAAAACCGCAAATGAGGGCAGCCTCACTTTTGCAGAGAAACTGAATTAGGCCATTACAAACTTTAATCAATGAATTAAGCTGTGGCAGGAAAGCAAAGGAAGGCCATGAAAGGCAAAAGAAACCACAATAAAGACACAGTTATGTTTGCATTTTCATTTTAAACTATTACTTCGTTGCCTGATACCCATGCTTACATGTTGGACACCACTGCATGCACTGAAGAAGAGATACGAGCCCTACCTGCTAGGGGCATTTTACTACCAACATATATAGTACACCTTTGCTTGCAAAGGTCCTTTTGTTTTCAATAACAAACCTTTAGAAATCCTTAAATCTTGTTCCGAAAAAATCTTTCACAGTTTTTTGAAGGCGTGAAATGCCTTTTGCTTATCTGGGCCTTGCCTTGCCCCACAATGTTGCCTGTACAAGTTATGAGTCTTTTTGAGCAGTGTTTAGAATTAAGTTTCACGAAGAGCTTTGGAAAGGCTTTTCATGTTCCAGTTTCTGGCTTTCATTTCATGAATTTTTGCTGTGAACAAGGTCAGGAGAAAATGAAACGTAATTTCACACAGTGGCAGAGCCATGAGGGGGAGTGGGGGGTCTGGACCCCCTACTTTTCCAGAAAATAGGTCCAGAGATTCGTACAAAAACGCAAGGAAAATTAGTCTCTCAGGAAGGGTAAGTTAGATCAAGTGCTTTAGTAATGTAATCAAAAGATCTGTATAATATTCTTGTATAGTATAATATAGTATAATATAATATTCTTGGCAAATATTACCCTGGGTACCAGCCTAGTGTGGGGAACGAGAATGCTCTGGCACCCAGGGTAGGCAAATATCGACTCTACGCTTTGCAAAAAGGGCGTTGCCTGCGTTTTCTGAGGGTCTGAAGGGCGTAGTCATGCAAAACTTTCCTAGGGCTACTCCCCAGACCCCTGCCGCTGATTTCATGGGTAATTGCGAAACTATTGTTGTGCTGACTGAACTAATCCTGACACACAAAAGATTCATTTCAAATTAGATGTTTCGTAAGATTTGCGATGTCGTAAAATTACTGGTGCAAAAAAGTGACTCATTGTTATTCCTGGAAACTCTTAAGACATCCAGTTTGAAACAGACCTTAACTTTAGCCAGTCATAATAGGGCTGAACAAATTCTGTCACAAACTGACGATTCAGAAACAAATTTTTATCTTGCCTGTTGCGAGGGGCTTCACTCATTGGAAAAAGCTTACGAAGATTTTTTCAGAACAAGAGGATTTATGCGGATTTTTGATGGATTTTCCTTGAAAACAAAAGGATTTTTGCCAAACGTGTACGAGATTTTTGGGAGTGAAATGCCCGGCCTGTTGGGTCCATTACCATAACATCAACGTTGAAGTTGAATCAATAAGATCAATACGGGTTTGGTCTGGGACTAATTTCAAGGAAAGCTTTCCTGCAAGTTACTGAGCAAAGCCGGAAAGGAACTGAGAGTGCGGTAGAAAATTCTACAAATACACATTGATTAGGGAGCAGGGAGCACACGCATCGTTGACGCAGATGAAAATGCTGGGGAATTAGGTCGAATTTCGAAGGAAAGTATTGCTTATAAGGGGGAAGGGGGAAGGGAAAACGACACCATATCATGGCCTCCTCCCCATTCCTGCAAGTTGCTGTCCATTCTAAAGTATGGTATCCAGCACCATCATTAAAGTATTCAAGTGAATTTTATTGAGGTTGTCGAAAAGTGTCGAATCGTAAACACACTGCAAGCGGAGCATTTTCACGGTCGCTCAGGATGCTGGGACGGTTACTCGAACGAACAGAATAATTGCCCATACTTGCCTGGACTTTTATCTTTCAATGCCATCCTTAGTTAATCGTTGTTTCTTCAAGTAATTTTAAAACTTGTTTGCAAGTTCATAGATAGCAAAATGCTACTGGTTTCCTTCCGCCATCGTCCATATGAAATTCACATCATGGAATTCCCACAACTAAATGAAGGCCTCACTTTTTCGTCGCAAAACTTCGTTGAAAGTTGCGCTAATTCTGCAACATTGTACACCTCAATTAAATTCTCATGCAATCCTGAAATTCATCCTCAAGTTTGTCAATGTTTCAGGCATGGTAGAGTAGAGGCGTAAAGTAAATAACACGTAGAAAACTTCGTCAAATCTTGTATTCATAAAATTCGACAAAATATCGCCCAACTTTTGTCGTCGAAGATTCTTGCAGACTTGGCAAGGTCCTCAGCTTTCCATCTACCGTTTTCAGCAATGATTCATAAAAATTCCAACTTGAAAAACTTAGTCCTACGAGCACAACAACTGAGAGACTTGCCTTGCAGAAATGAAGATTCATCGCACAAGTTTTCAGCTTATTATGGGAGACTTTTGTGAGCACTATTCAAAGATTTGTTTCATGATCAACGCAAAAGTTGGTTGTCATCATTGAATTTTTTCAAATCGAAGTTGAGAAGAATTCAAAGCTGTTAGGACTGATGCGACAAGTGTATTGTGCATTTTCAAAGTGCTCTCATGTTCACACTCAAAAGGCATCTTGCTTTCTCAAAAGGAATCATCTTATCGTTTTCTATCGTACAATTGTGATTTTTATCATCAACTTTGAACTGCTTTGTCAGCCTTGAAATGATTGCAAACCACAGACAGTAAATCCCGTTTATGAAATTTTGTGAAGGTTTTCAAAACAGGCTGCAGAAGGCAGGTAGACACTAGGTGTGGTGGGTCTTCATACTTCGGCAAACTTGAACAAACCGATCGACGAATGATTCTTGCCGACAATGAATGATTTGAATGATAAACAACGATCTCATCGCTGATTCCTTTCTTATGAGTTCCCCACTCTTGCGATTGTGAGGGGTCTGGTGACGATAGTTGTTAATGAGATGCAAAAAGGATTAGATATGAGATGTCGTGGACTACCGAAAAACTTACCTAAAATCCTTTTGACTTAAGGAGAAATCAGTAAAAGATCCTTGAAAATCCCGGTGTTTTCAAGTATCTTGCATACTTTTCCGTAAGTGCGATGCACACCTCGCCCTAAACTTTGTGGAATCGAGCCACAGGTAGCGAGGGAAATTAGCGTATAATGGAATTAATTTAAAATCAATACAAATAAAAGCTTTCTTGGTTCAATTTCTGCCAAGTTCGTCTGCCATCACAACAGTAGGCCAGCCGCATTTTTTGCATGCAACTAGTTCCAGTCTCCAAGAGAAGTAACGCGGCCAAAATATAAGGAGAAGAGAAAAAGAACTTTCTCATGCATAGCAGAGATTTCATGCACAGAAAAGAAAAATTTTTTAACGCTAGGATGGCCAAAAATTTTAGAAAATGTAGATTAGTGTTTCCCACATCGAAAAGGATTGAGAAACTTTCCAAAGCCACATTCTATGTGATGGGCCTAGTCCCAATGGAACTCTCTTTTTTGCAACTACTGTTTTGAATTTCAAGAAGCATGTCCTTGGCTGAGGACATTTCATATCGTACGCGTACGCTAACCCTTTGTATGCTAACATATCTGATTCATACGCGTTTGGCTAAATCCTTCTGATTTCAAGAAAAATCCATTTAAAAATCCGTTAAAATCTCTTACCCTTTTTCTCCCGGTCTTCAGCGGTTATAGAAGCTACAAAAAAACTTTAGAAAACAAATAAAAAACACCAAACTTCCCATAAGAATATAAGAAACTTTACGCTGCACGAATTTCTTGTGTAAAAACGTAAATTCTGTACTTTAGATTCTGAAATGTATAGCGCAATGAAGAATTATTTCTTTAGCAACTATTCAATATTAATTATTATCAAAAATCGAAAAATAATTTCAACCTCTTTATCAAAATGGTTCGGCTTGATAGGTCGTATCCATTGCTACCGATATCTAGGCTAAGGAATGTCGTCATCTGCGGCTACATTGAAAAGAAAAATCTGATGTCTTTCCCGCAGTAATAAACAAGCAAAATGAAAATTAACGAACTGCAATTTCTTAGAATGGTAGGACATCATAATTTGTTGTGCTTTGAGCTTCATTTCAATATAACAAGAGATTTGTTACATTAGAAAGTTAACTACAGGTTACATTGAAATCGAAAAATTTCAAACGATCAAACTTTCGGACAAACTTTTGTCCGAAAGTTTATTTTTCAGAAATCCGGTGGTGTCAGAAAGTTTTTTGTCCGAAAGTTTCAGATTCATTGGAAAAGAAAAAGCACGAAGAAACATGACATGAAATGTTATTAATCAATGTTTTGTCCGTAGTACCTAAGCCCCCGAATTCCCCATCCAAAAGCCCGGTTCCCCGAAATGTTCCCTCAAGTCTTAGACGTAGGAACCGGGGGGCATCGGGGGCACGTGCCCCCAAAGATTTTGCAATAAACAAAGACGTGCCCTTTTTATTTCTAGAAAAAATACCCCCTTTTTCTTTTTAGAAAGTGCCCTCGAAGTGTCTTGCCCCTCAAGTTTGAGATGCTTCCTACGTCCCTGGTTCACGTATGGGAGCACCATGGTTTACACCTGGTTTACTTTACCATTGTTCAATTCTGTTCAATCTTACTAAAATCCTTTTAAATGTCCTTGTAGATTACTGTAATTCATATTTATGATAGAATCCCAATGATCTTCGACATATATTTTTGTATCATGCTTGTTTTTGATGTCGTTTCGCTCGGTTTCGTTTTTGTCCTCAAGTTGTATGTCCGAAATCCCTGAAAAAGAGTCCGAAAGTTTTCTGTCCAAAGCTATTTTTTCGAAAGTATTCCGTCCGAAGTTTATGTACTTTGCTGATAATTAGTTATTTCAAAGATAGTTCTGTACCCTAGTTCTTTGGAACTATTTGCAGTGTCTATTCTTAGAGGCAAATAACTGATTTTTCTTACACCTTCCTTGAAATCGCAAAAAATCGCATACAAAAATCACAAGAAAAGTCGCATGCAAAAGGACAAAAATCGCAAATCACTGAAAAATCACACGAAAAAATCACTAAAGGTCACTCAGATCACAAAAAGTAGTCACAGAAAGCAATTGATTAAAATCACAAAAGTCATGAACGCAATTTTGAGAAGTGATTTGCCCCTCTCGGTGCATTTCATAACACAGGAGATTTGATTAGAATTATAGGAGAATTAGGATTCGCTCGGAGTCACTCACTTTGCAGAAGACTGTATCCCTCCCTCAGTAAACGTTCGAGATCGAGGGGCATTTCACTCCCAAAATTTTTCTTACGCTTCGGCTAAAATCCTTTTTTCAAAGAAAATCCATCAAAATCATTTGAAATCCCTTTGTTCTGAAAAAATATCTCGTACGCTTTTTCGGATGAGTGAAATGCCCCTCGTTTGAGATTCCTGTTAGGATAAAAGGACTTATACAAAATTGCAAGAAATTTTCCAATGGCAAAAGGAAAAGATCCAAAAAAGGATTCTATTAAACAATAAGATCGTATAAGATTTATAAGAGAACATAACTCCTTGTTGGAGCAGTGGCTCAAGCCGCTCAAAGTTTCTCAAAAGAAAAACCTCTGCTTATCATGCCGGCCGAATCCCAAAGGCCAATGAGAAGTATTTGCATTTCCCCAAAGCGGAGCGGGTGGCAAAGGCTGAGATAAGCGTTTCTTAAAGAAATTTAAAGAATAATTCTTTTGACGAGAGGCTTTATTACAGTCAATTTATCCTTTGCAAAGAAAAGTTTTACATTTTGAATGCGATGTTTTCCACCGAAGTTTCCTAAATTCCCACGGCCGGCATTGTTCTTTATAGAATCCACATTTCTTTACAATGCTTACAATTTCTTTACATATTTTGTAATTCGTACAACATTTTAGTAGGCCAGACAATAAACTTATGAATTGTTTCTTTAAACATATGGGTGCTTTGTGCAAATCGCCTCATTCCTTCCATAACGGTCCAGCTCTTTATTTTTGACATTACTTACTCATTGATTTATCGCGGTTTTCTTTATGTCTCCATTGGGATTTGCTTGGAAATGGTCGAAAGTGGTTTCGGAGTTAGCATTCGGTCTCGGGAGACCATATTGAGCTCCCTTGCGAAATTCTAAGTGAGAAGCCTATTTCGTTAGAAGAGTGGCGCCTTATAAATATTCATGCAGTTTTGGTGTGTTTTGCGCGTTAATAAGATTCTCTTTGTCAGTGATTTTCCACTTGTGTCTACCGAAACGATCGTTAAATTCAAGATGGCGTGAAAATGTTCACTGCTTTCCAAATCGCCCTGAAATCCCTAGATCTCCCGAGGTTTCCACCTTTACCAGGCTCGGGGTTTATTTTAATCCGATGCTCTGCCTACAAATTGCTCAGTCACATTTGCTCATTAATTATTCCGCAAGGATCAAGCATTTTATGTCCATATGATTTTAACTTGTCTAGGCTAAATCTAACCTGCATTTTAAACACATCTGCATTCTGCATGGCTTGCAAGCAGACTTTGATTACTAGGAAGGAGAAGAGGCTACATTCTGCAAAGATTATTGATTGCCGAGGGGTGCATAGCTTTTCAAGGTGGTATGATTTTTGAAAAATGAACTTTCTTTCAAAAAGGGTTTCCTTGCTTACAAAGTGCTAGACTTTTTGATAATGTGCCCCTGGATTCTGGATTCTTCTACCCTGCATTGGGTGCCAAACCGGGGGGTACTTGACCTAAATTGGTACGGAGGTGTGTCCCAACAAAAAACTTTTTATCCGCTTCCAGAATTTTGCCTTCAAATGATACCCGATTCTATAGGGCAAATAATTGATTTTTTCTTCGAACAACTTCCTCGAATTCATATAAAAATCAAAAATAAAAATCCCAGAATCACAAAAAATCACATACGAAAATCGCAAAATCACAAAAAAATTATTGAAAAATCACACAAAATATTCACTAAAAATCATTAAAACCAAGGAAAAATCCCAAAGGATAATGTTATCTGAAAATCATTAAAACAGTCTTTTGGGAAGTGGGTTGCCCCTCGCCCCCAAAAATATCGGTTCGAAATATGTTCCAAAGCACAATTGGGCTAATTTATAACCCCATCGAATAAAATCTTCCCTTTTGACATGAAATCTGGAACACAGGCCATTGAAAATCGGTTCCAGGAAAAGTTAGCCTCTTTTGATACCCTGTTCTAGAAAGTAAGTAAAAACGATACCATGAAAAATGGCACATCCCGTCGGAAAAATTTACCAAGCAACCCCCTCCCGGGGGGATACCAAAACTGGGATAATGAGTGCCCAGGGTGATCATCATCTTGCACATGGATAAAAAGATGCTAGAAGTTCCTAAAAGAAATGAAAATCATTTTTGCTTCACTTTAAGCTTATGGGTTATGAAACTATCAGGATCGAGGCGCAGTTCAATTGCAGAAAATATTGTAAACCTTCGACAACCTCATAATCCTTTTGTTACAAAAAAATTTTTCAAAGGCCTGCAAGGTCGTTAACAATTCCTATGTTCTGAAAACTATCGTATTCTTTTTTAACAGAGTGAATAAATGCCCCTCGATCATAGGCCTTCCAAATGACGTAAAAATGTAAATTGATGATTTTTGACCCACATCTTTCTCAAGTACCCTGCGTACCAGACTCTCTTAGATAACTTCCAGACTCTCAGTTTTATACCGAAAGCCCACGTTTTTTTCAAGAAAGGATTCCACTTTTGGAAGCCTCATTTTGGGAAGAATCGAGGGGCATTTCACTCTTTCCAAGCAACGCACGAGATTTTTTTAGAACAAAAGGATTTTTATGGATTTTGGTTGGATTTTTCTTGATACTAAAGGATTTCTTGCTAAAGTGAGGCTGGTAGCTCGAGCTCCGCTAGAAGGCAAGAGAAAGCTCCGAGGGAGCTCCTTAGACTTATCACGATGAGTCTCTCCTTTCCCCGTGCTCTTCGACTTGATGATGGCGCTTCAGTCAACAGAGACTCGTGATATTACTCTGAAAACCCGGCCCTATTTGGGCCCAAACTCCGCGATTCGTAGATTACCAATCAGATTGCGAGATTTGTGAATTACTATTGTTGCGTAGTAAATGTGATAGAATTTTCGATTCGATTGAAGAACTGAAAACACTCCCGCAGGATTGAGATTCGAAGCCGTGATTCCATCATAATTCCATTGATGACTGCAGAAAATAGGGCCAGCTTTTCACCGTTTCATGAGTCCCTGCTGAGTAAGGTTTAGCGCACGGATTCGAGAGGCTCATCTTCATAAGTCTGGGAGCTCCATTCATGATGCAATCTCGTTTTGCTCCAAATAAATGTGACCTTTTTATGAGGAACTTTGCAAAACGAAACTGAATTGGTTTGGTTGTTTGTGTGTCTTGTAAGTTGAACAAAGTGTATAGATTGGTATTTTCGTGTACTTTGAAGACATTGGAGATTAGAAGGATCATTTAGAGCTAATAAGGACCATTATATTGCTCGTAAAACAAGGGCGTCTTTGGAAACAAGGATTTGTAATCCGCTGTCGAATCTCCTTAAGAATAGTGTGATTAGAATCCCTTCGTTGTTTTCTGATAACTGTTTACGCAACGAAGATTTTATGGGATAAATGCATCATCTTATTTTGACGTCACCAAAATATTTCAGTTGATTGCCTGCCTGCATCACACGAAAGTCTTACTCGACCCAGGAATAATCAATACCTTCGGAATGCCAATACCGGCCGATCAACAGGATGCCTGAATACCCCCAAAGAATGCTTGAGTTGTCAAAATCAAATAGCCAATTTGTTTATTTTAGGACATTTCCTAGCAACGAATACGTACAGAAACTAAAAATACGTTACAATTGCATGTCGCCGTGACAAAAGATAAATGGAAATTTTTGCCCAAGAATAAATACCTGAGGAATGCCGGTAGATCAATGCTCAGAACATACCGAAAGAAAAGAAGTCTCATTTTGGGCATGTATCCTGGCAACGATTACGTCAAGAACCTCTAAAAATACCTTAGAATCGGATGTGGCCCGAACCAGAAAGGGCAATTTCGAGCCCAAGTCGACTGAATACCCGAAAAGAATGCACGAGAAAAGAAAATTTAGCCTAATGTGAAGACATATTCTGGAATTTTTCAAAATTTCTTTGGCTTGCATCATATGAAATGCCTGACCCCAGATTCACATTCAGCGCATCGTAATCCACCTTCTCAAGATAAGAGGTGCGAAAACAGAAGTCTTTTGTTGTTTGAGATGTTGCATTTTTGAGGCTAAAATCTTGTTCTGCATACAAAGTTTAGTGTTGAAGCAAATTTTTACTTTCATGTCTGTCTTCGTTTGGAAATTAAGGAGATTTTAAGAATTGAAAGTTACACGTTTTTTTAATAAGACACTGGTTTATAAGAAACTAGTACTAAGATGGCTAAAATTTTAAGAAACTCTAGTACTACTTCTCATACGTCTGAGAAGTACTAAGAAACTTTTCTAAGTTAAAAGCATGGATATTACAGCAAATAGATCGTTGAGCCTTTATTCTTGAGCAACATTATCTAAAATTTGTGTTTTCAACATAAAAGAACACTGTTTATTCCCCGGGGGGGGGGGGTAACTTGAGTTTCCAAGAAACGGGGTTGTGCCATTCAAATCGTAAAAGTACCACCCATAAACCATAAATCCGGAGAAATTTCTCAAAAGTATACCCATAAATCCGGAGAAATTTCTCGAAAGTATACCCATAAATCTGGAGAATTTCTGAAAATCATACCCATAAATCTGGGAATGCCAAAACAGCTCACCAATAAATGAATTCAGACAGAAAACTATACCCATAAATCCGGAAGATGCCAAAAATTGTTGAAAACCATACCCATAAATCCGGAAACTATCATGAAAAAGGTACCCTAAGAAATGGCACAACCCCGTACCATGGACAAGTTAATTTACCCCCCCCCCCCGGGTTTGTTCCTTTCTGATGTTTTAAATGTCAAGAAACATATCTGCCGCAGTGTTAGCAACCACATTGCTAATTCTACATTCAAAAAAAAGAAACCAATAAACCAATTAAGAAACTTTTAGTACTAAAATGGACAAAATTTCATGCGAAATTAAGAAACTTTTAGTACTATGGTCCGATCCTAGTTTCTTATAAAAAAAAAACGTGTATTAGGGCTTTGACCGTAAAATCAGATTTTTGGACAAAATTTTGTCGAAACTTTGTTTTTACGGTCAAAGCCCTTGTGATTTCTAATTCTTTATATCATCGTAATTTCCAAATAAAGATAGCTATGAATGTGAAAACAGGTTCGCAAAGTAAATTTTGTACGCAGAACAAGATTTTAGCCTCAAAAATGCATGATCTCAAACAACAAAAGATTTCTGTTTCGCACCTCTGATCTTGAAAAGGTGGATTCACGTTTAGCTACAAATTTTCATAATCTTAGTGTTAGCGAATTTAATTTTATGAGGATAACAAATTTGAAGTTACACCCTGAACCATTTTCACGGTCAATTCCCAGATAGATTTGCAAATTTATTATCGCCATATAATCATTCACATGAATAGGGCCCAGGACCCTGATAACGAGATATAATCGAATGTAACCAGATATCATTAGCTGAATTGTGTTCGAGTTGTGAAAGTAAGATGGCTTACCCTTCTCTTGTGTCACACTCGTTGCAAGGATTTAATATAAGAATCTCTCAAGAAAACGAACGCATTACGGAAAAACCATTATAAGCCCAAATTTCTTAGCTCATATTTGACCTGAAGCAGAAGGGCTGACTTTACAACAAACTTGGATAAATAGTTACCAGTGAATGTGTCGAGAATTTCCATATTCCAGCACTGATTCTTTTCATTAGTTTTTTTTTCTTTTGGTGTGAAAGAATTATACTTTTTACTATGCTGACACCATTCCTCACGAGCGTGTCTCTCGTAATTCCCCAAGAAAATTTTGCTTTTTGTTAGAAACGAAATGAATTTTCCAATTAGTAAAATAGTTTAAATGAATTTTTTCAGATTTATTCATATAATTGAAAAAAATGTAATCTAATCACTTTCTTGCAAATTTACTACTTTCGATAATATATGTCTTGGTAAAAGTAGATCAATGATATTACCATTTTATTCTAAATCTATTACTTTTAGAAATAACTATTAAACATCATCACTTTACAGTAAATTTAACACTTTTGATAACACCTTGCTGAAAATCAGGTGTGTAATATTATTATTTTACTACCGGGTGTCCCAGAAAAAACGCAACGGATTTGAATAATTCTAATGTAAGCTGTTTCATACTTGTTAGCAAACAATTATTTTTATTGAAATTTGCAATTATTAGAATAAATTTTGATATGTTTTCCAGTATTCTTGGTGACTTGGTTGTAAAGTTAAAAATCAGCAAAGTTCAAAATAGCTTCCAGGTCAAATCCAGAGCTGCTGCATAAGCAATAGGTGATTAAATTGACAAATTATAGAAAATGACAGTCTTAGCAGTTACCAAAGATTGCTGACAAGCGCTCAAACACAAAAGTTGGTTGAACATTGAACAAATACTTGTATGAAGATTTCGGTCATGACGAAGTTTCTTTTCTAATATGACAAGGCCATTCTCATAGTTATGCTTTCAATCGGAAATGAACACTGCGAGTCCCTCGAAACTAAATAACTCATAAACCACTAAAGGATCTCTTTTTCATATTTTCTTGATCAAATTATGTGCTTGTCTGTAAACCTTTACAGTTGCAGATAATGCCAAGCTCGTAGTTTTGCATTATGCTTTGCACTAGTTGTGGGAGGTCTGGCTTTGCCATGACAGCAAATTTTGAGTTTGTCGATTTATAAGTCTGCAACCAGGTCACCTAAAATTCTGAAAAATATCTAAAAATTTATTCTAATTTTTGTAAATTTCGAGAAACATAATTATGAAATTTTTAGTTTGAAACAGCTTGTATTAGGACTTTTTAAATCTGTTGCGTTTCTTTTTGGGACACCCGGTATAAATCTAACACTTTTGATATATTCCTTGTTGAAAACAAGGATATAACATTACCACTCCAGAGGGCCCTAATGAAAAGCACTCTCCATTGACTGACGCCTTCCTCTGTGAATATTATCATATTATTGCAAAATTCAACACTTTTAATAATGCTCATTTCTTGCTGAAAACAAGGATATAGCATCATCATAGTATCGCAATTTTAATACTTTTAATAATGCTTATTTCTTGTTGACAACAAGGATATAATATTATCATATTATTGCAAAATTTAATACTCTTAATAATGCTTATTTCTTGTTTAAAACAACGATATAACATTATCATCTTATTGCAAAAATTTAATACTCTTAATAATACTTATTTCTTGTTTAAAAAAGCGATGTAACCTTGTCATATTATTGCAAAATTTAATACTCTTTAATAATGCTTATTTCTTGTTTAAAACAACGATATAACCTTACCATATTATTGCAAAATTGAATACTTTTAACAATGCTTATTTCTTTAATACTTTTAATATTGGTTATTTCTTGCTTATAACAACGATATAACCTTATCACATTATTGTAAAATTTAATACTCTTAATAATGCTTATTTCTTGTTAAAACAAGGATATAACATTATCATATTATTGCAAACTTGATACTCTTAATAATGCTTATTTCTTGTTTAAAACAAGGATATTACCTTATCATATTATTGCAAAATTTAATACTCTTAACAATGCTTATTTCTTGTTGAAAACAAGGATATAGCATTATCATATTATTGCAAAACTTAATGCTCTTAATAATGCTTATTTTTTGTTTAAAACAACAATATAACCTTATCATATTATTGCAAAATTTAGTACTTTAAATAATGCTTCTTTCTTGTTGAAAACAAAGATATAATATTATCATATTATTGCAAAATTTAATACTTTTGATAATTCTTATTTCTTGTTAAACACAAGGATATAACCTTATGATTTTATTGCAAACTTTAACACTTCAACAATACATATTTCTTGCTAAAAAACGAATTTATAACGTTATCATTTCATTGCAAATTTAGTACTGTTTATGATACCTTGGGTCTGTAATATTATCCTTTTCTTGTAAGTCTATCACTTTTAATAAGGCCTAATAATTTTAATGCTAATTTAATAATAATAATACTACTAACAATACTTTATAATACTAATAACTAATAATAACTAATAATAAATTAATGATTAATAACTAACTAATAATAACTAATAATACTACTACTAATAATGATACTAATAAAAATAATAATAATACTTTTAATAATGCCTAATACTATAACAAGAATAAAAACTTTTCCATTTTATTGCAAAATTCAATATCTTATACAATGCTTATTTCTTTTGAGAACACGGATATAACATTACCGTTTTATTGCAAAATTCAATACTTTGATTTACTTATTTCTTGCAAAAAATGAGTCTATAACAGTGTCATTTTATTTCATATTTGGTACTTCCAAAGACACCTACTTCTTGGTAAAAATCAGGTTTGTAATGTTATTATTTTACTTTAATCTAACACTTTTAAAAATGCCTATTTCTTGTTGGAAACAAAGATATAACAGTACTGTTTTATTGCAAAATTCAATAATTGTAATGATACTCTTCATGTTAAATAATAAAAATATTTAATATTTTTAACAATGCTTATTTCTTTTTGAAAACAAGGATATAACATTGCCGTTTTATTTCAAAGTTTAATACTTTGATTTACTTATTTCTTGCAAAAAACGAGTCTATAACACTGTTATTTTATAGAATATTTTGTACTTCCAAAGACACCTACTTTTTGCTAAAAATCGGGTTTATAATATTATTATTTTACTGTAAATCTAACACTTTTAAAAATGCCTATTTCTTGTTGGAAACAAAGATATAACAGTACTGTTTTATTGCAAAATTCAATAATCGTAATGATACTCTTCATGTTAAATGGTAAAAATATTAAAAATTATAAAAGTTTCACCCTGAACGATTTTTCACAGTTAAATCCCTTATAAATCTTTGAGCTTTGCATTGTCATAAAATCAGCATCATAACTGTCAGCAGTTTAAAAGATGTAACCAGACTAAAGTTTGGGTGCCAAATCCGAATCTGGGCTCGAAATTTTCATATTAACAATAGGAAGAAATTTTGTCAAAATTCCATAACGATGCTGCTTGATTAAAGTGGCTTTTAGTGTCTTAAGTACTAGAATTTGAGCTTTGTGTTAAAGTCACCCGGTATAACACAGCAATTCTACACACAAATTGGATGATATTTTCGATAATTCCTATCTCTTAGAAAAAAAATCTTAAAGTATGTAACATCGTCATTCTATTCATAGAAATGATTCTATTGCAGATCTAATAAATGTAATTATATACTTATTTTTCATAAGAAACCAATCTTAGGAAACTCAACAGTTAGATCGCGAAAAAAATTAAGAAACTCCAGTGCTGGGGAAATATGACTTAAAAAACTGTTATTTTTATAAAGGAAATCCTCGACATATTTCTATTCTATTTATACTTGTTTCCTGTATCACGTTACTCCGAAGGCACTTGAGTGATGTCTGAACAGTTGGAAAGGCTTCAATAAACATTGTTTTGAAATGTTCAGCAGGGCACAGGTAGTGAACACGAAGATTATTATGAAAGCTTAAAGAAACTCGTAAGAAACTGTAAGTAGTTAAAATCTTATAATTTTATGAAACTTTCAGCACTGGCCCAAATTCTTAATCTCTTATTAAAAAAATACGCGTCCTGATCCTCTTCAAAGGCACGGATACGAAATTATCATGTTATTTTAAAATGAATCGTTTTGATAATACCCATCCCTTGATGAAAAACTCACAAGTGTACATCGTTACCTTTTTGTTAAATTCAATATCTTTAATGACGATAGGACTGATGCATCGTTCTTGCAAGCAACTGACAAGGAAATTTTGCGGCATCTAAAATATATTTCCAATCATTTCTCTGCTTGCATGATTTACACCTTTGCCCTCAAAATGAAATATTTACATTTCAAATTTCATGTTGAGCTCATAACAAGCTACTGCCCCGTTGATATTTGCTTCAAAAAGGTGTTGACCTACCTCTGATGAGCTCAATAAAAGTAGTTGCCCAATTACGCTTTGCACTGGCCATGTTATAAACTTTGCTCTGCTCCTAAGTGTCATTCTTTCCTCAAAAATAAAGGCTATATGTTTACCTATTTCGGAAAACATTAGCTGTTTCTGAGAGTGTCTATTTGTTAATCTTTGAACAAGGCTACTGGCCTACTTTTTTGCAAAATTGTTTCTGAAAACGCCACTTTTTCATCGAGAAGTAAAGCTACAGGCATAAATGTTCCCCCAAAATTAGCTGTTTCTGAAAATGCCCATTTTCCACCCAAAAGTAAGGCTGTTGGCCTTCTGTTTTTGTAAGAAATTCAAGTTTTTTGACAAGTGCCAATTTCTCATCAAAAATGAACACTGAAGGGAAAAATTAGCTGCTTCTAAGGTTGCCCATTGCTGAGCAAAAGGAAGGCTATAGGCTTACCTTTTTTCGTAAAGGTTATCTGTTTGTGAAAGAGCAAATTTTTCTTCAAGAAGTAATGCCATAGGCTTCCAATTTCCTCCAAAAGATTACCTTTTTCTTCACCCAGAAGTAATGCTATAGGCTTACCTTTTCACCCTACAAAATTAGTTGTTTCTGAAAGTGCCGATTTTGCGTCAAAAAGGAAGGCTGTAGGCCTTCCTATTTCGTAAAAAGTTAGAGCTTTCTAAAAGTGCAATTTTTTATTGAAAATGTAGGCTATAGGCTTACCTTGTCACCCTACGAAATTAATTGTTTCCGAAAGCGACCACTTCTTTATCAAAAAAAAGATTAATAGGCTTACCTTTTTCTAAAAAATTAACTGTCTCTGAAATTGCCCATTTTTCGTCGAGTAGCTAGGCTTACTTCTTCAACGAAATTAACTGTCTTTGAAAGCGTGAACTTTTCATTAAAAGGGAAGACCAGATGGTTACCTTTTTGCCACAATTAACTGTTTCTGAAAGGGTAAATTTTCATCAAAAGTAAGGCTGTCCTATTCCGAAAAACTGAGCTGTTTCTGAAATTGCTCGTTCGTCATCAAAAAGTAAGGCTTAGCTTTCCCAAAAAATTTGCTGTTTCTAAAACTGCCGATTTTTCATCAGAAGGAAAAGCTAAAACTCAGCTAAAACTCAACGAGAGAAATGTAAAACGTAAGTGATGGGTCTAAGGTATAACAAACACTAGATGATGGTTAAATATATAATATACTATCTAAAAGAATGAATACTGCTTGATTCTGCCCAGCACAGCCATCTAATCGTCATAAGGGCTATTCTGAAAATGAATGTTCTTTCTTTGAACTAAATGACTTAATGGAATTTAAGGAACTTTGCAACGAACCTACCGTTGCGTTGGGATTTCATGAAATCTTCAATACAATAAGGCCAGGGGGGGCAAATCACTGATTTTTTTTTCGTACACCTTCCTTGAAATCACAAAAAATCACATACAAAAATCAGAAAATCACAGAAAAATCCATACAGAAAGCACCAAAAAATCACAAATTACTGAAAACTTACTGAAAAATCACATGAAAAAATCACTAAGAATCACTAAATCACAAAAAACCACAGAAAAAATCGTGAGATTTCAAAATCACAAAATCACGTACGCTATTCTAAGAAGTGATTTGCCCCTCGATAAGGCCCTGCATTTAAGAAACCACTTAGGAGAAACTTTTAGCCAACTGAAAGATAATTAACCCCTGTCCTATAATGAACTCTCGAGGCTCACATCTAAAATATAGTTTCTTATATTTCAAGTGACACCAAGTACTTGTCTGACGGTCTGGGAGCATTAAAATTCATACAGAATTGATAAGAAATAGCTGGCAAACATGTTTGATTTCACAGATTTTTACCTATGTCTTAACTGATGTTCTTGATAATCATTGATAACATCACACATATGGCTAAACATGGCCAGCTTATCTAGAGGCAACAACACTTTGTTGTAACTTATTTTCCTATGACTTTAAAGAAAATAAATTAGAAACTTGAGCGTAAAAACATGAGAAATGTTATAGATGAAGAAAAAGGTTATCTGAAGCGAAAATTTTTATTGGTGCAAACGAAGGGCCCTGTTGATTGATAAGAAATACTGTTGAAAGTAAAGGAGACATTTAAATTGAGCTGAATAAATGCAATAGAAATTGTCTCATAGATTGATATGATATTTAGAAGACATGTCATACACTCCTGTTTAAATTTCCTTGATATCTCACTTCGTTTTCAAGTTATCCACTGATATCAAGTCTCAGTTGATGACGTAATTTTGTTTGCAAATTGCTAGGATGCTACATTGAAATATAGCTGTATCCAAGCTTTGAAAGGCTACAGTTGTCGGAGACATTTTAGTTGAGCTGAATGAATGTAATAGAAATTGTCTCATGGACTGATATGATGTTTAGAAAAGCATGTCAATTTAAGAAATGTTCTTGGAGTCGATTTCCTTTTGGAAATGGAGTCAGCCTCATACATTTTCTTTACTTTTTGCAAACAAAATGACATCATCAGCCAATCATACAAAATAGTGGATAACTAGAAAATGAAACAAGGTATCACAAAATTATGAACGACATTCTTCATAATTCAAAATTGCTTTTCATTTGCATCAATAAAAATTTTCGCTTCAGACCACCTTTAAGGGGTGAGATAAAAACCCAGCACCTATTCAAAAGGTTTCAGAGATTGATCTAATACAAGGATCTCAAAGAATCCTGCTTTCATCAATCAATGAAAGTTTAAATTATATTTAGAGAACAAGTCCAGGGTTCGGAAATTAAAATATTTCGAGTTGTCAGTATGAATTCTGTTAATACTTGTTTAAGATAGAATAACGGAACAGAATAATCAACGCTATATTTTGAGTGTGCACATTTAACAGTCGTGCTTCGTCGGCTTTCTGACAAACTCTTTTTCGAAAAAGAAGAAATTCAAATACAACGCTAACAAACTTCTTTCAAAATCTATTTAATCTTGAGGCTCTTGGAGAAAAAGTAGCCATCTTGTCAGATTGACCCAAACAAGGTCTCCGGCACTCGGTTGAAGCACATCCTAATGGGGCTGTTTTAAAACAAGAACTGAAATTACAGCTCCTCAACAGTTACCACGCAAACCTGGCACAATTTTAGGGAAACACTGTATATACCAAATCTGGTATGTAACCAGGAGAAAAGGCATAAAATCTTTTAAGAGATCGGACGCATGGTTAAAGCATCAATTATTTGATTTAATGACTTGAAAAAGACTAAAAATATTCTGCTACGCTTTGCAATTGGCAACCTTTTACTGCATTCACACTGACGCAGATAAATCAGCTTTATCTAAACCAGTTTAAATTTCAGCCAATCAAATGACTGGATTTTTTGGATTGACCAATCAGAAGGCCTTATTCGAAAACCTGGTTTAGTTTAAACTGGTTTAACTTGCACTGTGAATGGGGCATTTGATATCTTGATCGGTTTCAAAATCACGGCAGTTTGCGACGTTTAAATAAGTGTTTTAGGTTGTGACGTCATAAAACTACTAAAAAGCAAGCCGGAAAATCTACAGATTTCTGCCAGTGGCGTAATCGAGGGTGGTTGCCTTTAGGGTATACCACTAATGGTCCCCAGTGATTGGGGGTCCCCAGCCGTCGAATCACGTCATAACAAAGTCATTGTTTTCAAGATGAAATACAGTGAGGACCTGCAAAATAGAAACCATCTTTTTCAAATCAGCTCGTTTAGTTTCAATGAAAATTCATCACTTGATAGAACTGATAAACCTGCTTGAACTTTGCCTGCTTAAAAATGCTCGTGGGCAGAAAAGAATTGGAATGTAGAGTTTGTACCTGAAAATTAAGTAGTAACAATATCCTATTGAAAAGTTTTGATGCTGTCTTATCTATAGCTATGTGCTACGTTATGTATAAGGTGTCTCAAAAAATTGTTCAATGTTTGATTAATTACTAAAAAATAACGATATGCTGAATAGAGCCTTGGTCAAGCCACCCTTTCCTGACATTTTAAATTAATTTTTGACACAAGTATCTTGCAAATCCGCTAAAAGTTCATGGGACTACAAGCCTTTGAAGTTCAAGTTTGTGCCAAAGCTGAAACCAGAGGCCTCGAAATGTCATTCTGGGTAAAAGTTCCATAGGCCATCGTTTCTGTTATTTCTCAATTGTTTCAGGGCGAACTAAATGGGATTCAAACAGGTTTTCGATAATCTGACTGTCAAGCACATGGATGCTGTGAGGAAACAGATTCAGTCTCTCGTCGATTATGTTTTGAACCACTGTTTTTGGACTTATGCAATGTTATGAAAATTTTGAGAATGATCGCAAGAAATAATTTACTTTAAAAGTTCTATTTGGTTTGCACTGATATCAACGAGAAGTATGACACTGGATAAGCTTCTTTAAGCCTCCGTCTTTTGAGCTTTTTGCAATACAAGTAACCTGGGGGTCTCTCGTTTCAGCTATCGCATATTTTATATCTTTGAAAGCTCGCAACTCAGTGAATTTTCAACCGATTTGCAAGATTTAGTCTCTAAAATTATTTCATAATCTTAGGAGCAGGGTTATCTTACCTTGAGCTTGTTCATGTTGTCGTTATTTTTCAATATTTTATCAAATGTCGAACAATCTTTTTGAGACACCCTGTGGTTATATACTGTTTCGCTATGTTAGCTGAAGAACAAGGAAGTATGGCCTTCTTCAACGATATTCGGAATGAAATCTAGCAGACGACATTTGTCATGCTGGTACCAAGAGTAATGGAAATGCGTACGTCTTAAAGTACATCTGTCATGAAGCTGATTGGTTCACACAATGCAATTCTCCGAGGCAAAATTCTAATTGCAATGAAAATTCGTGAAGCAGAAATGAAAGGTCACAAAACAATGGAATTCCACTCCACACTTCTTTGTTGTATTAAGCAATAGCTAACGTGATATATGTCCTTAAATACTGTGACATATATCTGCAATTTCCTAGTCCCCCTTTAAATAGACATAGGTAAAGGAGGCCCCAGTCCCTCTTATTCACTAAGGGCTCCACGCACCTCTGCAACGCCGATGATTTCTGCCTCCCATAATATCGTACCAGGTGACCCAAAAAAGTAACTCTAGGAAATCCGTTATAGAAAGGAGGATGGTTGGCCGATTGAAATGCTTCAAACGTAGTTCAGTCCCTAAAAGATTAGCCTACGTTACGGGTATTTTGCGCAATTTTTTTCGGCAGGTTATGTTTCCGAAATTAAGGATTTTGCGGATAAGGGCTGGCTTGGCTTTCTCAAAAATTGTGAAAAACTGGGGATCGATTTACAGCCATTTGAGATCTTCAAACAACGACGAGCCTGTTTCATTTCACCCTGGGAATAAGAACTCTTTTTCAAGTGTTCATAGAAAGATTATAGTCGCTAGATACATAAAATGTTCCCAAGGTGAAATGAAGCACGCTCTTCATTGGTTTGAAGATCTGAAATGGCTTTAAATCGACCCCTTATTTTTGACGACTTTTGAAGAAATGAAGCAAGTCCTTTTCCACAATATTCTTAGTTCGGAAAATTTGCCGTGCAAAAAAATTTGGGAAAAAATATTCATAAATTAAGCTAGTCTTTTAGGAACAAAACATCGTTTGAAGATTTTCGATCGGCTAGTTACTTTGCGCTCTATAATAGATTCCTTGGGCCCCTTTTTTGGGTCAGCCGGTAAACCTTACAAGCCTAAGTGTGCACTGGAAAAAGAAACCATCTTTCCTCTATAAATTTAGGATTTACAATTATTTTAAGTTTTTTCAAAAGTCTTCGTAAATCCTCTCAATTAAAATGGAAATTCTGAAATTCTGACAAAAATCAAGATATCAAGGCTGCCAGCAACTACACATAGCAAGGTACATGACGTTCCTTTCGAGCCATTACAGCAATGGAACGATTTTTCATGAATTTTTTCAAAAATAATTAAAATACCGCCATTCTGAAAGTAATCAATATATCAAAACACTTCCTCAGCAAAGAGCTGTTATATCTTTTCTTGTTTTTGGTATAAAGAGCCCGGTCGTGTCATTTATCGCATCTATCTATTCTTTGTATGAACCAAACTGAAGAGCGTGCAACGAAACGCGTATTTGGCGTAATAATTTGGTATCATATCGTTGTTGGTAAGTGATTACTTGATTTTCTTGTAGATTTAGCAGTTTTACTCTCCGATTAAAGATTTCTCTTATATTTTGATTATTGTTCTTTTACAGGAGTTGACAGTGCTTCCCTACAAGTTGCAAATTTATTGTACGTCTATGGGTTTATCATGATGAGTCTGCTATTCATCAAGGCTATTTCAAAGAAGACTTATGACGACGAGTCCCTTCTATCCCTGCGGTAAACCTTGCTCACGAGGGACTCATAATGAATCAGTGAAAAACCCAGCCCTATCTCCTGCATTCGATAATGATTCGATCGATCGAATCAGGATCGAACGACTGCTGTAGCCCTGTTCAACGGTCACTCCTCGCAAAGAAAATACGATAAAAACCACGTTAAGCAGGCGTTTCATCAAAGAAACTTGGTATAAATCTGAAGAAGAAAGTTTACTTTACCTGGTAAGTCCAAAATGAGTCTTTCAACGCTACATTTTCCATGTTTTTAAGACCAAAACAAACCAGAGAAACCTTCAGTCACCTGCCGTAGCAACTTTGTTCAAAATCTAGTCAACTGCATCATTCGAATCGAGAATTCCACATCATTGTTCTCTGCCAAATCTCGCAATCTGATTGGTACTGGAGGAATTGCGAAATTTGGGCCTTAATAGGGCCAAGTTTTTCATAGTAATACTATGAGTCTCTATTGCCTGAAGCGCCATCATCAAGACAAAGAGCACAGGGCAACAAGAGACTCATCGTCGTCAGACTAGTTTTAAAGTACATTTAGTTCCTCTCAAGCCATTCTATTCCAAGAAAAATGCAATAGAATTTTACAGCCACCCATCTAAAGATTTTAAAGATTTGAACCCTGATCAGCTTTTACATTCGTCGAAATATCTGTGATTCGCTCAATACCGTTTGCTCTTAAAACGATTCAAAATCAATCACTATCAAAGGTAATAGAATTAACGTTTGTACTTATTGCTCCTCCCCTGTAACTGCCTCGCTTTTTCTTGGTTTTCTCATGTCTAAATGATTTGCCTGAAATGAAATGAATACGTGTACATTAAAATCGAAAACTTTGGGACAAAATTTTGTCCGAAAGTTTATTTGTCCGAAATGTGGTGATGTCCGAAAGTTTTAAATTCACTGAAAATAGAAAAGCACAAAGAAACGTAACGTAATACGTCAATAAATCAATGATTTACCAGTAGTACTTAGGTTTCTTGAATTTTTCACCTAAAAAAGTTTGGCTCCTTGAAGTGTTTCTTGAAAAACGTTCAGGTATGGCAGCACCTTTAAATTTGGTTTACAGCTGGTTGTATTATTGTTCAATGTAACGAAAATTACATTCAGATGTCCTTGATGATGTGATGATCATCATGCACCTACTGTAAATTGATATTCATGATGGAAATACAATTATTTTTAATACATATTTTGGTATAAGGTTTGTTTTAATGCCGTGTTTGTCCGTAATTCCCGAAAAAGCGTCTGAAATTTTTTGTACGAAGTTTTTTGGCGAAACTTTTCCGTCTGAAAGTTTTCGATCTTAATGTAAGTCAAGGAGAAGTTTAAATGCCTAAGCCGAATTCTCACTTGTAAAGACACGGTCACGTAACTGTAAAAAAATCTATCAATAATTCATATTGTTCCCCACAAATACCCATTGTGTTCTGCACAGATTTTGGTGGACAGGGTGAATCCGAAATAAAGTTACCTCTACAAATCCAACAATAATTTTGCGTACAACATAGGACTGTTTCATAGATTTCTCTACGAAATTCAAGAGTACCTCTTAAAAGTAGAATCTTTATTTTGAGGAAAGTAGTGGAAAAATATCTGTCATATATAGCCTATCAAAAATGCTGCAAAATCGTCGTTCCGGAAGAAATTTGTTCACTTTACGTGACCCAGCCAGCCTCTTTGAATGAAGAGCCATTGCTAACGGTGAACCTTCCTCGCACCAAAGTCGATTTTCGTATTCTCTGAAAGTCCTTTTGACCAAAATAGACCTTTTAGCTATTCTGAAAAGAATCAGGATGGAACGGATTTTGCTACATTTTGTCGAATTTTCGAATCTGCACAATACTGATAGAAGCTCTAACGCTACTTGATCGAACGTCGGGTATAAAAATACAAAAAAATAACACTCGATCCAGTCTCCTCTGTAGAACAGCTAAAAGGTCTATTCCTTCGTCTTGCTTTTCACACGGCGCACACAGCGTGCAATGGATCTTTAAAGGACAATTCTGAGCTTGGTACGATTGGCGATAAAGACCCCATTTTAAGGATGCCGGTAGGATTTGAAAACGGCAGAATTTTATGACGCCTTGGAAAATGAGCCCCCTTTTACACGATGCCGGTAGGAGTTGAAAACAGCATGAAAAAGTGTCGTTTTGGCCTCTCGTCTATACGCTGCCGGTAGGATTTTATGCCAATTCAAAGACAATAACAACTGACGTCAATGATTAATCAACATGGATAAAACAACGGTAGCATTGAGGACAATAGACCTTTTCAACTAACGGCCTCGTTTTGGGAATTTTTGAAAATCTCTTGATACGAAATTTCTGACCATGGATTTTGATTCAGCACCCCAAGTTTAGTTTAATTCAAAATATTCATATTCCTAGAGTATGCGATTTCGATTTTATGGCGATAATAACTTTTAGAATTTATAAGGGATTTGACCGTCAAAATCGTTCGGGGTGAAACTTTACACCCTCAGCCATTATTCACGGTCAAATTCCCTTATAAATTTTCAAATTTGTTATCCTCATAAAATTAAATTCGTTAGCACTTCGTTAGATCATGAAAATTTGTAATTAGAATAAAATTTGGATGCTGAATTTGAATATGGGGTCCGAAATTTCAAATGACGCAAGCTAAAGAAATTTCGAAAAATTTCAAAACGAGGTCGCTTAGTTGAAAAGGTGTATAATGTGCAGCAAAAATATTAGCCTCGTAACGAAAGCGGCATAACATTCTACCTGTCAAGTGTATTTACACGATCCGGCAGAATTTGAAAACGGCAGAATTACAAACTTTGCTGTTTTGCTAACCAGCACAAAGTTCTGGCGGCTTCAATTATCTCAGTTTTTACACATTTGAAGAGGTCAGGTGTCAACTAAGAGTTTGAGACCTTGTTTGAGTCAATCTGGCACGTGGTTGCTGATTTATGGCAAAGAAAAGGGAGAATAAGTGGTTGCTTTAAAAATTTCCGTCTCAAAATTTTAAATGAAATCTCGTGTAAGTTCCAGTCTGAAATAAAATTTTTTGTTGTTTTCGTTGTCATTGTTGTTGTTGTTGCTATTGTTGTGATAACTGGGACTATACCATGAGTCCACCGGTAGCATAAAACAACGCGGACTTTCGGCTATCACAGAGATTTCAATTTGTTCCATTACAATAAAAAAACTGATGTAATACGAATCATCAAATGAGGCTTTTTGATGGCTATTTTTTACAAAATGCAATAAAACATATAGATAATTTACCTTTAGTATGTTTTAAATCAATATTTGCTTTTTCTCCCCAGTCTCCTTTCGCCCCTCTCTGTAAAACAAACAAAAGTATTGTGGCTAACATAAGCTAAAGATATCAGAAATATTGCAAGTTTTGAATAAACAAGCAAACCAATTGACACAGTCAAAAAAGGACTTCATCGTTACACTACAGACCAAATTGCTTCTAAAACTTCAAACAGTTGCTGGAATACACAGGAACACACAGGTACAGGTACTTGACAAACAAGTAGTAACATGTATGATTTAAAGTAAATAAACAGAGATATACTGACATAGTCTAAACATAGCAGAAAAGAACGGCAGGTGCCACTTATTTTCCTATTGTATTCTTGATCAAAAGCATCAAATTCCATAGGTTATATTTAGATGGACCCAGTCCCCTTAGCTAAGTTGCTTTTAATCCCGTTGATTTACTTTAACATTAAAAAAAGTTTCATTGAAACCAGTACAACCGACAATATTTATCTAAAAATATTTGCAACGTCATAGAATCAAAATTTTTACGGGTAGTTTTGGATAAATATTATCGATCGTTGAGCTACTAATACATCGCGACATGCTTCACTGTTATCTAAGTTTCATTAAACCAGTTGGCTTTGAATTTCTGTAAATCCTTAGTATTCTAAGGCAGTCCAACTTTCATCAATTCATGAAAATTTGAGGATCACACTTGCAATGAGAAATTATTTCTAGGCTAATTTGATTCCATCGATCTTTCCTATATTCTCAGCAGCATTTAGTCACCCAAATTTCAGAATTTTGGAGATTTTTAGCCAATTCTGAAATTGCTTCAATGAACTAGCGATTTAGGAATATTTTCTTTCCCAATCTAAAATCGTTGCCCAAACTCGCAGAAAATTTAGCCCCCCCCCTGCAATCAAAATCAAGCTCTATCTGTATTTCCAACTGAATAAACATCTTACCCTCAAGTACCGAATAATCGTCCCCCCGCTTATTAACTTTGAAAAATTTTCCAACCCCCAGCTCTTATTCCAACCCCCCTTTTATCAATTTTGGAAAAATGAAATGATAGTAAACATACAATTCTGAATAAACGCAAAACTCTCAAGAAGTGCATTCAACAGAACAAGAGTTCAGATTAAATGTATCAGTAACATCACTGTTCACATAAACATATAGAAGATACATTTTTACCTAAGAAAACGACTATTTTCTACTTCCCCAAGCATCCCCCGATTATTCCAGCCCCCCCCGATTATTGTTATATCGAGCCATTTCAAACCCCCCGATTATTCTCATCCCCCTCGCTTATTTGATACTCGAGAGTAGTGGGCAAAAAATGCTCCATAATTTTACACATATACTTGGAACTGTTCTGTCCCTCAATATTTTGTCATCTAACCTCTATGATCATGAGGCTGAACTGTTAGCAAATTTAACCGAGCCGGTGTTTAAAGGATTCTAAGATGAAAAATTTTTACCGGGTGGGTCAAAAAAAGTCTACACGTTTGACAGGCTATGTAATAAAAAGTATTTTTTTGCTATTCAACGAAAATTAAATAAACAAAGAACAAGATTTATAGGCAACGCGTCATCCATAGCGGGAAAGAACATATTGTCAGCGAGTTCGCACTATGGATGACACTTACAATTTTAAAATATATGAAATCAATTGACACAAACATGCATACACAAATGGTCTTACATCGAACAGGTACACTCACACATAGTACACACAAAAGATACATTCACTAACATATCAAGCACCAATTCTTTGTTTACAGAGGACACTAAGTTTCGTAATCTACACGATCAAAACGCTAGGGTGCATTGATGTACTTTATTGTAGCTTCAGCTTCAAGAATCATTCTGTTGATGATAGATGGAAATTTAGCGCTGCCATACAATAGCAGTGAACAAAAGAAATTATCATCAAGGTTGGGAATATCTAGGTTCAGAAATTCTGAGAGTTTGCTATGGAGATTCACACGAGGGTTGTATCTGATCAATATTCAAAATAAAATGTTTATCTACTGGTGAGCCAGAAAAAGTTTCCCACTTTTAAAAATTCATAGCACCAAGAGTACTTCACAGATCTGAATGGGCTCAAATTTTGACTCACGACCTTAATGTTCGAAAATTGGATACTTTTCGATGAAGTTTTTGGATAGAAGCTGTAAACAAGTGCAACGTTATTCTCAAGCAAAGTATCTTTAGAGCAGTGTAGAGGAAAAGAGATTTTGAAATTGCGCGTCTTTTGACTTGATTTTTACCCAAAATGGAGGACAGCCTCAATACTTGGAACGATGAAGTCAATTTGAAGTTTGAAAGATTCTCAGTGAGATTGTTTACCTGAAGACAACAAGATGTTATTGTTTTTGCCGCCATTGGTGCTCGCACTTAGTATTTTTCGTAATACTACTATAAATACCAACATCAAATATTGATATTGATTGAATGATAGGAAAACGCTTTGCTTTGCTTTCTTTTGCAATACTTTCCAAAGGTACCGGGAGTCCAACAAAGCTTATTCCCTTTTGAAAATCGCCAAAATTCGATTATCGAACAATTCATAAAGTATTCTTTTGTTTCATTTTTTAATGATATATACAAACTTTTCCAAGGGTGGCAATATGCTTGTTTACAATACTGAAAGGATGTGAAAAACTTCACTCTGAGCTATACTCTTCAAGCAACGTCCTTTATCTTGCCTCAGAGATGAGTGTTTCATTTTCCTTCAGGACTATAACGTTAGCTTGCGTTTCATTCTGACGTTTATGACTAAACAAGAAGTTTTGTGTAGACAATACTCCTAATCTCTGGTAATTGGTTTTTTCAGCCTGCTTCAAAATCAGACAGTCCTACAAAGACCTAGATTTAATTATTTGAAAACCAATCACTGTGCCTATCAGCTATGCCAAGAAGAAAATCTGTTCTTGCTAAAAAAGAAATTTGAAGACCAGCATTACAGTAAATACCCACGTATAAGAACCTAGTGATTAAGCACCTACAAGCTGAAATTCTGAAATTAGACCGCCCAATATATAAGAACCCATTCAGCCTGAAATTTGAAATAGGTTCTTATTTGTAGAATTCATCAAATTAGATCAAAACTCCAGTTGCTTTGTCATTGAATGTATACGGACTGATACTGGCATATGTGCATCTTGCAAATAAATATAAAGATGCTTTGAGAGCTTTTCATTGTATTCTGCAAAACTTCTGATTCTTTCACGCACTGCTGTTGTGAATAAAGCCTCATGAACTCAGGTGCCTCTGAGCTGACAGTAAATAATGGGCTTGAAGTTTCAATTTGAAACAAGAAATACCTGAAAGTCCTGAATGAAATAAGCACCAATTTAAGAACATGAACAGCCTAATTTCCCACTAAATACTCGATTTATAAGAACCTAATCAGGCTGACTTGCAAAATTGTAGGTTCTTATACTCGGGTTTTTACTGAACGACAAAATTTTGGTGACTTTTCACACAAGGAAACTTTTGGGGACCAGGTATAAAATTGGTTTTCCTGGTTTTTAACAGTTTGTGCATGATTTTCTTTTGAGCAGTGGTGGGTGTTTGTTGTTGCTGAAGTGAGGAGCTCTTGTTATAAGTCTCATTACTCACCTTCCCTTCAAAACTATTGTCTTGTAATGTTGCTCGAACTTCAATTTCTTCAGAGACAACTCGTCGAAATGGCACATTCGGTGTCAACATCCTCTGTCAAAAGACAACAATGAAATACCAAATAAGGGCCATAATTCACGTAAATTTTTCAGTTTTCTTGTTGATTCTATTGACAGCATCTCAAGCGAACGAGAGAAATGCGGGCATACAGGATGACACAAAATAAATGTGATTCAAATATTGTTTGGAAGCTAAATAGCTCGACTGCATTGTTACAATTTTTGCCATTGTCATCAAGACTATTAACAGGTGAACGTAAGAATTTAATGAATACAGTAAGTTCGAAGACCCATCGATATTCATCAAAACAGTAATCGATGTCGATCAGCTGCATCTCAACAGCACAGATTGAGCGCATTCAAACAATTCCGTGAGATACTAGAATTCTCCTCACAGAAATCCGTTTTCGCTACTGAGGATTGTTTGCATGCACTGGCAATTTCTAACTGACATGCGTGTTCCCAAGCTAAACAAGACGGATTCCTAGTTGTCTTATACTGATCACATTGATTCCATGCTGCTCATAAATTTTAACAAGGTTTTTTTAGAACTGTATGTTTTCATTAACTCCACATTTTTGCCAATTTGCCATATGAATAAAAATAGCAAAAATAGTAGGAATGTAGCCAAGCCATTTACCAACCAAACATAGTTAGAATCATTAATTTCCGTTGATTACTCTTTTGGGCGCAAACGGCTCTTGCGGTTCACTTTTTGGGTCACACAGTACAACTCTACAAAAAATTTTGTACGCCTCTGGCAAAAATCCTTTCGTTTATAAAAACATCTCTCAAGGATAACCGAGGCTGCACTGACCACAAGGAAAATACTTCGATTATGGGAGAATTTGCACATCAGGGGAAATTGCCCTTACAGTACGATTGTATGCCGGAATCATTTGATAAATCATAAGCTCTTTTCTATAAACTATAAAATGTAATAAGGAAGTTCGAAAATATGGTAAACTCAATTGACGTTTCGCTTTCGCTTCATCAGAGCATAGAGCTCAAATCTTTAAAAAGGTGGATGTAAAAATGTATCAAAGTTTTCCATCAATTGAGTAACCTCAAAACAACTTTTAGTAATTTTCTATGAAACTGCCATGGCAATTTTTCGATATCTCCATTATTTTCAAAATGGCAGCATTTTGATTATTTTGTAAAAATTCATCAAAAATTTTGAAAAATCAAAATCATCGTAGATCTTACATTGCTTGAGAAGAACTGATATAATCTTCACGAAATCCATAGTTTATGAAGGTCTACAGCTAGACTGATGACGATGAGTCTCTTGTTGCCCTGTGCTCTTTAACTTGATAATGGCGCTTCGAGCAATAGAGACTCATAGTATTACTCTGAAAAACTTGACCCTATTTAGGCCCAAACTTCGCAATTCCTAACGTACCAATCAGATTGCGAGATTTGTGAATTACTATTGTTAAAGTGTAAATGTGATAGAATTTTCGATTCGATTGAAGAATTGAAAATACTCCCACGGGATGGAGATTCGAAGCCGTGATTCCATCATAATTCCATTGATGATGGAAGAAAATAGGGCCAAGTTTTTCACTGCTTCATTATGAGTCCCTCTTGAGCAAGGTTTACCGCAGGGATACAAGGGACTCATCGTCATCAGTCTAGTCTACAGCTGGGTTGCAGGCAGAAATCTGTAGCTCTTCTGGTTTAGGATATAGAAATTTGATGAGGTTACAACCTCAAAATTAATAAATACCGCCATTTTGAAACTAATCAAGATATCAAAGTATTGCCACGGCAGATTTACAGCAAATTGACTTACGTTCCTTTCAAGCACTTTAATTCACAGAAAAATCAAGCAGAAGTCTACACTCAGCTTTGTAAAGATTTGAGCTCTATGCTCTTTAACAGAAATAAATCAAATTTCATTCCATTTCTGATGAAGCGAGAGCGAAGGGTCGATTGAGTTTACTATATTTTCGAAATTCTTTCTAACAGAATCCTTTGTGTGATCTTATTGTCTCACAATATACTCACAACAAGCTATCAATGGCAGTGTGTCCATGTAAGTTGAACGTTTCGAGGGGGGTTTCTCGGAAACATGTGATTTTTCGTTGTGTTTTCATATGGCCACTTGTTTTTTAGGCTTAGGTCCTGACTTTGTTTGTAAGTCGCCACACACTCCATTCTACCACTTCTGCCTGCCTTCATCTGCGTTGTCAGTGGCAATAGTTTCGTTCTCTCGACATTGCTATCCAATCCCTGTTCATCCCTCTTGTTATAAAGTACTTTTCAAACTAACTGCGTTTCGTCACTGTCATAGCAAAGCATCAAAGACGTTCGCTTGATGGAAGCTTGATTTGATTCCATTCCGCCATTGCTCGTATGGTTTCAACAGAGAGGCTCTTATTTCAAGTGATCAGTTTAAGACAGCGCGCTCTTAGCCAATGAAGTTCTCGAACAGTTACATGTATGTCAGCATCGTGTCACCAGCTTCAGGGTTCGTGCATTCAACTTATTTATATATGGACACATACATTACCTTTAAGCAAATTTCGAACAGAAGGATAAAAAATTAGAACAAGGTGTCAAAAGACATTGCTGAGTCTTCAAATGTACCTGTTTCTTTTTCTTTTCTTTCATTCCAATTTGTGGAGCAGACTTTGGTGTCTTGAAAGACGCATCTGAAAGAAGTAAACATAGATTATAAAACAACAAAACCAAAGGGGAACTAAAGATGACGACAATATATCCCTACTGGGTGAGCAAGAAGAAGTTCCTACTATTGAAATTCAAGCATAAACTGTTTTTAATGGATTGGAATGAATCGTATTCTGTGTGAAAGCACAAAGGTCAAAAGCATTTGGTAAGTTTTCTCTCCTTTTTATGGGCACTGGAAATATACTTTAATTCGATTGTACGAAATTTCCAAGGTTGACAAATGCTTGAAAAAGACCTAATACACTTTATCCAATCATAGATAGCTCCTTGCGCAGAATAAAAATGAAAGTACATTTTTTACAGGCGAGAGATTCCGTTTGCATATTTATTGCCATTGGATTGAAAAACGTTAGTATTTGTTTGAAAATCGAATGTTTATACTCGCGCGAAAAGATGAAATGCCCTTACGTCCTGTTCTGTGTAAGGTGGTTCCCTATGATTTGATCAAATGTTGCAGGTCCATTCGCAGGCATATTGCCACTAAGAAATTTCGTACAGCCGAATTTACCTTAATCCTCAGCGCTAATAAAACACGAGAAAGCAAACAAAATACTGTAATCCTTCGACTTTAAATTAGAATCGAACTCATTCAAATCCATCAAGTACTGTTGATGCTATGAATTTCGAAAGAGGAGTCCTATTCCAGCTACAAAGCTGCACATAGGACACTAAGCGAAATATGATTCTTTTCGAAGCTTACAGACATCGATGCATCATGGAAAATCTGACGTAAAATAATCAGCTCGATTTCTTGTCAATTAAAAACTTTTCCAATATTAGGAAGCACCAATGCAGCAAATCAAGTAAATAATCATCAGTATTGTACCAGGTGAACCAGAAAAAAGTTCCCACTTTTGAAAATTCATAACACCAAGACTACTACACGGATTTGAATCATTCAAATTCTAGTTAAAAGTCGAAAGATCAGAGTATTTTCGTGATTTTTCTCACTGTCCTACCTGCACTAGAAGTATTGGTAAATTCAGCTTTATAAAAAATTTTCATGATTGCAAAATGACGGAACTACGACATCAGGGATGGAAAAAATATTTCAATTTCTGGGACCAAGCAAGTCTCAAAAAAATTTCTGTGAGAATCGCTTCAAAAAGTGCCCACTCTTGACAGCTAACGATATGTAACAAGTACGACAGAACTGAGGAGTGATTAGCAGCCTTATCACAATCGTCAATAATATTTGTCGTGCAAATTTTGTTGATCTTTCAGCTGAACGCTTCAAGACTTGTGAGCAATCTTTTTTATGAAATTCCCAGGTCTCGTGACAATCTAAATTTACTTAATAACGGCTATCAATTGAGACAGCCTTTACGATCTTCACAAAAAATTGACTTTCCATTTTTTCATTTCTCTCAATTTATCCTTTTCCTTTCTCCTTTTTATTCTTTCTGGAGACCTGAAAAAATTTCTGGGACGATTGGTGCCGTGGTCCGCTATTTTTTCCAGCCCTGAGGGCCTAAAACACTGATCAAATCATAAGGATTCACACCGAACAATGGGCCATGGGCGTTTCACCTCCCTCAAGAGTTATAAGACATCGATATTTAATACAAATACGAGAGATTTTCAATCCCATGGCAATTAATGTACAGAAGATATCTCTCACCCATGAGAAGTTGCATTTCCTTCATTATTCTGTGCGAGAAATCATTTATGAATTGATCGATGTTTTGGGCCATTTTTCAGTCATTTTGCAACCATGCCATTTTTGTAACGTTGAATTTACCTATGTTTCTAGTGCTGGTAGGATAGCGAGAAAGATTACAAAAATATCTTGATCTTTTGGCTTGTAGCAAGAATTTTAATGATTCAAATCCGTGAAGTAGTCTTGGTGTTATGAATTTTCAAAAGTGGGAACTTTTTCTGGCTTACCCGGTCGTACAAAAAATACATAAACAACTCTTGAATGTAGCTAACACATCTTTTCAATTAACGGCCACGTTTTGGAAATTTTTGAAAATTTCTTCATAAGAAATTTCTGTCCACAAATTTGGATTCATCTCCCCAAGTTTAGTCTAATGACAAATTTTCATTTTCCTGGAGTTTGTGGTTTTGATTTTATGGCGAAATTTGAGAATTCATAAGCGATTTGACCGTGAAAATCGGTCAGGGTGTACATTTACACCCTTAGTCACTATTCATGGTAAAATCCCTTACAAATTTTCAAATTTATCATCCTCATAAAATTAAAATCGCTAATACTAAGATTACGAAAATTTGCTGTTAAACTAAAACTTGGGTGCTGAACGTGAATCTGGGGTCAGAAATTTCATATGACTTAAGCTGAAGAACTTTTTAAAAGTTCCAAGACGAGGCGGCTAATTTGAAAATGTGTATTGTTTGGAACCAGTTTTTCGAAACATGTTTAGACAGTATGTTATTCGATAATTTCCAAAACAACTGCTTTGATCTAAAACAGAGGTTGAGCCTCGTCATAGCTGAGAAAAAAAATTTCGAAGATTGGACGGAAATAGGGGTTGATATTTTGTCTATTTGTCGATGAATCATGGAGTAAAATAACTGAGCTTGTAAGGACTTCAAGACGGGTTGGTTGAAACTACAGAAGAACGGGACAGGCGAGAAAGAGGCAGAAAAGAGAGAAAGATGCACGCAAAGAATGGCGAAATCTGCATTCAACCATTCAACGTTCGTCATGTATCTGAATGACTTTGAAGAATGCCTAAAATTCTCTAGGGCTAACAAGTATGCTGATGAAACGGAAGTCACATTCTCATCGAATGAGCTCTGGGATCTGATACTGAGCTTTCACACGGAATTAGAAAATATCAAGAGTGGACGAGAATAAATAAGTTAAGCATACACCCCGAGAAAACTGAATTCATGGTAATTGACTATTCTCGAAGACAGAGCAAAAGGCCAGAGCTACCACCATTTTATTTGGATGACACTAGAATAAAACATATTCATAAAACGAAGTATTTGGGACTTATGTTGATGATAAGCTACGGTGGAATGAACAATACAAATCAGTAACGGTAAACTAGCTAGCGGCCAATCTTGGCTCAGGAAACTAAAAACATCTTACCACAATCTCAACTGCTTAATGTATATCAAGCACTTGTAGAAAGCCACTTGAGATAGGCTAATGTGGCATGGGGAGCCCTCTCTGATACTAAGCTTGGCACTCTGCAAAATTATCAGAACAGAGCATTCGATCTGATAGAGTTTGCAAGGGTACATGATGCTTGAAATATGAAGTCCCTGAAAGTAAATCAACTGATGACCTTTGACCGAGCAGTAAATATGATTGAATGAAACTGAAATGAAATGAATCTTCTTATTCTTCTTCTGAGTGTCAAGCTCTTCCAGAGCGTATACTATCATGGCCCTCCCTCTACTACGACTTTTGAGCTCGTTTGTTCCACTAATGTTGCATTTATTGTTTTTAATTCTTCTTGTTAAAAACGTCTCTCTTTGTCTGCCTCTGCCCCTCTTTTCTTTAAATATCCCTGAAAACACCACATTTTAAATCCGCGGTTCTTCGGAGATATTCTAGGCAAGGTCTTTAGAGATATTTTTGGCTTTTCTCTTCGTTGGTTTGGTTACCTACCATAAATAGCGGTTTCTACTTTCAAGAAAAGAGGTTCGGATCGAGCGTGCAAAGCTGGTAGAATTTGAGATGAAAACAAAAGCAAGACTCCCGTTCTCATATGAAACACGGCTAGCTGTGGCAATACCGTCAGATCTCAGAACACTTTTCCAAGAGTTTATCATGAACTTTTTTGGCAAAGTGGGTTAAAAATGCTTCAGTTTACACAAAAGCTATTGTTATTCGTCTTTTTGCTTGATTTCTCGTTATTTCCATTCCCTGTCGGCTGACTTTCTTCAATTGAATAACAGCGGTTCAAAACAGCAAGCTTCCATTTGCAGACTCGCAAAATGAAACACTTGGATGCTCAAAGTTATACAGCAGAGTCAACTAACAGCAGGCGAAAACAACGAGAAACAAGGCCAGAAGGCAAATGAAACTTCACTGTGTATAAAACAAATCATCCCTAACTCACTTGCTTAACTCTCTGAAAAGTGTTCTGAGATCCGAAGAAACTTCTTGCTACAGCTGGCAATGTTTCCACTGCGAATGGGCGTAATGCTTTTGTTTTCCTTCGCAAAATTTACCAGCAGAGACCCAAAAACACTGCACACCTACAAACCTGGTTTGGAGGAAGGTTTTGGCCAAAATTGAGGAAGGTTTTGTAGTCAAAAATAATATTTTATGTTGTTGGCATGGTTCTTATAACTGTGGAAAATAAACCATCAATAAGTACATTGAACCATTAAAAATCATGTCAATTTTAGGTAGCTGGTGAGGTTATATTTCAAAACTATATCAAAGAAGAAAAATCAGGTTTGATCAGTCAATGTGATGAAAGAGAGAAAGTCTATGAGGAAATATGCATATGTGTCAGGAAAACTGATCTTTGAAAAGCTTTCATTTGAAGTGCAGCAAAAACTTCACAGCAAATTATTACATTGTTGGACACCAAATAGCTTTTAGATCTTCTCGCCTTGAACTCTTTGTTCCCCCTTAATTGCTCCAATACCTTTCAATTAATGAATCGCTTCCTTAAGACTGTGGCCTCCCTCGTATTAAAATCTGGTTTGAGCCCTGATACTTGCACTCAAACAGACAAATGATAGGAAAGATCTCTAATTGCATGCTTTTGCCTGGTTCACAAAACACCGTCGAGCTGTTTTCCAGTAATTATATATTGTGTTGAAATGAGGAAGGTTGAGAGTATAAATTTCAGCTTTGGAGGAAGGTCAAAAACTTTTTGCAGCCCTGTTTACCAGGTTTGGATGCTCGATCCAAACCTCTTTTCTGGTAAGTAAAGAGGTCTGTTGTAAAATTTCGTCGAATATTTACCACTTGACAGAAGCTCGAATTATGATGATGTTTTCAAATGATAACAATTGTTTGACGCATTTAGCGGCATGATGGCAAGATAGCTTCTACTCGATACTTTATCAACAAAATGATAGTACATCTATCACTGTTCAGATCTATTCAAAATATATTCCATGATACCTGATTGTGATAACTTGGGAGTGCTTGCTGGTAAATCAGTGCTCTCGAACGCTGTTTAAAAAGATAACGAATGTTACGTAAGATCTAGCATCTGATACGTGCTGCCGGTCAGCAGTTTCAGATAGATTTCCAAAGAATTAAAGGCAGTGCGCACTGGTAAATAGGCCTGTCTTTAAATAGAACAAAGAGAACACTTATGCCCCATTCACGCTGCAAGTCAAAGGGCATATGTCGCGATAGCAGTTGGTAAATACAACAAAAAAGAAGTTTGGAGTGGAATTCCATTGTTTCGTGACACTTTATTTATGCTTCGTGAATTTTGATTGCCGTAAAAATTCAGCCTCGATCCTGTGCTTTGTACTGAACAAAAGAGATAATTGTATTGCATTAGCCAATCAGGCTCACGACACATGCTCTTTAAACCAGCTTTACCTAAACCAGGTTTTCGAATAACACCTTCTAATTGGTCAATCAAACAAACCCAGTCATTTGATTGGTTGAAATTTAAACTGGTTTCGATAAAGCTGGCTTAACTGGGTCAATGTGAATGCAGTATCAGACCTCATTCACACGTATATAATTATGTCTGTAAACGCATACTTTATTAGACGTCAACGCCTTGGGTCCAAATGTAAACAGCGTTTTAAGTTACCCTAAACGCATACATTCGAATGCGCTTTCCTAAATGTATACTTTTGAAAACGCTGCTTTCACGTCTTCGTGTGGACGGTCATAAACGCATTCTTCGTAAACGGTGACGTCACAAACATCATATTCATCAGTCACTTCCCGTTGTTTTAAAAACACTGTTTTGCGTTTTCATGTGGACGGTTGTAAGGTCGTAAGGCATATTTTGTAAACGATGACGTCATAGACGTCACGCTCATCATTCAATTCCAACTGTTTTGGCGTTCATGTGTGAACAGGCGTAAACGTTCCATAAACGATAAGTGGATCAGTGTGGACAAAAACATTCAATGCGTTTACAAAACGTCAACTTTATACGTGTGGACGGGGATCTACATACAGCAATGTTTCGTTTGCAATCTATCGTTCAAGGCGCATCGTGAATTTCTACTGCCGTAAAAATTCAGCCTCGCCTAACTTCGACTTGAATGGGATATTTTTCGATTGCTTTGGTCGTTGCAAATGCAAGCTTTTAACCTTGCACAAACTAGCATTGGTCTCAAATCTTTAAAAATGTGGGCACAGGGACCCCAGGAAAATGTATACCCCCTCTCCCCTATGATAATGATAACGAGGTCTTCCTCTTTAGCCTCCTTGGTGATTGCGAAGCTATGACGTAATGCTTTAAGAGAGAGATCGAAAGCGTGGGGGGCGAGCAAGGGATCTCTCTCTTAAAGCATTACGTCATAGCTTCGCAATCACAAAGGAGGCTAAAGCGGAAGACCTCGTCATCATTGTCATTGGGGATAGAGGAGTATACATTTTCCTGGGGTCCCTGTGATGTGGGTGTAAGATTCATTGACCTTCTTTTTGAGCTGAATAGCTTAAAAGAAAGTTGAGCTATTGTCTTATAATTCTGCCGTTGGATTTATCTGAAATCTTCAGTATTTTCAGCCACTGAGTACTTTTCTTCGTTTTGATAATTCTAGAAGAATTTCAGAAAAAAACTTCAAACTATGGTAATTTGGAAATTGTTTCACACAGCATGAAATAACTTCAAAGAACACCGTATTTTATGACTGTAGATAATATGGTATCAAGCAGAGGTCCGTCACTGTTGTGGTTTACGATCCAGAAATTTAATGACGTCACATCCTGAAAAGTGCTGAAATACCGTGTGAGTCAAAAAGAGGGGGGGGGAGGGCGTTTGGCAGACTGTGACATCGCATTTAGCCAATCGGTTGTCGTGGATTAAATTTTTCCGCGCAGCCTAGAGTCTAACTTCGATCATAAACCTTCCCCGCCGAAATCGGTCATCTCACGCATTTGTTAAGAAAGATTTTCTTCGTAAGACCTTATATGGGAGTCTTGCAAATTGGTGAAATCTTTGCCAAGCCCCTTCTGCATTTGTCTTGGCAAAAGTTACAGGCACAGGTGGTATTATCAGGGGAGAATGAAATAGTTAAGAGATCGAATTTCTCCCCAGGGGCGCCTTATCATAACTTACCTTGCATGGAGACTTTGTTTGAAATGCGTGCTTCTTTGTCTTGCGGAAAGGTTTCTTTCAAGCAGATCAACGCTCTGTAAATCGCGATGGGACTTCTTGCAAACAACACCGTTCCTAAAGCCTGGTTCAGACAAGGTCTTTTGAGTCGTTAGGGTCGCGCAGAAAGACCCAAAAGACAAAGGATTCAAACTCTGAGTCTTTGTCTTTCGGTTCTTTCTGCCCAATCTTTGCGACCAAAACGACATAGTGTGGACCAGGCTTAACTTTTTCAGCATCCCTTGATAATAGCACGTGTACCTGCCGCTCTGGCAAGGCTAAAATATTGAAGGGGGTTGGTCAAGGATTTCATCAGTTTGCACGACTCCCATACAAGGTCTTACGAAGAAAATATTGTTAAAGAAAAGAAATGAAGAGACTGATTTCAATGGGGAAAGGTTTATGATCTAAGTTAGACTGTTGGCTGCGTGGAAAAATCTAGTTCACGATAATCGAACAGCTCAATGCGACGCCACAGTCCGACAAACGTCCCACATTTTTTCTGACCCAGCCGGTATAGAATACGCTGTAATTTCGAAAAATATTCAAAATTTCCGAAATGCCCAACGGCAGAACTATGGATCGATACCCAAAGTGTCTTTTAAGCCATTTAGTTAGAAGAAATAGGTTCATAGAACTTTAAACCCACCTTTTTAAGTCAATCTAAAGATTTGAAACCAGGGAGCGCCGTTTGAAACATATGCCACACAAACCCTTTAAACTCTTATACAAGAGGCTAAAACATTTAAGTTGGGGAAACATTTCTTCAATCATGCTTTGGAACAATTCTGAAAATGTTGGAGACCTGCTTCTTGGCAATTTTCGAATTCCCAAAAAAATGTTAACCTTATTTAGGACTTTTCTTGCAGCCCTAGTTATTTTAGCAACAAGGCAACAATAACATTTTTTCATGAATGTTGTGTAATCAGTCTACAGGGTGAGTCGAAAAAAAGGTTACGAGTTCGGTGGGCTATGGAAGAAAAACTTTATTGTTCAAAACTTAAATGTTAATCCTTCAGTCATAGTCTAACTTAGATGAGAAAATTTTAATGCGAAAATCAAATACCTATAACACCCAAAACTTACACAAATGTCTGTAAAGGGGCTGGTATGGAAATGAAGAATTCCATGTTCCATTCTGGTCCATGATTTATGTGACATTGAATATCAAATTCATTGTCAGTTTCTGAAATAGAAGTTTAACTTCAATAGCAAGAAGTAAACCGTAGAACAGAATGGAATGTGGAATTCTCGTTCCAAACATGCCTCTTAACAGCATTTTCCTAATTTCTGGTTTTAAATGATGAGCGATTTTACCAAAAAAAATTTCTCATCTATGTTGGCCTTTGACTGAAAGATTGGAATTTTATTTTTGAATACCGGCCACATACTGTTTATTCCATCGCCTGCCAAACGCGTAAACTTCCTTTGACTCACCCGGCAGTTCTCGTACGAAAAACACTTCATTGAACAAACCCAAAATAGCTGAAATCTACACTCCTTTAGTCATGAAAGATATCGTGAAGAACTTGCAAGAAACCTTCCAGTACAGCTTGAAGTCGCGATAAGGTTCCTAAACTTGCTGCATTAGAGCGATGACTTCAACAAAATTTGGCATGGACTATGCTCTTCGTCTGGTGACAAAGTCATCTTTGCAAGCATAATAAAAGATTCCGGGGATCCAATCTTCCCAAGAGAATACCGGGTGAGCCAGAAAAAGTTCCCACTTTTGAAAATTCATAACACCAAGACTACTACATGGATTTAAATCATTCAAATTCTTGTTAAAAGTCGAAGGATCAAAGTATTTTTGTGATTTTTCTCGCTGTCCTACCACCACAAGAAGAATTGGTAAATTCAACTTCACAAAAATTTCAGAGTTGCAAAATGACGGAAAAGGGGCCTAAAACATTGATCAAATCGTAAGGACTCTGGGCATTTCACCTCCCTCAAGATCGATTTTCAAACAAATACGAAAGATTTCCAATCCCAAGGCAATTAATGCCGAGAGGATATCTCTCACCCATGAGAAGTTGCATTTCCTTCATTATTCTGTGCGAGAAGTCATTTATGAATTGATTGACGTTTCAGGCCATTTTTCAGTCATTTTGCAATCATGAAGTTTTTGCAAAGTTGAATTTACCTATATTTGTAGTGCTGGTAGGACAGCGAGAAAAATCACAAAAATACTTTGATCTTTCGACTTTTAACTAGAATTTGAATGATTCAAATCCGTGAAGTAGTCTTGGTGTTATGAATTTTTAAAAGTGGGAACTTTTTTCTGGCCCACCTAGTATTCTGGCAGAAAAGTATAAACAGGACCGTAAAAAAGTATAAACCAAATCTTCACGATGAACCGAACGAATCACATGAGATTGTTTTACGTGCTACCTTTGAATGGGCGTTCCCAAATGCCAAAATGAATTTGTACAAGAAGTGACCGAACTAACGAAGGTAAACTTATCTTATCGAGCCTGTCCTCAATTAACTCTACTAAAGGTACTTGTCAGTGTTATCTCTTTGATTTTCAAGGAGAGTGGGCCATTCAAACAGGAGCGTTTTTTACCAGCTATATATCAAATTTTCAAATACTTATCGAAAACTGGCAGTTGAAATAAATAAACATACCTGTAACATTGAGAGGCCTTTTGTCCTGCAAGGCAAAGGTGGCTTATTTGCATCACATTTTTTTTATAAATTTGACAGAGCAAAAACTGTGCACGCATGCGCGAAAAATCGTCACTCTGGAGTGCCATAGAACTTTCAACCCACCTTAGATCCCAGCAACAGAACCCGAAAATTAGGCAACACTTGATATTTTCTTCCATTTGCCCTTGATTTACCATTTCAGAAAGCTTATCTATTCAAACGCTTCCTTGTCTCAGCTTGGTCGATGACGTCACTTTAAGCAGTTTCTGCTCTGTCGGTTGATTTCTTACGAAATCTGGAGCTTCATGTCATCGTAAAATCAATATATCAAAGACTTTCAACATGGAACCTTCCAGCCAGACTATGCTTTGAATCCAGAAGCCAAATTTGGAGCCGAAAATTCTATATTTAGAAAAGTGCTCATAATAGCGGCCGCTCATTGGAAAGATGAATTCTAAATAATTTGGCACGAATCCATGGAAGATCAGTACACAGAGGGGGGAGGGGTCATGGGAAACATATTTGAGCTCATATTATTAACTTTTATTATAATTTATCTTTTCTTTTGGTATCCTATTTAGCTGAATGGAACTTGCGCTTAAATAAGATTGAATGAAAAAGAAATGACATGAATATGGGCTTTGCTCGAAACGTCATACTTGTTTCAATTGCCACCAAAGTGCTTATATTTTACTTTATTTCCTTATCATGGTACGATTGCATTACACGCAACAACAAGACTTAATGAATTCTATCAGGCGATTAAAAAGACACTCCTCGTTAAAACGCCGCTGCTTCCTAGCCAACGCGTAGACCCGTTATTCAAAAGAAGAAAGGGTCTACGAAACAATGAGCAAAAGCTTGCCACAGTGAGTTCTAGATTTCTGGAACTTAATTTATGCAGCCTTTGTTGAGACACATTTCACACATTATTGGAAAAGTGGATAAGGATAATTTAAGACTAGCAATAGTAAAAACTAAGTGCCCCACATCACTTTGCAAACACTAAGAAATGATTTATCAACTAGCAATAACAATAGTTAAGGAATGCTGCGACTGGAGCACCAAGTCACTCTCCCCTGCGATGTTCTCTTTGCTCCTTCCGTCGTTCCGTAGTTCCATGGACCCTGATTTCGTGGTCCCTAATTCACTCATAGGAACTCGTTCCTCAAGATAAGGTTGCTTTTCCACGAAACAACAGGCGGATTAAGAGGGTCTGTTTCCACTAACAAAAACAAAAGATTTTCCTATCATTGTTCAACAAATAACAAAGCCCATTTGTTCAATTCTCATCACAAACCATTAGGAGCAAAGTCTCTCAGTGTACTATCCAATCAAATTGCCTCTTGTTATGATCATGACTTGAGCACATGACTGCAGGTCAGCATTGGAGCCGGACAATTTCCTGTCATTGCTCAACCAATAACAAACATCAGAAAACCTATTCTGCATGCATGTAAAACAAGATATATGGTGCAAGCAGTACATCCTCTGAAATGCACATGATCGTATGTTTCGTCACAAAGCGGGATCCATAACGATTTAAGTAGGCTGGCCAAACAGGTTTCAAACCTGTTCGACGACGGCCTGGAATTTGTTGGATTTGAGATCTTATGCCAGTATCCATACATACGCACGGAATCCAAAAGAAGCCCCACTCATGTGGGGCAATAATTACTCCAGAACCCGTAGCAAGCTTTCACTATTTGTTTCGTAGACCCTTTCTTCCTTTGAATAAAGCTCGTATGCTACTGCTTTCTGGATATCAAGACGATGATATTGGTAAATATATCACTAATGATGGGTTGTTATACCGGGTGAGTCAATAAAAACACCCGGCGTTTGAAAAAATCCTGGTCCCTGAATATCAAAGCAATGAAATTGAAAACTGTCTTATTTTATCCCCGATATGTCAAATTAGGTTCAGTAATTTACCCGGTTTCAATCGGCCATTCCTTCCCGTCGAAATAGGAGATTTTCTGTAGAAGCCCCTTTCGAAAACCTGCAAAAACGAGCGAAAACAGCAAACAACATTTCCCTTTGTTCTCCTTTCTAGCAATAATGACTCCTGGACGTGCTCATGTATTTTGTCCTCATGGGAAAATGGATTTCCCCTGAATAAACTATTCACACTGGCGGGAAGACTTTTCAACCCGCCAAAACAAAAGCACGTGCTAAATTATGATGAAAGTCATCGCTGTGAGGTAAACACATTAGGGACTTTTGCTTGTAACTTTAGCACGTTTTTAAGGTTTCTCAAAGGGACTCATTTTGGAAAATCGCTTACAGAATCTGAAAGGAGTGACCGATTTTAGCAAGGAAAATTTCTAAAAATAATTGAACATGTTAGCTATTTAATCAAATATTGCAAAATATCATTGCTTATATATTCAGGGAGCAGTAGCCTTTCAAACGCCGGGCGTTTTTTTCTGACTCATCCGGTAGTTGTTGTTGTTGCTGTGCCTCCTTATGATGTTTACATACGGGACTTTTGTGAAACTACTAGATTTTTAGTCATGGCCTAAGTAAGTTGTACATTTACGTCGAGCTTTCTTTAATTTTTCAGTAATATTTACAGCTATGACAGACCACACAACATGGATATGTTGACACTTCGTTCAGAAATTATGATTGTATTTGCAAAGCCCCTTCAAGAAACCTTGAAAACGTATCTAAAATTATCAATAAATTTTCCCAACATTTCTGCTATAGCTATGACTTCTGCTCGTTTCAGCACGCGCTATTCTCTTTGAAGGATGAAGTCACCTGAAATGATGTTAGTATGCTCCCAGGGATGATACTGTCGTCCTCCCAAAAGGATAATAGGCTGATTTAGCAAAAAGACGCGAGTCAAGAAGACGCTAGCATAATTCTTTTGTTCAAGGCTGTAAATTACAAAGAGAAATCAACTTCAAAACTTTTGCAAGTCTCGAGAGACTTATTGTATTTCCTATTCTGAAAGTGGCAACCTGAAAAGTATATTTTTGAGGGCCGCCACTGCAAAAATAGGACGTCGAGAAGGGATGCAAAATGCAGTATGAACACATTCACAAATGATGGAAATGCGAGAATGCAAATTGTTCTCAGGGAATTTGTCTGTCGGTGAGTAGCTTTCCGAGAGGGAAAAGGCTGGAGAATTAGAATGCTCTAAAAGCATGACAAAGTAGCTGCATTTTCAAAGACGTCCGTGTCTTGCTGCTAAAACAGCCTAATATGTGCTTTAAAGCATGTAAAAGTCATTACCGTACGGCAGAAAATTTCGTCATTATTTAGAGCCCGTTTTGAAGGCTTCTTGAAGGACTTTCTTGAGAAGATCCCTTAGTTTCAGAACAGAGTGGCCAATCTCAGTCCGGTAGATATTTAAATACATTTAAATATGTCCGCTACAGAATTATATATAAGCCAATAACATTGCATTGATGTCCAGAAAGCAGCGGCCTTTCAAACTGGGATTGTTTTTCACCCTTCAGCATCACTTACCTCACTCTCTGATTCCAACGATTCTGATGATGAATCATGTTTCCGTTTTTCACCAGCTTTTGCTGAGGACGAATTTCCGTTAACAGGTTTCGCTTTCTTGAAGGTTACTTCAGCATCTTCGCTTGAGGAACTGCACAAAAAGAAAATAAAACTTCTATTTTATGGTGACAAAGGCTTCTCTGAGAGCATTAACAGGAACATATTTGAGCTAACTCTCAGTTTCATCAATGAAACAGGTCGATTCAAGGAAATTAATCCATAATCCGTTATCTGTCAATTAAACTATCACGTCTTCCATGATTTTGTTTTCTTTGAATTCGTCCGTTAATGTACTTTTGTACGTACACAGTCGTGGAATAAGACTACAGTCTGGAAAATAAAGTCGTTGGTTGCCAATTTATGGCAGATAAAGGCCAAAATTAGTGGTTGCTTCAAAGACAGCTCTTCCTTTGTTCTCCAGCAATGTCAAATAAGGTAAGTCTTCAAACAAAGTGCTCTGGCATCGTATCAAAATTTTTACTACATATCTTAAAAAGTAGAAAGTGCTCTCTTATGAATAGACAACATAACACTGCTAACCCTTCAAAGAGATTCAGTATAAATTTTTTAGACGACACCAGAACCCTTTCTTTGAAATCTTACTTTATTTTCACATTGCTGGAGAACAACAGAAAAGCTGTTTTTGAAAACAACCACTTATTTTTCCTTTCTTCTACCATAAATCAGCAACCACCTGGCAGATCGAGTCAAACATTATAAGTTGAAGCTTGACCAATGCAACTGTGTAAAAACCAGGATGTTTGGGTCAACAGTTCCTCTGCAGCAGCCAAAACAAATGGGGCATAATGTTTTGGGAAATTCTGTAGAGTGAGCCAAAAAGAACTTCGCATCTTTGAAAGTTGCATAGCTATGCATACATAGTTGTGTTCTTCTCAAGTGCTCTGAGAGAACACTTGAGGCACAGGAATCAATCAAAATTTGTTGGGATTCTGAAACGGATGATTCTAAAGCGGATGATTCAGAAAATTTGAGCTTTACGCTAGAAAAAAAACAAGAAAGCTCAATCAATCAACGTACCTTGATTCATCACCACAATCATCTGAACTTGAAGAAGAATCACCTTCACCATCAACGTCCATTTGCGAAACTTCCTTGCCATTTGTTGTTGGTTTCGATGAGGTTCCATTTGGGTTAGAGTCCTTTGTCACAACTTTCTTCACATTGTTCTCACTACCACTTTCATCAGAAGAATCAGATGAATCCGAAGATTCTGCTCTCTTTGAATTTTGTGCAGATTTCATAGAATTCGCCTTTGCGGCAGTTACTTTCACTTTTGGCTCAGGTTCCTCATCATCAGAGCTAGAATCACTGGAGCTCTCTTCCGAGCTAGAATCCTTCGTGACTGTCTTCAAAGCACTGACTACCTTTTTTGTAACTTGCTTTGCTGGTTCAACTTTCCTATCTTCTGAGCTGTCATCACTAGAACTATGACTCGGTTCAGATTCCTTCTTGCTTGTCTTGACAGCATTTCCGTTTTCATTCTTCGACGGTTGACTGGCCTTCGGTTTTGGTGCTTCCTCTTCATCACTGGAACTTTCTTCAGACGAGCTTGAACTTTCCGTCTTTTTAGCTGCTGTAGGTTGATTTGCATTGTTTAAAACCTTCATGTTTGTTTTTGTCTGTTTTGCCTTGGCTTCATCTTCACTAGAACTCTCTGAAGACGAGCTGGAGCTCTCTTCTTTCTTCTTAGGGCTATCCGGCTTTGAGAGTAGCTCTTTTTTAGGTTTAGCTGATTGCTTTTCATTGCCTTTTCCATCACTAGAAGACTCTTCAGATGAAATACTGGAATTCTCCTTTTTCTTTGGAGTTCCTTTTAGCAAAACTCTTGGGACGAATTTAAGTTTTTGCTGTTTCTTGTTGTCTGTCTTTTCTGCTGTTTTTTTCTTCGAAGCTTGATCTTCTTCCTCACTTGAGCTATCATCAGATGAAGTACTTGGGCCAGCCGCTTTCTCAATGACAATTTTTGGCTTTCCCGTATTTGGCGCAATAGGCTTTGCAATTGCTGGCTTTACTTTTTTGTCTTCATCTTCACTGGAACTATCATCTGAGGAGCTACTAGAGCTTGCTTTCTTCTCAGTAGACTGAGTCATGGAAGTTGCAGTGACTTTTTTAACTGCTGTTTTTGCCACTGTAGCTTTTGCTATTGTTGCCTTACCTGGTGCGCCTTCGTCTTCACTTGACGAAGAACTATCATCTGAGGAACTACCAGAGTTTGCTTTCTTCGCTGTAGATTGTGTCATGGGAGTTGCAGTAACCTTTTTAACTGCTGTTTTTGCCAATGCAGTTTTTGCTATTGTTGCCTTACCGGGTTTGCCTTCGTCTTCACTAGAGGAAGAACTGTCATCTGAGGAACTACTAGAGTTTGCTTTCTTCGCTGTAGATTGTGTCATGGGACTTGCCGTAACCTTTTTAACTGCTGTTTTTGCCAATGCAGTTTTTGCTATTGTTGCCTTACCGGGTTTGCCTTCGTCTTCACTAGAGGAAGAACTATCATCTGAGGAACTACTAGAGTTTGCTTTCTTCGCTGTAGATTGTGTCATGGGAGTTGCAGTAACCTTTTTAACTGCTGTTTTTGCCAATGCAGTTTTTGCTATTGTTGCCTTACCGGGTTTGCCTTCGTCTTCACTTGAGGAAGAACTATCATCTGAGGAACTACTAGAGTTTGCTTTCTTCGCTGTAGATTGTGTCATGGGAGTTGCAGTAACCTTTTTAACTGCTGTTTTTGCCAATGCAGTTTTTGCTATTGTTGCCTTACCGGGTTTGCCTTCGTCTTCACTAGAGGAAGAACTATCATCTGAGGAGCTACTAGAGTTTGCTTTCTTCGCTGTAGATTGTGTCATGGGAGTTGCAGTAACCTTTTTAACTGCTGTTTTTGCCAATGCAGTTTTTGCTATTGTTGCCTTACCGGGTTTGCCTTCGTCTTCACTAGAGGAAGAACTATCATCTGAGGAGCTGCTACTATTTGCTTTCTTTGAAGCACATTGTTTTGAACTGGTAGTGGCATCTTTATTATTTGCCGTTTTTGCTGTGGCAGTTTTTGTTCCATCACTTTTTGCAGCTGCAACCTTTCCAGCTTTGCCTTCATCTTCATTAGAGGAAGGACTGTCATCTGAGGAGCTAATAGAGGTTGCCTTTTTTGCAGCAATCGGTTTCACCACAGAAGATACACCCTTACTATTTGCTGTTGTTGTAACTATTGTTTTTGCAATTGGTACCTTCTCAGTTTTGCTTCCGTCTTCACTAGAAGAGGAACTATCATCTGATGAGCTACTCGGGATCGCTTTCTTTGAAGCAGACTTTTTCGTAGGAGCAGGGGTAACCTTTTTAACTGTGGCTTTTGCAACTGCAGATTTTGCTATCACTGCATTTCCTGTTTTGCTTTCATCCTCACTAGAAGAACTATCATCTGAGGAGCTACTAGAGGTTGCTTGTTTTGCGGGAGCCTGTTTCAAAGAAGAAGATGCACCCTTATTATTTGCTATTTTCGCTGCCGTGGTTTTTGTCCTATCACCTTTGGCAGTTGCAACCTTTCCAGTCTTGATTTCATCTTCACTAGAGGAAGAACTATCATCTGAGGAGCTACTAGAGGTTGCCTTTTTTGCAGGAGCCAGTTTCACAGAAGAAGATGCACCCTTATTATTTGCTATTTTTGCTGTTTTTGTCGCATCAACTTTTGCAGCTGCGACCTTTCCAGTCTTGACTTCATCTTCACTAGAGGAAGAACTATCATCTGAGGAGCTACTAGAGACTGCTTTTTTTGCGGGAGCCTGTTTCACAGAAGAAGATGCACCTTTATTATTTGCTATTTTCGATGTTTTTGTCGCATCATCTTTTGCAGCCGCGACCTTTCCAATCTTGCCTTCATCATCACTAGAGGAAGAACTATCATCTGAGGAGCTACTAGAGCTTGCCCTTTTTGCGGGAGTCTGTTTCAAAGCAGAAGATGCACCCTTATTACTTGCTGTTTTAGCTGCCCCGGCTTTTGTCGAATCACTTTTTGCAGCTGCAACCTTTCCAGTTTCATTTTCCTCTGCACTAGACGAAGAACTGTCCTCTGAGGAGCTACTAGAGCTTGCCATTTTCGTGGGAGTTTGTTTCGCAGCAGAAGAAACACTCTTGATATTTGCTGTTTTTGGAATTGAAGTTTTTGGAGTTGCTGCCTTTCCTATCTTTTTTTCGTCCTCACTAGAACTATCATCTGAAGAGCTACTAAAGCTAGATTTCTTCGCAGCAGTCTGCTTAGACGTAGTAGCTACACTCTTAGTATTTGCAGTTCTTGCCACAGCAGCTTTTGTTATTGCTGCATTTCCTGGTTTTCCTTCATCCTCACTGGAAGAACTATCGTCTGAAGAGCTACTAGAGCTTGCCTTTTTTGCAGCAGCCTGTTTCAGATTTGTAGCTGCATTCTTTGCATTCACCGTTTTCACCACAGTAGTTTTTGCAATGGCTGCCTTTCCCGTTTTGTTTTCATCCTCACTAGAAGAGCTATCATCTGAAGAGCTACTGCTAGAGTCCTTAGCCTTCTTTGCGCCAGCTGCAACAATAGAGGGACTCACAGCAGGAACGCCAGGCTTGGCTCTTGCATTCTTGTTTTTTTCCTGATCACTTGAAGTGTCTGATGATGAGCTCGAACTTGACTGTTGTTTACTCTTTGCGGCTGATATCTTTGCTTGCACAGTTTGACCAGCTGTCCTCTGCACTTTGCTAGTCTGATTTTTGGCATTCTGATCTTTACTAGCTTGACCTTTTTGCTGTCCCGTGTCACTATCCGACGAACTGTCTTCTGACCCTGAACTTGAATCTTTCTTATTAGCTATTTTCGTGAAATTTAGTTTGGCAGTTAATGTGGCTGGGTTCTGTTTAGTTGTCTCCTCTTCTGAAGAACTATCCGAGGATGATTCAGAATTGTTGTTTGATTTTGCCTTTGCTCGTTGTGCCTTTGACGCTGCAAAAACAAACATGTAATCAAAAAACAGAAACAAATCAAATAATAATAAAACAAATGATTGAATCAAGTTATAAATTGATAGAAATTAATTAAAGAAATAGCAAACACGGTCTCGAAGAATGATACACCAGTTTTTGCTGAGACATACAGTAAATCCCCGCATATAAGAACTTACTTTCTGAGAGAGATGCTGAAAAAGGTTATTATTTCAAAGGCACTAATACTGATTAGAAGGTATAGATGTTCTTATTTGAAGAAAACTTTTGGTAGGCCTTTTCAGAGTCTTACGAAAGATGTTCAGCCCCATTATTTGTTCTGGAAGGGTTTTTATGGACCTAATAACTAACTGAAGAGGAGAATCACACTTTAACAACCAATTGGCACCGAAATGAACTTCATAGCTACAATCAAAAATCAACTTTGCTACCCCTGCAATAAGAGCTTATGTTTCACCATACTGAAACAGGTTTTTAATTACAAGGTGCATAATTTGGGGAAAACAGCATCTAGGTTCTTATTTTGGTAGGTTCTTGTATTGGGAGGGGGGGGGGGATTTACTGCACCTGCAATCATTAAATACGGACCATTATCAATGAATCACCAATCATTTCGCAGCAAAAAGGTAAGCGTAGATGGGCAGAGCAGAAACTGCGTAAAATGACGTCATCGAGGAATCTAAGGTAAGGAAGTGTTTAGATACATAAGCTTTCTGAAATAACATATCAAGAGTTTAAGGCCCAAGAAAGAAAAAATCACATGTTGCCTAATTCTGGGATCTGTTGCAGGGAGTTAGGGGGCCTCAAAGTTGCGAATTTTTGCACATGCTTGCGCAGTTTCCGCTCTGTTGCGTAGATGTAGAAATTGATCTCACTAAGTCGTTCATGCCATTCTAGAGATTATGGCAATTCTACTTCAAAAATCTGAATTTGAAAGTCCTTGAGAAAAGGAAAAAACAACGAAAAGAACGGCACTCAGAAGTGTACATAAAGCAAAAACTTATACAGAGAATATGCAGTTTTGTTTGGGTGGTCCGCATAGCTTAAGGAGACCAGAGATGGAAAAAATATTTCAATTTCTGGTACCAAAAAATTCATTTTGAAAAATGTATATGGTGCTTCAAACAAGTATCTACTACTTAAACGTTGTGTAATGTAATTTGATTATCAATCTTTAGTCATGATACTTGTGACTGATACTTGGCACACTCTGTAGACTTTCTGCTCAAATACTTCCCGAGCTGCAGACATGGTATTGAAAGTCGCTCACTATAGAAACAACTCACATCTATCAAACAACATTCATCAATTTTCTACAAACCTAGCTTAAAGGAGCTCTGTCACGCAGGTGATTGGTTTAGAGAACAAAGCTTAGACAAAAGGAAGGAGCTAGAGCCCAGACTCTTTGAATTAATCGCATGATAAAAATTCAGTTCAATTCGCAAAACAATCTCTTTCCAATTCTTTTCTGACAATCCTGCTATACAAACATTTAATCCCCTTTTACAATCCCAGCCAATTATGAGTGAGACAGAGTGCCTTTAAATAGCACAGGGATTTGGGATTTTCATGGCATATCAAATATGAATTCCCCCTTTTCTTGCTGCCATTCTTGATCCACTTCCTTTCTTCTTTCTTTCTTTCTTTCTTTCATTCTTTCTACCTGGTCTGTCAAAAAAGTTTACCTGTTTGGCAGGCCGTAGAATAAAAAGTATGCGACCAATATTCAAACGCTGAATGTTAATTCCTCAATCAAAGGTTGACTTGGATGAGAAAATTTCTTTTGGCAAAATCATTCGTCTTTAAGACCCAAAAATTGGAAAAATGCCTGTAAGGGGCTGGGATGGGAATCAAGGACTCCACATCCCATTCTGGTCCATGATCTATTTGGAATGAGACACAATTCAATGCAACTGTGACTTTTTTAAATATAATTTCAATTGCAATAGCGAGTAAATCATGGACCTGAATGGAATGTGGAACTCTCATTCCCATCCATGACCCTTACAAGCAATTTTTGTTAATTTTCAGGTCTTAGATGAGGGATTTTACTAGACAAAATTTCTGCACCTAAGTTGGCCTTTGACTGAAGCTTAACATTTCGGTTTTGAATATCGGTCAAATAACTTTTTAGTCTACAGCCCGCCAAACGTGTAAACCTTTTTTGACTCACTCGGTAGAGATTTGAAAAATTCCTGGGGCCACTGGTGCTGTGGTCCGCTATTTTTTCCACCCCTGAAAAAACTTACTGTCAGTTTTTGAACCCAACTCCTATCATTTATCTATTTTTATCATTTTAGCTATCGTTTAGTTACTTTTACTTTCCTTTAACTGCATTTTTCAACACCCTTTCTCTTTTTTCCTCTTCCCTTTTCACTCTTCTTTCCATCCTTTGATCTCAGCAATCTTTAGAATTTTCCATGGCAATATTTCCACCTCAGGTCAGTCCTTACCAACTGCAAACTTTTCCTTGTGAATTTCCAGAGCTGGATGGAAGGACATTCACCCTTGGTAATAACAGTGCATGTATGTTACATCAAAAAAGTGTTAAATAATCATCAAATGAAAGAAATATATTTTTCCTTACTTGGTAAGGTTTTTGATGCAGGAATTTGCTGCTCGACCTTCATTTCCAGTTTTGTCTTCTTTGTTTCAGGCTTTTTTGTTTTTGATTCGTCATCTACAAAAATAAACAAGTCAAGACAGACAGAGGAGAAACGGCATAAATGAGGTCATTTTGCCTTCTGACCTATGGAAGTGTTTGACTACGTATGCTATTTGTAAAGGTACATCAAGAAGTCAAGGAAGAAATGTCAAGTGTGGCTTTGTTTTAGAACTGTTGCCAGGAGCTAGGTGCGCTCAAAGTTATGAATGTTTGTACATTTTTAAGGGTTTCTGCTTGGTTGCCAAGACTATTGTAAAGAAATATATATATGTTTTCTTGGTAAAAAAATGCAACTATGGTCAATAACATTTGATGACTAGATAAAAAAGAGCAACTGGATATGCTTTAGAAGACTGCCAAAGGCCATTTAGCATTTAAGATAGAAATGATCATGAACTGTTTGTTTATTCACATATGTACTTTTCATTTTATCAACGCAATTAACATGAACACATCTTTTCAGTTGTTGGAAATGATTCACAACTTCTTTGGGTGACCCAAAATTGCAATTAACGAAAAGTAGGATTTGGTGAAATAGACACATATAAAGCCCAGAAAGTCATGCGGTGAGTGGCCAAGTGGCTTAACCAGTTTCCATCAGGTAACTGAAGTATTAAGCTCAGTCAAGTGAGGTCAAACTCTGAATGGGTGACCTTGGAGACCTGAACTCACAACTCACCTTGTCGTCCTTTGGAAGGGATATTAAACAAGGGGTCCCATGCCTGGATGCCGCATGCACAGTGGGCCTAAATTAGCTTTCAGTTCCTAGAAATCCTGACAAGCCCACTCAAACAAATTGAAAAAACAACAAAAAACAAAAAGTCATCAATGCTGTGTCTGAGTGTTTTCTATGTTACGTCTGTAAACAAGCCTACTAGCCATACCACATTCCTTTCAAACAGGCCTTTTCGTTTAACGCGGGCGATCGCCCTCGCCCTCGCAAAATTGTTTACACGGGCTATAAATCGCCCTCACAAAATTGTATTTCGCCCGAAGTTCAGAAAAATTTTCATAAATAGACTCTCGACACAAAGCCCTCTTCATTTGAATTGCTCGTTCAGTCATCACTCGGTGTACATACGATTTTACCAAGAAGCGCTTCAAGTGCTTTACGAAAGAATTAACCCTTCTGAAAGCCGACCACGGCAAAGCAAACAAGATGTAGTGAACCGAAGCGAAACTCTAGATATTATGTTTGTTGCAAAACATTTCTCCAGTGTAACTTTCTAAAGCCCTCCTCTGGCTTTTAGAGGACAGGACTGCTCAAGTTTGTGTAAAATGTTCTGACAGAATTTTAAAAGAGACTCAGTTGTTTGTTTCAGGGACCACATCTGCTACTCTAATCACTTTCTTTGATCTGTTAATGACTTTTGTGGAAGCCTTGTACTCACTTCAACGGGAGAACAGGAAACGGGTTGGCCTGACTGATTGGACCCTTTCTTAACTTTCGCAAAGTAACGGAGCAAGGAAGAAGAACATTACAAACAAATGGAATATGATCTTTCACAGCTTTGCAACGAAAAAATTTATAGCTTGTTTGAGTGGACTGACTCCTCTCCTCCAAAGTCTGGTAAAGGAAGCAAACAAAGCATAAACAAAAGAATGTTTTATGGGGCGATCGCCCTTGCCGTCTTATCTACGTGGGCAATAAAACGCCCTCGTGGAAATTTCCTTACGAAAAGGCATGTTTCAAACTATCAATCTTCCTGTAAATGAAGGAAACAGGTGAACGGAAATAAAAATTATAATTTATACCTGATGAACTTTTATCACTACTATCACTTGATGTGGATGACTCCTTTTTCCGTTTCAAAACCATTGGTGTTTGAACCACAGCTGTTTTATTATTTTGCTTTGCTTCATCATGCTCTGAATCCGAAGAGCTGTCTGATGAGCTACTACTCTTTTTTCCTTTTTGTCCTTCAAGAGGAATAAACAAAACAGTCTCAACAAAGCAGGTATGCTGGAATGTGCCACTATACAGAAAATCATTTTCATGGTTCCTAATCATAGGAAATTATCAGCTTTTGTTGGCTAGCTCTAGGTCCATCATGTTGTGATTTACATAAACTAACTTTTGTGTTTTGCGAAAATAATATGATCTGTGGGAACAACTGTGACAAATTTCACATTTTCAGGATCTTTGTGCAATGAACTTTCACAAATTACAGTAAAAGGCATGAAAAATGCGGAAGTATTCCCATGAACGTTTTTGTCCTTAAGGCTATAGAGGACTAGGGAATTTGAGGGGAGAGCCATCTCTTGCCCTCCTCCTGGCTACCATAAAATGATAAAAGGGAGAAGTAGAAAAGTTACCCTAAACTGCTCAAAAAACCAATTTCAAATTGCATTCCTCAAAACCAATTTTTGCATTGTTTTCTATCAAATTGTTGAACAATTCATTTAGTGACAGATTGCCTGGAAATAACTTTTCTTTTTTTAACATAAGGCATCTAGGCCAAGAGCACCTCTAACCTAATTACAAACAAGCTGAAATTACTATTACATATAGTGGTTAAATTACTATTACTGAAGTAACAGTTAATTACCAAAGAATCTATGTATATAAAGTTAAAGCCACTAATTTATATGAAATAATATACTAAAAGGTGATAAAACGCAGAGTGTGGTATGTGAATCGTGGGACAGAAGTCATTTATAATTGAAATTCTGATTTCAAGAACCATTACCAGGAGAACAAAATCATATGACCAATCCTGCACATCATTATAGATGATGGGAACTAAGTACAGTAACTGTGCATAGTTCTGGTATTTGTTTTCCTTGCAGTCTAGTTATAAAAAAGATCAGGTTACCTTTCTCAAACACGCACTGACCTCTATTTGCAAGCTTCTGTTTCTTTGCAGGTGGCTCTTTGGCTGAATGACTGACATTTGAACTAAAAATAAAGATACATATTCATTCCGCTAACAAGCAACCACTTCATGAAGCTAGTATCTTCTAGAAAATGAAATGAAGTCTCCCAAGAGAATTTGAAGTTATGGATACCCCTTTGGAACAAAAGTAGATTTCTTCTTGGAAGAAATTGTACCATACCCTAGGTGCACAAAAGTAGTTGCCATTTCTGAAACTAGTTGCTAACAGAATACTTGATAAGCTTGATTAAATCAAAGTTTTGTCCATAAGCAAAAGGCCAGGTACTCTTTGTGATTTTGTTCCATCTTTTAAGCATTTGAAATTATGTAAAATTGCATTTACAGCATTAGCTTTCTGCACAATGTCTCAAGCAGGGCCAAAAACTCTTGGACAATTTTTAAAGAATCCCTTATTCATTGCAATAAGCAACCCCCTAGTGTCAAAAAATTGTCTTCAAACATCTTTGGATCTTAGATGTTACTGGCTTTTACCTGAAATTTGTTTTCAACTGTAACAACATTACTCTTATTGAATATGATCATAAAAGGCACTTACCATGCTTCATAATGCTGAATAAATTCTTTCAATTCAGACTTGGTGATACTGCTGCATTTCTGCAAAATGAACAAACAATACAATTTACAGGCTCTAGGATATTGTAACAGGGACCAGGACTCTCCTGCTTATGGCTGATAAAGCCACAACAACTGGACTCATATCCTCTAACTGTTTCTTCTCTTCAATCAACTTTTCTTTCTGATACACTGATATGCCATCATAACCAACCAATAAGAGGGCCCAGGTGACACAGGGTGTCTCAAAAAATTGTTTGACATTTGATTAAATTTTTTAAAATTACAATAACATAAACTGACCCACAGGAAGATAACCATGTTCCTAAGATCATGAAATAATTTTCGAGATCAGAATCTTGCAAATTGGTTCAAAATTCACTGACTTGCAATCTTTCAAAGATCAAAAATTTGCAATAGCTGAAACCAGAGACCCCTAGATTACTTACGTGATGCGGAGAAAGTTCAAAGACCAAGGTAAAAGAAGCTTATCCAAAGTCATGCATCTCGCTGATATCAGATCAAACCAAGTAGGATTTCTAAAGTAATGTAATCCTTGTGATCATTGTCAAAATTTTCTCACCATTGCCTATATCCAAAAACAGAAATGCAAAACATAATCGATGAGAGACCAAATCTGTTTCCACCTGAAAACAGAGGCCTTGAAATGGCATCTTTGGTAAAAGTCCCATAGGCCCTCGTTTCTGTTCTTTCTCATTGTTTCAGGGCCAACCAAGTGGGATTCAAACAAGAACAGAAAAATTCAGATCTAGTTTCTACCCTGACTGTTTATTTGAATGGAATAAGCTTGATCCCGAGTTAAGAGAATCCCCCTCTGTCAGCATCCTTAAGAAGAAACTATTTTTGCATATTAGGCCTCCTGCTAATTCCGTATATGGCATTCATAATCCAAAAGGGATTGCATATTTAACTCAATTAAGGGTGGGGCTAAGCAAATTAAATTTCCACAAATTCAAACATAATTTTCAAGATACAGTCAATCCAATGTGCTCAATTAACGATGGCATCGAAGGTACCGAACACTTTTTGCTGCATTGCAATTCTTTCACAGAGCAAAGACACGATCTTCTTGCTAGTGTCAATGATGTGCTCGAAGCCTACGGATACTCTGAGGCTCCAGACAACAACATTTTGCAACTTCTTCTGTATGGAAATAAGAATTTGCCCTTGGAAGCCAACAGATTAATCTTGAATGCAACAATAAGTTATATCTTCGAAACAGAATGCTTTGACTGAATACTATGTACATCCCTAAAAAGAACACCCAAACCCCTTCCGTATTTGTTTGTTTTATTTGTTCTTTGTTTTGTAATCACGTAATGTCTCAAGGAAGCTTGCAACCAAATAATTAAATTTGCAGATTAACCTGTTTGGTTCTCAACCTACAAATCTACCCATGCAATTACTTTATTTGGTTGCAGGCTACCTTTGCTTGTATCCGTATTTTCGGTTTGTATTTTACAATTCCTTTTCTGTAATAGTTATATGTAGTTTTATGTATATTTTTTTATTACTTCTAGAACGGCCGCAGGGTAGACATAGTATTTCGCTCCCTGTGGCATCGTCTTTGTAGTATTGCAACGTAATTTGTAGTTATTGTAATTAGTAATATGTTTGTAGAATTTTTTAATTGAATATAAGAAAAAAAAATTCAAACAGGCATTTGACAACCTAACTGTCAAGCATATGGATGATTCAAGGAAACAGATTCAGTCTCTCGCCAATTACTGTATGTTTTGAACCACTGTTTTTGGACTTATGCAATGTTGAGGAAATTTTGAGAATGATTGCAAGAAATAATGTACAGTACTTAAGAAGTCACATTTGTTTTGCTCTGATATCAACAAGAGGTATCACACTGGATAAGCATCTCTTACCTCCATGTTGATGTTTGAGTGTTTTGCAATACGAGTAATCTGGGGAGGGTCTCTGGTTTCAGCTATCGCATATATCTGATTTTCGAGAGCTCGTAAATCAGTGAATTTGCAACCGATTTGCACAATTTTAGTGTCCAAACTTTTTCATAATCTTAGGAACAGGCTTATCTTTCCATAAGCTTGTTCATGTTGCCCTTATTTTTCAATATTTAATCAAGTGTTGAATAATTTTTTTGAGACACCCTGTAGTCACCTTTGTAGGTTTTTCCAGAAATTTTAATTTTTATTACCGATATCACTATATGACTATAACCTATTTGGCAATAACAGAGCATCATTTTCCTTATTTTTAAGAAGGATGGCTGATGGAGGCAAATTAAGATTTATTGGTCTGAAGAAAGCTACACAGGGTGTCCCAGAAAATTTGTACCCCATTTGCCTCCAGATCGAAAGTACGGCACTTTTCGACAAGATCTTGGGTGTGTACGAAGAAAATTTTAAGTGTGCAGTGTGCAATGGTGAGCAAGTGGGCACTTCAAGTGTGCATATCTTGAAAATTTTCAAATCAGGCCCATCGGAAGGGGGGTTGGAGGGGCTTCAGTCCCCCCCCCCCAAATAATTGCTAAAGTTTGTTGATTTTGTATATGCCAAAAAGGCTAACTATAATAGCTAAGCTCATTGGAATGAAGATTCCATCTTGTATATATTCGAGGAAGCTATCAGTATCTATCAAAAATGCAATATCTTTCCATGTCATAGAAGTCTAAAATTTCAAAATCTTCAAAATTTGAAAAGACTCCCATTTGTTGTGAACTCCCATTAGTTGTGATCCTTTGCTTCCCTCTGTGGCACTTCTTCAAAAAATGGGGCGTTTTCCAACGATCTAAAGGGTGTTGTCATGAAAAATTTTCCCAGGGGCAAGCCGCCGGACCCCGTTTCTGCTTGTTTCACTCACACCTTGTTTCGGCCCCTCAATATGAATTTCATTCCAACGCGCCTGCAAAAAGAAAGTTCTTTGGAGCAATTGCCAAATTCCTTGTGTCATTCCATATTAGTATTCATAATCGCACTCTTATTCTTCCCTTTTTTCCAGGGTGCATTTTATGCACTTAGGCCCGAAGATCTTTGGCGTAGACCTGACGTTTTTGTTGGCGTAGCGGCGTCATTTTGTCAGTAAAGTCAGTTTAAAGACAGCATTTCAAATTCTTCTTATCTTGACATGAATGTGAAGTTGTCCTCGATCTTTTAGCCGTTTCTTTTGATAATACATGCATTTCCTTTGTAAGAAACTAAGAATTTGGGCCAGAAATCTAAATTTCTTAAAATCATCAGTACTCAGATTCTTAGCAGCTCTCTTTCCCTGAAAATACCTGGCGTACCAGCTAAGGGATCGGCGTACCTTCGGCGTAGGTCTTACATGGAATGCACCCTGGCTTTTTTTGCTCAAATCATTGGTCAATCTATGCATCAATGCTGTTGTTCTTGTTTATCCCGTGATCATGATCAGCCATTGGAAAACATGTATGTTATGCCAAATATATTTGGCGTGGAGAAACGTCAAGAACAATAGGACAACAATAGGTCTGTTGTCTTTAGACAACAGGCCTGGCGTAAACCTTTGGCGTAACAAAAACGAACCGTCCACACTGGATGATCAGTTGAGCTATAGGTGCTCAATGTTGCAAATTTTCACACTTGTGCACACAGACCGGACTGCAGAGTATGGCAGTTTCCAACGAGATCTCGGGTGTGCAAGGGCAAAATATCGAGTGTGCAAGTGTGCAATTTGATCTAAGTGTGCACTTCAAGTGTGCACATAAAATTTTGAATTTGTATTTGAAAGAAACTTTAACAAAAATAGTAATAATTGTTGTCAAAAATATACCAATTCAAAGGCTTTTCTGTCCCATATTCCGTCGGAAACAATTTGGGCCTAAAATTTGATTGCACACAGAACACAACGGGCATTCATAGACTTACTACAATGAGTCCAAGATCTGAATTATCAAAACAAGATTGCCTACACTGACAGATACAACAACTGTAGTAAGTCTACAAATTCATCAGAAATTCCAAACTTTCAGTCATTTCGTCTGAAGTTCTTCATTCAGTTGTCACTCTGGCAAAATAAAGCTTCAAACAATAGAGCCACACCCATATTCAAATGTGCCACACCCTTTCTCAGGTGTGCAGTGATATTTCAGGAAAAAAATCTCGGGTGTGCACTTGCCATACTCTGCAGTCTGGAACACAGATCCTGCTCCGTTGCTTTTGTTGTATATCACTCAGGTGTGCAACTAGCGACTCAACCAAAAATTTTGGGTGTGCATCTGCCATACTTTCCATAACTGGGATTGCCTTTTTTCTCCTTTTTAGTGCCTTTTTTTAGTCATTTCAAAAAATTTGAGTATAAACTGGATTTCCATCTCCAAACAACAATTTTAACGGATTCAGGTGAGACCCCCTTCCCCTAAAAGACAAAATCCGTTAACAGAGCAGAAGATCTCTTGTCAATGACCGTCGATGACCCCTTCCCTTACTTAAAGTCTCTCTCTGAATCAAGAAGATTAAAAATTTTTGGCCTAAATTTTTTGTTTTCAGACCCTTGTTATCATTTAATGACTTGTAAGCGTACTAAAGAGATTTCACTGCATGCAATTGACAACCTACCATGCCACTTTCTCTTTGAAACCATTTTGCTGCTCGTGTGAATTTGTTTTCAACAAGATATTGATAAATATGTTCAAGCACTCTTGAGTTGCTCTTAGCAGCCATCTTTAAATCAAATCGCGTGGTTGCGAACAAACATGACTGTTCCTTTGTACAGCAGATGTTACTCAGAATGAGGCTTGAAACTCGATGATCGGACAGATCGGACGTGGAACCTTGGAACCTGAACAGTTACGAACCAAACCACAGGAGGCCGAACATATTGTAGCAAGTGGCTCTCGAATATTCCAACGCATGATTTACCAAGATCTTTTCTTTCTTCAGATAGAACATCTCGTTGAAAGTGCGTTTAACCAACGAAACTTGGTATAAATTTGAAGAAGGATGTTCACTTTACCTGGTAAGTCCAAAATGAGTCTTTCAACACTACATTTTCCATGTTTTTGAGACCAAAACGAACCAGAGGAAACTTCAGCCACCTGCCGTAGCAACTTTGTTCAAAATCTAGTCAACTTCATCATTCGAATCGAGAATTCGACATCATTGTTCTCTGCCGAATCTCGCAATCTGATTGGTACGTTAGGAATTGCGAAGTTTGGGCCTAAATAGGGCCAAGTTTTTCAGAGTAATACTATGAGTCTCTATTGCCTGAAGCGCCATCATCAAGTCGAAGAGCTCGGGGCAACAAGAGACTCATCAGTCTGCAGTGACTACAGAGACACACAGCGGAAGTATTTCATGTGCCTCGTTTTCATTTGAAACAAAAACAGGGGAGGAGAGGAGCACGAGGACGACGTGCAGAGAGAAATCTGAAATAGCGATTTTATATCGTTTAAAACTCCAAAAAGATGGCAGGAAACGTTGCAGAAGGCCCTTCAAGGCCGGCAGATGATAATGTATCGGACAGAGATCAAAACAAGTCTCCTAAAGTACTGAAAAAAAGAAAAGTAGATATGAAGTCCAATTTAGGCCCAACTGATGACAAACAAGAAAAAATTGCCCAAAAGCTGAAAAAGAAACGAAAGAAAGATGAAAATCTTGGTATGTCAAGGTTCCTTTCTTTCCTCATGATATCACCAACTGTGTTATATGTCTTCTCTGTTGGATATGATATAATTTCCAGGTATTCTTTCGCGGGGAAGATGTATCATATTGGTGCTCTTGTCGTTGGCTTTTCATTGGCTGCGCTAGCTTGCATTTTTCTATACAAGCCATTGAAACCATTTATCAAATATTTAGCTGTGGTATCTCTCTTTATTCTGTTCATCCCCACCATACAAGTTTTCAGCTGCTCTCCATTGCATCTAAACAACTCTGATATTGGAAAGATGGTGCGGTTAAAGGAAGATATTGATGGGTTTTTGAGAATTGCATATCAAAAAAGTGGCTGCTCTGAGGGTCAGTGGTATGAAACCCCATATGAGTTCTCTATGTATTCACCAACACTAAAAATACATTTGAAACCATACCAAATAATCAACATTGCCATGCAACATTTTGATCAAAAAGATGAAACATATGAAGGTCCACCAGCTGAGACTCTTCCCTATCAGTTGTACTTGCTGACCTCCCAAAGAAGTGTGAAGCGACAGATGTATTACATAAATATGCTGACAATGGTGCCAATGAAAATGTTAGGCATTGCAGAAGTTTTGGATCTTGGTGTTGAGGATAGAGAAAATGTTACGATTAATTTGACAGGATTTTTACGGAAACTTGATGGCAAGTTCAATGAGACCAAGACAGAATTAGAGGCCATGGAGTATTTACTTAGGCCATTGGTTTTTCAAGTTCAAGAAGTTGATGTATTTGGCATGCCTGAAAAAGATGATGAGGAACCAGGTAAAAAGTCTCACAGGAAGAAGAATAAACATGAATATGATCAGAGTGAAGATGATGACTGATTGTTTTGTGATTTATAAAAACCATAAACTGTCAGCAAGGTAATTTTCATTAGAGATGTGGATTTCTTTACGTCAACAGAATATCGTTGGGTCAAAGGAATTGTTTATTCTTTATATCAGTGGAAATTCGCTTGACTTACAAAATGAAATTAGAAAATTTCAATTACGCAAAAGCCCAATTCAGGTGCAAAACTAGACTTCCAAAATAGATTTAGCTACAGTTTTACAGGTGTTTGCTATTATCCTAGGCAAGTTATAGTTGCATATCCTAAACAATCGGTCCTTTTGTTTCCCAAGTATGTGATATAGGAAATCAGCTTTTCTAAGTAACAGAGGTCTTTGCCAATTTGTTTTTGAAGAAAATTCTTGAGATCAGGCCTTTAATAAGAGAGAACAAAGCGTTTTATGCAGCGGAAGTTGTTTTAATCCAAGGAAAATCCACACCTCAAGGGTCATTTCACTCACAAAAAATTGTGTACTCCTTTGGTGAAAATCCTTTTGTTTTAAATAAACTTCACCTACAATCCATAAAGTCTCTTTGTGCTGGAAAAATCTCATGCCTTTTGAAAGAGTAAAATCTGTTTTGCGCTGGAAAAATCTCATACTTTTTTAATGAAAATGCCTATCAGATGTAGGGCTTGCTGACTGGGTTCCACCATAGATTTCAACAAGATGTTTGGCAGCCTGTAACTTCTGAATACATCAATTTTTAGAAGAGCAAAAGCAAGAATGCTTGCAAAATGAATATTTTTGGAATTCTCAATCTTTGCCTCTTAGTTGAATATATTGATACAAAGACAAATTGCAAAACTTAAGATGCCAGCTTTTATTCAATTGCACCTTCCAAATGTACAAATTCCACCAAAGGGGAAAGCAGCAATTCCTTAGAAGTTCCAATCCACAGCCGTTGTGTGATATTTATGGTGTTTCAATGAAACTGTATTCAGGTTGAGGTGCCTTAGACAGACCACGATTGAACAAGAACACCTGCCATTTATCTTAAATACGAACCGAACCTTATCTCAACTGCAAAACTGAAAAATCTAATTTTACTCGACATCAACTGAACTCATATTTGGCCAAGTCCTTGAATGTCATTGATGATAGGACATCATAATCTTCACCAATCACAATGGAGTGCAATCTTACAATAAAGTAAAGAATGTAATGGGTGACCCAGAAATCTTGAGGCAGCTTTTCTTCTGAGAATGTCAAATTTTCAGTTGGTAGCAATTGGTCTTTGTACAATAAATCATATGATCCTAATTCTGTTATGCTGACCTCAGTTATCCCTTCTTCCCACTTTGAATGTACAAACGTAGAAGTTTCTAGCACCAAAGGAGAAAGCATGCACCATGTGAAAAGTTCAGCTCACAGAATCTTGCAGCCTTTTTTCAAACTTCCAAATTCAGGTTGATGTGGATTTAGCGTAAAATTTTGCCAATCCCTTCTTGATGCATTATGGATTCCTAGCCATCAGCCTGTAGCTTCTCTTTGGATTTCCAAGGAATGATCAAAACTGCACTGCTCCGTTTGAGTTAGCTTTTGATATTATGAAATTTTAGCTTTGTCGTTATTCATGAACTTTTTTATGGGATGGATCAGTAAACAATATTCTTGCAAGGAAATTCAAATATACAGTCTAACATTTCTGAGTTTCTTCTTTGGCAGTTTTAGCATGCAGGATTGGAGACCTATTGTGTAAAAGTCCACCTGTGTTACACAGTAAAAAGCAAGTCACTGCAAAGTAGTGAAGCAATACAAGTTTTGGGAACTGTCCAAACATGGATTGGTTAGCTTTTGGCATCCCTTAGATAGCAGAAATTGGTGGGTGGAGACATAAGTTGCCTGAACCTTTCAAAACTATCAAAAGCCAATTTCTGCATTTGTTGATTTTACCAGGCAAAAGCAGTAAACAAACAATGGGAGCTCTTTTGGCGTTAGCAGTTTGAAACATAATTTTTGAATGTGCAAACATGGTTGAATGATGAGAATGAACAACGCTTAAAGGGGCATCGTTACCCAGAATCCTTTGCAGCAAAGTTTCAATTTCAAACTGTCTGCAAATGCAATTTGATCTGAGCGGAAAATGCGGATCCACAAAAATGGGCAAAGAAATTGACCAAAATAAGATAGGCAAAGATACGCCAGACTGGGGCTAATGATTGGAAAAGGCAAGCCAAGACTGGGGTAGCTTTTATGATGGCATACTTAAAATTGGGGAAGCCACACCTACGATGATATTTCAGATACATAGTATTGCGGGGGAGCCAAACTAAAATAGGTACACGTTTTTTTATAAGAAACTTAGGTCAGGCCATAGTACTAAAAGTTTCTTAATTTCACAGAAAATGTTCTCCATTTTTGCAGCAAAAGTTTCTTGATTGGTTTCTTATTTTTTTAATGCAGAATTATCAATTTGGCCGCTAACACTGCGGTAGATGTGATTCTTGACATTTAAAACATCATAAAGGAATAAACAGTGTTCTGTTCTGTCGAAAACACAAATTTTTAGATAATATTGCTCAAGAATAAAGGGTTCAACGATCTATTTGCTATAATATCCATGTTTTTAACTTTGAAAAGTTTCTTAGTACTTCTTAGACTTAGTACTAGACTTTCTCAGAGTTTTGGCCATCTTAGTACTAGTTTCTTATAAACCAGTTTCTTATAAAAAAAACGTGTATATCTCCGTCGAATGTATATAACTCACAATCTAATATAACCCAAAACGGAGACTGATGGGAATTTATGACCCAAAACTGGGCTCCAAAAGCCCCAGGCCCCTGGTTTTGGGTAGCTTCACCTGCAGGAGTTTAATATCATTAACATTTCGAATGTTGACGAAAGCCCGTACATGGGAGATCCCTCCATCCCACATTGAAGCAAGGGGAACTCGAGGAGGCTCCCAAGGAACCCGCAGGAAGCTGCCAATTTTCAACAAGTGAACTTTTTCAAGATCATGTAGTTACTAGTTCTTGGCAGAAATTTACTGCCTAAGAAGAAAGCGTGTGCTGAAAGAATTACTGGCAAATGACGGCAAAACGGTTCGCTCTTCATTGATTGGGGCCGCCAGGATATTTTATTGAGGGGGGCAAAATATGATGGTGTCTGGAGCGGAGCCCCAGAATAATATCGATCAAATGTTGGCCGGTGCTGAAATAGCATTGTTGATCATTTCCAAACCCAGGAAAATTATCTAGTAAAAATACGATATTCGTTAGTTCAGGATGCCTATCCTGCATCCCATCTCTACCAGTGCCAAATTGGAAATTTTCATAATTTTGTAACAATCTTTCCCATGAATAACCACAGCAGGGAAACTTTTGCACCAAGGGCTTTTACTTTGTCCTAGAACGGTTTGAATAATTTTTTTCAAAGCAATCCAAATACAAAACAACTTTCCCCTGACGACTTGCTCCAATTCATGTTCTTGTGTGAGGATCAAGAAACAATCAACAATCTTCTCAAATTCATTGGACAAATCACTGACATCCGTGAAAAAGCATTACAAGTTCTAAATATCCCCAAGTCTCTTTAGAAAGTAGATATATTTGTAATTTGCTCCCGGCCGTTTGTTTGTTTGTTTGTTTGTTTTACTTGTTGTAATTAGTTATCATTCCTTTATTCTCTTATTTTATAAAAAAAAATTATTCTGATATGCCTGGTCTCCAAATGGAAGGTTTGACAATTCTATGATAGTTTGTCAAGAAAATTGTTCAACAAGTCGAAACCTTCATTTTGGCTTAGACATTCCTGAAAGATTCTCTCCCATCACTGCTTTACCAAAACCCAACTACTCGATGTTTGCGAAAGATATCTTGACTAGGTCCTCCACAGGCTACGTTGTGGAGATATGCAAGCGTGCAGCGTTCGTAGAATAAGGGTCCGGGGGCTGTGCCACCAGAGAAAAGCGAGTCAGTGCCCTTTAGGTCGTCGGAAATGCAGTTAAGATTGTATAATATAGTCTATACAGTTTCATTTCCAAGATCGTCGGTGTTACCGCAGCCCCCTCCTTTCCATAGTTTTTATATCGGAATAAGAAGAATCAGAAAAGCGTTTCTTGTGAACAGTAGAAGGGGCAACCGCCCTTTGCTCCCCCTCCCCCTCCCGGCGCTTTCGTCTTCATTACCTACATCTAAGTGTTTACTGAATTGGTTAGCAGTTCTTTGTGAGCAATGTGACGTTGGTCTCTTTCAGACAGCACAGAAAGTACTCATGTTTATTTTGTAATGTGGCTGCATTACCGTCGCCCAGTGGCCTCTCATGTATCATGTGGATTTTAGGGATGGATGGATGGATCTTTTATCTCGTCCCACTAATGTGCGCAGTGTCCGTGGTACGTGTAGACGGTTGAGAACCTTGTTCAGGAATTTTCGTGCATTGGTCCTAAGCCTAATAACTTAATTAATGTGTGCTTAACCTCATTTCCATGTACACACACAGGAGCGATAGCAAATATTAGTTGAGAGAAGGCCTCAGTGGCTCAATGGCGGAGGTCGTGCTAGCAATTGGGTTTCAGAATGGATTTAAGCACGAAGTAGAATCATGAATGAAGAAAAATCTTTTGTTTTGCAGAAAATCAAAAGATCTCTGGTTCGACCCAAAAATTAGCTTTGCAGACGACTATGATCACTTGTGGCCTAAATGCCGCATTTTCCGACGATTTTCACGACCAGAATTAATTCGTAGGAATTTACTTAGGATCATCCTGGCCAATCTATTATTTGTTAAAGTGAATTTGAACTTTGGATGGATTCCGACGTAGGATTCTCATCCTCTACTTTCACAATGTGCCGTATTAATGCTGCAACGTCGTTTCCTTATGTCGTCAAAACCTCAAAGGAGTTTTTCTGTTTACTGTGCCTAAGTTAGTCGCTTAAGGAAAGCCGCTAGCACCTCACTCGAATAAAAAGCTTGTCAGTGGTAGGTATTCCAACACCCCTCTAACAAGTCCGCCAAACAGACATACCCTCGTCTTTATAAAACTTGCAATGGGATTCACTTTGACGACAGGGCGATAAAACCATTCAAGCACTCACACAGCCCTGCTCCTTTTGACTTAGCTTTTGATTATAGGATTGTAGCTTGTTATTATTCATGAAATTTTTTATGGGATGGATCATTTAACAATATTCTTGTAAGGAAATTGACTGAGTTTCTACTATGGCAGTTATTAGCCTCGATACAACCGTCAGCTTGCTTTTAAACTACAGAAAACCGTGGTTACACGCAACTTTATGGCTGACATTGGTAAACGATAAAGAGTTATGTTTGTTGGATGTATGCTATGGCCTGAAAGAAAATATATTATAGGGGCTCTATGGTGCAGATCAGGGGCGGGCATGTCACACTTTGGGCGATGGTCCTACCTTTGTCCGAAAACCGGTAGTCGATTAAAAGATTTTGTACCATCTTTGTTCCAAAAATTGGTCGTTATTTATTACAAATTTTTGCATTTATTTTTTTTCAGTATGGTAGAGATCTTAACGTGATGATAATTGTCCAAAACCTTGCATTCAAAATCTCTCCCCAAATCGGAGGCACGAATTTGCAAAGTCAAAATTTGGAGTGCGCATTAAACCTCACGTTGTGAAAAGGAGCATAGCAATTTTCCAAAGGTCGTTTAAACCTTTGTTTTAAATTTTTTCTGAAAGAGTTACACTTTGAGATATTTAAACTATTTTTGAAATAATTACTTCCCTTTGAAGAATTTGTCCATACGTTCCATTTTATCGCAAAAGTTTGACTAGGCACATTTTCTCAAAGTGGATTTTAGCGAAGTTTGGTATGCTGTAGAGAAGATATTCTGTATCGAATGGTGTAAACAGGGCCTACAAGGATGGGGCCGGGGGTCATGGCCCCCGTACTTTTTCCAATATGCCTTTCAAAACTTTGTTAGCATAGCCTTTTGATGGTCTCTAAAATTCCATGACCGTGTACAATTGAGCAGTGAAACTTTCATACATTCATTCGCTTAAACTCCCGTTCTGTTCATGAATGAAACTTTTTGGTAGAACCCAGATTCAATGTTGAGCACAACCATAGACGATGTTGGCTTTTATCAAACTCTATAAAAACCATCATAGAATGGATCATAACACTAACTCATGAATTCAGATCACTATGAATTGAAGAATGCTTCAGCCAAAGAAATTGTAACAGGAATCAGATCTTCAATGCAGAATGGACGTATTTTGTGGGCCTAGGTCTAAGCCAGTATGGCAAGTGCTTCTTACTAGCCAAAGCAATTGCTGCTAAACATTTTCTCAGGGACAGTGCAAAGTTTACATTATAACATGGCCGGTACAAAACGTAACGGGGCACCTACTTTTTTGACGTTGTACAGACCGGGTGAACACTTTCTAAGAAGCAAATATGTACGGGCCAGAAACATTTAATCAGCTCAACATGAAGTTTGAAATATAAAACTGTTCATTTTCAGGACAAAAGTGTAAATCATGCAAGGAGAGAAAGCCTTGGATGGATTGTGTATAAAATGATGAAAAGTTTCCTGGTCGGTTGTTTGCAAGAACAATTCACCAGTCATATCTCTTCATCTTCAAAGATAATTTTTTTGTCGACGATGACCTATAAGGAGAGGAATTGTTTTTTGTTATGGTTTCATTAGACTATCCCCAAGTCTGTTTCGTCAATCGAAGAAAATTGGGAAAGGGAGGCAGACTTATTACAGATGACGAAATAGACTTGGGGCAAGTCTTTGGTTTCATTGGTGGTACTATACAACGCCTCTTGTTCATGAATATGGGGCAGAAACAGTTCTTATGCGAAGGGTGACAGAGCAATCGTTTTTGTTTGGTGTAATTTCATACGTGGTAAGCAGATTTCTTTGCAAGAATTTTTCTTCTCCACCGGCGATGTCATATGATATATTTTGCTCTGTCCCTCAGTAGGTTATCTTGCAGAAAGCTACTGCTCAGTTCTGCCAGCTGTAATTTGAATGGGGCTTTTCGACGATCTGAAAGGCATGGATGGTCGCAAAGCTTTTGCGTGGGCTACCGCCCCCCGGGCTCCCATTTTATTTGCGCTTCACGCTCTTGCATACCTCAGTCTCATTTTCGTCTGGATCCACTCCCAGGCAGCTTATTTCATTGTGCTATTGTAAATTTTGGCCCCTCCACTTTTCGGATTCCGTCGGAGGCCCTGGTAAATCATAGCTTCGTGCCTTGTCCTTACGGGAAAGACACGACTGCTGACTTGACTGCTAATATTTCGTAGTTTCTTGTACACGTCGTTGTGACGTCACAAGTAAATGGCGCACAATTTTGCAAAACTTCATTGCTTCTCGCAACATTCATGCAAAACTGACTTTCTAACAGACCAAACACTATGGAGAGTGACGAACTAAATACATGGGATTCACTGAATTATAGTCGAAATGCGCTGTTAAAGGGTCTGTTTCATCCAGCTTCCTTGCACGTGTCCTCTCTTGGTTTGCCTTTGTTGTCGCCATTTTCAATGGATGACAGGATAATTTTGACCAGCCGCATAAAGAACAGCAAAGGAGCGCTGTGGGCTAAACACGTAGCATTTTTGTAGCAATTTGGTTTTGAAGCAGTGGAGGTCCAGAGTGAGGTCATGAATTAAATCACCTTAACGTTTCGATGATGTTAAATCAACAATTGGATTTAAGCGATCACAGGATCGCAAATGTAAAACAATATCGCGTTATAGGATTATCATTAATGAAATACAAATATGTATTAAGTGGCTACTCTGCTTTCGTCAAATGCTCATTCTGCCATTCCGATGACTACTTTAATGCATTGCGTGTGAACTCTTATGCTGAAGGTATCACATGCTATGAATTTGAAGGGGTAGGTTAGACTTATGACAATGAGTTTCTTGTTTCCCTTTGCTCTTTGACTTGATGATGGAGCTTCAGTCAACAGAGACTCATTATAGCTATTACTCTGAAAAATCTGGCCCTATTTAGGCCCAAACTTCGCGATTCCGACAGTACCAATCAGATTGCGAGATTTGTGAATTGCTATTGTTACAGTGTAAATGTGATAGAATTTCCGATTCGATTGAAGAGGGCGACGAGAAACATTTTACCAAGATGCATTACGTTCCAATTACGAATCTTTAATGAATCATTAATAATGATTCTATAGGAATTCGATCAAAAAACGCTGTGCATTTTGGTAAAAAAAAATCCTTGCCGCCAGCTTTAGCGTAATCGTCTATTAAAAAGATCCTACGAGATTAAAATCAACCTAAAATTATCCGTCATTTTTGCTCACGTCGGCATTTTCCTTTGTGTGGTCAAGAAAAGCGCCAAAATTGGCCAAAATCTGGAAAATCACGATAAAAGTAAATTTGGAGGCAATTTCGATCCAAACGTTATAATTAAGTTAGAATACATCAAATAACAGTACATTACAAAATAAATTTGCAAAATGTTCAAATTCTGCTCCTTTTTGCGATCATTGAGATTTGAGAATTTGCGGTTTTTCCATGGCCAGTCCTAGAAAATTGTCTCCCGCCCTCTCATTTTTCAAAATATTTCAATGAAACTTTCTGAGAAGTTGGTGATAGACAATTACCACTACCAGGTCTGAGGAATATGGCCCAGGGGGGGGGCACTCTGTAAAATCTAAGATAGGGATGCGCATTTGGACAGATTTTTTGTCTACTCTCGAGTACCGAATAATCGTCCCCCCCCGCTTATTAATTTTTGAAAAATTTTCCAACCCCCCCCTTTTATTAATTTTTGGAAAAATGAAATGATATTAGACATAATTTCTGTATAAACGCAAGAAAAAGTCTCAAGAAGTGCATTCAACAGAACCAGAGTTCAAAAGTAAATGTATAAGTAACATCACTGTTCACATAAATATATAACAGATACGTGTTTAAATAAGAAAAGGGCTATTTTCTATTTCTCCAAGCACCCCCTGATTATTCCAACCCCCCGATTATTGTTATATCGAACCATTTCCAACCCCCCCTCCGATTATTCTAACCCCCCCGTTTATTTGGTACTCGAGAGTACCCAAAAAAATGACAGGCCCGAAATTTTCAGACCCAAAAAAATGACGAGATTTTTCTCAGGCCCCCATAACTATCCTTTTTGTACCACAGCAAGTTAAATAGAGAGAATTGCACCATACAGTTCTGCACAAGATTTAATCTGATATTGAATTTGGAGACCATCCCAGCAACTCTTATGATTTGTCTACATCGTACAAACTTTTCTTTCCAAACACTATATCAATGAATTCGCGAATGAATTGACACATAGAGTAGGTAAAACTTCTGATTCAGCATAATTGGGAAGAAAGAATTATTCAACAACCTTTAGCACTTCCATTAATTGACTGAGAGTATAACTTTCTAAATACAAAGCTCAGTAACCTAAAAAAATGATGCAAATTTTCAATGACCTCAAAAAAATGACGGCAAGTTTATCAACCCCAAAAAAATGACATCAAGTTAGCGAAACCCAAAAAAAGGACATTTTCATAAATTTCAAACCCAAAAAAAATGACACGAACATCCCTATCAAAATTTTCACAAGTGCCCCCCTGGGGAGTATGGTAGGCAATTAATGATTTACTGCTTGGAGAGCAGCGAAAAATGTCCTAAACTTAAGGAGGGGGCTTTGGGGGTGACAGAACCCGCTAACCCGGACTAAAATCAGCAAAACCCGAAATCCCGCAAGCAAAAGAAGCCAAAACCCAAGTTTGCACTTCTGAACGAATTCTTCGATTTTCGTCAGTAACCTTCAATCATTTCCAGCATCTTCGTCTTAACTGACTCCCTGCGCCTTGTTTTAAGCATTGGAAAGCTGGTTTTTCGCTCTCAGTTAACTACATTGACTGTACGACTTCGAAAACGCGACAAAATAGGAATTTTGAGTGAAACATCCAAAACCCGAGCACAAAAAGTGGCCAATCCCGCGACAGATCTCAAAACCCGAAAACCCGTTCTATTTAAACGTCAATCGCGAAACCCATGGGCTAAAAATGCGGGGGGGGGGGGTACATGATTTGTGAATGGACGAAGGTCTGCAGCCCGGCTTTCAGATTGGTACCCTCTTCTAATTACCGAAACTTACTGTCATACCCAATTTTATGATGAATTTTGGCGGTAAACGACCCATTTTTGGCTATTTTTCGCCAATTTCTAATTAACACACCCATGTTTTTGGAAAATCTGCTGAAAAAGGGACCCTAGCCTTGTTTAGAGAATTTTGGGCTCAAAACCCACCCATATGGGCGGCACATACCCGTACCCGCAATATGTTATGTACCCCCCCCCCCGGGCTAAAAATGGCCAAACCCGCAACCCGTGAAACCCCAAAGCCCCCTCTTTAAACTCAAATTTGCAGGAGATGATACTGTAAAGTATATGATGGGTACTGATTGGAAATTGGAGGCTCATTCGAGGGAGGGGGCTTATAAAATGGTATGGTAGAAAACTGATTATATGCTGCTATCCTAGTTGACGAAGTTATGGAGAACAGCGACGCCCCAAGTTTGAACTCCTCAAAATGCAGGATATGAAATGGTCAAAAATCTTTATTAGCTTAACATGTTAGCTTAACACAAAACACTCGTCAAGATGGCATACTTGCACGTGAAAGTCAATCTTTGATCAATTCCAATAATTCCTTGGGGACTTATTCGATGATGGGGGCTTGAATTGCTTTAAAACCGAAAACATGGTTCAGAGGTAGAGGCTTATTCAAGGGAAGGTTTCGTTTGAAGGTGAGAGGCTATTAGGTATTCAATTTTTAACCGTAAGAGCCATCGTTGATGTATGTATGCAATCTAAGCTTGAAAACTTCTATAAATGCATCTTTATAAAGACAATACTATGTTAGGGAACATGATGGGCATGGCTACCCTATGGCCCTAACAGATAGATAACAATGCAGAGTGTTTCTGTTGGTCTCTCGTGGACTTGCCAGTTGCCCAGGTCGTCCTGTAAGAAAGAAGAGTCACTTTCTTTCGTGTAAGACGACTTGGGCAAGTCCAGGTCTCTCCTGAGGGAGAACCGGCTTAAATCTAAAGGTGCAGACAGCACTGCTTGAGTGGGACTGTAAAAATTTGACAGACGTTGGAATAGTCTTTACAATGCAAAGATATACATTTACTGCACCTTATTATATTACAGTATGCACACAATTTTGTTTCATAAGATATATACGAAATATTTTTGCTTGCTTCAATTCATAAGTAGGGGAAATCTTTTAGCCGCTGCGAGAGGAAACATAATTACAAAACTAGACAGCGTTGTCCTGCACGCATAACATGAAGCAAAAACAAGAACTACTTTACCCTGAATGCGTATGATATTGTAAATAGCGGTGTTTGTTTAATGTCAGATAGCATTGCAACACACGAAAGTGAAAAACTAAAATAGGAAAGGGGTAATGATAACTAACGTCAGTAAAGAAACATTTTGGGCCGGCCGGCATTCCTAATATCCGATAGTGTAAGGGTGTGATAGCGACTCGAATTACTAATCAACGCCGAATTTCATCACCTTCGGGAAATAGCTTTTTCAAAGGAACATTGTCTCGTCTTCAAGTTCGTGTTAGATTTTACGGCAGAGTATGAAGGGGAAGAGCCGCTGCGGCCAAAGGGCGTTGCATCAAACAGGATGGAGACCTGCGGCGTCTCTAGGAGCAATGGGGGAGGACCTAAAAGGGCTGTGAGCAAGGGAGAATAAATACTGAGAATGCAGAAATTAGAGAACAGGGAGAGGGAAGGTGAATATTTGGGATTTCGAATACAGTTTTGAAAGGAAATCACAGCCTTACAAGGCCTCCAACAGACGATTTTCATGACGATCGTAACTAAAATTCTTGACTACACATGCACAGTAGAGCATTTTTGATCGCTGGATCGAAAAAATTTCCTGAACGAAAGCAGAAGTGGTTTTCACTGTTCGTCTTATGATCTTGTCTGTTTAAAGCGGATTTTCGCAGTCTTTTTCATTCTTGTCTACGGGACAAGACATTTTGATGCTGTAAATCGCATCGAACGGAAAATCTTGTACCATCTTCAGGTTTGCCGCCTCTAAGGCTGTGCCATAATAATCCCGTACAGTGTTCAGCTTGCAAAATATTTTTGAGATCTGAACACGGTAAGGGATTAGTATGGAGGATTTCTGCACGAGCGTTCACGCGCTTTCAAAAGATTGTGCAATGTGAATGCAGCCTAAAACTATCCTCAAGCGTTTACCATTCAACGTCGAATATCCTGTCTAAGTGGTTTGTGCACCATCTCCGTAATAGCCTTTGTTAAAACCTCTTAGCTCCAACTATGCCAAAAAGTGGTACAGTGAAATAGATCAATACTTTGGCCCGAATTAGCTGTAATTTGACATGACAGATATTTGATTAAACATGGGTGGCCTTCCATGAAGTACCTACTTTTCTCTACAAGTTTCGATGCCTTTTGGCTCTTATCTTCAAACCGATTCGTCTTAAATTTTTCCGGACCAGTTGTGAGCTTCCAAGTTAGGTTATTCCGCGAGGTTATTACAGCTGTTTGTCAAATACCGCCCGACAAAGAGTAATACGCAGTCTGTGGACGTAACATGCCCAGAAACGAATATGGACAAACATTTAATGGGAAGACGGCATTTAATGCACAATTATTTCTTATCATTATTGGAAAGTTGTGACAGTGACAGACAAATCATCGTCAGGACGTTTTGTCCGAATTGAAATCGGCAATTTTTTAAGCCGGAACTAATCAGAGTTTTATCCCGGTAAATGTTGTTGGTAAACACGATTTGAAGGAAAATAACATTACATGGTGCGGCCTTTCGACACGAATGACGTCAGACCTGTACTTGCATTACTTCAAAAGTAATGACATCATTAGCTAATTACATTTTACATTTTTGTGCCAACAGGCTTCGAAGAGGGTCCGTTGTAAAACATGGTGCAGAGTCACAAAGCGTGCACTTGCACAACGCAAAACAATTTAGATATCTCCTATTCAAATCGATGTTTCAAACGCACCGCGAACAATGGATTGCCAAAGAAACAATGACGTGTCTGTGTGTTTTCTTTGTTCTGTTTATGCCAAAACTCACTCATCATTGCACACACCGCCATCAGCAGAAATTTGCAGTTTGAGGGTTTAGAAGCCAGTTCTTGCAGAGGGCTGTTCAGCCGACCCTGATTACATCAAGGGCGACAAAATCTGCATCCAGACCTTGTTACCGTTATTCTACGATGAGAATGGATAAGTGTGACAAATTTCCTAACGAGCATAATAGTTGCAGAGGCTCTAGCGCCGTCTGATAGAACCTTTATTTATTTTTTTAAGTTATTTTTATTTTGATAGAACCTTCCCAGCAGCAGAAATTTGCAGAACTTCGCTGGATCGAAAAAATTTTACAGGATGACTATAAGGTCTATCGGGGCTCAAAGGGGCCCATTGTGGCCCCTAAAAGTGCAACTGGCCATTCTAAATTGATTTCTTTCTTCTTTAAATTCATTTTCCTATGGAACAGAACAGCCGAAGAAGTTTCGAGGAGAATTGTTTATCCTACTGAGTCGGAATAAACCATAACGACTTTTAGGGGCACGTTGGCGCTGAAATGATCCCTTGAAATACCCCTTTCCTGAGCCCTTTAGGCAGCTCAGAACAATTTACGGTGACAGAAAAATCCTCTTTTGAATTCAAATTCAAATTTCGTAGCATCAAAATTTTTGGAGTGAAGCGGTATGAACTGAGGAGGAGTATCATATCACAGGAAGCCCATATTACAGATTATTAGAAAAATGTTTTGTTCAAGAAATTATTTTCCGTTCTTTCACATGTCACTGTGTTGTTCTCCTTTCGTCCTTTCGTTTACATTCACAGCCAATCCGTGTTATTCTTCGTGAAATAAAAATTTTGAAAGGAGCACAAGGAAACAAGGGAGCAAAAAGTAAAGCTCGCTCCCTTATTTCCTTGTGCTCCTTTCAAAATTTTTATTTCACGAAGAATAACACGGATTGGCTGTGAATGTAAACGAAAGGACGAAAGGAGGACAACACAGTGATATGTGAAAAAACGGAAAATAATTTCTTGAACAAAATATTTTTCTAATAATCTGTAATATTGGCTTCCTGTGATCATATCATCAATGTTCATCAAACGAACCCAAAAAAAACTGCGTCATATGTAGTGAGGCATTGGAAGTCTGGTGCTGGTGGAATGATGCTGTAGATCGAAACTACTGGCACACATCATTGTAATTGTTGGCATGAAGCAGAAAATGTGATTGTAGTGATGATCTGCAAGTGAGGTGCTAAACATCCTGAAATTAGAACGGGCGCATGATGTGCGTGATGTGTCTGGAATTAGCCAATTGACACTTTTACAACATTGGTTTACACTTTTGCAACACTATTTATAAATCTGTAAATGACATAGATGATATGAATAAAGAGGAATCGAGGAATAGACCCTTTAGCTATTCTGCAAAAGAGACTGGATCGAGCTTTCTTTTTATAAATTTTTATACACGACGTTCGATCGAGTGAATTTAGAGTTTCTATCCGTATGACAAAGGATGAGACTTGTAGCAAGTCCACGATCTGTATTGTGCAGATTCAAAAATTCGACAAAATTTAGCAAATTACCGTTCGATTCTGATCCAGTCAGAATAGCTAAAAGGTCTACTAAACCTTTACATCAAATCAATGAAAGACCATGGAGCATTGCAGACACCTTTATTTTGAACGAGATATTTATTCCATACTACTGTTACCTTAAGTTTTATTCGAGGCTACTACCTTAACTAAAAGCGCAGTGGCTGAAGTACCTCTCTGTAGGAACATCCACCCTTCCGGAGAGGTACATGTTTTTTCCATAAGAAACTGGTTAAAAAGAAACTAGTACTAAGATAGCCAAAATTTTAAGAAACTCTAGTACTATGTCTAAGAAGTACTAAGAAACTTTTCAAAGTTAAAAGCATGGATATTATAGCAAACTGGTCGTTGAACTTTTATTCTTGAGCAATATCATCTAACCATTTTGTGTTTTCAACATAACAGAACACTGTTTACTCCTTTATGATGTTTTAAATCTCAAGAAACATATCTGCCGCAGTGTTAGCGACCACATTGATAATTCAGCATTCAAAAGATAAGAAACCAATTAAGAAACGTTTGGTGCAAAAATGGACAAAATTTCATGTGTACTCACTCAAGGGTGTTAGGACACGGATGTTTGATTGATTATTTATTTACCTTGTTTTGATCCATGTGTCTTGTTTTGTTGTCTTGTTTTCTGTTCTGTTTCGTCTTCAACTGAACGTGGTTAGGTGCAACCGCTCTCAAGTTGTTCGAGTAGAGCTCCCTTGTATTTCTGTGTCTTAGTGCGCCTTCGCACAAGAATGGTTTTTAAACCGCAAAGCCAAAAGAAAACCATTCTTGTGCGAAGGCGCACTAAGACACAGAAATACAAGGGAGCTCTATTCGAACAACTTGAGAGCGGTTGGGCCTAACCACGCTCAGTTGAAGACGAAACAGAACAGAAAACAAGACAACAGAACAAGACATACGGATCAAATCAAGGTAAATAAATAATCAATCAAAACATCCGTATCCTAACACCCTTGGTGTGCATCCACTTGTTCCCTTCAGGCCAAATTTCATTTTCGGATAGTCTAGAATTTCGGACAGGCTTTGAATCGTGGAAAGTATAGCATAGGAATAAACTCGGGGGCAGAAAATTCCTTATGCAGAATCTTCAAGCAAGGCAGTCATAATGGACAGAGCAAAGTTTACTTTATAACATGGCCGGTGCAAAACGTAACGGGGCAGCTACTTTTATTGAAGCAAATATCAACGGGGCAGAGGCTTTTTGCGAGCTCAAGATGAAATTTGAAGTGTATAATATCTTATTTTGAGGGCAAAGTTGTGGATCATGCAAGCAGAGAAATGCTTGGAAGTATTTTTAGATGACATTAATTTCCTTGTTTTGCTTGTATCAGTCATATCTCTTAACCTTCCAGGAACATTTTTCGTTGAAAAACATTCGCAAGTACAAGTAGTGATTTTCGACAGTGATTTTGTAGTTCACTGTCGAAAAAGCTGGCGACGTGCGTATTTCACTTTGCTTGTTTTCTCGCTTCGACACTTTCTTGCATACAAGAGCAAGGCGTCATAAAGATCAATGATATTCAGGACCACCCTAGCATACGTGCGACGGCTGGTTCCATATTTCTTTCGGGTCTGTCTGCAACTCCTACGTCTAGCCTAGCTTTTGATAGCCTTACTTTACAGCTAGTTTATTTTTGATGAACTTCGGCTGTAAAACCTAAGTTGGTCACAGGCTCCCTATCATGCTAGAAATTAAAAGAAATTTGTGCCAAAGTTTAGGATATGGAAGAAAATAGAGACTTAGATAGAAGGGGAAAAGTCAGACTTATCCGTGACTTGCTGTGTACTTAATGTGGCAGAACTGTTAGGGGCATGTTTAGAATTTACACCCTTTCATTTAGAATTCAAAACCTTAGCGAAACTGTTTCCATATCTTTTGTGATTCCAGGATTTGGCGAATGTGTACACGGCCTTTAGAATAACTGCAAGGGAGTTGTTGCATATCGGTGTAGAATTTCAGCAGAATCTTAGCTTGCAGGCTAAGTGAGAAATGGACACCAAAGCCTTAGCCTTGAGAAGTTTCAAGAGCTATGGCGAGACCAGAGCGAACTCTCAAGGATTTGAAACCCGAAATGTTTGCGTACAATAAAACCTGCATAAAAGGGGTCTGAAACACAGGCCAGTCTTATGCTGGGTGAGTCCAATCTCGTCCCAGAATTGGTTCCTTGCTCTACTTCTACTCTGGGATACAAGAGTCCGTTCAGCAATCTGATTGACTATTCACCATTTTGCGCGGTAACTCCGTTTTTCGTGGAGTAAACGGCCGTGGCATGTCAAAATTCGACGTAAACCATATTCTTAACCTATTCGGACCATCTTTTGCAATATATTTCCGAAATTTGAAGAATAACGAGCCATTTCATTTTGGAAGCTGCGGTGAAAGTTTCGTTAATTTTCAACTTAGGCCAATTTTCGCCCCAATAAAATCGTGCCTATTGTCACATTAAACACACTTGCCAACCCCATATCATTGTTCAAATACCTTCAAAAAGGTTGAAACAAAATCCTCAAAGTGTTTGTTTTTAGTTTCTCGTTTTATCTACTGCAGCATTAGCGCTAGAGCAACGGCCATTTTCCGTCGATTCGCGTTGCCTAGCAAACAGTGACATCCATAATGGCTGCTAATGCACCCAGATTCTGGGCGCATTTGATGGAAGTGTACCAGGGTTTTCATTCGGCTTCGTGATCAGCGTATGACGTAAGAACACCCTGGGAACGAGGTTTGGGAAGTTTACCCGTTTGGCGGACTGTAGAATAGAAGGTAATTGAGAATTCAATGTTCCAGTCTGGCTCATTATTTATTTAGCACTGAAATTGGAAGTCGATGCAATCGTCAGTTTCAAAGATAGACTTTTGATTTCAATAGCAAGTAAATCATGGATCAGAATGGAACGTACAATTCTCGTTCCCAAACATACCCCTTCAAGACCTATACGTGATTTTAGGCCTGAAAGGTGAGTGATTTTACCATGAGCGATAGGACACCCAGTGTGTAGCAGTTGGAAACTTATATCAGAGGCGAGCCACCTTAACCTATTGTTTTTGTGTTTGGAACATATTTTTACTTGGTATACAACCACCTTTCAATTTTTCGTAATTTTGAAATTTGTTGGAAGTGAGCCACCGTGCAGAGCCCCCTTAATCTCTACGCGCTTAGGACTTTACGATTGAGATGGCTCTGCACTTAAGGGTGGCTCACTACCGAAAAATGTCAAAATCACGAAAAATTGAAAAGTGGTTTTATACCAAAAAATTAAGTTCCAAACACAGAAAACAATAGGTTAAGGTGGCTTGCCTGTGATATAAGTTTCGAACTGCTACACACTGGGTGTCCTATCGCTCATGATTTTACCAAATAAAATTTTCACATCTAAGTTGGCCTTTGACAGAAAGATTAACATTTCAGTTTTGAATATCGACCACTTATGCCCCATTCACACTGCAAGTTAAACCAGCTTAAACTAAACCAGGTTTCTGAATACGGCCTTCTGATTGGTCAATCCAACAAATCCAGTCATTTGATTTGTTGAAATTTAAACTGGTTCAGATAAAGCTGGTTTAACTGTGCCAGTGTGAATGCAGTATTAATTTTTATTCAACAGTCCGCCAAACAGGTTAACATTTTTGACTCATCCAATCTATACAAAATGTTTAATTGTAGAGTTTAATCGGCAGTATTTTTTGGTAGCAGTCTTACAGTAAATCCCCGCATATAAGAACCTACCAAAACAAGAACCTAGAGGCTGATTTTCCAAAATTATGCACCTTGTAATTCAGAACCTGTTGCAGTATGGTGCAACATAGGTTCTTATTGCAGGGGTAGCAAAGTTGACGTTTGACTGTCGCTATGAACTTAATTTGGTGCCAATTCGTTGCTAAAGAGTGATTCTCTTCTTCAGTTAGTTATTAGGTCCATAAAAACCCTTCCAGAACAAATAATGAGACTGAACATCTTTTGTAAGACTTTGAGAAGGCCTACCAGAGGTGTCCTTCAACTAAGAACCTCTATACCTTCTTAAATCAGTTTTATTTCAGCCGCTCTCTCAACAAAGTAGGTTCTTACATGCGAGCATTAACTGTAATTATAACAAGGGCCATGACTGATGGGACACGGTTAGGCTGAATTAGATTGGATTAGGTTCTTTGCCTTCCTTGCAATGCCATAAAATTCTCTTCCTTGTCAATGGCAGCCGATCTCAGGCATTTTTCTCGCTTTGAACTGCAGAGATTCGTCACGGGGTCACATGTGCTATTCAGAATGTTTGGGCCTAAGTTAGCCTTTGACATCATCTAGGCACATTTCGGGACCTCTGCGTAGGACATAATGCGTATGAGATGCAGTTAAGAGCATAAAATCGCAAAGAGACGTTAGAATCTGAAGACAAACTTGTTTCATGAAATCATTTTGGATTTTTTCTTACAATCCTTGGATTTTCCTCACAAGTTTCAGAACTTATTTGTTAGAAAATTTTGATCTATTGTTCTTGAATGTCATGTTGGTACTGCACGGACTTTGCTGCGTTAGGAACGTAGCCCGGGGGGGGGGGGGGTACTTGACTTTTTTATACGGGGTTGTGCCAACCGCAAAAAATTTTAACCTGCTCCAGAATTTTCCCCTGAAAACGATACCCTGTCCTAGAAAAAATCTGTGCAAAGTTTATCCGGTTCCAGAAGTTTCTTTTGTCTGCATTCGCTAATCGCTTTGAATTGAGGTGTGAACCAAAGCGACTGATACTATTGTATTGCAAAATCTGTCCTTGTTGGCTGTTCCTTTCCGACTTCTTCCTGGGCTGTATTGAGGTAACGCGCTGGAAGGTTCAAAACCTTTACATGTTCGAAGACTGCAAGTATCATTTATTTTGGATCTCCAAGGAAATCGCTCCAGCGCAGCGATACATAGCACAGCCGAGTGAGTTCGAACTGTTTCTAATTGGTCTTAGCAAATTGCTGCAAAGTCTATAAGACAAATTGGGACAAATTAACAAAACCGTAAAAATTAAACCGAGTATTGCTGAAATAATAACCTGCTCTAGAGAAAATGTGCCTTTTTGACAACCAGCTGTAGAAAACGTCCTTACTTTGATACCATGCTTTAGGAAAAATTGGTGAAAACGATACCCTGAAAAACGGCACATCCCCGTCGACCAAAAATACTAAGTACCCCCCCGCGGGAAAGTTGGCATTGAAAGAACGGGAATGCACTGATTGGCTTTGGTTCCTATGTAGTGCCCTGTGTACTAGAGCCTTGTAACAAGCAACTGCTCCATGTCAATACAAAGAGATGACCTTAAATGTTTGCGGCCATTCGTTTTAGGAGTGGCAGTGCACTACTTGTACCTTCAAAGATAATAAAAGAGGCTTGGCGCCGTTCAGGTCCAGGCGTATTCAAGGTACTCATATATGTATGAAAGACATGCTTGTTGCAACCCGGTAACACGTGGATTTCGGTTTTGTGGTTTCTAGTCAATGGTTCTGATTCATTTTCAAGATTTTTGTCGCATTCAGATTCCTGTAAATGGCTTCTTTGTAATGTTAGCCTCGTTTGCTGTAGAGAGTCGGATCATACATGCTATATCATACACGCATAACTACTGAGGTTCCCGTATAAGGCTTCTTTTCAGTGATCAATCTGGTTGCCTGAAAGGTGTTTTAGAAAATTGTGATTGACCCTAAAAGATTATAGCCTGCGCGCAGACTTTACTACTGCGAAGGAGAAATCGAGAGAAAAGGAAAAGTGCTTTTCCTTTTCTCTCGATTTCTCCTTCGCAGTAGTAAAGTCTGCGCGCAGGCTAAAAAGATTAAAGAGCTACGAAAAGCGATAATGAAAAGAACAAGGCTAAAAAATATTGCCAATGAAACTAAGAGAGAAGAGGATATAAAAAGATACCGTGAACAGAGGAACCTTGTTGTGAAAGTAAACACCAATGCAAAGTGTCCATCTTAGGGCCTGTTTATATGAGGCGGGCTGGCCCGTTAGCGAGCTGGCTCGCCAATAAGCTAGCCCGGTTTTATATTATGGAGTCAGATGCTGGACAAATTCGATGAACTCTCTTCGTGGAGCCGAAATGCACATCGGGGAGGCAGGATTCATAGATCGTTGCGGCATTTCCCTCTTCGTTGAGTGGCATTAGACTTTGTCGAGGGGACAGAGCACGCCTTTTCGTTGCGGCACTGTGTTGGCATGACTCTTCGTAGTGGCATTTGAATGATATGACCGTTCGTCGAGCCGCTTTACTCTTCGTCGAGGCACTTTACTCTTCGTCGAGGCACTTTACTCTTCGTCGAGGCACTTTACTCTTCGTCGAGGCACTTTACTCTTCGTCGCGGTGCTTTACTCTTCGTCGCGGCGGTGTGATTGATAGGACTTTTTGTAGTGACGCTTTGATTGACAGATAGTAAATATTGCTGCTATTATTTCACTTCACTCTCATGATACATTTGAGTGGCTGATGCCAGTGAGGGAGTCTAAGGCGAGGCCCTCAGGGACATCTTGCTGACCACGCCCATCAGAATCTCGGAAAATATGGCAAACACCTTTTTAAAAACCTTTTTGGGCCCCCACAAGAAAATTTGAGATTACACATCCTCCGGGCTCAAGGCGAATTTAGGAAAATATTACCCTTGGTACGAGACTTTTTCAAAAGTTTGAGGCTTCAGGAGGGATGGTGGTTCAGATTTGATTAATGGAAAGCCTGGCATAACGAACATAGATAGTGGTATCTGATACTGGGCGAGTTGAAGTCAAAGTAATGTTGGTGAAAGAAAATTTTGAAAATTATCATAATATTGCTTCAACTATGCTTCAACTGCAAGTCTGTAGCAAATGAAACTACCTAACGCATGACACCAATCATGCATACCACCAACATTGTTTATCTTTCAGTTTCAGCAGTAATTGTACTTGGCTTGTTGATCTGTCAAATTCTATCAAGAACTATCGAAGTCTTTCATCTCCTTAGAAATTGCACACTGAAGCGAATCTAACAATATCCAAAATGCGTCAGCAAAAGAACATTTTGTGTATCATGAAAGCTGGACCCATGGAATACCATCCTTGGTCACCACCTTTGACTTTATGTTAGGTTTTTGTCCCAATGAGTCTGCTGCACGTTTACTGTTAAGCAGGGCCGTCGAGAGGGAGACTAGACCCCAAGGTTGGGAGCAGCAGGGACCCTCTAAGTGCCGAAAAATTGCTTTGGCCACGCCCTATTCTCTTGGACAATACCCTCAAATTCACTGGTGAGGCACTGAATCCATTACCCTGGGTACCAGACTCTCTCTAAAAGAAACTTTTCTTTTAGAGAAAGTCTGGTACCCAGGGTATGAATCCATGTGCAGCGCTACTGGTAAAATGCTACACATGTAAACGACCTCCTATACACTGTTTGATATAGAATCTTGAAATAGAATTTTGATGGAAAATCTCTTTATCTCATGGGCAAAGACTATACTTAGGATGTCAGTGGGCCCACCGACCAAACGTTCCTCGAGGAAAACTGAACACAAAGAAAAAATGGTTAATATACATCTTTCCGTGCTACTAAAGGCCCCAGGCCCCCTAATAACTACCCTGGCTGCCCCCATTCTCGCCGGTTTTGCTGTTAGAAACTTTAAATACTCAAATCTGACTTCCAGAGGGCGCCGAAACGCGAAATTATTTGAACTTCTGGTTAAAGAAAATTCTTTGGTTTTCTACTAAATAACGTCTTGATTTGCATGCTTCTCCGTATTCCGATCGAAAACAGAGTGCCAAGGGTCATGATGAGGGGACCACTTCTTGCCAAAGAGGGAGCGCAAAACTGAGTTTATCTCATGAAGATGGAGGCTGGGCCGCCGAGAGGGGGCAGGAGGGAAATTTGGCCCCAGGGCCTCAGGGTGTAAGGGGCCTCATACTTAAAGATTTTTTGTCATTTTGGTTCCAAGAAGTGCTCCGAAATGCATTCTAAGCCAATCTAAGGGTCAAAATTAAAACATTTTTCAGCTCCCAGTGCTCGCAAGGGGCCTCATTTCGCGATATTATCCCTGGGCCTCGAAAAACTCTTGGCAGACCCGGATCGAAGAACAGTACGATCTTAGAAAAGTATTTTGTTTAGATACATTGTAAATTCTCTAGACATTGTTTCTTTATTTTTGTTGTTTTACAATCATACTGATTGAGTATCATGTATAAAAAAGATAAAATGAAGAATAAACTGAAATGGAATGGAAATGGCAGTTGCCGCTACTAGTCCCCTAAATCCACCATTGAAACAGCAAGTTCATCGGGAAAACAGAGAAGAATAAAATGAAACAGGAATGATAAACATACAGGTACCTGCATATTCCAATTCCACGGGACATGAGTCCGTCCTTTATCATATGCCAGGACATTCGACTGGAAAATACTAGCATTGCACTGGGAATCTTCGGAAATTTGAATTTTTCTGTTCGTGTCGAAATGGAAAAGGAAGAATTGGAGAAGGAACAACTTCGATCTTCATTGCAGACAGTGATTAGGCGTATCGAACGCTTAGAAGAAAATCATGGACTTGCAGAGCAGCCTCAGACTTTTCACGTCGAGCCAAGTCAAAGACCAAGACTGCCTTTTCGTCCACCATACAGACCATCCTTGGCAACAAGATCTCCGCCGCACACTTCCAGCCATATGGCTTCAGTAAACCAGGATTTCAGGTAGGGATTGGCCATTGGGATTGAGTACACTTCATGGCCGTTATCTGTTGACCTTTTCTGCTTTACAGTCACGGGCAATGGTAGCTTTTTTCGAGAACAGTGAGGAAGAAGTTCGAGGGGCGTATCACTCTTTGAAACTCCCGTACACCTCTTGCATAAATCCTTTTAATTTCCTTCCAAGAAAAATCTGCCAGACATCTCTAACAATGCTAGGTTTTAAAGGGTCTGTTTCATCCAGTATTCCTTGCACGTGTCGTCTTTTGGTTTGCCTTTGTTGTCGCCATTTTCATGGCCCATGAAAATGGCGACAACAAAGGCAAACCAAAAGACGACACGTGCAACGAATGATGGATGAAACAGAGCCTTTAAAAATTTCTTATGCCTTTTTGGAAGAATGATGCACCATGGGTAACGAAGTAATTGTTAAAAATGTAAAAGCAAACATACCTGTGTCTTTGTCGTGGATTCTTCTGCCTTTCTTGGTTTTCTTTTGCTTCCCTGCCTCAGCTCAATCCATAATGGATTGAGCTGAGGCAGGGAAGCAAAGGAAAGCCAAGAAAGGCAGAAGAAGCCACGTAAAGACACAGTATGTTTGCTTTCACATTTTTAACAATTGCTTCGTTTCATGCGACCCATAGATACACCCCTCGAGAAGTTTTTCGATATCAACAAAACGCCAGGGTGATTAGTAGACGAAACAAAGCTTAAAAAACGGCCATTTTGCTTTTGTTCTTGTTTGAATTGCTTGAAACATGTATCATTAGATTAATCACGACAAGATCTTTCATTTGATAGCCTGTGTTCCAGAGCACTTAAAAAGAAACCTCAGGATCTTTCGTTTCAAGTGGTCTGGAACATAGGCTATCATTTGATGAATAAATCTCATTTCTGCAGACATCAAGCAGAATGGCATATCGATGACGTCATTTTTCAAATAAATACGTCTTTAAGTTAAGAATTTTATGGCAGGTTAATTTGATTTCAGTTGTTTCAAGGAGCTTAACTTGATATGGATTGGAAATTGGAAGACAAATGCGAAAATGACAATCCATTCCCTGAAACAAAGAGCGAATTCAACGCTAATTACTCTAAATAGTAGAAACTTGGAATTGCTGCGTAGTACATATTTTGATCATACCTCTATCATTTTAGGTTATTTTCAATAAACTCTATCTAGCAATTAATCAGATACAGTTTTCTTATGGAACTGTGATAATGAATATGTTTTTGTTTTTTCAACAGGAAGGCATTTCCTAGTCTTGGAGGAGGTGGCAAAAGGGAACCACTGCCGAGATCAGCAACCCAGACAAAAAAGCCAAAAAAGCAGAACTATGTCGTTATAACGCCAAAAGAGACTTATACCCATGATTTCTGCTTGCTTTCAAGCAAAACTTCAACAAAGACACCTTCTTTAATGGAGCTGACAAAGTTGCGAGAAGCTGGGCTTGGCAAACGAAGAATCACGTTTGACAACAAAAGATCTGGCCATGGCAAAGTACGCCAGGTATTGGAAACTATCTATCCAAAGCTGAAATGTCAAAACGGGGCATTTGAGATCCTAAGAGCAGAAAGAGGAGGAACATCCTGCAAGTTAGTGCTTATTGAAATGTCTAAAGATGGCTATACTGTACCCTATTTGAAAGAGCAAGTAAGTTGTAACACCATACTGTACATCCGTCCGATGCAAAATGATTTGTCGATGTCAAAGGTGATAATGAAAACAGATGACTCAATCAAATCAAAGTGTCAGAATTGCAGCAAAGAGGTTCCACTTGGAGACATGAAGATTCATCTGGCACAATGCACAGAGGGTGAATCAACCGCCTCTAGAGCATCGATACCACATAGCTACTGTGAAGACTCTTCTGATGATGACTGCCTTGTCACAGGTATTGAGGAAAACTGCCCTTCTTCAAGTTCAGCATCAATTGATGACAAGACTGCTTGGCGAAGGGAGCTCTCAGCCCTTTTCCCGTTTCACACAGCTGGTCAAATAGAAGTTTCAATGATAGGAGCATCTTCAGTAGATGAGGCCGCAAATAACTTGATAGAAACGTACAATCCTGATTCAAGAGCCGCAGCAAGTCATTCAGAGGAAAGAGCTGTCACAGATCTGCCTACCTTACTGCGTGAATTCCAGGGTTATCACATGAAGTTTGGAATTGAGGAACTTTGCATAGACAGAGATGCAGTTTGGGCAGATACCCTGCGATTCTACAAAAGGAAAGTTGCAGCGCCAGAATCCTTGTGTAAACAGTTGGAAGTTTCCTTCAAAGGCGAAGATGGCCTGGATGGTGGCGCTTTGAAAGTGGAATACTTTAACATGGCCTGGGAACAGGCCACCAGCAGGTTGTTTGAAGGCAATGTATCCAGTTTAGTCCCAATAAAGGACACAACAAAAATTTTTCTTTTTCGTCTAATGGGAATGATGGTGGTTCATACTGTACTACAAAGTGGGCCAGTTAAAAGATTCCCAAAATTGTCTCCAGCTGTTGTCTCATGTATGCTTGGGAATGAAGTAGAGGAGATTTACAGGCTGCTGATAAAGCATGATATCCCTTTGAATGCAGCCACTGAAAACATCCACAATTTAATTGAAGAGCTTGACACTGCCAAATCAGACCAAGCAATCAAGGAGTTGTTGGGTGAAAATTCAAAAAGTGGCGCCTACTGGGAAATTGTTAATGCCTGCCATTGGCCAATTTCGGAAGCCATTGGAATTCATAACAAGAGTGAATTGATCCAAGAGATCATTTACAACGAGGTCATAAGATCAAGAAAGGACGTCATTCAAGAAATCAAACATGGGTTAGATGTGATTGGATTTTTTGGATTCATGTCGAAGCACCCACATCAATTTAAAATCCTATTTTGTGCAACGGAGGAAAAGTTTGGACCAGATGAGTTCAAGGCTTTACTTCTAGAATCGAAACCATCTAATTTTGCAGAGCAACAAGCTTTTGAATGGTTTAATGAGTTTATTTCAGAAGGAGATTCCCCATTATCCGATGATGACCCAGAAAGCATAGTTAAGGCACTGCTTGCATTCACTACAGGATGGCAAACGCCATCAATGTTTATCTCAGAGCCAAGGATCAAGGTAGAGTTCCTACTGGATGACGATGATCATGCCTTACCAACCTCATCAGCATGCCTACAGATTCTTCGCATTCCAACGGTTCATTCCACAAAGGTTAAGTTTCGGGAAGCGATGATCACAGCGTTGAAGTATGGAAGACAGGGATTTCCAAATCCATGAGAACTGTACGTCATTACCATCCAATCTAATGGCTTTGGGGAGTTGTCATTTTTAAAGATGGGTACTGGGGTGGAAGAATGTTTGGAGGGGTACCGAATTCTTTAGCCTCGTTTTATTAGGGAGTCAAACATTTGACCAAATGCAAAATGCATATGATGGACAGTTAATTTTTTTTTCTCGAACTGAAATAAAAATTTCATTGTTTGACAAACTTCACATACTGGTATATTACCGCTATGTTTATTAGGCAGGGAATGAGTTACTTGAAATTGTTGGTGATGGTTCTTTGTTCTGATGACACTTTCACTTTAAGATATGGGTTATGTCATGTCCAGATTGTGCTTCATAGGGGTTCAAGCTTTCATGTAAATCAAAGAAAAATCACTCAGTAATGGGGTATCAAATTTTTCATCGTCTTGAAGTGGGGCTATTATATTAGCAAGTGGGCTGGTGTAAGAAAAGGTTCCTATTTGCCATTAAAAGTCTTCTACCCCTCCGTAACATTTAAAGTGACAACTCCTATGACAAGTTACGAGATGCAGTACCAGCAATGAACATTAAAGACGAAAAAATGAACTGCAGACGTATTTGCATCTTTGGCTGTGAGATAAATACCTAGCACGTTTTATTTCTATTTAATAGCGGTACATTTGTTTTGTAAGAAACTGCTGATATGGAACTGTAATAGCCTCTTCCAGAAAGTTAAAGAAACTCAAACTCTGCTAGAGATAATCAAAGGTTACTTCAAGTTTACATAGTTTTCAAAATATTTATGAGTTGCAAAATGTTTTCAAACTGAAAGTGTGTCACCCATCCAAGTGATACCAAAAGGTCTTAAGTTTTGTTTATGAGTTGGTTCGTGTGCGTCTTGCTTCAAAAGCGGGCCTAGATGAATTTTGATAAATGTAAGATTTATAGTTATGGATGATCAAGCTTATGAATGATGAAGAAACTATGCAAGAACCTTTTACTGTTAGGTTAAGGTTTAACTTTAAGAAATTCAGACACCAGCTTCATATAGAAAAATGAGTGCACCATGGAAGGAATTGCTTATTGTTTTTACCTCGGAGCTTTAAACTGCTCATATCAGTTCAAGTTGGTAGCTCGTCATACCAAACCGCTCGTCCCAGACAGGGACTTGTTTGACCTTTGCGTAAATTCTGAAGTTTGCTTATTGTAGTTTAGTAAGAAAGTTACTGTCAAAAAGGACAAAATAACAACAACCTTCTAGTTTAATGAGTCCTTTAAAGACCTGTGGCTGGGGGAGGCACATGGATTTTTTAGAAAGGGCTCCCACCCAGAATGCTAAATAAATACCTAATCTCAGTGTCTAAATCAATGATTTAGGTACCCAAATCTATACCTTTGCGTTTACACATGGTATACCAACACATGAAAGAAAGTGAAACTGTCTGTAAAACTGTCACCCAAATCCATACAGAAACTGATGAACAGTGGGAGTATTTGCGCGGCACGTTCCCATTCCGTCCTCTAATCAGCGATAAGTAATGCATGAGCCATGCACTGATGACCTCCTTTGAGTGCAGCAAGAACAAGCTCCGATATCCAATAAGAAGATCTTTGATTTTATGAAAAAGGATTTAAGATATGTTGCACCTAAGGATTTTGTAGTTAGAAAGCAACATAAAACTCCATATCCCATGAAGGAAATGATTGATTTAACCCATACTGCAAAAGAGTTTTTGGTAGCAGAAAGAATTTGTGTTTAGATGTTCAACTTGAATTCACTGCCTCCTCTCATTAGCTTATGCTTACAACTGTTACTGTTAATGTTTGATATATGAAAAGAAAACGTCAAATCTGTGGTATTTCATTTGGTGTCTCTGCCTTGACCTAACCAACTAACATTTATGAAAGACGTTCGGCAATACCAGGCTTGTAAAAAAGAGGTTGCAGTTTTTGATAAATCGAAAGTTGTAAACATCACATTTCTTGACTTCGGATCTTCGACTGATGCCTGTTTGACAGAGCTTTAATGAATAAGCGCTGCCTTTGCAACTGAAAAATTTCTGTCAACTTTGTTTTTGCGATTCCGCTAAACGTTTTGAAGCGTTTTCGTTCTGAAAAGCAGGTAGCCTTTTCGCATGGGCTTAAGATTGAAACTTGTGACCCTTATCAATTTGCAATCAACATTGACATAACAGAAATATATGGACACTGCAGAAATGAATTTTTCACACTGCAACAAAGCAGTGGTGAACATCTGAAAGAAACACGTTTCGTCTCCTTTCTCAAACATGCGAAAACTTATATCTTCAGCAGAATGGTTGTATTAGTGTAAAACATCAGAGTCGAAAAATTTGATCGTTAGTTATCTCCAACAACTCCATCTCTTTTATCCACTTTGGAGGATCTTTTACAGGACAGGTTCTATCGGATTTACAGTGGATTTTAAATAGTCCCTTACATGCAAGAACAAGTCAATGCCATCTGAATTTAGCTCTTGAAATGGATCCATCTCTAATCTTAAATCCTCTGAGACACTTACAGGAATTTCGTTAAGTTCAGGAATGTTCACAGAAGCATCTTCATCGTGTGGTCCATCAAACCTTTCTGATGGTAATGGTCCATCCCAATCGATTCCATAAGTTGATATATCCATTTCAGCAATGATTTCTTCCTGAGTTGGCCGATAGTTATGTTGTCCTTCCACCCAAAGCTGAAGAGGTGTTTTGTTTGATTCTGTCCGAATTGGATGGTTGTGATAACCTTCAAGGAACAACGCTATTTTTCTATTTATCCTTGGCAGGTAGACGTATTCAAGACTGAGGAGGTCCTGTTCATCACTGATATTCAAATAGCCCTGGTCTTCCAAAAAGCAGAAAAGATAATAAAAGAAAAACAAGCAGCCATGAAAAAGGTCCCTCCAAAACCTCTCAATACGCTGATTATGGCAGCTCTTCCCTGAAATATAGCTACCCCTTGAAGGACCCCTCAGTGGGTTACTAAACATATAATACGCAACATCTACGTTTTCTACCCCCTGGTCTCCTCTAACTCGAGAGGGCAGACCAAATTCTTGAACAGCATTTTTGAACAGTGTTAGTACTGTTGATGCCTTGTTGTTCGTAGAGCAATTCATGAACATAACTCTACGGGAAAAACCATCTATACAACCGTGAACGACAAAACGCCATCGTATTAGTTTGTGGTTCCCGTCTATGTGCCATAACGCTAGTGTGCCCGGAACGGAGTATTTCCTTCTGTTTACTAAAGTCAATTGTGTAGATCGCAAAAGTAACCCTTCTGGGTCGACACGCCACATAGACGAACGAACTCTATCCCATTGAACTTTTAGACCTCTAGCCAGTAAAAATCCTTTCATTCTTCTTATGCCGCAATTTGGGAATAAAGGGAATATTTGCTCCACATGTGTGTCAAGGTCGGAGTCACTGATCCTAGAATGCTGCATCACGTGTTCCTGCAATCCAAAAGCATCGATCCTTCTTGAAATTGTTTTTACGCTAACTGAGAAAAGTTCTGCGATCCTTGTCTTTGGGAACCCATAGTTCAAGTACAATTTTAAGGTCTCCCTGGGAATAATAATCATTGCCTTGCCTGGCTTTCCTTGGATAGAATCCGTTGCAATATCTTCATCTGTAAATGAGCATGAGTTTTCTAGCTGTCCAAGTGCTTCGAGCAGCAGTTGAATTGTTTCATCGTCGATGAAATTAGGCCATGTGCTCTGGCAACGAATCGAAAGAGTTACTACTTGCCCCAACCTGTATGAAGCATGATCAGCCATATCCCGGTCAACCAATGAAGCATTCTCCAAATCTCTAAAAATTCGTCTTAAAACTTGAAGGATATAGGATCTCAAATTATCTTGAGGAGCTAACTCTGGAGACGCCATTTTCTCTGAAGCACATGACAGTGAAGTGAAATAATAGCAGCAATATTTATTACCTGTCAATTACACCGCCGCGACGAAGAGTAAAATGCCGCTCGACGAAGAGTAAAGCACCGCGACGAAGAGTAAAGTGCCTCGACGAAGAGTAAAGTGCCTCGACGAAGAGTAAAGTGCCTCGACGAAGAGTAAAGTGCCTCGACGAAGAGTAAAGCGGCTCGACGAACGGTCATATCATTCAAATGCCACTACGAAGAGTCATGCCAACACAGTGCCGCAACGAAAAGGCGTGCTCTGTCCCCTCGACAAAGTCTAATGCCACTCGACGAAGAGGGAAATGCCGCAACGATCTATGAATCCTGCCTCCCCGATGTGCATTTCGGCTCCACGAAGAGAGTTCATCGAATTTGTCCAGCATCTGACTCCATATTATATGAGAGATTCGAAAATGAGCCAGCCCGGCTATTAGTAGCCACGTGCCGTCATTCTTTTGTGTAAAATTGAAAGAACAAGGAAATATTTTCTGACTCACGGCGCCAAATGTAATACTGCGCGTGCGTAACAGGCGGGCTGGCCCGTTTCTTCTGTTTATATGAGAAAAGTCAGCCCGCTTGAGGCGGGATCCCGGTAGTCGATAACCGAGATATCGGCAAGGCGGGCCAGCCCGGCATGCATATAAACGTAAACTGATGTTTACAAAGTTGTGACCAGGTAAGCAGGATCTCACCTGAAGGTGAGCCAGCTCGCTAACGGGCCAGCCCGCCTCATATAAACAGGCCCTTATAAGTCCATCCAAGCCAAGCCGATAGAAAATGATAAACAGTTTTGGAAAACGGTGAAACCACTTTTCTCAAACACGAACCCAATGAGTGAAAGAATGACGCTGATTGAAAACGGTAAGGTCATATCAAATAACGAGGAAATTGTAGAATGTTTTAACGAGTATTTCATCAACATAACAAGTGGGATGGGTATTGATCCATCCCTTAAAGAAGTATATGAAAATATGACCGCTGATGAAATGGTAATGAGAGCATTAAAAAAATACGAACACCATCCAAGTATCAAACGAATCAAGGCCATAAATCAAGGTACTGAAAAATATAGATTCTCTCATGTAAACCCAAACGAGGTCATGCGGCAGATCGAGGCATTAGATAAAAATAAATCGAACAGTGGAAAATTCCAACAAGTGTATTAAAGGCAGCAAAAGAAGCAGTTTGCCCTTTTCTAACTGATTGCATAAACTCTGCAATATATAAATGTAGGTTCCCAGATGAATTAAAAGAAGCGAATGTCTCCCCTAAATTTAAAAGGAAAGATGTTACTGCGAAACCAAATTTCAGGCCAATCAGCATACTAACATCTGTCTCGAAAATATACGAAAGAGTCCTCAAGAACCAAATAACACCTTTCTTCAAGACAAACTCTCAGTGACATTGTCTGGTATCCGACAGTGCTATAGTACACAACATGCAATGATCAGGGAAGGCCTACTGGAATTATGGAGAAGATGCTTAGACTCATCAGGAATCGTAGGCACGATACTCATGGACCTATCTAACCTTTGATTGTCTGTCCCATAACCTCCTAATAGCAAAATTAGAGGCTTGTGGATTTAGCAATGACAGCCTTCAGCTCGTATGTAGTTACCTAGAAAGCCGATACCAGAGGGTAAAGATTGGCTCATTTAAGAGTTCACGACAAAAAATAAAGATTGGTGTACCACAAGGCTCTGTCCTGGGTCCATTTCTTTTCAATATCTTCATAAATGATCTATTTGTCATGAGCCTAGAATCCGAGATATGCAACTTTGCCAATGATGATACCATATTTGCATGTGGAAATGATATACAAGAAATTGTGATCAAATTGGAAAATGACAATGGTCTACTGTTAGACTGGTTCTCAAAAAATGGATTGATAGCAAATGCTGAAAAATTCCAGATTATGCTCCTTGATCTAAAAGATGAAAGGTGCATGTGCCTTAACATAGAAGGAAAAAATTGCCTACTACAGACACGGTGAAACTCCTAGGTATACAGATTGATAACAAGCTTAAGTTAAATAAACACATACCCGGACTCTGTTCAAAGGTTAATCAGAAAGTTAGCGCTTTTGCAAGGTTAACTACATATCTCTCGCCAGTCGAATAACCATTGTGCCAAATTAGGTTGCCATATCTAACAAGGCAGCGGAATTAAGCGGGGGGAGGGGGCAGAATTCACCCTTCCCCAGGGATAGGGTGTTTCAAAACGCCCAGTTCAGATAGGGTTAAATATTGTCTAACGTTAGACCACACTGAAGGTTTACCTGGTAATAATAATTCAATAATACCATGCGAGCAAAGACGATAGCTTTATTCAGCAATGACGAGCTTTTAACCACCCTTTGTCCATTGCAGGCACACTGAAATTTCAGACCGCCTAAAGCCTGGTTTCCATTAAATCGTAGAGTGTCGCAAAGTGTCGCAGAGTGTCGCAGAATTTTGGTTTGCTGCATTCTGTAACTCTCTGCGACAAGACGTTTCCATTGGTTGCAGTGTGTTGCAGAATTTAGTGCCATGATTCTATGACAATAAAATCACGTGCGCACAGCTTGAATGATGTCAAATGACTCTATTGTTCTGGGATCGCAATTGGTCGCATAATATTAGGACAAGTGCTTCCATTGATCGCAAAGTGTCGCAGAGTGTCGCAAAGTGTCGCAGAGATGGAAAATTTTCTATCTCCGCGACACCGATCGCAGAGTGTCGCAGAGTGTCGCAGTACTTTAGTACAACAGTTTCCATTCGTCGCAAAGTGTTGCAGAACCAAAATTCTGCGACACTCTGCGACACTTGCGACATTTTGCGACACTTTGCGATTTAATGGAAACCAGGCTTTAAAATCAAATTTAGCGCAAGCAGAAAATCTGGATCGGCATTGCAGCGGTTAAACTTTTTTAATATACCATCAATAAAAAATTTACAGTACACGATACTTATTACACTACTTACAAAATACTCTGCAAAACTACAAATACGATACCACGAGGAGGAAGATATAATCTAACCCATGGCAAACATAAACAAGGATATTTGCAGTTGAAGTGATAGGCAGCTAGAGTCAAAACCTTTTATCAACTCAACTGCTAAAATGTAGAAAGTTTGATTTTCAGACAGTCCGAAGTAACAGCATGCCCGCAAAGGACCCTGGGTGACGATAGCTCTTTTAAGAGTGAACGTGTATCTGCAAAATGAAGCTTAGAAATGTACTCTTTTTGTTGTGTTTCCAGACAGCACTTTAAAACGGTGACTCCAAGTGCTCCTTGAAGTGTGGTTATTTTAGATAAAGCTGACACTTGCAAAGTGGGTAATCTGGCGATTCTCAAATTATTGCGCAATGATTTCGAGATCAAAACGGTGCAGCGAAATGTGTCCAACAACTGACCACATCGTTCCAAGGTTGATAACAAGTTAGCATCGGCACATTGTTAGATCCAGCCGTAGAGTATGGTGAGGACCAGCTTCAGGAATTGGGAGTGGGGAAACGAAGGGAATTAGGCCCCGTTTACACGAGATCTGATCCACTTTTCGAAGGGGCGTTTACGCGGAATCTGATCCATACCTGTGTGCGATTATACGAGATTGAATCCAAAGTGGGCCACTTTGCAATAAAGTGATCAATTTCAATCGTAAGAATAATAAAAGCAAGTGAATAATCTTCGTTTTGGCGTCATTTTAAAGGTTACTATTTTAAAAATGCCTTACTGGACGTCCCTGGGTTTCGATTGATTTCGATCCGTACCCGTTTGGATCCGATCCCACTGGTTTACACTAGAGCTTTTTGGGATCGGATCCAAACTGGACCGCATTCGAAAGTGATCCCATTTGAGTACGGATATTCGATCCAAATGGGTTCTGATCAATCGCGTCCCGTATAAACGCAAGGCCTATCCGTTACAGGTTGGGTACGGATCCTTTTGGATACGATCTCGTGTAATCGGGACCTTATAGTAGCCAGAACATGTGTAATGTTTTTCAAAATTAGGAACTTACTCCCATTAGATGTCTTAATTTGTCTGTACAATGCTTTGTTTCTGCCCTTCTTACAATATGGTCTTATTGTTTGGGGTCAAACATATTCATCTTACATTGATCCTATTTTCAAATTACAAAAAAGCAGTCAGAGCTATCTTCTTTCAGCCCCGCATGCCTCCCTCTCTACCAATCTTTAATGAACTTAAGCTTCTGAAGCTTTCTGAGATTTTTGAACTCCGACTCTTAACTTTTGTTTTTGATTCTGTCAATAAAACTTCACCTAGTTGCTTTCATGACTTCTTCTTATTCTGCTCATCTGTTCATCAGTATTCCACAAGACAGGCCAGTCAAGGTGATTTATACATGTCTCGAAAAAACAGCCTTCAATATGGTCTAAAGTCGATTCAGTATCTTGGTGCTAAACTTTGGAACACATTGCCAGTTGAACTCCGTAATGCGCCATCAAAAGCATCGTTCAAAACGAAACTGAAAATCTATTTATTGAATAAGGTTGACCGATGAATCTAAGTTTTTTTTCTGCTACTGATGATGCAAATGATTGATATAAATTCAATTAGATTTACTTGGTAATATTCAGAGGAAAGGGGGGCTCTCTCCTCGATTAGTTTACCTACTGAGAGAGCTCGTCCTCTAAGTAATTCCCTGCATACAATTTATTTAGTTCCTTTTGTATTTGTATATTGTATTAATTTTTCTGTATCATTGTATTAATTTTCTGTAACATTATTATCTTTGTAGTGTAGTAATTTGTTTGTATTGTTAGAGCAACTGTAAATTGTATGTAGAGAATTTGAATCATATATGAAACTGAAACTGAAACTGAAACTGAAACTTAGTTTGTATGGTTGTTGCACTTGCATGTGATGGATCAAAGTTGTGTGGTGGATAACTCTGACTAAGACACAAGGTCTTGAGAAAGTCTTACCGTTTAGATCTATGACTAAGATGCGCGCCCAGTCTCTGGTCCTTACTGCATCCGTCCCTACTCCCATGGGCAGAGCAGAAACTGTGCACGCATGCGCAAAAAGTTGTAACTTTCAGCAGTAGTGGCGCCAGGGGAGGGCTAGAGGGGGCTACGCCCCCCTGTCCAAGGCATCTAGCAATTTGGCAAAATGATGTACAAAAACTGCATTTTCAATCATTTCAGCCCCCCTTGTCGGAAGTTCCAAACCCTCTGTCGGAAGATTTCTGGCGCCACCCCTGACTTTGAGGTCTCTTAGCTCCCTCTGCAGCAGATCCCAAAATTCAGCAACACTTGATAGCTATTTTGTTCCTTGGGCCTTAAACTTTTGATTTATCGTTTCGATGACGTCATTTTTACGCAGTTTCTGCTCTGTCACACTATGTAGTTTGATCTGAATATGCTTATCTTCAAATTTTGGTTTTCTTCGACAGAGATAAGCTGACATTTCGAAACTGGTTAATCGTGCGATTTCAGTCCGTTGATAGCGACTGTTACAAATAGTTTCGAGGGTACTTCGCTCTTTCTAAAAAGCGTATCAGATTTTTGAGAATAGCGGGACCTTCCTAGATTTTTTAGGGGATTTTTGCCAGAATGAGGATTTTTGTCAAAGGCGCGTAGGAAATGTTCAGAAGTCCCACTGCCCCATTCCTTCAACTGAATTGATCGAAGGAAAGTTTAGATCGTTTGCCATAGTTCCAGAGAGAGTATTTTTGATATCATGATCCTATTTGGAATGATAGCGTTATTGAGATTATGAAAGAGTTTACGAGAGGAGATGGCTGCACATTTGACAAGAAAAACGATGAACCCTAAACTGATTTAGGTAAATCAAACAGAAATACTCAATTCTGGAAGATCTACAAAGTGGTTAAAAGCAGTCTGCGCTTTTGTTTGCAATTTGATGATGTCAGAACTTCCAAACCACCAGTGGAAACTCTCTAAATGCTCATCAAAAATGGTCTCTTTGGGATTTTTGGAAATTGCCTAAAGTTTCGTTCGAGCTAGTCTTTTGGATTGGAAGAAGTGTGCCATAATCTTGACGCAACTAATTTGGAAGTTTTGGAAAAGATTCGACTTACACTATATCAGTAGGAAACGAATACGGCATGAAACTTTGCCGTATCGGCCTCCCGTTTACACTGTGCCGGCATAGTTTTTACTTGAATACGGCAAGAAATGAACACAGCATGCTAACTGGCTTCGTCCCCTAACCGGCGTATGTGTAAACGGCAAAAAGTACAGCGAATTCACATTAAGGCGACAATACACCACTTCAATAAACAGCCTCATTTTGGAAATTATTGAAGATTCTTTCATATGAAATTTTAGAGGTCAAATTCAGATTAGCACCAAACATTAGTCTGGCGACAAGTTTTCATGTTGCAAGCGGTCGTAGTGTTAATTTTATGGCGATTTAAGTTTGAACATCTATAAGGGATTTGACCTTGAAAAATGACTCGGGGTGTAAAATTTCACCCCGAACGATTTGTCTCAGTCAGATCCCTTTTAAATCTTTGAACTTTACATTGTCATAAAATCAACATCCCAATTGCTTGCAGTTTGAAAATACGAAAGTGGACTAAAGTTTGGGTGCTAAATCCGAACCTGGACTCAAAATTTTCATATGAACAATTTAGAGATTTCGACAAATTTCCAAAACGAGGCTGCTTAATCAAAGTGGTGTTTTCGGCAAATGAGGGCTTATGTCTTAGCCGATTATCCCTCAGAGCATGGTCAAAAGGTCCAAACCTATCGTATACATTTTTTACCGGTATAGTGTAAAAGGAGATACCATTTGAAAAGAAAAACCAATACGGCACAGTTTTTTGCCGTATTCATTTCATACCGCAGAGTGTAAATGGGGTCTAAAATCATGGGCAAGACGCAACATTATCAATGGTAACAACGACACAGTGAGTAAGTGTACAGTTGTGATATAGGCCACATCAGCGGTACATCATTGGCCAAATGAGCCTAAATGCAATTTGAACTGAAACGGGTACCATACTGTATTAAGGGTAACTTCAGCTCGTGATGGTGGGTCTTTGCTATTCCTTTGAAAATTCCGCCATAGTATTTGGTCTACCACAATATCTCGCCAAGAAAATTGGTTAAATCTTGGCAGACAAATAGGTCTGATCGTTTTACCACGTTCAAATTGAGTCAATCGTCTTGCTTTAATTCGATATAAGTCTATAATATGTTTTCTTTCGTCACCTCTTTGGCTTTGCTTAGTAAAAGCCCGCAACGGTGAAACACGAAGATTGTGAAAGGCCCCGTAATAGTAGCCTACCTCCGAGTAAGGGTCTACTCGTACGCCATACGGCTTTTCAAGTTCTATGACGGGCCATAAGAAACTTGGATCAAGCTATTGTGCTAATATAGTTTTTGATTTTAGATCAAAATTTCAGCTCTTTAGAAAAAAATTCTTTGAATTTGTTTCTTATTTTCGGGATGCATTTAGTTTGTTGCAAGTGTCACGATGAACAGTTTCTTTTTATCAACCCTCAGGATGACATGATAGAAAAGACTGAGCAAGTTGTAAATATTCGACGTATTCAAGTAACAGTAATGACAATCCATGTGTTAAAGACAAATCCAAGTAGAAAATGAAATTAAACTGTTCGTCGTGACACTTGCAATAAAATGTACATTCTGCCTGCGATTTCCTAAACATATTCCATTTAGTTTGTACCCTGGCAAAGTATTTGTTTGTTGAAATTTTTACAAGAAGGAGAGCTCTTTTGGGCTGAAAACATTAACTGCCTCGTTTAAAACTATTTAAAATTCCTTTGTATGAAATTCTAGAGGCTAAATTCGGAGTTAGCAACCAAATTTTTAGTCCGACTATGAGTTTTCATGTTGCTAGTAGTCGTAAAGCTAATCTTATGACGATGCAGAGTTTGAAAACCTATAAGGGATCTGACCGTAGAAATTACTCGGGGTGTAAAGTTTCACCTTGAACGATTTTTCATGGTCCTTATTCCTTAGATATCTTTATACTTTACATGATCTTAAATCAAGATCACAATCGCCAGCATTTTTTAAAACACGTAACAAGGCCAACGTTCCGGTACTAAGTCCGAATCAGGATTCAAATTTTTCATCTGAGCAGTAGAAAATCTTAACAAATTTCAAAAACGAGGCCGCTTTGTCAAAGTGGAAGAAGTGGTGTATTATCGTGAATATTACTCGAAAGCAAAGGCTCCAGGACAATTTTTCCTTTGTTTTGCATTTGGCTCTTCTTAGCATTTTCGTGGGGTACAAGAAATGGAGGGCTACACAAATCAAATTCTGGGATTTTTTTAATTCAAATCGATTATTGTAAATAAAGCGTACGAGGTGTTTATGAAGTTAGTAGTTTCTCCGTTAGTCAGGAAATTGATCACACTGATCTGGAGCATCAGCTAAGAGCATCCATGCAGCCCCAGAAGAAAAGAGCATTTATGAAAGGTTTTGGTGATTCGAGATTGCCTGAAAAATTTCTCGATTCCGTCGCTGCGGAGCATCAGTTGGGGGCGGTTAGACAAAAGGGCAGGTGGCCGCTATAAATCTGGGCTGGCGGCTGCCTCGTATTGACCATGGTATCTGGAGGTCATCGCGGGTTTTGGACCTGTCTCCCAATGAGTAAACAATGAATGATTGCGGAGTTCTCAAAGGATACGACAAATTCTTCAGTTTATCGTCAACGCGAGTGTGAAGTATGTTTGCAAAGTTGAGCTCTCCTGTTGAAAGCAACAAGATACTGTTCTGCTCACGTAAACGTTGTGGCCTTGAACGACTTCGTGTACATGTGTACCACACATTATTTGTCCAAGAATTAACTGTTTAATTTCAGAAGAATATGTGCGGAAGTATAGTTTTCACGTTTGTTGTATATTCATTGACATTATTTGTTATTATGGACAATACTCGGGTTTTTGCTTGTTCGCCGCCTGCAAATCGTTCACGCAGGTCATTTCGCGCCAGAGCTAATTCTGCAGAGATTGTTGTATTTGCAACAGTAGTGGAGAGTCCTGCAAGATCACGGCACAGGATGAAGGGTTATTACCATGCCAAATTATCAGTACATTGCATCCTGAAAGGACCCCCAATGCCTAGAGTTATAAAAGTGGCAGGATTTGGAAATGATGGTGGAGGGTGCTCGAGAACTAATGCAGTTTTGCATAGATCGTACATTATTTTGTTGAAGAAAGTTGGCGAGGATTTTATTTTGCACAATGTTGAAGCTGCACACGCTGCAAAAAGAGCTCGGGAGAAACTTTTATTGCGAATGTTGCCGGATTTCTGGAGGACTTCTCACAGACCGTACAGAAGCTTGAAAAAAGTGAACAGATTTCACCACTGTCCGACTTTGAAAAAAATGAAACGTTTCATTCGGCAATCGATGAGGAAATATATCCGATCAAAGCCAAGATTGTCGAACAAAAAGGAGCAATTGAAGACTTGGCTGAAAGAGCAGAGAAAACAAAGGAAAGCAGCTAAGAATGCTCTGAAAACCGACCACATTACGATTTCGACTCCTCTGAGCAACAATGTCGAAGCTATAGATCAATACAAATCTAATAAAAAGCTAAATGGAGACGATTCATTTGGGGTCAAGCAAGAGAGGAGCGGTTTGTTCAAGAGATCCAGCACTAAAATTATGGTGAACAAAGCTTCTTTCAAGCGAGCCCTCAATTCTGCAAAAGCCGTCTCCATTAGCTTTTGCTCGATAAGTTTCGCGTGGTTGGTCATATGCTTGTTCCCGAGCTAAATGATAGGTCGTGCTTCGTTGCAATTCGAAAATGCATCACGCTACCAACACACCCTAATTCCTGAACGCAACCAAAGTTCAGCGTAAATGTGCAACGGAACGCCTTGTTGCTCAGAGGAGTAAAAGTTGTAATGGTTCCGACTATGTTACAGAGTATCAAATGAGGGCATATCACCAGGGGGTTTGAGATCGTGCATACTCGTTTTGAAAGTCAAATGATCAATCTCTTGTTGAAGAAACATCTTTTGAATTCATTACAATATTTGATGCCATTAAAACTTGTGCTATGAATACGAAAAGTAAATGATACTAAAACTTCCCAAGAGAATGGTCCTGTGACTTGAAATTAGAGAACAAAAAGACAAGCCTTGGCCGATTTTGTTTATTTAGCTCAAATTCGGCACAATTTCGAGTACATGATTACTATCGACGATTTTTTGCCCCTCGAAGACCACAAGAAAATCCCTCCCCTCTCGATTCCGTTTTATTTAACTTTAGGATCCTGTGAAAACCGAGGGGTGTATCACTCATACGAAAAGGCGTGCGTGATTATTTGGAACAATAGGATTTTGAGGGGGGATTCTTACAGATTTTCTCAAAAGCATACTGATTGTTTTTAAAGGTGTAGAAGCTTCTAGAGATACGCCCCTCGATCAAAAGTTTGAATAAAACCGGAATCGAGAGGGGAGTAATTTTCTAGTGGTCTTCAAGGGGCAGAAAGTCGTCAACAGAAATCATATATCCTGTGTTCTTATTCCCCAAAAATAAGAAAAACTACATGAAATGGGTCCTCATTACTCCATCGCAGATGCTGCGTTTACCCGTTTCTTACTTGCAGAAGACCAATTTCGTGCAACTTTTTCCTGCTTTTTAAGGGGGCTCCCTGTGCTTGCGGTACTTGCTGCTGTACCGATAATCAAATTTTTCCTATTTTCCTGTCCTCAAATTGCTTCCCTGTCCAATTTTCCGTTCGCAAAACGGCTCCTACAACTATATACACCTTACGAACTGTTACGTGCCTTCGTGATTTGGAGTCGCTTACAACTCTGTAAACCTATGAAAATCTCAATAGTTTTGATTATTCGCGCGTACAATGAAGCTTCTAATTAGCTCTTACGCACGTGGAAACAACACGGACAATATTGTTTGGTTGTGTCTCCCCAGAGACCTTCCATTGTGACGAAAGAAAACATCTAAATGGATGTGAAAGATCGTCACGAAACAATAACTGTGGTAGATTTGTACGCCGTCGTTATAAATGTAATAAAAGGCTCTTTTAGCAGCAAGACGCGGACGCCTTTGAAAACGCAGCTCCTTTTTATGTTTTGGAGCATTCTAGTTTTCCAGCCTTTTCCCTTCTATAGAGGAGCTTAAAGACAGACCAATTCCCTAAGAATACTTTGCATTCTCGCATTTCCACCATTGGTGAATATGCTCGTATTGCATTGTGCTGCCCTTCTCGACGTCCTATTTTTGTACTGCGGCAGTGCGGCCTTCAGAAGTAAACTTTTCAGGTTGTCAGTTTCAGAATAGAACTTACAAGAAGTCTCTCGAGACTCGCAAAAGTTTTGAAGTTGATTTCCTTTTGTAATTTACATCCTCGAATAAAAGAATCATGCTGGCGACTTCTTGACTCGCGTCTTCTCGCTAAAACAGCCCAATACAACGAAATCATTTATAGTGCCTCACGAGGCTGTTCGCTTTGAATCTACTGCATTTGCAGCGACCAAAAATTATATCGGCAAATCAGCATCAAAAATTAATAGTAACTACAATTAAGAAGTGCCCCTCTCAGAACGTTTTGATGCTATGCCGTGGAAATTATAATTTCCTATGAGCAGTGGCGGAGGAAAATGTCAACCATACGATTTGGCTATTCTGAGCACGATTTTCGAAATCTGCAACAACAGAAGACTTCAAAATTCAAATTTGATGTGAAAATTACAGGCCTTGCCATATCTTGATAAAGGTCATTTCACTCATTCGAAAAAGCGTACGAGGATTTTCAGAACGATAGAAGTTTTACAGATATTTGAAGGATTTCTCTAGAAAACAAAAAGAGCTTTGCCAAAGGTGTATGACCTTCTTTCGGAAGTGTAGTGCCCACAGATAAGAACATATTTATGAAGAGTTTCCTTGCCCCCCTAGCCCCTTCATCGCTCCCCCTCCAACAAAGATCAGTCCTGTATTGCTGACAATGTGTATCAGAAGTCAGAAGGCCTGGGAGCAGAACTGTTGTGTGACGACTTTCCTCTGTGAGAGTTTCTGTCATACGTTGTAAAATATTAGCCGTCGGCAGATGAACAGTAGAAAACGTTATCCGAGGTATATTTCTACGAGAAACGGCTCATGTGAAAACGGGTACAGTCATATCGCTGTTATAAGAAACTGTATCAGGCTTCGTTACAATTGATCAGATGCCATTTTGAAGACAAGGATCTTTTTACCCCCAATTATGTAGTTATGGGTTGCAATGCCTAAACAAAAAGAGTATCACCAACCCAAATGATGCTGAAAAGTATATTTTTTTATGACTTGGTTCTTAATTTTAACCCTTCATTCAAAAAGCAGTCCTTGATGGACCTTCGACAATGAAATTTTATGAAAATTGAGATTCTACCTAGAGCGATAGGACACCCGTGACGGCTGTGTGACTGGCCAGTGTGTAGCAGTTTAAATTTTTTATCAGTAGCGAGCCACCTTAACTTATTGTTTTTTTTTTGTGTCTTGAACGTGTTTTACTTCATACGCAACCACCTTTCAATGTTTCGTGATTTTAAAATTTTCAGTAGTGAGCCACCTTAAGTGAAGATCCACCTTAACTCGTAAAGCCAAGGTGGATCTTAACTTAAGGTTGCTCACTACTGAAAATTTCAAAATTGCGAAACATTGAAAGGTGGTTGTGTACGAAGTAAAAACAAGTTCAAGACACAAAAACAATAAGTTAAGGTAGGACACCTATAACTTTGCAAACTTCTAGAATACCTAATATATTTAATGCTGAAAGCATTGATATGATAAATATTGAGATTCTACGAAATATTTTGATCAATAATATTCAATATGCAAATTAGCTGTTGCCATAGCAACAAATACATTTGAGAAAAATAGCACACTTTGGACTAATTCTCCTCTGAAATTATAAGCAAGAAAGAGGGGGGCTTTTGATAAAATTGTTATATAAGAGTTGTTTTAGTGTTTGTACTAAAGACATAAATTTTGAGATGCTTTTTGAAATATTTTTGAAGGATTTGCAAAAATTGATGCGTTTTGGCAAATTTTGCAGAAAATCCTCATCATCATTAGGCAACATAAACACCATTTATTTAGCCCATTTTAGTCCATACACAAGGAACAGGAATGAAGTTTATTGTGTAAAAGTTGCAAGTTTATAACTTGAACAGTTTCTGAAATATTTACGTCCACATTTCTGATGCGCCCGTTAAAACGCAAAGTTTTTAAACAGTTTTTACACAGTTTTTTTTTATATTTCCAGTAATTGCAACAAAGCCTGTCATACCTAAAACTTGCCAGAACCATATGATTCACCTTCTACCTCATTTATCTTATCATTCCAACCCTTTTTGATGCTCCTCAATGCTTTTCTTCTTCTTTTGGCTCTTTCTGAGTTACGCAATTCACTATGGTGTTTGCGCTTCAATGCACTACGCTGCAAACCTCTATCTGCATGAGCTCCAACATTTAGTTCCATTCTATTCAAAACATTTCTTATGCACTCTCTGCCATCATTCAAATGACAAGCAGCACTTGCTGCTGCTATTTCAACAATTTTTCTTGCACTGTAAGTTATTTTTGGGCACCGTTGCCAAATCGATCCATGAAGCGATTCATTTGAATTCTATGGAGTCAGATGCTGGACAAATTCGATGAACTCACTTCGTGGAGCCGAAATGCACATCGGGGAGGCAGGATTCATAGATCGTTGCGGCATTTCCCTCTTCGTCGAGTGGCATTAGACATTTTCGAGGGTACGGAGCACGCCTTTTCGCTGCGGCACGGTGTTGGCATGACTCTTCGTAGTGGCATTTTGAATGATATGACTGTTCGTCGAGCCACTTTACTCTTCGTCGAGGCATTTTACTCTTCGTCGCGGTGCTTTACTCTTCGTCGAGGCACTTTACTCTTCGTCGCGGCGGTGTGATTGACAGGACTTTTTGTAGTGACGCTCTTTCATTGACAGATAATAAATATTGCTGCTATTATTTCACTTCACTTTCATCGGACATATGAGTGGCTGATGCAATGCGGGAGTCTAAAGTACGACCAAAAACTATGTAGAGTTAAAACGTTTTTCGATGCCATTTCGGATCTATTTGCTTAATAGTAAAAGTTAAGGTCTCTTTCGAAAGAGGAAGAGAAGCGTAATATCCGTAAGCAGCAATTTCGAAGTTTAAGCTTACAGAAGGGGGTTGAAATCAAGCCTCAAAAAAGGCAACTCTTATCCCACGCAGCCGTCGAGGTTGAAAAATATATGGCTGAAAAGCTCTTCTTTAGCTGTATCCAAATCTGTGCTCTGTTTATTTGTCGACCCAATAGGTTTTTGTCTACAAACGAAGAAATGGCCCAGAGTTAGCAGATTTTGGAAAATCTGGTTTTCTCAATAAGGTGGGGAGCACAAAGTCGCTACAACAACAAATAACAGGGACTTAATCACAAAAGACTGTATCGAGCATGAAAGATTGTCTCAAGAGAGTTTAGTCGAAATTCACTTTTTCTTCCTAAATATTGTTCATTTCTTTCAAAGAATATTTTGTTTAGATTCTAAACAATTACATTTGGAACGAAAACAAACAATCAAAATGTCCTTGTGTGATCCCCAAAGATCCGTGCGCATGCTCTGATACGTCGTAAATCGATGCTGTGATGTCAGCGTTTTCGAAAAGCTCTGTTTTCACCCGTCCACACGACAACATGAAAACGGCGTTTTCAAAAAGATCCACTCTGGAGAGCGTTTTCGAAAAGGTTCGTTTTGGTGACCGAAAACACCGTCTCCGTGTGAACGCAAACCCAAAAAGGATAAAAAAAGAGGCGTTTTCAAAAATATCCGGATACGTGTGGACGGGGCCTAAGGCCCCGTTCACACGGGAACGCAATCGTTCCGTTCCATCTTCGTTCCAGTTTCTGGAACGCAAAAATAGGCCGTTCACACGGGAACGGAACGATTGCGTATCGGTTTTTGCTTCTGTTCACACGGGAACGCAATCGTTCCGTTTCTGAGTTGTTTCTTCAATCCTTGCCATTTTTCCCAGTAACAACTACATCCACGCATGCGCTTAGGGAAACAAATCTTATCGTTCCGTTTTTTGGACCAGTTTTGACCTCATTGCCTGTTCACACGGGAACGGAACGGAACGATTGCGTATCGTTCCACTTTTCGTATCACTTTTTTCATCGTTCCACTTTTTGGAACGGAACGATGTTATTTCAAGTGTTCCCGTGTGAACGCAACCCCTGAGCGTTCCACTTTTCGGAACGGAACGATATGGAACGGAACGATTGCGTTCCCGTGTGAACGGGGCCTAAGATGCTTGACCGAATAAATCAAAGTTCAAATAGAATAGTTTTTCAAGGAAAGCATCAATTACCACGACAACCTTCCATGCTGGATACAGTTTTTTTGTGATAAAGTCTGTCTTATTCGTTCCAGTAGCGACTTGTTGCTTCCCCCGATTTTATGGAAACCAGCTTTTCCCAAAATCTGCTAACCCTTGGCCATTTCTTCGCATTTGGACAAAAGTCTACTTAGTTAACAAATAAACGGAGCACAGATTTGGATACAGCTAAGATAGAGCTTTTCAGTCATATATCTTTCAACCTCGACGGCTGCGTGGGATAAGAGTTGCCTTTTTTGAGGCTTGATTTCAACCCCCTTCTGTAAGCTTAAACTTCGAAATTGCTGCTTACGGATATTACGCTTCTCTTCCTCTTTCGAAAGAGACCTTAACTTTTACTATTAAGCAAATAGATCCGAAATGGCATCGAAAAACGTTTTAACTCTACATAGTTTTTGGTCGTACTTTAGACTTCCGCATTGCATCAGCAACTCATATGTCCGATGAAAGTGAAGCGAAATAATAGCAGCAATATTTATTATCTGTCAATGAAAGAGCGTCACTACAAAAGTCCTGTCAATTACACCGCCGCGACGAAGAGTAAAATGCCTCGACGAAGAGTAAAATGCCTCGACGAAGAGTAAAGCACCGCGACGAAGAGTAAAGTGCCTCGACGAAGAGTAAAGCACCGCGACGAAGAGTAAAGTGCCTCGACGAAGAGTAAAGCACCGCGACGAAGAGTAAAATGCCTCGACGAAGAGTAAAGCACCGCGACGAAGAGTAAAATGCCTCGACGAAGAGTAAAGCACCGCGACGAAGAATAAAATGCCTCGACGAAGAGTAAAGCACCGCGACGAAGAGTAAAGTGCCTCGACGGAGAGTAAAGTGGCTCGACGAACAGTCATATCATACAAAATGCCACTACGAAGAGTCATGCCAACACCGTGCCGCAACGAAAAGGCGTGCTCCGTACCCTCGACAAAGTCTAATGCCACTCGACGAAAAGGGAAATGCCGCAACGATCTATGAATCCTGCCTCCCCGATGTGCATTTCGGCTCCACGAAGTGAGTTCATCGAATTTGTCCAGCATCTGACTCCATAGAATTCTGTGTCTTGCCATGGAGGCATTTGTTTAACAGCTCATCTGCAGATAGCTCCTTGTATATTGGTAAAATCATGTCAAAGATGATCTCTGGGATATTCAGCTTTGGCTGAAATTTTGATTCTTTGCCTTCTGCCTTTTCTTTCTGCCAATTGCACCAACTGTCCGCTGTGCGTGGACAAAATTGGTGACGCTTATTAATTTCTATCGAGGAATTATGGAATAGAGACGCAAGAATACACTTTTTCATTCCATACACAGAATCCAAATTTGTTCTAATAGCAATTCCAAAGTAGTTTTGAAGTTTGTTTATAGCATTGTCACTCAGTCTACCCACACCTGAAATACTTTTTCCATCTGCAAGCTTTTTCCCCTTCCAATCAGATTTCAGCTTTCGAAGCCTGCCTCCAATTCTCTTTTGAATGTGACCGATGCATTCAAGCTTTTCGATTTTCACACCTGGCCCATATGGATAGGATGATTGAACAATGGAAAATGAAGAGCTGTCACCATCTCCTAAATATTTTGAGTATTGAAGGCTGTGTTTTTCAACTGATCGCTTAAAAATCTTAAGGGCACCAGCTGACTCCATTGATGATGATGATCCGCTATGGTTAGCGGGACACTTGTGGCTACTTTTCCATTCAATATATTCTACAGAGTCCTTATTTGTCTTTTCCCATTTTGAGCAAGCTCTGCAGTGCTTAGAGAGGACTTCGTAATCTAAACATTTATTTCCATACATGCAAGTGACAATGCCATTAATTGATGAATATCCCCGTGTTTGCCATGTGCCATCTAAGGACACTGTACATTGTGATACTTCACTGGCAGTTTTTGCTTCTTTACTTGTTGTTGTATATGATGCCATTAAGCCAACCTTCTTTAGAGACAATGTTTTTTCTTCTTCAAAAGCTTTATGAATTTCATCAATGCAGTTCTGGTAACTTGAGCAAGTCATTGGTTTTGTCATGTTCATTATTGTACTGAAGTTCACCAAAGCTTCATATCCTTTCCCTAATTCTCGAAAGGCAAGAACAGTTCTCAAATTCACATCAAAGAATGGCTTCCCACTTTTGGCATTAGTAAGCTTTGACTGTCGAACAGATGTATCAAAACATTGGCTGAAGTTACAATTTGGACAAAAAATTTTGACTTCATAGCATAAGCCACTCTTCCTTTGCATATCAATTTCCATTTTGAGTGGAGAGTTGCAGTCTTCCTGATTGCATCGGGCAAATTGACAGAACATTGAAACTAAGATCGGAAAATAGATTATCATGTTGAAGTCTTCCTCTTCGTTGATAATATCTTTGTTCGGGTGATTGCCAGCAACAGCTGATTTGGTGAAACGTGGCAAATCAGGCTTAGGCCTAAGCCTAGCCGAGGATGAGCAACCGCTGCTACTACTGCTCTCGCAGGCAGCGTCCAAGCTTTCTGCAGGACAAACATTTCTCTGTATTTCTAACTCTTCTTTTCTCTGAACTGCTGTGTATCGATTTCCTTTAAATTTTCGCCTTCTCTTACTGTTTAACCTTGACCTTCTATTTCCCATTTTAAGAATCTAAAGAAACTTCTTTCAAATGCGTGCAATCGCCAACAATTCAACCATTTCTACACAACCTCGGTATGAATCCTTCTTTGCTCCTTCGCAGAGGCTTAAACATAATAGATCTGATGTTTGAAGTTCCTTGGGAGGGTTTAGATCAGACAAACGGTCCCCAAACCACTGAAAATCGGTTGCTAAGGGTGTTGCTAGGGAGTTATGGAAAATATGCCCCTCAAACTTTCACAATTTCTGCAAAAAGTATCACTTTTAGAGAGGAAATTCTTAAAAAATCTTAAAGCAGAGATATTTTCCTATTGGGATGTGATAGCCAAAATTTTTTTTGAATTTATCACTTTTTGCCCAAAAGTTATAGGTGTCCTACCTTAAGGTGGCTCGCTACTGATAAAAATCTAAACTGCTACACACTGGGTGTCCTATCGCTCATGATTCTACGAGAAACATTTACGATAACAATTGGGGCCAAAGTTAAGAAGCCTAGGTGCATATTTAAGGGATCTGTCATAAAGAATGGAACAGAAGGGGGCGGAAGGGATTTCAAAATTTGCCGTTAAATTATGTAGCCCAATGCAAGAAACAAGAACTGTTTACTTAGCCCCTAAATGTCTGCAAAGATAATTTGATAACCCCTGGGTTTCGAAATTTAGAAACTTCGATATTGTACAGTTCAATTTTCTTCCTCTGCATCATGTTGTCAATACCGACTTTATGCTACCTCCCGTATAAAGTTTTAAGAAAGTAGGGAAGAGTTTGAAGATAACACTATATTAGAATTGAGATGGAGGAAATGCTTATGATCAAGAGAGCAGTAAAAATGATGCTGGATCTCTTTAAAACAATTGTAAAATATTGTAAACAAATACCTTCATGGCCCATGCTTATCACTTGAAATATTTTGCTAGCCCAACATTTTACATCCATTAGTTTTGCTGACCCTGCCAAATCCCTTCCGCACCCCTCTGTTCCATACTTTATGACAACTCCCTAAGAGCCAAGTTTCTTATGAAACGATAAGGGTATTTCTGTCATCGCCCGTTGCCCAAGAAACAGTAGAATTAGAAAGATGTCATTATATTCGTTATGTTATTTAATTTTTATTGTAGATTGCAGCAAATGTAACGGCTTGATGCCGCTACTGTATTCGTAAAAGGCCACATTTATCTGAGTGATAGCTTTAAACTCGCTGCCTTACTGCCCCGAAATGAAATTCTGAAAGTCTCCAAATAAAGTAGATAGATACTCCGGTTTCAGGGAGTTTCAGGGAATTACTTTACTTTCATTTAGGCCCTAAATAAGCCATAGTCACCGATAGTCCTTTGCGAGCACGCTGCAATTTGAAACTATCGAAATATAAAGTTTGGCCTAAGTGGAAACTCGATTTTCATAGCATCCTTCAGATGACGCTTACCGCTTCGAAATTCCCTGTTCACTAACGATCCCGCAAATCCAGCAAAGTAAAGCTGAGTTTGAGTGCCCAGTGCATCTCTGCTGTTTTGGGAATAATGCATTTACTGCCTTCGATATATTATGTTTTTGCAAGGCTCTCGATTTTCAGGGATGCATCTCCTACCTTTCTACGGCAGCAGATTCAGTTTGCGCACTGCTAAGAGAAGAAACTTTCCCCACCTCTGGGAAAATTCATATGACGAAATTTTGGGCATATGCCGTGGGAAAATAATTTTGTAGCCAATTTTAAGTCCAAAACGACATATCCTGTGTTGAAATTTTCCGTCTGCAGGCGAAAATCGATTGTCTCTATGAAAAAAATAATTCCTCACTCCAGAAGAAAATGTGCCGGGCATTTTAGCCCAAACTGATTCAACTAAGCACAAAGTGCCAGTAGAAGCTGTGCCTACCGACAACCACTCCTGAATTTGCCGTTGGGCATGCCTTAGCCAAACATGGTATGTGGCGTTGCCACGGGGGGGGGTTCTCAGCTAAATTTCGGGTAGGGGTGTGCCGCCCACAGTTTCAAAATGGGATCGTTGGCTAGACCAATTTTTGTGAAAATGATACCCTTGGGTAGACTAATTTCTCAATCAAAAGTGCCTGGAATTGGCGTTTTCAAGACAAAACTTGCCACATTTTCTCATTCTTAGGACAAAAATTTTTTAGAAACTAGATTTTTTGGCAGAAATTACCGAGTTTTTGTAGTGCTTTGACCAAAATTGCCATAAAGCATACCCTTTCCTCGACTAAACTCGACTAAAATTGCCAAAAAGTATACCCTTGGCTAGACTAGAATTCCGAAAAAGTATAGCCTTGTGGGCGGCACATCCCCAGGTACCTTTACTATGGAAGACCCCCCCCCCCGTGGGCGTTGCACCCTCGAGGGAGGAAAAGGGTCTGCAGGATTAAAATGAGTACGCTGGAAGTAGATGGGTAGTGTTGATTGCTGGAGAACGATAGACATGGAATTAATAAATCAAAATTCACAGTGAGGGTAGCTCAAGCAACTAGAGGAAGTCTGTGAAGAAAAATTTGAAGGGATTTTGTGAGCGCCTTTTTCTGGCCTTTTTGTCCCAGCAGACCCTATCAGATGAACTGTATTTAAAGGCTCATTTGTGCCCGGGGGCGGGGACTTCAATATATGCTGATACGGGATGTGCCTTCTTTTGGGGTGCCTTTTTGCGAGCGGAAGATAAATTTTGGAGCATCATTTTGGGTAAAATCATAAGTAGTCATAAATTTTGGGGTGTCATTCTTGAAAAATAACTTTTTAGGTTAAGGTATTGATTGTGATCCAATTTCACTCATTTTGTAAAATTCTGGATTGATGTCACAATTTAAGGGTATACATTTTCAATGGCCAGTAATTTTGGGGTATCGTCTTCGGAAAATTTATAAATTCTGGGGTGTGATTTCAGACGTCAAATGGCACACTCCTGTCGCCGGCCGGCTTATTGAAGTTACCTTCCCCTTTCCCCGAGCCTGTGTCGCATTATGCGTCAGCAAGAGCTCCACGCTGTATGAATTATTGATGTATTATTGTAATGTACAGAGATTGTATATATCGTAGGTTCGTTTAAGGAGCAGGAGTTTGAAGGCAAAATGAATGATGGTGAATGTAAACAATGCGATAATGGTAACAATTTGGAAAAGAGTCTTTGTCTGTGCCTCGTGTTGTTTCCTTTAGTCGAGGTGGATATGTACAGCATAAGGGCTCAAATCTTTAAATGGGTGGTGATAAAAGTCTATTATATTTCTTTGAATAAAAGTACTTGAAAGGAACTCTGGGTAATTTGGTTTAAATGTGTCGTGGCAATGGTTGATATCTTCGTCAAAGTGGTGGCATTTATGAATTTGAGGCTGAGACGTCATTTTCTAAATCCTAAAACAGAAGACCTACGGATGTCTGCTTGCCGCCATATTGCAGACCATCATAAACAATGGTGTTGTGGAAGATTGTATCAATTTTCCTCCACTAATTTAAGACTTACGATGATTTACATATTTTCCGAGTTTCTTGATAAACATTTACGAAAGTAATAAAAAAGCCAAGATATCAAAGATGATCAAGATATCAAAAAAATCGCCACCGCAGACTTACAGCGAATTACCCAAAGTTCCTTTCAAGTCATTAAATTCAGAGAAAAGGAAAAAATTAAAAATGAAAATTAAAAATTGAAAATAAAAATAAAAAATTCAGAGAAAATGAAAAATTTAAAATTCAGAGAAAATGTGATACAGTTTTGTACCCATCTCCTTAAAGATTTGAAACATTTGAGCCCTATGCTCATCCTGGAGGGGAGGGGGTAACATAACATGTTGAGGGTACGGGTATGTGCCGTCCACATGGGTGGGTTTTGGGGTCTAAAATTCTCCAAGGCGTCATTCACATTGCACAATCTTTTGAAAGCGCTTAAACGCTCGTGCAGAAATCCACCATACTTATCCTTTACAGTGTTCAGATCGCAAAATAGTTTTGCAATGTGAACACTGTAAGGGATTTATATGGAGGAGCTCTGCACGAGCGTTTACGCGCTTACAAAAGATTGTGCAATGTGAACGCAGCCTAACAAGGATCTCCTTTTCGGCAGATTTTCCTTAAACATGGGTGAGTTTTCCAGAAATTGTCAAAAATTGACAAAGATGGGTCGTTTTCCGCCGAAATTTATCATAAAAGTGGGTTTGGTGGCAACTGTCGGTACTTAGGAGAGGGTAGCTTTCTGAAAACCGTGCGGCAGACTCCCCTCCATCCGCAAGTCATGTACCCCCCCCCCCCCTCGGCGAATGCTCATAAGTACCAAATTTGTGATTGGCTAATCGATGGAACGCGATGTTTGACTATAAAATGCAGGCTAGCGAATACACACATTCTCAACTTGATTTTATGGATATTCCATGTTTTTCCAAGTGTATAAGTTGATAATTCAATGGGCATAAAAGCACGGTTAAAAGTTGATAAAGGCCCCGTTTACACGATACCGTTTTCATTTCATACCGGATTGGTTTCATATAGGATTGGCCTTCTGTTTACACAAATACCGTTTTGATTCCATATCGGATTGGCCTCCTGTTTACATGAGAACGCACCAATCCGATATGCTTCATACCGTTTTCGCGTTTTCAAATGAAAGCGCTCTGAAAGTGGCATGAAACCAATCCGATATGATATGAAAACGGCATCGTGTAAACAGGAGAAATTTTCATATCGGATTGCCTTACCCAGTCCGATATGAAATGAAAACGGTATCGTGTAAACGGGGCCAAAATGGTAGGAAGTGATCAAGCTTTCAACGTTTCGAACCGATTTTGCCTCAATTTCAGCGAATCTTAACAAAGAATAAGTTCCAAGTTCTTCCGCATAGGACCGTAAATCGAAATAAACGAGCATAAGAAAGCATTTCCTTTGCGCAGGGGACTCAAGGCCTAAGCTACAAGGGATAAAGGTGAAAAGAAAAGCCAAAGGATAACTGTGCGATTTGTGACTGGCCAAAAGGAAATGCAAGTTAACACTTTTGTCAGTATTTGACAATCGTTCGTGGAGAGTAGGTCTAATTAAGGCGGATCTCCACTAGGCGGGAAAATGTCGAGCCGCGAATAGTAGAGCGTATTCCTACTTTTTGCGGCTCGACATTTTTCCGCGGCGACATTTCTATTAACCAATGAGATTGTCGGAAATTTTTCCACCTCGGCATATCTCCGCCTAGTGGAGATCAGGCTTAAGTGGCTCTGGTTGTTGCTTCAACGTGATGGCATAGGCCCAAACAATCTATGTATCTAGTCTGACAGCAAACCTACATCGATCGCAAGAAGACACCACTAAGTTTCGCCAAACTGGCACAAAAGGTTGATCATTGCGTGACTTGGGGCGTCCGATGTTGGGTGACCCAACATGGTCGTTAAACGATCCAGCAATTCACTCAACATGATGTTTGGTGAGATGTTCGAACGTTTGACCGGAGCTTTACATTCAAATCAAAGGCATGAACATGTTGAAAGGAACCGAATCACACAGTACACATTCGTATAAAAATTGCCATATCTGTCAATCTGTAACAGATTCATCTTGAAAAACCTCTCCGTAGTGAAATTTTAGTATTTTACTATTGCCATTGCAAAGGACGTCCTCAGACCTACAATTTCTTTTTCCAAGTTGAAAATGTCGATTGCACATTTAGCATCGTAGAACCATAATCAAATAGAGACAAACTAGGCCATAAACAAAGTCACGAGCTTCAACTGGGGCTGCGTTTACACGAATCCGATCGAATGTTTGGCCGGCCAAATATTTGGTCACTAAGCCTTCCAGTTTACACGAGACGTGCCCAACCGGCCGAATATTTGGACCTTCACCGTAGGTCGCCTAGGGAAGTGGATTGCTTGCAAACAGAGCCGGTAAAATTTGTGAGAGGCCTCGCGTAAACGCTCTAAGCGGACAAAAATTTGCACGGTACCTCAATCGAGGATGGAATGCTTTGAATAGGAGGCTAATGAAATATGGTCCTCATCGAAACTGGTGCCAAATTGCTAATAATGATACTAATGCGCATGCCCATAAATGATAGCTGGCCTCGTGTAAACGCTAAGCCATGCTGAACAAATATTTGTATGGTACAGCTATGTGGCCAAATATTCGGCCGGCTAAGTACTCGAGCGCCCCCTGTAAATGCAGCCTGAACCAGGTTACTGAATAGGGCCTTTTGATCGGTCAATCAAACAAATCCAGTCATTTGATTGGTTAAAATTTAAACTGGTTCAGACAAAGCTGGTTTAACTGTGTCACTTTGAATGCAAGATAACTTTCTTCAATCAAGCAACTCTCAGAGACCAGAGGTACCATGAGTCTTAAAAGAGTAAGAATCGTATTTTCAAGCTACTATTTTGGGATCTTTAGGTAAAGGTCAATCTGGACTTTGCTAAAAGCTATTTGATACATCACTGCAACAGACTGTTTAGCTATTCTGAAAAAGAATCTGGATCGAACGATATTTCATAACATTTGGTAGAATTCTCGAATGTGTACAATAGTGATAGCAGCTCTAATGTCACTCACTCGAACCTCGCGTGTAAAAATGTATCAAAATAACGCTCGATCCAGGCGCTTTTTGTAGGATAGCTAAAAGGTCTCACGGCAAAAAGTGTTGAAATTTCCCCATGTTCTTTGAGCTGGAAATTTGGGGGAAACGGACAATTTCCTAACATTTTCCTAAAAGAAATATTCGTTTCCTTCAATTTCCCAGAGAAAACTGTCCGTTTTCCCTAAATTTCCATGCAGAAACTATTGGGAAATTTAGATATTTCTTACCGTGTCTATTAAGCGGCATCGCGTTGGAAATTTAACAAGATTCCTTCCTGTTGTTCACATCAACATTTTGAGCTCTGATTCGGATTTAGCACCCAGAATTTAGTTTAATGATGTGATTTTAAACTGTTCACGATTCTGATGCTAATTTTCTCACGATGAAAGGTTGAAAGATTTATCAGTTAAAAAGTTAGGGATTTGACCGTGAAGAACGTTCGGGGGAAGCTTGATGCCCAGACCCCGAGCCATTCTTCACGGTCAAATCCCTTGCAGGTTTTCACAAATTTAAATTACCATGAACCCTAACTTGTAGTAAACCAAAGTCTGGCTGCTAAAGTTGAATTAGGCCTAAAAACTTTCCTATGAAAGAATTTTGAAAAATTTCCCAAACCAGTTGAGGTGATGATGTAGCCTCACTACCAAATGGACCCTCGAGTTACGCTCATCTCATTCAGTTGAATTGTTGTTGTTATCGCTCCACTGAGGGCATGATGGACATAGAGCTGTAAAAACGGCAAAAAATTTCAATCAGCGACAGGATTCTGTCGCCCCGTCGTCTACCGATCAGCATGTGGCTTAGAGCAAGGCGGTTTTTGCTTTTGAGGCAAGAATGATCCTTTACCGAAGTACTGATACCTAATTTGATGGTACAGCAGTTCTAGAAAACAGATTTTTAAGTCAGTTTAGACCCAGTGGTTGTGAAGAAAAAGTAGCAGATGATCTAGGCCCACAGGTACATTCTAAAAAAGAATGCGAATCGAACGACAGATTGATACATTTTGTAGAATGTTCGAATGTACACAATAGTGATAGAAACTCCAACCCTGCTCAGTCGAACTTTTTGTGGAGCAGCGGAAAGGTTTCAAATAGAATCAGTACGGAACTTTACCGTTTCGGCAAGCGTTTTGGAATAAGTCGTAGTTGTAGCGATATCAGTTCATCCAAAAGCGAAACTACGACATGCAATCAAGTCTAGTGATGATGGCGTTTGTGTGTCTAATTCAAGAGGTTCGGAAGATCGATGACCAAGCTTCGATCTTCAAGATCTTCGTTATTTGCAATGAAAAATCATCATTTACCGGGAAATACTTGGCTCTGATGTTTGTCGTAGTCGTCTCTGAACGTAAGAACACAATTCTACCGGCAAAAGTTTCTTGCAGAAATTCCTAACCACTGATGAAACTGACTGAATTTCACATTTTATCAAAATTCATCAAGGACAGCTTCTGATCGAATCGAAGATTTACGAAAGGACCAAATCTGGACATATGACAATGAGTCCCTTGTATCCCTGCGGTAAACATTGGTCAACTGAGATTCATAATGAAACGGTGTGAAAACTGGCCCTATTTCCTGCAATCATCAATGGAATTATGAGGGAATCACGGCTTCGAATCTCGATCTTGTGGGAGTGTTTTCAATTCTTCAATCGAATCGAAAATTCTATCACATTTACACCGTAGCAATAGTAATAGACGATTACGCTAAAGATGGCGGCGAGGAACTTCTTATCAAGATGCACTGCGCTCTTTAATCGAATTCCTGAAGAATCGTGAAGGATTCTTAATTAGAACGCAGTGCATCTTGGTAAAAAGTTCCTCAACGCCATCTTTAGCGTAATCGTCTATTCAGAAATCTGGAAATCTGATTGGTACTCTAAGATACGCGGAGTTTGGGCCTCGAGTCTCTGAGTCTCTGTTGACCGAAGCAACATCATCAAGTCAAAAAGCACAGGTAAGAAAGAGACTGATCACCATAAGCCAAGAACAATTCTTGTCAAATAAGTGAAAAAGTCTCTTAACTTCGAATTGAGCTCTGAACTTTTTAGTAAACTGATGTTTTTCTCGCTCCAGGCCCATTGCTCAACAGGTAAATGGTCCATCTAACAAAAATTTTTTACTGCCAATCAAAAGTTGAATTTTCATAATGAGATTTTTGTGCTTTTTAAAAAAGGGGTGGAAGTGATTCATCATTTTTTGTCGCCAGGCAGTTGGACCAAGTAAACTGATGAATGTCGATTCAGATGCCTTAAAAATACCAGAAAGACTCATACTGACGCTTGAAAATAGACATTTCTCAACACGAAAGCGTAAAATCGTGAAAATTGGGAAAGGCAGGACCACCGCTATAGTATATAAACGAGAAAAAAATTATTATTCATATATATAAAAAGTTGGTTTCACAATTCTTTGACGTTCAGGATATTCTATTAATTTGACAATTCAGCCTGAGGCAAATTTCGAACAAATGTCATTAACCATAAGCCACCTGATAAGATCCATCATGGGAATACTATATGACCATCTCTGCTCAGAAAATTCCAAAAATTAGACGTTAGCAATTGATTTCAAAGGGCTTCCAACAGACCCTCTTGGCTACTGTAATGCTCCGTGTTATCTCAATAGCAACGTGTTATGGAAGCAAAGAAACAAAAATGAACAAGGTACGTGTGAAGTCCCTGTGAAGTTGAGTTTTACAAGCAGGGCCTCAGAGGTGGCCTTAACTCCCGGGGGGAGGGGACGTACTTCACTTTAAATTCATGCAGGAGTGGGCGTCGCAAGGATTTCTGTTCCGACCCAACCCCAAAAATTTGGTCCGATATTGTTACCCAATCCCTGAATATATATCAGATACTGATACCCAATCCCAGAATTCAACCGTTGTTTGCCACCAAGATTTGAATTTTTTGGGGGCTGGGAACGAGAATTTTACTCCCAAGTTGCCATTGGAACGAGGCTCTGATCTGGGTACGTTTTTCAACAAACAAAAAACATTTGAAATGTTTTCTCCCGAAACTGAGCACGTGTTGCTCGAAAAAATTATGCAGTTGTACTTTCATTCAACGCAAATTACCAGAAGTTTGACTAAAACAGTAAACCCCATCCCAGAAAATTCCGAGTGATAGTATACCTAAATCACAGAAACTTTCCACTAAAAGTATATCCCAATGCCAGAATTTTCAGGCCAAGAACTACCCAAATCGTCCCGTAATATATGAAGGTAGGTGGTAGGTAATTATATTTAACGTGGCTAGCCTGCAAAAGTCTGACAGACTTATTTCCAGCAGGGGCCACGGTTGTTTTGCCATCAACCCGCCGCAGCTACCAGATTTCCCTCACATGGCTCTGGTCGACCCGGGCTAGAGGAGACTACCTGCCGACAGCCGACATAAAGGAATCTGAATCTCTGAATCTCTGGAGCCAAAGGAACCTGAAGCTCTGGAGGACACTACCTGCCGACATAAAGGATGAATCTGAATCTCTTTCAGTGTTTAAAAGAAAAATTAAAACGTACACGGTTAGTTGTGAATGCAGACTATGCAAGCGATATATGGAAAATTTAGGGTACATTTGAGTTGGTAGAAAATTTAGGGTACAGTTAATTTCTTTTTTATTTTATAATTGTAGTTGGCCTAAATTAGCACCTTGTGCTATTTGCATATGTTAGGCCCCGTTTACACGATACCGTTTTCATTTCATATCGGATTGGTTTCAGATCGGATTGGCCTTTTGTTTACACGATACCGTTTTCATTCCATATCGGATTGGCCTCCTGTTTACACGAGAACGCACCAATCCGATATGCTTCATACCGTTTTCGCATTTTCAAATGAAAACGCTCTGGAAGTGGCATGAAACCAAGCCGATATGAAATGAAAACTGTATCGTGTAAACGGGGCCTTAGCCAACGTTAAATAAATTGAAGAAAAAAAAGAGTTACGAAAAGCGACCAAACTGTCCCGCGCAGGATTCGAGCCTCAGCCCTTCTGACCTTTGGTTTACGAGTCAGTCGCCTTAACCACTCGGCCACGCGCTCTCTAAGGAAAGAAGTGAATTTTTTGGTGGCCTCACCAAGAATTTGGTCAAGCAGAGTCATTGAGACGAGCCTGTGTCTTAGGCCACAATCTTGAGCAGATTTACCCGACAGCCGCATCGGTCAGCACCTTTGGTCAGGTTACAGAATATCAGATGACAACGCAAAATGCTTTGAAATTGTTCAAGTCAATCATGAAACTTCTAAATGATTGAAATTCCTTCAAAATTGCTGTAAAGAATTTGTAAATCATTTGAATTAAAATTGCTTATTGCTAAGAAATTTCCATCTTGAAAGCTAATTCTGAAAACCAAATGAAAAGGAGTTGCCGAAACAAAAATCTCAAATTAGAAGCCATCTTAAACGAAAGGATAAACATCGTGTTAAAGCGATGATAAGAATTATTGGCAATCTCTGAATTTCTGCAAGAAACCGAAAGAAGTGACTTTGTATCTGCATGGGTATTGGGAAACCTGGAATCTGTTTTAAGGCGTTATGTCTTGTTGCAAAGCATCAGAAGCATTTGGCCTACTTTTGTGCATTATCTGTTTGTATATCTTCTCTCGTCTTGATTTTGAATGTTCAGATGGTACCTCTCCCAGATCGAATTCATTTGCACAGCGCGCCATATTTTGAAGGAGCTTGAACAACACGACAGAACACAACAACTTATTCCTTTCCAAATATGGGAACCTCTGCGTAGGAGAGTAAATGGTACACAGCGAAGTTCAGCAGAGTGATTCTACACAGGAGGACATTCTGCTCTGCATTAATGCAAAAAAGGATAACTGTACTAAACAAAAGGTATAACAGTTGTTTGATGGCCACTTTACAGATGGCGGAAATACGCTCGATTATTCGTGGCCTGTATGCATTTGTTTCGTGCTTACTTTCTTATTAGATTGTAAAATTCTTGATAAGTAATTTAATCAATTTGATTTCAATCCAATTAGTGGGAAATGATCTGATTGATATCAATTTGTATCGCAGTTTGAATCCTTGAATCAACAAAATTATCAGAGTGGTATGGTTGCCAACTGTACTACAAATGTAATTACAAAACAAGAAAGGCATCTATCGTAAATCTCACTCTAAAAGGTCGAACGCGGATACGAGGAATCTCTACGAAGGTTGAAAAGTTTCAATAGGATCCAGTATTTCTAGCTTGAGATTAGTCTCATTACACCGTCCCAGTTATTGCAACAGAAGAAACAACAGCAGCAACAACAGTTTCTACATGTTTGGATCATTAGATTGAGTTTAATTGTTTGCTCAAACTGTTTGCGCAGTTTGAGCGTCCACCTGCCCGTCCATGCTATGGTCTCTCAATAGTAGGTAAGAAACAGGGGCTAGTTGGACTACAACCCCCAACATGGAAAATGCTGCAAGAATTTGCCACAATCGGGCAGAAAACTGCATGAGGCTGGGCATTATTTTCGTATAAAATGGATTTTTCAACAGACAGCCCTTCGGATGTTATCTTCCCGAACGCTTCTGGCGACTTTCGGTAACCATGACCATGCAATCATTGTAGTTTGAGATCAGGCTCAAAAATTAAAGATTAAACTTCTCAGGCTGATGTACTTCGACGAATAAATGCGTCATCCCTTTATTTTCAGTGTATGAATTATCATTTGCAATGACAAAGTTAACTAAGATGTGAAAATATGCATGTTCACAAATGTTGAATACATCACTTCAATTAAGCAACTTTGTTTTGGAAATGGGTCAAATTTTTCCCTATTGTTCATGTGAAAATTTCAAGCCCAGATTCAGATTTAGCACCCAAACTTCGAGGTTTTGAAACTGCTGGCATAGCATTTATTATGTTGGTTTTACGACAAATTAAAATTCAAATATCTATAAGGAATTTGACCGTGAAAAATTTCTACGGGTGCAACTCAAAACCCCGAGTCAATTTCACGGTCAAATCCTTTACAGATTTTCAAAATCAACATCGCCATAAAAGCAACATTACGCCCGCTAGCAACATGAAAACTCATAGTTTTGAAGTGGTGTATTCTGTAATGTTGGAATGCAAATTAATTCCAATATCTAAGTACTGACGGAAAAAGCCAGTCATTTCCTGTACTAGTACATCATGTACCTTTTGCTGGTGTTACCGTTTTTGATCTTGGCGTCGGAAAATTTCGCTTCTTTGCCCCATGAAAATTAATGGCTGCGATCGGCCCTGTTCTTTGTAGTGAAGCCAAAATGACGAGAGTTAAAGGGTTTGTGCAAGGTTGCATTTGCAGAGAGCAGATTTTCTAAAAGTATCTCTTCAAATCGCACTTGCACACAGAGTCAACAAAGGATTGAGTCACAATAACATTTTTATCTCGCCACGAAACAATGCCGTGTCGGAGTCAGTGGCGGAAATTCAGCTTTTTGAGTGGGGGGGGGGCAAGAGCCATCAATTTTCCAATTCTGGAGAAATGCTTTTGTTTGACGTATTTTGCTAGAAGACCTGACGTAAATAAGGTCCTTAAATGTGCTAAGAGAAAAGATCTGTATTCAGCAAAAGTTGATAGAAACAGACAAAAACATACCATAAGGGTAATTGGAATAGCCATCAGGAATCTGGGGGCGAAGCCCCCAGGAAAAGTTTTGAGGACACGCCCTGTACTTTCGCCTAGAATGCATCTCACGACCAAATTTTTACCGGTATTGAATTTGGATTTTGACAATTTTGTAACAATTTTTTGCAGAGTAGGAGCCCCACGAAGTTCTTTGAGATTTTCCGAGTCAGGAGAAATGCTTTTGTTTGACGTATTTTGCTGGAAGACCTGACATAAATAGGGTCCTGGTCCTTAAAGGTGATCTCAAGCGAAAATTTTTATTAATGCAAATGAATAGCATTATCAAATGATAACGAATGTCTTTTAATTCTTTGTTTCATCTTCGAGTTATCCACTAATTTGTATGATTGGCTGATGACGTCATTTTGTTTGCAAAAAGTACGAGACAGTATAGGAGATCGACTATGATTCCATAGCGAAATCGACTCAACGAACTTTTCTTCAACTGACATGTCTTTCTAAATATCATATCAATCCATGAGACAATTTCTATTGCATTTATTCAGCTCAATTAAAATGTCTCCTACAACTGTAACCCTTCAAAGATCAGATACAGCTTCTTTCCACATAGATTCCTAATAGTTTGCAAACAAAATGACGTCATCAACTTACACTTAAAACCATTGGATAACTTAAAAACGAAATGAGATATCAAAATATTTTCAACAGTATTTCTTATCAATCAACAGGCCCCTTCGTTTGCACCAATAAAAATTTTCGCTTCAGATCACCTTTAAATGTGCTTAGAGAAAAGATCTGTATTCAGCAAAAGTTGATAGAAACAGACAAAAACATACCATAAGGGTAAGTCGAATAGCGTCCAGGAATCTGGGGGAGAAGCCCCGAGGAAAATTTTTGAGGACACGCCCTCTACTTTTGCCTAGAATGCATTTCACGACCAAATTTTTACCGGTATTGAATTTGGATTTTGACAATTCTGTAGCAATTTTTTGCAGAGTAGCAGCCCCACGAAATTCTTTGAGCTTGCGTAAACACAATTTACTTTGGCTAAGAAGACTCCTTGGATCCCGTATCTGACATTGATCCACTTGAATATTTGACGAGTATTGGTAGCTACTTCTTTGAGAAATTTTACGTAAAGAACCTCTACTTTGTCTTAGAACGCTCCTCGCCATCCAATTATTGCCTGCCCCAGACATAGACATGGAAAATTTGACAATTCTTGGATCGTTCGTCTTGTAGTAAGCGTCCCGAGGAAAATTTTGAAAACTCCAGCCTCTACATTGGCTTAGAACGCATCTCCCAATCACGCTCCAACACCTCTCGGAAATATCGATACTGTAACCAACCTATACCCAATCACTTTCTTCTCGTTTTTGAAATGAATGTTAGTGCATAAAAACTTAAAAATATGATGCAGATAGAGCGTGAGCATTTTGTTTGCTCATTCAAAATAGAAACTCTTTCCTTCTCAACGGCGACTCGTTTCTTCATTGTAGTTTCGATCCCACCTTCGAAATTTCCGACTTCTGCAGAAAATTTCCGAGTCTTATTGAATTGGGGGCAGTTGCCCCCCAACCCCCCCCCATAATTTCCGCCACTGGTTGGAGTGATTTCTTTGTTCTATTTTTAGAGGAGCCTTTATATCTTAGAGCGATCGTTGGTGAAAAATTTTGAGCCGATCCAGTTCCCAGATTCCTAAATACCTTCCATATTTTAGCCATGGCTGAACGTTGCCTGACATTGCCAAGTCAGCGGTGGGTCTGCTGCAAATTACTTCAAATCTTGTTACGTCTAAGCAAATTTTGGACCAGTCACTTGATTACAGATGTATGGCGTAACAAAGAAAGTCAAATGTCTTATTTCGGCTGGTATGGGTAACCGAGCGTACATTACAAAATTTTGTTCCAACACTTTTATTTCCCAGTATGTCCATGTGACTATGGTATGTCAACTCTGGAGGGTCGAAGTGTAACCATAGTGTAACCATGCGTCTATGAAATCTCTTGAGAAAGGGGGTGGAACTTCCAATGAATCTAGGACACAGAAGGTAAGAAAAAGGGTAATGTTTTTTTGCTCTTTAGAGTACAACACAGCATCTTCTCGTAGAATTCTCTCGTCAAAACCAGGGGTGGATCCAGCCCAAAGTTGAAGGAGGGGGAGAGGGAACTTGCAGAGTGGGCGCCAAAAATAGTGAAGGTAAGCGCGCCAGGCGTGCAGAAATTTTCGGGCCCTTATTCAGGAAAAATTCTCTGGTTTTTCAATTGAATAACGTCTTAATCTATATGTTTCCCACATTCGGAACGAAACACGAAAAGTGAGTGCATTTGGGTCAGGATAAGGGAGTGGTCATTAAGTATGTGCTATACTGGGGCGGAGGATATTTATAGAATTTTATGAAAATTTAAACCCCTCATAACTTTTCAATAATATTTTTCGTACCCCTGCAAAATGTTTGAAAGTTATTTCATACCCCTGCTCGGCTCTAATAGGCTCTAAATTTCTCGACTCAAACAAGGGAAGTTTGGAGAAGATAATTTCTTCAGCAGAGAAAATGCAATCATCTATCATTACAAATGTCAATGTTTTGAAATGTAAGATTAACCCCTATGCTGAAAAGACTGCTGAAGAGAAAAGAAAGAGGAGGAGAGTGACAGAAAGTGAAAAACGGTCTGCAAAAGAATTACATCAAAGGCTAATTGTGAAAGCAGAGGAAGTGATAAAATTGTTGACGAAGGGAGGACTTACCCTGGATGATTTGCAAAAAGATAATGCAAAAAAGTTGATTCAGCTCTCTGATTTAGAGAAGGATGCCAAACTTGTTCCAAGATACCATCATAAAGCATTATTATGGCTTATTGATGAAAAATTGTTTGATCCTGCTGCCCATACGTTTGTGCAAAGCCTGGTTGATGAAATGCAGGACAAACTAGAGAAAACGTCTCAGAGAAATAAGAAAAGGAAGGAGAGTCGTCTGAAACCAAAGCCACAAAGAACAATTTTTCAGTGGGTTTCACCATCTGCCAGTAGCGGTTCTACAGCTTCACCTGATGAGTCTGAATCAAGCCAAAGTGAAGAGTCTGATGACTCTGACAGTTCAGCATTTGAATAACTACTTGCAACATTTTAATAAATACTTGGAACCTTTGAATAACTGTGCGGAAACTCAGCCCAATACCACTGCGGGGCAGGCTTATGGTTCCCACAATGCTTTGCACAAAAAAAGCATGTGCGACTATCTGTTGAAGTTTGCTAGAGTTGAAGTAAGTTGGAAGTCTTTCGAAATTCAAAAAGTTACGTCAAGCAAGCCATTTATTTATCTGCCTTACATCTGCATTAAGAACCTTCTATAACACTTGGTACCACCAACCGGGATGTATTGTTTGGCAGCTGGTACGACGAAGATCGATGAAATCTCGTTGCAGTTAGGCCACCTTTTAGGCCAAAAAAGTGTTGACAAATAATGGCTGAGCAACTAGGGACGTTGAAACGGTGCAGAAGTGCACATCGTATGAATGTTAAAAAGCAGCTCAAAGATGCACAGGAGTGTATAGATAACAATTCGAAGGACAATGCCGAGCTGTTAAAGTTGAAAGTCGGATTAGCTTCGAAATTGGATAAAATCGTAAAAGTTGATGAACAAATTCTCGTGAAGTTGTGCCAGGATGATGCGATTGAGGAAGATACAATCGCAGCCGAAACAGAAGAGGCTGATGGTTTGGCAACGGCCGTTAGGACAATGTTGATAAGGCTTGACAGCCAATTAAATAAGAACAAGTCACCTTCTACTCCCAGGAGAGTGTTACCTATGCTGCCAGTCACTTCACCAAGAGCAGCATCTGGAGGGTCTAATTTAGCGACAGGAGGCAGTACTGGGGGCAGTCATGTGTCTACTGGACAACAGGCCTCAGTTTACAGCAAGGCAAGGCTTCCCAAACTTGAGATGAAGAGGTTTAATGGAGATATTTGTCATTGGCAAGAGTTTTGGGACTGCTTCGAGAGTTCTGTTGACAGTGATCAAGAATTGCCACCTGTGATGAAATTAAATTACTTGCGTGGACTTTTGGATGGGCCAGCAAAGGCTGTTATTGCAGGATACGAAACAACCAACGCTAACTATGCTGAAGCTCTTGATGTTTTGAAAGATAGGTATGGGAAGAAGTCTGTTATACGATTAGCTCATTTGAATGGCATCCTGAACCATGCTGCAGTCAAAGACGAGAATGATATTATTGGACTAAGGAAATTTCAGGACACTATTGAGGTTCATTATCGTGGACTGAGAGCTTTGGGTGTGGACGAAGAGACATATTCTGCCATTGTTGTGCAAAAGATTGTTGAGAAGCTTCCAAAAGATTTGCACTTGACCATCATAAGAGGAGAAGATTTTTTGAATTGGACTATCAAGGATTTGTTGGTTGCATTGAAAAAAGAACTGGAGCTGAGAGAAGAAATTGCAAGAGCTGCTGGTCCTAACAAGGAAGTGAAAAAGAAACTGTTTTCTTCACAGAAAGCAACTGCTAGTGCATTTTTAACTGAGACAGTAGATTCCAAATGTCCATTTTGCCTGGGAAAGCATGCACCAAAGGACTGTGAAAAGGTGAAGACCATAAAGGAGCGTAAGAATTCTTTACGTAAATATGCAAGATGTTTTAAATGTTTAGGAAAGGGTCATAGAGCTAATACTTGTCCAATTAATGTTTCTTGTGAGAGGTGTGGTGGGAGCCATAACCCTGCTCTTTGTGAGGGAGGGATGGGCTCTGGGGGGAATGTTGGTGCTGTAGCTAGCCCCATGCATGTGGGGGAGTCTGGGGGTCATGTGGCGATGCAAACTGCGCAGGCGCTTGTTCGGGGACAGAGTGAATGTAGGGTTCGTGTGTTATTTGATTCTGGAAGTAACAAATCCTTTGTTACAACCAGTGTCAAAGAGTGCATTAACCCTAAGGTGAAAAGAAAGGAATGGCTACAACTCACAACATTTGGTAATAGCTCTGAACAGTCTGCTCTTAGAGATGTGGTAGAACTTGAATTGTGTTCTCTTACAGGTGGAAGTGTAACCAAGATTGAAGCTTATGTAGTGCCTGTCATTTCTAACATTAAAAATGTTCATGTTGATTCTGTTAAATGCAATTACTCTCATCTTCAAGGTTTATGGTTTTCAGATACTGATCAAGGTAAGTCTGACTTGGAAATTACTGTTTTGATTGGGGCAGATTATTTATGGCAGTACCAGGGGGGCTGTGTTATTCGTGGTAGACCTGATGAGCCAGTTGCTGTACAAACATCTTTGGGATGGGTACTGTCAGGACCTATCAAGGGTAGGTTAAACGATACGCCCCATGGTGCTGCCGCAGTAAATGCTATCCGAGCTGAAACCCAAGAAGGTAATGTAGACAGTGAGATTTGCAAGTTATGGGATCTAGAAACTATTGGCATAAGGCCAAAAGATGAGGTAAGTGAGAGTTTTCAAGACAACATTGTGTTTAATGGTGTAAGGTACACAGTGCGGTTACCATGGAAGGTAAGTCATGATGCGTTGCCAACTAATTACTCAAATAGTTTGGCAAGGTTGAAAGGTTTGTTGGTAAAGCTACGTAAGGACGAAGAAGTTCTTAAGGAGTGTCAGAACATCATAGATAACCAACTTGAGACAGGAGTTATAGAGAAGGTAGTTAACCTAGAAACGGAAGATAATTGCCACTATTTACCGCATAGGCCTGTTGTGCGTCATAATGCAGAAACCACAAAGGTTCGTATGGTATTTGATGCCTCATCCAAGACAGGTAAGAAGGGTATCAGTCTTAACGATTGTTTACATGTGGGGCCGTCTTTAAATCCATTGCTGTATGACATCTTATTAAGGTTTCGAATGGCAGGAGTTGCAATGACTGCGGATATAGAGAAAGCATTCTTAAACATTGAGGTAGACAAAGCAGACAGAGATAACCTTAGGTTTTTGTGGGCTACAAATCCGTTTGATGAAGATCCAACAGTCGAAACGTACCGGTTCTGTAGGGTGGTCTTTGGGGTCAAAAGTTCACCTTTCTTGCTCAATGGAACGCTAAGGTATCACCTTCAGAATTATGAGAAAACTGATCCCCTCTTTGTTCAGCAGATGATTGACAGTCTTTATGTAGACGACATGGTATTTTCAACCACTACGCTGGAGTGTGCGTATGGAATGTATGAAAAGGCTAGGGAGAGAATGATGAGTGGTGGTTTTAGATTGAGGAAGTGGGTAACAAATGACCAGGAATTAGCTGAAAGAATCAAATGTAGGGAAGAGAGCCGTGAATGGAGTGGTGACTCAGAAAAGCAGCCAGAAGAGAGCTATGCTAAAGCAACATTAGGCTTTACAGGAGAGCCATCGATGCATAAGGTTTTAGGCCTTGATTGGAATTTTGATAACGATACAGTCCTCTTTGATTTTAGACCTATTTTGAAGAAAGCCGAAGCCATGAAGCCAACAAAGCGAGAAGTATTAAGTCTTATGGCAGGAGTATTTGATCCTCTAGGTCTCATAAGCCCATTGCAGTTGAGCATGAAAGTTTTATTCCAACAGTTGTGCAAGGAGAATGTTGGATGGGATGATGAGCTTGAGGGACCCCTTAAGTTAAGGTGGGAAAGTTGGATTAAGAGCTTAAGCAAAGCAGGTTGCATTAGCATAGATAGGTTTGCACTTCAAGGAAGCAATGAGGGTGAGACAGTTCAGAAAGGAACTCTTCATGGATTCTGTGATGCCAGTAAAGATGCATACTGTGCAATGGTTTATGTTGTGTTTGAAACAAATGAAGGGTTGAAGGCATCATTGCTTACTAGTAAGACAAGAGTAGCTCCACTTAAGCCCATGACAATTCCAAGATTAGAATTGATGGCAGCAAGAATCTTAGCACAGCTAATGGAAACAGCAAAAGAAGCCATCAAGTCACACATTGAAATCACAGATTGTTACTATTGGTCTGACAGTATGACTGCCTTGCAATGGATTCAAAATAAGGGAGAGTGGAAACAGTTTGTGAGATCAAGAGTGAATGAGATTTTAAGTGCCACCAGAAAGGATAGATGGAGACATTGCCCAGGGGAAATCAACCCTGCAGACATTGGTTCTAGAGGAATGAAGGCTGAAGATTTGAAAGACAGCAAGCTTTGGTGGGAAGGGCCACAGTTTCTTACTGACCCTTCTGTAGAGTGGCCTGAGTTTATGCACAATGAGGAAGACTTGGATGAGAGTGTTGAATGTGAAAGGAAGGTCACAACTTTAGCTGTACAAGCAAAAGAGATTCAGAATGTTGGAAATGTGATAGACATCAATCGATACAGCAACGTATTGAAACTACTCAGAGTAACAGCATTGGTGGTAAGATTTGTAAGAAACCTGGGTGCAAAGAGGAGGGGGAGTGAAAGGATTGTTGGAAATTTAGGAAGAGAAGAGCTTTTCCATGCAGAATCTTTATGGATAAGGTCAGTCCAAGAAGGGCTGAAGCAACAAAAGAATTATCAGCAATTAGTGCGTGAATTGAGAGTTTATGAAGATGATGGAATATTGAGAGCTCGTGGAAGGTTGAATAGATCAGATCTACCTCAGGAAACAAAAAATCCTATCTTGTTGCCTAGGTATCATAAGTTCACAGAAATGATCATTTTAGACTGTCATAAATTTGTGCACCACAGTGGAGTAAGTGCAACACTAACAGAGTTGAGAACACGATTTTGGGTTCCTAAAGGTAGGCAGTTGGTGAAGGTATTACTTCACAGATGTGTGACATGTAGGAGACAAGAAGGAAGGCCATATGATAAACCTGTGACAGCAGATTTGCCAGAGTTCAGAGTAAAACAGGCACCACCTTTCTCTAGAGTCGGGGTTGACTTTGCAGGGCCTCTCCTAGTTAAGGGTTTGGGAGGAGAAATGGTGAAAAGTTACATTGCATTGTTTACTTGTTGCATAAGTAGGGCAGTACACTTGGAACTGGTAGGTGATCTAGGAGTCCCATCATTCCTTAGATGTTTTAGGAGATTCACAGCTAGAAGAGGAACACCAGAATTAATGATATCAGACAATGCAAAAACATTCAAGACAACCGGAAAGAATTTGAAGCAACTTTACAATCACCCTGAAGTGAGAGCAGAATTGGAAGGCAAGAAAGTAGAATGGAAACTTGAATGGAAGTTCATTCTAGAGAGAGCGCCAAATTGGGGTGGATTTTATGAAAGGTTAGTAGGGCTTACCAAACGTTGCTTGAAGAAAGTGCTAGGAAATGCTAGGTTAAACCATGATGAACTACATACAGTTCTTGTTGAAATTGAAGGAACTCTCAATGCAAGACCTTTAACATATGTCAGTAGTGAGTTAGAGGGAGAAATTCTTACACCTGCACATTTGCTATATGGTAGAAACGTCAATTCTCTGCCAGATTACCCCATAGAGGAGGAAGGTTTCAAGGAAAAGGACTTAGGAGTCAGGTACAAGTATCTTACAGAAAGGTTGGTACATTTCTGGTCACGATGGAAAAGTGAGTATCTTGTTAATCTTAGAGAGCATCATCGTAGTGATAGTAAGGTCGGTAAGAACTTTGTGAGAGTTGGTGACATTGTTCTTTTAGGAGATGACATCAACAAGAAACGCAATGACTGGAAGTTAGGAGTCGTGCAAGAATGCATCAAAGGTAAAGATAATGAAGTTAGAGGAGCTAAAGTCCGAGTAGAGGGTAAGAAGAAACCTCTTGTATTAGCTAGACCTGTTCAGAAGCTATTCCCAATTGAAGTGAGGAATGAGAATGAGCAAGCAAAAGGTCAGAGTGATGAATTCGGGGGGCCTGCGCTGGATGCGTCGCTCGTTGCACCTAGTCGACCTGCACGCCGGGCTGCTGCATTGGATTCCCAGTGGAAGACCCAGGGTATGCTTGATTCCTAGTGAATCAGGGAGGGGGTGTGTGCGGAAACTCAGCCCAATACCACTGCGGGGCAGGCTTATGGTTCCCACAATGCTTTGCACAAAAAAAGCATGTGCGACTATCTGTTGAAGTTTGCTAGAGTTGAAGTAAGTTGGAAGTCTTTCGAAATTCAAAAAGTTACGTCAAGCAAGCCATTTATTTATCTGCCTTACATCTGCATTAAGAACCTTCTATAACAATAACTACTTGGAACATTCAAGCAACTACTCAGAACATTTAAGCAACTACTGTACTTGGAACACTGAATAACTCTTATACACAACACTATGAAAGAATTTTTTCAGAAACTGTAATTTTGATTTCATACCCCTGCAAAAGTGTCAATATTTATTTCATACCCCACCTTAGAGTGCTTAAAAAATTCCGTACCCCTCCCAAATTCCCTCCGCCCCAGTATAGCACATGCTTAATGATCACTCCCTAAGGGGCACCCTTCTTGCCGAAAATGGGGCGCCAAACTGAGTTTTCATCATGAAGGGGGGCAGTTGCAAATCCACCACTGTTCAAAACCTGCTTCTAATCTTCTTCATACCTCTGAAGAGGTAGGATTTCAAGGTAATAGCATTATCCAGGCTATGATATGTTCACCTAAGTATTCCCAACCCTGCTTTGATAAGCTCTATCTTATAAACTGTTCAGAGAAATCCTGGAAAAGGGGGCATTATTTTCCACACTTTTTTCAAAGAAGGGCAATACAAGAGGTTGACTTTTTCAAACAAAATTAGATAAAAAAGGTCAACTTCAAAGTTGCCAGACAAGCATGCTTGCACTTAGACCCCCAGAGTTGACCCACGGGGGCCGTCGCGTGCTAGCTAGGGCCCTGGAGTAATCTATGGGGCAGGTCCTAGGGGGTTGCCAAGAAAATACCTTATGACCATGCCCTTCAGTCTCCCTGAAAATGAGGAACACGCCTCCTTTAGGACTAATTTCATTCCAAACATTCCTTCTCCCATTTTTGCCGCAAGAGAGACTTGTAGCAAGTTCAAACATTGCCTAAACAAAGGTTCGGTTTATGAATAAAGAAAATCGTTTCATGTAAGGAAACCCTAGTTAACACCAAGTAGTTGCAGTTGCTGGAGGTGTTAGAGGGGAACAAACGACTCAAAAACGCCAAAAAAGATTGAATTTGAAGGTTAGCTCCTACGACACAAACGACTGATTCGCTGGGATGGAACCAGTTTCTATCAAATACAAATATCAATACGACGGTTTGGTTTATAACATGTATACTGTTATCGAAGTCTACGGTCTTGCAAAAACTCTTTTAAAACAGACACATTGTCGTGAAAATGCACTGAAGAGAGATACATAGCAATGATAAACTTTTATAGCACAAAATATTTATGGGCCCCAGACATTTTACGCCCTCTGCCCCCTTCACGACAACGATCCTGCCGGGTACTTCTACTGTGGGGCATTTCACTCCTAAAAATCTTGTGCACCTTCAGCAAAAATCCTTTTGTTATCGAGATCTTTTCTGTCTCTCATCTTTGCAGATCTTGTTCTTCCAAGAACAATATCAAGTTTTCATCGTCTCTGTTTGTTGGATATCTTGCAAGTTCTCTTTTAGCCTGTGCATAGGCCTTATCTGGGAGCTGCGGAGGAGGGTATGAAGCCTGTCCACAGGCTAGTTCTCTTTATCTGGAGAAGCATTCAGGGACAGCATTCCGTCTTGTTTTATCGGTGATGCCAAGAAAGAATGTTGAACTTCCAGAGAACAGCCCAGAGTGTGTGATTCATTCAATGATATAGGAAAAAAACATGGAGTTGAGCCAAGTGCATTTTAAATGAAGTTTTCTGAAACGAGTGAGCCTTGAATGTGTAATCGGCTTCTCTGTTCAGTGTTTTCTTGAAGACAACGCTCGTGATGAGTCAGTTATTTATATCTTTCGTCATTTGATTTATGACGTCAGTAAGATACGGAAGGAATGAAAACAATAAGAGATGTTTTGGCGGACGTATTCTCCCTAATTCGATCGAAACAAAACGATCAGAAAAATTGGAAAACGAGATTTAGGAGGAGCTTTAAATGTGGCAATGGTCTTAACGGAAACTCAACAACGTCCAGCGCTTCAGGTAGGTCGAAGGCACAGTGGAACGGACTAGGGCAGGGGCAGGGGTAATCAATGGGTAACACGGCCAAAAAGCCATCAAATGCCTGGTCACCGTATCTAGGAAAATACAGTTGCATTGAAGATTGCGTGACGAAATAGTTTACCATGATCCTTTGAGTCTGAAAGAATTTCGATTGACTACTGAAATACTGATCCCACTGCACCTTGTTTTAGTAGGGGTCCCATATCTGTCAGTGACCATGAGTGCATCCCCCCAACTCAATCCACAGTTTTTGACTCGGTATCTATGTGTATATGTGTGGTGTGTGCCCAGGGGGGGGGGTACTTCATAACTTCCAATACAGGGAGGTCCATGCCAATATTTGGGGTCTGAAATTTCACCTAAATCAATATTTGGGGTCTGTGAATTACAACATGGACACAAATTCAATATTTAGGGTCCACAAATCTGAAGAAAGGAAGAATTGTGGAATTTGGTGCGGGTCTCCAAAATATTAGACTCAATAACTGGGGTCCCCGAAACGTTAGGCTCAATATTTGGGGGTCAGCAAGGAAATACTAGCATGGACCTCCCCTATTGAAAGTTAAGGAGTGCCCCCTGGGGATGTGTGCTTAGAATAATTCGGCATTGGTTGACACAGTAAATTCAAATTACATTTATCACGAGTGGGCTACCATTGTACACATTGTTCGTTACAGGGTTGAATTGAATTAAAATCAATTTAATCTGATAGAGTGAGGGGGTTCCCCTTATTTCAATGGGTATTTCATTCCAGGCTTTCAGCTCAGAGAGGTAGAAACTTTTTTGTACACTCAAGGTTAAATTTTGGAATGTCAAGATTTCTATTGTTTCTTGTGTTATATCTAGAGATTTCATTCTGCTGAGTATATTTGTCCCAGGGACTCTCGGGGCATTGTTTATTGATTATTTTGTGTGCCATGACAGACCGATCAAAATGGATGATTTGAGCTACGTTCAGTGGAAAAATCCCCGAGGACCTCGACTGCCTCTGTTACACCAATGGCAACAACAAATAAAACTCAACAAAATAACCTTTGGAAATGGAAATGTGGAAAGCAAGCACACCAGTGAAAAGAGATTTTCTCTAGGGGCCAATGCTCATCTTTTTATATATATATATATATATATATATATATATATATATATATATATATATATATATATATATATATATATATATATATATATATATATATATATATATATATATATATATATATATATATATATATATATATATATATATATATATATATATATATATATATATATATATATATATATATATATATATATATATATATATATATATATTTAATCAAATAAGATGTTACAATACATAGTACGGTCTACACTACTTATAAGAAATTACTTTACAATACTAGCTACTCGGAGAAATACCCCCGGGGAGCAAAAGGCCGAGGGGAAATCACTGATTTTTTTTCGTGCACCTTCCTTGAAATCACAAAAAAATCACATACAAAAATCACAAAATCACAAATAAATCACATGCAAAAGCACAAAAGTCACAAATCACCGAGAAGTTACTGAATTATGACACCAAAAATAAAAAAATCATGAAAATCACAAAAAATCGCAGACAAAAATCATGCGATTTTAAAATAACAAAGTCACGTACGCTAATTTGAGCAGTGATTTGCCCCTCACAAAAGGCTGTGTCTACCCCAAGGGAATAGAAATAGATAAAGGAAGAAAAGCTACTTAAACTTAAACTACAATACATACACCACTAATTATGAACACATATAGATACAAACCCGCTGAAACATTGCCCCGCCAACGTAGAAGGAAGACCCACTGAGAAGATCTGTTTCCCCGCCAAATTTGAAATTAAAAATTTTCCCCGCCATATTTCTGTTGTTTCCCTGATGAAATTTTTGCTTCCCAATCAAAAATTATACAATTTCTATCATGGTTGTATTGGAAAAATTCCATTCCCTGTCAATGTATTTTTAATCCCCGCTGAAAGTATATAATTTCATGACTTCCCGGCCGTATTTTTTAATGTCCGGCGGGGTAGGTAGGTATTTATATTTAACGTGGCTAGCCCGCGAAAGTCTGAGAGACTTATTTCCAGCAGGGGCCACGGATGTTTTACCATCAGTCCGCCGCAGCTACCCGCCACAGCTACCAGATTTCCCTCACATGGCTCTGGTCAACCCGGGCTAGTGTTACGGACAGCGACCAAACTGTCCAGCGTGGGATTTGTTCTGACCTTTGGTTTACGAGTCAGACGCCTTAACCACTCGGCCACACGCTCACTTACTGGGTCGTTACTGGGCAGGGAGCGCCGCTTCAATGCTCCCTAGGGGGATGTGCATTACCTCATGAGGTGAAAAGGGGCGGATCTAGGCCGGGTTGACAAGTTTGAATAATCCGGTCAGATTTCCACGGAAACTTCTGACCAATTTTCCCAAGAATCGGCCATCATTTGAAAGTAAAATTCTTGGACTGGGTAAAAGAAAATTTCGTGGGCACACTAGCCTGCGTGCAGACTCTACAGTAAGTGCAGAGGAGCGAAAAGGAGAAGACAGTCCTATTCGCTCCTCCGCACTGACTGTAGAGTCTGCACGCAGGCTAGGGCACACCACCGTACAAACTTAGGCCTAGTGTTCTCCCTCTTGGGACATCACAACGATAGTGTTCGAACTGTCCATGGTCATTTGATGACGTCTAAGCAGAACAGGTGCGTGCTTTTTCTTTCTCACAGGCAAGCTTACAAGCTAACGATGTGTGAAACTGACCGATTATTGCAAGTGGTGAATACACATTGATACCGGAAATTTTTCACATTTGCACAGGAAAACGCTTTATTATCGAATTTAGCAGAAGTTCTTTCTCAAAGACATACTTACAAGTGAATGTAAGCTGTACTGCGTGGAAAAGCAAGCAACTCGTTTCTGCATTGCAGCAGATTTGCGATGGGTTTAACGGTCTTGAATAGAATTGCCTTATAACTAAAAAGCAGCCGCCCACGGTTGGAGCGGCGGCCGACTTTACTGGCGGCCACGAAGCTACCCCAGGGGCAAATCATCGATTTTTTCGTACACCTCCCTTGAAATCACAAAAAAATCACATACAGAAAGCACCAACAATTACAAATCACTGAAAAATTACTGAACAATCACACGAAAAAGCACTAAAAATCACTAAAATCACAAAATATCACAGAGAAAAATCAAGTGATTTCAAAATCACAGAAATCATGTACGCTATTTTGAGAATTGATTTGCTCCTCGAAGCAATTGAGCGAGATTCGTTGCCATGCTCATCAAAATGCTCCAGTCTCTCATACATCGGTTTTTGGACTGATGGAAATCGTCGTAGTTGCGCTCCTTGATAGGCTGATTATCGCTACAACTGTGACTCATAATAAAACTAATCAAAAGTGCGGCCAGAAATTAATGAACCTCGCTTTGATGCCGGAAGCCAACAGCTTAGACCAATTCCACACGATCACAACTAACCAATTCTAAAACGCCTGAAATTCGTATTTCATTGAGGTTTTAAAGAAAATCAAACCAACCTGAGTCAAGATGAGTACTTCTTCTATGTACTGCTTGAAGGCCCCTTCAATTTGAGGTGGGAAAGCTGTCTTAGGGCAAATTATCCATAGGGTTTCACTACAGCAATCGACAGCGATCCTTGCACGTTTCATCACTCTTGAAGCCTCGAGACTAAAGGGAGGCTGATTCTTGGAAAGAGGTTGAAATTTTGATATCCCATTGGTCAGTTTCAACTCAACTATTGTTCGGTACTCTGCAATCTCAATGGTCACGCCAGTTTCAAGGCGATTTTGGCCGGATTTTCAGATAATATGATTATCAGTACCTTTTGCAGCGAAGTGCTATCATCAAATTCAATAAACAAAGCGAAAATTGGGACTGAAGTAGTTAGTCTACATCGGCTCATATTTTACGTGCCATCTGCCCATTTGTATAATTACTGACCATTCAGTCTCTGTTCATCAACGAAATCTGCAGTTGCTTGTCACTGAAATTACTGATCAAGGATGAATTTGAATCCTTGTTTTATGAAACAAATTTTTGCGGAGAGAAATACATTACAACTTAAGAGTTACGAGCAACATCTATGCACGAAGACCTAGGACCACAGTATATGGGTTAGAAACTGCGAGTTTCCTGGGGCAAAATCTCTGGCGAGATTTACCAATGCATATAAGAGTCCCGATCTGTACAGCATTTTAAAAGGGAAACAAGGGATATAACTATCCGATGATTTGCGCTCTGGTCAAATTCAATTTTGGATATGAATTGGAATCACTGCACAAAAATCGCCACTTAGAAGTGAAAACTACGGTTCAATGCTTATCTTTACAGACGTTACTATGTATAGGCTGGCGAGCTGATATTGATGAAATAGGTTCTATGTTTTACATGCTATTTCCTTTTACAAGGAAACAAAAATAGGAAAACCTCCAATAATTCGTAAAGAGACACTGTATCAAGCTACAATAGTCAGTGGGACACGTGATAGCGTGGCCTTACTCGCAAAGGGGTTGCAAAATCTCTGAGGACTTTCGTTCCGTGTTTCCGATGATTACGTTCATTGAATAGAAGTGCGTGACAAATCAGCATATTGGCTTTTAGGCGCAAAACAACAGGAGTTATTGGCACTGTAAACCACGGAATCATGAAATGACGGAGCGACATAACGAAATGCCGGAATAAATTACGGAATCATACAAGAGTGTAAGATATCTATTTCGTAGGCTCCTACTGAATATACGTAAACAACATACGAATGCTACAAGTTGCCTTCTTTCTCAATGGAAAACCAAAACTTTGGTAACACCCTGGATAGCACCTAAGAGGTCAAATTTTTGCGACTTAAATAAACTCATATAGTCTGCTCCCAAAAATCAATGAAACTTGATCCTCACCAAAAACTGATGTAAATCGTTAAATTCTTCAGCTTATATTAGCAAAAGGGGGGCTTTAGCCCCCATTCGAGTCCAGATGCTCTTATTTTCAACATATCAAACTGCACTAAAATAGTTTTTGATCACGAATTCATGAATGGATAGTATCAAAATCATGTCATTGCGTGCATGAATAAGCCAAACAACGCTTGGCGTACTAATATGGGGAAAGGGGACAGGGTCTTCTTCATGCCGTGCCGAATCACCGGGAATTCCCCACTACTTTTCTTGTTTTTGTAAAGCCACGTTACTACAGTTTTGGTTTCCATTTAGAAGAAAAGAAAATTGGGGCATTCGTATCGCGTTAATACGTTTAGGAGGAGCCTACCAATAGAAACATTTCACTCTGTGACTCCGTCATATTTCTCCGTCGTTTCCTCATTTCGTTCCGCCGTCTCGTGATTCCGTGGTTTACAGACTGCCGGTGTTATTGGCAATGTCGCGGTTGCTCTCCTGTTAACGTAGACAACGTTTGTTCCATTGTTCACAGGGCTCAATTTAATTGGCTATAATAGCAATCCTTATTATCTGAAGAGCTACATAAAACCTGTACGTTACATCTTGCCTGTACAAAGCTATCTTCCAATAAGATTTGCTGCTTGCAGCGCAAATCCAGTAAGTTTTGGAATTTTTGTCAATCTAACCATGGGTGCATTAGGAATTATTGGTAGAGATAGCTGTGAATTGTATTCAGCATTTTTGAAGTTATCTCTTGACTCAAAGTCCATTGACTTTCTAGTGAAACAAGTAATAAATGTATGCATCCGTAGTACTTATTACATTTAGGAGACAAAGAGTGGACAGATCCAGAACTAATGAGTTGGTAGACTGCTTATTATGATTTTTACGGTCTACATACCATGCCTTATAGTGAGTGGTATAGGTGAGTGGTATGGTAGTTCTTAATTGTTTCCTGATATCTTTGCTTTTTATTGTATGTATAGTGGAATTTTAAAATGATGAGCTGAAGTTTGACAAAAATTATTATCATTATTATTATTATTATTATTATTATTATTATTATTATTATTATTATTATTATTATTATTATTATTATTATTATTATTATTATTATTATTATTATTATTATTATTAAATAAAAAAAAACTGTTAAAAACCAGACGTTTCGATTATCAAATCTTCATCAGTGCTTTACGATAAAAACAGCCAAGTATTTATAGGAAAAAATGTTTACATGCAATTGTTTTTCATCTAGCCTAAGCGGTTCTAAAATCGAATTGACATCTAATGTCGGACAGAATCTAGTTTTATATCCATTTGTTTTTGAGTCGTACAAGTACCATACAAGTAGTGCAATTGTATGTTTGCTCTCTGTATGTTTGTATCTTTTTTATTGGCGATGAGGTATGGGGTAGTCATTGTCTTTCGCTTCCCATGGTATAGTCCTGGTGTGTTGGCTTCGCTGCCCTGTTGGCTTCGTCGGCCTAGTTGGCCTATTTCATGTCTCTTCAAGAGTTAATGATATTCAACTAAATTTACTTTCCATTGGACACAGCTTCTTATTTATGACGAGGTGGAAACTATACCTACTAATTTCCAGTTGTTCCATTCTTTTTTCGTGAGGAGGGGGGGTGGCTTTCTGCACCATATCGATGCCTTCATTGGCTTAGTTGGCCTGTCCAACCCAACTGTCCAACTGTCCAACCCAAAGCAACTGGGAAATTACTTTTCCCAGACCACGACAAGTATACTGCAGAAGTTCTCATATCATTTTCAGCAAAGAGACTTAAATGTTTGTGGCTGGTGTTGCCATTCTAGTTTCGTAAAGCTCAACCATTCTGACTTACTCCGCGACCATCACCTTCCTGCTTTTCTCATCGATTTCAATTGAACAATGGTTCCAGGTAGCCCTGCCATTCTGGTTGGACAAAATCTTTTATTTCATCTCAGTACTGACTTTGTTCGGAACACTTTCAGTGAAAGTCTTTCGGATTTTCTCGAGAAGAGCCAAACGTCCGTCAAAGTGCCTTGAGGTTCGCGCAGTATCGACTTCAGGGTCATCGCCGTTCATCCTTCCTTTGTGAAATCGCGCATGTCCCAAAACGCTTCGCTCGTCCCATTGATCAGTGAGCCAATCAGAGTTAACGTCTTTTCCTTCGCGATTTACAAAAGGAAATTCGCAGTATCCCGAACTAGACTGATGACGATGAGTCCCTTGTATCCCTGCGGTAAACCTTGCTCTAGAGGGACTCATAATGAAACAGTGAAAAACTTGGCCCAATTTTCTTCAATCATCGATGGAATTATGAAAGAATCACAGCTTCGAATCTCCATCCCGTGGGAGTGTTTTCAATTCTTCAATCGAATCGAAAATTCTAGCACATTTAAACCTTAACAATAGTAATTCACAAATCTCGCAATCTGATTGGTACTGGAGGAATTGCGAAGGTTGGGCCTAAATAGGGCCAGGTTTTTCAGAATAATACTATGAGTCTCTATTGCTCGAAGCGCCATCATCAAGTCAAAGAGCACAGGGCAACAAGAGACTCATCGTCATCAGTCTAATCCCGAACAAGACCAGTCGTTGAGCCTGTTGTGATTTCAAAGGTGTTCAACTTATGATCAACCTGTCAAAGGGTGCCATTGGGGTTCTATTGGACTTTTCTCACTTATCAGCTTCATAGAGGTGGTCAATGATTTCAAACACCTTTAAAACAGTATTGACACTTGAGGTGACTTGATTGATCATGTAGATCAAACTTCTGCCAACGGTAAAGTCCGCCTCTTCCCAAGTAAGATCAAGGCAGAGTAAAACACGCTTCGAGGTGTACTCATCGTTAACGGTGTTCGATCCAACAATATATTTACGTCAACGAAATGTTCTTTGTATTTGAACCATTTTCAAAGCATAGGAAGTGAACGCTACGAAACCTATAGGGAGAGAAATACTGGAAAATTGATATGGAGCCATTATTCATGTTGATGCATCTCCTAGCAGTCATAATTACATGTAGGTATAATTTCGCGTAAATTTTTTCAAATTCCTAACAGGCAAGCGTTTAGCCAATATTTAGAGATTCTTCGCACAAACCTGCACTCAGTAAATTTCAAAAAGGAAGTCATCTTATTTATGAATGCATTGAGCTAGCAATGGCATCGACTTGAGAGCCTAAATCAAATATCTCAAACTGCAGCCAGTGTGAATGAGGTCAGTTTTAGCTGATACTATTAATGAGTACATTAAAAGCTAGAATTTCAGATGCTGATATTTTTGGACATGCTGATAGAAACAGCAAAATTGAACTGAAAATTTACAGTTCTTTCGTCGTGTCATTTTTTTGTAAAACGTACGAAATTCCTTGAAAGAGCATCCGAAAATTTTTTTTCCAAAAGCGTTCTGTTTCCAATTTTATTTTTCCGAAATTGTTGGCTCTTAATACATGTAGTTGTTTGAGCCTACACGATTCAGTTCTCTAGTGTAATAATTGCATTGAGGACATTATGCAAAGCAACGTTACAAAATGGCTGCTACTGGCATTGACTTTATGTTTTTTCACGACAGATTGCAACTTTATCAATAACAAAAAATATGAAATAAACAACAATTCAATTTTAAAAGATTAAACAGAAGATTTTGCTTTTATTGATTAACCAGCAATTTCCGACGAATAATTTGAAGTTGGGAACAACATAAAACAACAATTTAATTAAAACCACAGATGATAGTGAGAAGCATAACTAAAAGCCACTACCTTGTTCGTATATTTGATGAATTGATAATATGGATAAACTTCATTAAAATGATAACTGTCTCGAAATGATGTATTTCTAGAATGTGTTTCAAAAGAACGGCCAGATGACCGATGACGGTCGTAATGGAATACAAAGTCGAGCACGTGGGACGAAAGAGGCTTTGGGGAAGATAGGAATCAAATGTTTGAGCTGAATTTTGCTCGAGGCCCATGGCCGGAAACCTTCAAAGCCTCATTTTCACGTACCAATCAGAACGCGAAAAGGCAAAGAAGACAGAAGAAACGTGTGAAGATTTATTTAAATTTTACCTACCTTCATAAAACGCAACCAGGACACAAAACTGCTGGAAATTTAACAAATTTTTTTGAAGAAATCTACTCGCCAGATGTTTGGGTATCCAGGTTTGGATGCCGGTTTAAATATCTCATGGTTTCTCGGAGTTATGGCCTTTCCAAGGCCTATCTTGCTTTGGGGTACGTACCAGTGCCCGCAAACCTGGACCAACATTAGCAATACCCGAAAACCCCCAAGCAAAAATCAAAAACCCGAAACTGCACTTCTGAACAAAAATATACTTCGAATATTTCCAGCATTCCGGTTTTCATCCATTCTCTGCACCTCATTTTAAGTATTCCAAGGCTGGTTCTGCGACCCAGTTAACTGCATGGAGCGTATGACTTCGAAAACTCGAAAAAAAGGAATTTGTGAACGAAACACTCGAACCACGAGCACAAACAAATGGCCCAGCCCGCAACCCGTGACATATCCCAAACCCGAAAACCCGTACGATTTAAATGTAAATCCCGAGACCCGAGGGCTGAAATTGGCCAAACCCACAACCTATGAGACCCCAAAGCCGCCTCTGGGACTTCGAGCCTGTCAACAGCCGCTTGTCCTGAAAGAAAGTGAACGGATTTGGTTGGTCTTTTGATGAGAATTTTACTTTAATCAATAGTGGATCAATTCAAAAACAAATGTAGTAGGCATTTCGGAACCAAGACATTTTCGTAAAATCGAGTATACCTTCAGGCAACGTTTACACAGGACCTGTTAGAACCGTTCCGTACGGAACTGATTGGAACTGCTTGGAACTGTTCCCACTGTGTCCCGTTTACACAGGATCGGTTCTAAAAAGTTCCAAGTTCAATCGTAAATGTTTTTCAAAACAAAGACGTCGGCATGTCTTTTGTTTTTCGAAACAAAGACGAAAATTCTTTTAATTCCATCGTTGAAGACATCTTTTGTTTACTTAAGTGCTTAAACAATGAATAGCAGCGCCATTTCATGGCCGTTCCCGTTTGGAACCGTTCCAGCCGTCTACACGAGACCTTCCTGGGTACGCTTCAAGTGGACCCATTTGGGTACGACTAGTAGTTGCATTTGGAACGGTTCCAGCGAGTTCCGTGTCAGCGGGTCATGCAAGGCCTAGAAGTACCCTTTTGGGTACGGTTACAAATGGAACAGATCCCGTGTAAACGCTGCCTTATTTTCAGGGTTCATAAATGTGGGAGGAAAATAACAAAAACTTTTGTCTCCCAGCTTTTTACTAGAATTTGAATGATTCAAATTGGTCAAGTGCCCGAAGTGCAATGAAATTTCGAAAACGAAACTCTTTTCTGGCTCACTCGGCAAAATCTCCTGCAAAGTGTCAGTTTTTTATCACCCGGTATACAATGATGTCTCTACTCATTTTAGATTCAAGTACAGAGTCTGCATTGTATTTTCATGGCGTCAAAGATGCTGAGCAGGAGCAAGTGGCTAGCACAATCGATGACTATATCTTGCCCTATTCTATGGAACAAAACGATCATTATGACTCTGCAGGCAGTGACGATAACGGGATAGCAGGAAGTGCAGAAGAAGACAGGGAATTTCACAGCTTTTCAGGAAAATTTGCCATTCAAAAGGAGGGCGAAAAAGTTAATAACCTTGACAGTTCCTTCAATATAGATGAAACCGTGAACCCTCAATACCCGTCTAATGTTCCTTACCATCAAGACGCAGCTCATAATACAGAAATCCCTCGTTACCGTTCGGGAGTTCACACTCCAGACAGATCTCATAATTTAGATGACCCTCGTTACCGGTCAAACGCTTCCTACAGTCCGGACGGAGCTCATCTTATAGACGACTCTCATTATCGCGCAAAAGTGTCTGGCCGTCCGGAGGGAAGTCAGCGCATGGATTTCTCTCCGAAACGTTCAAAAATTTCAAATCTTTGCAACGGAACGAAAGGTATCAATGATGAGCCTAGTGCCAGCTTGCCTGAAAAACATGACTTCACTAATAGCAATAAAGAACACAGCTCAGAGGGTACTGAATCAAATGTGTCCGCATCCAGTCTTGCCAGCGAGGGCAGCCGGTTCGATGTACATAAACAAGGCCTTGAGGATTCTTTTGCGGAAGCTAGGCATGATGAGGTCATGCTGCATGGCCCTACTACCCTGCCATCTGGGCAAATCAAGACTCCAATGACGGGTTCTAAACCAACGAATAGTCTCCTGGATGGAAGAAGATACCCAAAGCCAAGCACAACTCAGACAAAATACCACTTGAAAGATGGTGTAAGGATAGGGCAAAATAACACTGGAAAAAGATACGCTCATGACACAAATCATCTTTCAGAGCCAATGCCTCACCACATTGATTACAACGTTTCAGACCCCAATGCAAACAATACTGCTCGACGCGCAAAGAAAGTCGCATATTCCTCTTCCAAAATTGTCTCTCTGTCAAAAGACAGGCTTTTTTTCAAACAGGAACTTGAAAATCTACTAGAAGAAACGCAACATAGATTACGAAAAGGTAGTAGACGGGCGGCAAAAAGGCGCACTAAGAAAGGGAAGCACAAATATGTTAAATTACCAAGCAGTATATTGCGATTGATAAAAAAGAAACGGGGAATCAAAAGGGCACATAAAAAGGGAACCAAACATTTCCAAGCTTTAGTGACTCCGCAAGATGTTCTCGCACAGATTGATGCAGGTAGCCAAAACGAGAGTGAATTTCAAACATTCTTAAGCAATTTACACAACTCAGATTATGCAGCTCAAATGAAATACTTCTTGAAAGAAGACTCCAAAGTAATGAACTTTTACAAAGAAATCGATCCCGAGACAGGTACTAGCAAACCAACATGGGAGTTATTGCCGGACGATTATGGTTATCATAACGAGGAACCTTATGCGGAAGGAAGTGAAATCTGGAACAGGACCGATGAGGAAACAACGGGACGAGGAAAAAGATCTGATCAAGCTGAGATAGAGCATCGGAGGTACCAATGGAGAGAATCAAGGCCATACCACTTTCAGAACGGCGTCGCTGCCGGGCCTGTTTGGTCAAGACAGAATTATATCAAGTCAAGGGATGTTGTGAATTCTTCTCTTAAAGCCACCCAGACGTTGCTCCATAGTGCTAGAACCCTGAATTCGCACCATGCAAAGGGTTCTAGAGCAGGGAAACATAGATCAAGAACAAGGAATAGACGGCTTGTAAAAGGGCATCCTAAGCGTAAAACAAGGCATCGCAAATATCCGAAATTACCTGAAAGTGTATCGCAGTTTATCAAAAAGAAGCAACGATGAAAGAATACCAACAAAACAGGGTAAGGATTTTGCACATTAATCGAAACAGGATTTTCCTACACAGAGTTACACGGTTGATTTAAAAAACAGTCCAGTAAACAAATTCCCATGTAGTCAAATCAGTTCGAAGTACCTAACTCATTACGAAGTCTACTTGAAAGACAAGAAAAGAACCATGCTCTTTAATATTGACATGAAATCTGATTATCAAGTGAAAGACCATCGAAGGTATCAAAGAGGGTCAGTACCAACGTCATAACTCTATAATCAAGGCCTCGCTAGTGGACTTGTTACAACTGGAAAGAATTATTCAGAAGGCAATGGATGTAGTGAATTCTTCCCCGAAGGTCATCCAGACGGTTCTACATGGAGTTTGAACCCTGAATTCGCACCATGAAAAGGCTGCTAGAATAGGGAAACATGGATTAAAAACAACGAATAGACGAGCTGCAAGGCGGCATCCAAAACATAAAACAAGGCATCTCAAATATCCGAAATTACCTGGAAGAGTATTGCAGCTAATCAAAAGGAAACGACGAAAAACGAAGCCACATAAAATACAGAATTTTCGAGATTCATCGAACTGTCAAGGTCTTCCTGTAAAGAGTGATATCAGAAATATTCTGGCTGAGTCGAAAATGCCAGCCGACGTCTGGAACATGAAAATTAGATCAGAATAATCAAGCCATTCCTACACGCCATGCAACACCCCACAGCAAAAAATGCTCACCAAGATGCAAAGAGCCACCCCGACGTATGCGGTGAGACAGAATCCCCACACCCCAAACAACCCCATTCTAGGATGAGCAACAGCGCGTCGAAGCACTTGCAGGGTAGTTGATAGCCAAACACAGTGACCCTGTGTCTTTTTTGGCTATGTATGATATACTTTTGTATTGCAAGTATTGTGTTTAAGTTGTAAAATGATACAAATATTTTTAACAACTTACTACCGCTAACGAAATAAATTCACTATGTCATTCAGGCACAGCATTCTTAAATCCTTAGGGACCAAAATCAATTCTGAAAGATAAAACAATGTTAAATATAAATATAAGAAGAGATTTCTTTAACAACATCGCCAAATGGCAGGCTATTCAACGAAAAGACGCTGAAAGTATTTGTAACAAGATTGCATTTCCGCCAGGTGACTGAAGTTAAGCTCGGTTGAGTGTGGTCAAACTCAGTAAGTAAACGTACGAAAGTACCTTGTGGTGAACCAATGTTTTTTTGAGTTCTGCACCCTTCTGTCCTCGAAGAAAAGCTTAAAGTTCATAGTTTAAAGGTTGTAAAGATTTTCAAAACAGAAAGTTTCCACTCTTCTGTCTCATCTTTCTCCACTAGTCTTGTTATAAGGCCATGAATGTATCGTAAATATATCTATGTTACTGCAGACTATACCAAAGTCTGTCAACTTTCAATTTCGATACAGAAGTAGTGTCATCTATATCTCTGTGATAGAGCTGGTTCTCCCCAAAGCGAGACCAACAAACCTTTGGTGTTGCCTTTGGCGGCTGTATTACTATTTGGTAAGGATTATTTAGGGTAACCATGCCTATCATGCTCCCAATGGTATCGTTCTTATAAATTTGTTTCTGTTAAGTTGTACATTTTTAGATTGTGCATAAAAACAACAGTGACATCTATAAAAGATAGTAAATTTCAAACTAAAACACAAAACACACAACATAGTCCGAATACTACTTGAAAAATGAGACAATAGCAATCCAATTTAACACTGAGGCTCGTAAATACTGCTGTTAAAGACCCTTTACTGACCGGCACCCTTTGCAAGCCGTTATTATTGTTTACAAAAATTTTATAGACTGATTACAAAGGGTTCAAGTTACTTTTCATAAAACCAAGACTGCCGCCATATTATCTATAGTGATAGTACGATGGTGTAATAAGTCTTGTGTTCATTCCATCGCAAACGAATTATGGCGGCAAGTCAGTATCGACGAAGGATTACTGCCAGATATCGGTACAAGACCAATTGGATGTCGGAGAAATGACAACAGATATGATTCCTGAGGGGAGGAAGACCAATTTGGATTGATAAATTCTCACCTACCTGTTCTCACTTTGGCATATTTTCCCGTTGTTGCTCGAACAAGGAGTCCAATCCAAGGAGGGTACTGTACAGTTCATTACATTTCTCACTTTTTTAATCCTTGCGTTCTCATGCATTTATTTGATGAATTTAATGCTTGACCATAACAAACAAACAAGGTATATTCGACCTGAGAAGCTTTCTTTTCCGCAACTTTGATAATTTCCGCTCCACTTCTGTTCGGGGTTCTGTTCACTCTCACAGCCATAGTGACCCAAAATTCTTTCGTCTAATTTCAAAAACTCCGATCATGCAATACGAAAATATATGCCTAAACACATTGTTTATGAACTAAAGAGACTATTGTTATCATTCGTTGACCAATTATGCGATTTCATTTGAAGATTGAGACGGATTACAACTGTCATAATTTCTGGATGTCAGAAATTACCGCGACCGGGTCGAAGCTGTGGAGAACAGCAATCGAATGCCGCAAAGGATGCTGGTCAGGAAAGGGTCTTTAAGTACGACATGAATAGAATTATGCAATCGAAATCATTTGTGGGGCGACAGGATTTCTAGCCACCTAAAACTAATTTAGGCCCACTACGCATGCCGTAGTTAATTTTGATATGCCTACTAAGGCACTAACACACAGTTTAAATTGGCGAACTGTAAGTGATATCATAAGTAGCGAAACTACTATACTACTACCACGTGAAAATCGCTAACTATACTATACCTTACTATACTATACTATACTATACCATACCATACTATACTATACTGTACTATACTATACTTAGCTATACTACACTACCACAATACTATACTATAATATGCTATGCTATGACTATGCTTTACTATACTATACTATACTATACCATACTATACTATACTATACTATACTATACTATACTATACTGTACTATGCTATGCTATACTATACAATGATGTGCTATGCCATGGTATGATATACTGTATTGTTCTGTCCTATACTATACTATAATTTACTATACTATACCATACTACTGCAACGTAAAAATCGTTTGAGATTGCTAAGCTTGTAACCCCTTCCCCATATGCGATTGTCCTCCCCAGTATTTGATGGCTCGCGCCACTGCTCAGTGGAGTTGCTTCACATTGTGAAGTAATTCTATCAATAACAGAAACAACGTATTGGCCTGAAACCCCAAAAGGACACAAAATGAGTAAACATTTGCAAGAAAGAGTAATGCTGCCTGACCAAAAATGCGTTTTCTCACTCAGTTGTCAGTTTGATTCGTGCGGAAAGAACAAGAACGATACAAGCAAGCCGATTTAATACCAGCAAAATGAGTGAAAATCGAAAGCCACGTGACAATAACACTAAGGCAATTACTGACATAACTAAGAGAAGGCCCGTCACGTAGCTTTGATTTTCTTTTGATGTCCTGGTGACAAATCATCTTGCTTGTATTGTTATTTTGTTCTTCGCGCAAATCAAACTGACGAATGTGCGATGAAACGCGTTTTGATTATTCAATGTTGCTCTTCGTTGCAGCTATTAGCTAAGTGAGAAGCCAGCCTAAAATGAAGAAGTTATTATATTATCATCATTATCACTGTTACAGATCGACTTGACCAGTGTAATTATCATACCAGAGGAGACTTAAGTGCTGTCTTCGCAACTTGGTTTTTACTTTTATATTTCCTGTTGTTTCCTTTCTTGTTACCAGATTTCAGTTTACTTCAAATTGATTTGGAAAATTCATTATGCTTCTGTTGAATTTTGGAATGTTCTTCTGGAGCGGGTCTAGTCCCAACTCGTAAACCCTTCTCTCTGGCTCCGTCGTGATTTTTGGGATATGGTATAAATGGTTTAGCATCAAGAAGAACCTCAAAATGGACATCACTATTTTCACTACGGAAGTGACTATTGACGTGGTAATTATAGTGGTAGGGATGAATGTTAATAGGATAAACAGGTCCATCGCGTTTGGTGGATTGAGGCTTTCCGGCGTCACTCTCCTTACCAACGTGTTTATTCGATGAACGTGTCATGGTTTGTTCCGATGCAAACTGATGACCTGGATTATGTTCTGTCCATACTTCATCAATCTGTTGCTTTATGATTTTTCCGTTTTCTGTTTTACCGGCTTTGTTCCGGTGTTCATATCTAGCAGTGTTGGGCTGTCCGTCATCATCGCTAACTCCAGACAAGTGTTTATCTGGCGAAAACTGCCCCCTCGGTTTCACCGTATCCTTGCCCGTTGATTCGCCTAAAAAGTTATGAAGTTTGCTGTCCTCCGATCCATTATGGTCGCTTTGTGCAAGGGGATCTTGGAGGTCTGAAACGTCTGGGGACATATAGTAGTTGTTTAGTGTAGATGGTCGTTCTTGCTCTGCATTGTCACCGCTCAACCGAGAGGATGTAGACTGTGTACTTAAATCTGGAATAAATGAGGCACTTCTATTATCATCATCATCATCACCATCATCACCATCATCATCATCGTCATCATCATCATCATCATCATCATCATCATCATCATCACCATCATCATCATCATCATCGTCATCATCATCATCATCATCATCATCATCATCATCATCATCATCATCATCATCATCATCATCATCATCATCATCATCATCATCATCATCATCATCATCATCATCATCATCATCATCATCATCATCATCATCATCATCATCAACATCAACATCAACATCAACATCAACATCAACGTTCACCATGAGCAGCTAATGTAAAGAATCCTGATTTATACACTGGTGGACTTGAAACATCTAGCGATTCAGCGTTAAAAGCTTGCATAGTTTTTGGAAAATCATCATAGTTTTGTTGCATTATTGATTTTGAAAATTTCTTATTTGTATCAGTGTAGAGGACCAGGTTGATTTTAGATACCGAGTCTCCAAAAACAAGGATACGAATTTGATTGTCTCCAGCGATATGAATTTAGATCTAATAAATGGCTAACCACCTTCAAACTGTTCCTAAATTGTTAACTTGGACATAGTTAAGGTAATTCATTTGTTGGTATTAGTGCTTTGAGAGCCGAAATATTCATCTCGGAAGCTGGAATTTCCATCCACCTTAACGAAATTCTTGGACTCCGAGCCTTCTGTAATTTTTGGACAAGGTTGATAGTGCTGTCTTATAGATAGATAGCAACACTATCATCCCTTTTTAGAATTCAGAAATACTTCAGATACAACACTAGCGCCCTTTTTTTTTGAAAATTTACTTAATTTTGACAATGCTGGAAAACAACAGAAGTGCCATTTGGAGGAACCACGTTTTGCTTTTCTTCAATTCATTTCATTTCATTTCATTTCATTTGGAGAGGGTTGCCCTTCAACAAAGTTTTTTTGCAAGGGGACTTCCCTTTAAAAAATGATAATGATCCTTCCGCAGGCTATAAATCAGCAACCCAATGTCATATTGACTCCCACAAGGTTTCAAATTCGAAGTTGATGCCTGACTTATGCAGCTGTGTACAGCCTGAGCCAGTATGATTTTACAGCTCCTGCACCGCAGCCACACAAACGGGACACAATTTTTTATGGACACCCTGTAGATACATTTGTTAGCTGACCCTGTATGTGATTAGTTGTGATCTTGGAGAAGTCAAAAAATTATACAACAGACCGAGCGACATTGTTATATATTATTCTATGGGAACTTGATGTGCGAACTTGATGTAGTGAGGTTCAACAACGAAAAATGCCAAGACAGAATTTAACACACCAATGCGCTTTGGACTTGTGTCCTCATAGCGTGATTTTTAATCGAATTACGCTCCTATGAGGACACAATTCCGAAAGGCCTCGGTATGTCATAATATATCTTATCATTGTTTGTCGTTCTACCTCTTTACATCACGTTTCTACTCATACATTTTACCAAATTGTTCTTTCTAAATACGAAATGTTGGAGTAAGTGGCATTACAGGTTCTAGCACTATTCTGTAATTTGAAAGGTTTCTCAGATTCTTGAAAAAAATACAATACCTTTCGATTCTGACTCTCTTGTCAAATACCTGAAGGCTATTTTGAAGTTTCAAATATGAATTTTTATGAGGTATACATACATGTAGTTAGGGCTGCCAGTACCCACAGCAACTTTGGGATTGCGTAATTCATGTTGATGGTTAAATATCTCTATATCTGCAGTTCTGCGTATATTACCAAAAATTCAGAAATATTGCCAGAGTGACATGTTACGCCGTATCGGTGACGGTACGAGTAATTACATGCCGCCGTAACCAGATTGTATTCGTTTGGCCAGCATAGTGTGTAAGGAGCATCTCGTAATTTGATTTAGGTCAACAGATCGTTTTGCGCTGAGTACTCCTTTCTTTATGTGCATCCAGGTAATATGGTGCCGGTGGTGGTAAGCAGACATTTTGAGAAAGCAGAATATGTTCACAAGAAAAGAAAAATCGCAAACAAAGGCCAACATTTTCAGGTGATGCAGACCAGGAGCTCCTCCCTAAATTCAATTGATAAAAATGAGCATAGGTTTCGACACAGCTTTGACTACTTTAGCCCTCATTGTGCATGTTGTACAGGCAACGAAAATAACGAGCAGTTTCTCCTGCATTGCCCCCAGTTTGACTTCATGCAAACGGAACTCTTCAATTAGCTAGTGGATATACCTGGGTTAGACATCACAAGTATGGATTCAAATGATTGATGTGGGTCATTCTTGTGAACGAAACTTCAAATTTGAATGTAGTAGAGAAGAATGATTGTTGGAGCAACGATTTTGCTAGCAACTTTCTTCGAGTAAATTCTAGCAGCGCCTTTCCTCTTTTTCTCTTTTCCTTTCATAGTTTTGGTTTGGTTTTGGTCGTAGTTGTTTTGATTGTTCGTTGGTTTCTTTCTGAAAATTATGTGCCACAATCCGTAACTTCCATCTGCATTGAGAAGTAGATGACTGTTTATTTCACCCGCTGTGGATGGGAAAACTGATGTAATGTATGTATGTTTGTTAAGTTTATCTTGATAAAAATGCAAAAAAGCTCCCTGTTCAGTCAGGAAAAGACAGTAGCCTTTGCCAAGTCTTGTTGATGCAATTTACTTCGCAAATTCGTTTCGTTGAAACTCATCGAATAGGAGAAGGGTCATGGTCGCAGAGGGGGCTACCCGCTTAAAAAATTCATTGTTTAAGGAAATTTTGCCTGACTTTTGGACGATTTTTTTCTGCCCTATTATGGCTGATTTTTGCAAACTTTCCAATTTTTGGGGGATGGCTGCAGCCTCTTGTCTTGTACGCCTAAGAGAAGTGTTAACTGAGATTCCCAATTGTTGATCCCAACTGAGATTCCGGATTGTGGCACACAATTTTCAAAAAGAAACCAACGAACAATCAAAACAACAACTACGACCAAAACCAAAACTAAAACTAAGAAAGGAAAAGAGAAAAAGAGGGAAGGCGCTGCTATGAAATTACTCGAAGAAAGTTGCTAGCAAAATCGCTGTTTCAACAATCATTCTCATCTCTACTACATTCAAATTGGAAGTTCCGCAAAAGAGTGATTCACTCCAATCTTTTGAACCCATACTTGTGATGTCTAGCCAAGGCATATTCGCTGGTTACCTGAAGAGATCCGCGTGCATCAAGTATATGTGAGGGCAATTCAGGAGAAAATGCTAGTTATCTTCGTTGCCCGTACAACAAGCACAATGAGGGCTAAAGTAGTCAAAGCTGTGTCGAAACCTATGCACATTTTTGTCAATTGAATTTAGGGAGGAGCTCCTAGTTTGCATCACCTGAAAATTTTGGTTTTTGTTCGAGATTTTTCTTTTCTTGTGAACATATTCTGCTTTCTCAAAATGTCTGCTTACCACCACCGGCACCATATTACCTGGATGCACATAAAGAAAGGAGTACTCAGCGCAAAACGATCTGTTGACCTAAATCAAATTACGAGATGCTCCTTACACACTATGCTGGCCAAACGAATACAATCTGGTTACGGCGGCATGTAATTTCTCGTACCGTCACCGATACGGCGTAACCTGTCACTCTGGCAATATTTCGGAATTTTTGGCAAGATAAGCAGAACTGCAGAATTAGAAGTATTTAACCATCGACATGGATTACACAATCCCAAAGTTGCTGTGGCTACTGGCAGCCTTAATCACATGTATGTATACCTCATAAAAATGAATATTTGACAGTTCAAAATAGCCTTCAGGCATTTGACAAGAAAGTCAGAATCGAACGATGTATTTTTATATTTTCAGAAATCTGAGAAATTTCTTAACTTACAAAATTGTGATAGAAAATCTAACACAACTCAATCCAACATTTCGTATGGAAAAAACAGCTTGATAAAATGTAAGAGTAGAAAGTTGATGTAGAAAGGTTGGACGACAAAAAATACTAACATAATTTTGACACACCAAGGCCTTTAAGACTTTTGTCTTCATAATAGCGTAATTCGTGATGATGACAATAATTGTGATGATGACAGTGTCTCATTTTTTCCAGATTTAAATAAACAGTCTACATCCTCACGCTTGAGCGGTGACAATGCAGAGCAAGAACGACCAGCTACACTAAACAATTACTATCTGTCCCCAGACGCTGTAGACGTCCAAGATCCCCCTGAACAAAGCGACCATAATGGATCAGAGGATAGCAATGATGACGGACAACCCAACGCAGCTGGATATGAAGATCGGAACAGGGCCGGTAAAACAGAAACTGGAAAGATCAGAAAGCAACAGAATGATGAAGCAACGAAAGAACATAATTCAGTTCATCAATTTGCATCGGAGCAAAACATGAAAAGCTCATTGAATAAACCGGATGGTAAGGAGAGTGACGCCGGAACGCCTGAATCCACCACACGAGACCAACCCGTTTATCGAGCTCAAATTCATCCATACTATTATCATTACAATGTCATAAGTCACTTCCATAGTGGAAATAATGATATTCATTATGAGGTTCTTCTCGATGCTAAGCCATTTATACCACATCCCAAAAAGCATCACGAAGCCGGAGAGAAGGGTTTACGATCTTGGACTGGACCCGCTGCAGAAGAACATTCCAAAAGTCAACAGAAGCAAAATGAACTTTCCAAATCAATTGGAAGTAAACTGAAGCTTGGTAAAAAGAAAGGAAAAATAGGATACATAAAAACAAAACCTAAGTTGCGAAGGCAGCACTAAAGCCTTCTCTAGTAGGATAATCACATTAGTAACATAGACGTAGGAACCGGGGGGGGGGCACTAGGAGCACGTGTCCCCCAAAGATTTTGCAACAAACAAAGAAGTGCCCTTTTTATTTTTAGAAAATGCTCCTTTTTTCCTAAGGAAAAAAGCGCCCTCGGAGGGTCGTGCCCCCCAAGTTTGAGGTGCTTCCTTCGTCCCAGATCAGTAAAGTTGACCTGTAAGAATAACAATAATAACAGAACAACATCCTTATTTTTGGTTGGCTTCTCGTTTTGCTAATAGCTACAATAAAGAGAACGTTGAACAATCAAAACGCCTTTCGTCGTACACTCAAAGAGAACGTTGAACAATCAAAACGCCTTTCGTCGTACACTCAAAGAGAACGTTGAACAATCAAAACGCCTTTCGTCGTACACTCAAAGAGAACGTTGAATAATCAAAACGCCTTTCGTCGTACACTCAAAGAGAACGTTGAATAATCAAAACGCCTTTCGTCGTACACTCAAAGAGAACGTTGAACAATCAAAACGCCTTTCGTCGTACACTCAAAGAGAACGTTGAATAATCAAAACGCCTTTCGTCGTACACTCAAAGAGAACGTTGAATAATCAAAACGCCTTTCGTCGTACACTCAAAGAGAACGTTGAACAATCAAAACGCCTTTCGTCGTACACTCAAAGAGAACGTTGAACAATCAAAACGCCTTTCGTCGTACACTCAAAGAGAACGTTGAACAATCAAAACGCCTTTCGTCGTACACTCAAAGAGAACGTTGAACAATCAAAACGCCTTTCGTCGTACACTCAAAGAGAACGTTGAACAATCAAAACGCCTTTCGTCGTACACTCAAAGAGAACGTTGAATAATCAAAACGCCTTTCGTCGTACACTCAAAGAGAACGTTGAATAATCAAAACGCCTTTCGTCGTACACTCAAAGAGAACGTTGAACAATCAAAACGCCTTTCGTCGTACACTCAAAGAGAACGTTGAATAATCAAAACGCCTTTCGTCGTACACTCAAAGAGAACGTTGAATAATCAAAACGCCTTTCGTCGTACACTCAAAGAGAACGTTGAATAATCAAAACGCCTTTCGTCGTACACTCAAAGAGAACGTTGAATAATCAAAACGCCTTTCGTCGTACACTCAAAGAGAACGTTGAACAATCAAAACGCCTTTCGTCGTACACTCAAAGAGAACGTTGAATAATCAAAACGCCTTTCGTCGTACACTCAATGAGAACGTTGAATAATCAAAACGCCTTTCGTCGTACACTCAAAGAGAACGTTGAATAATCAAAACGCCTTTCGTCGTACACTCAAAGAGAACGTTGAATAATCAAAACGCCTTTCGTCGTACACTCAAAGAGAACGTTGAACAATCAAAACGCCTTTCGTCGTACACTCAAAGAGAACGTTGAATAATCAAAACGCCTTTCGTCGTACACTCAAAGAGAACGTTGAATAATCAAAACGCCTTTCGTCGTACACTCAAAGAGAACGTTGAATAATCAAAACGCCTTTCGTCGTACACTCAAAGAGAACGTTGAATAATCAAAACGCCTTTCGTCGTACACTCAAAGAGAACGTTGAATAATCAAAACGCCTTTCGTCGTACACTCAAAGAGAACGTTGAATAATCAAAACGCCTTTCGTCGTACACTCAAAGAGAACGTTGAACAATCAAAACGCCTTTCGTCGTACACTCAAAGAGAACGTTGAACAATCAAAACGCCTTTCGTCGTACACTCAAAGAGAACGTTGAATAATCAAAACGCCTTTCGTCGTACACTCAAAGAGAACGTTGAACAATCAAAACGCCTTTCGTCGTACACTCAAAGAGAACGTTGAACAATCAAAACGCCTTTCGTCGTACACTCAAAGAGAACGTTGAATAATCAAAACGCCTTTCGTCGTACACTCAAAGAGAACGTTGAATAATCAAAACGCCTTTCGTCGTACAGTCAAAGAGAACGTTGAATAATCAAAACGCCTTTCGTCGTACACTCAAAGAGAACGTTGAACAATCAAAACGCCTTTCGTCGTACACTCAAAGAGAACGTTGAACAATCAAAACGCCTTTCGTCGTACACTCAAAGAGAACGTTGAACAATCAAAACGCCTTTCGTCGTACACTCAAAGAGAACGTTGAACAATCAAAACGCCTTTCGTCGTACACTCAAAGAGAACGTTGAATAATCAAAACGCCTTTCGTCGTACACTCAAAGAGAACGTTGAACAATCAAAACGCCTTTCGTCGTACACTCAAAGAGAACGTTGAACAATCAAAACGCCTTTCGTCGTACACTCAAAGAGAACGTTGAATAATCAAAACGCTTTTCGTCGTACACTCAAAGAGAACGTTGAACAATCAAAACGCCTTTCGTCGTACACTCAAAGAGAACGTTGAATAATCAAAACGCTTTTCGTCGTACACTCAAAGAGAACGTTGAATAATCAAAACGCCTTTCGTCGTACACTCAAAGAGAACGTTGAACAATCAAAACGCCTTTCGTCGTACACTCAAAGAGAACGTTGAATAATCAAAACGCCTTTCGTCGTACACTCAAAGAGAACGTTGAACAATCAAAACGCCTTTCGTCGTACACTCAAAGAGAACGTTGAATAATCAAAACGCCTTTCGTCGTACACTCAAAGAGAACGTTGAATAATCAAAACGCCTTTCGTCGTACACTCAAAGAGAACGTTGAATAATCAAAACGCCTTTCGTCGTACACTCAAAGAGAACGTTGAACAATCAAAACGCCTTTCGTCGTACACTCAAAGAGAACGTTGAATAATCAAAACGCCTTTCGTCGTACACTCAAAGAGAACGTTGAATAATCAAAACGCCTTTCGTCGTACACTCAAAGAGAACGTTGAACAATCAAAACGCCTTTCGTCGTACACTCAAAGAGAACGTTGAATAATCAAAACGCCTTTCGTCGTACACTCAAAGAGAACGTTGAATAATCAAAACGCCTTTCGTCGTACACTCAAAGAGAACGTTGAACAATCAAAACGCCTTTCGTCGTACACTCAAAGAGAACGTTGAATAATCAAAACGCCTTTCGTCGTACACTCAAAGAGAACGTTGAACAATCAAAACGCCTTTCGTCGTACACTCAAAGAGAACGTTGAACAATCAAAACGCCTTTCGTCGTACACTCAAAGAGAACGTTGAATAATCAAAACGCCTTTCGTCGTACACTCAAAGAGAACGTTGAACAATCAAAACGCCTTTCGTCGTACACTCAAAGAGAACGTTGAATAATCAAAACGCCTTTCGTCGTACACTCAAAGAGAGCGTTGAATAATCAAAACGCCTTTCGTCGTACACTCAAAGAGAACGTTGAACAATCAAAACGCCTTTCGTCGTACACTCAAAGAGAACGTTGAATAATCAAAACGCCTTTCGTCGTACACTCAAAGAGAACGTTGAATAATCAAAACGCCTTTCGTCGTACACTCAAAGAGAACGTTGAACAATCAAAACGCCTTTCGTCGTACACTCAAAGAGAACGTTGAACAATCAAAACGCCTTTCGTCGTACACTCAAAGAGAACGTTGAATAATCAAAACGCCTTTCGTCGTACACTCAAAGAGAACGTTGAACAATCAAAACGCCTTTCGTCGTACACTCAAAGAGAACGTTGAACAATCAAAACGCCTTTCGTCGCACACTCAAAGAGAACGTTGAACAATCAAAACGCCTTTCGTCGTACACTCAAAGAGAACGTTGAATAATCAAAACGCCTTTCGTCGTACACTCAAAGAGAACGTTGAATAATCAAAACGCCTTTCGTCGTACACTCAAAGAGAACGTTGAATAATCAAAACGCCTTTCGTCGTACACTCAAAGAGAACGTTGAATAATCAAAACGCCTTTCGTCGTACACTCAAAGAGAACGTTGAATAATCAAAACGCCTTTCGTCGTACACTCAAAGAGAACGTTGAATAATCAAAACGCCTTTCGTCGTACACTCAAAGAGAACGTTGAATAATCAAAACGCCTTTCGTCGTACACTCAAAGAGAACGTTGAACAATCAAAACGCCTTTCGTCGTACACTCAAAGAGAACGTTGAATAATCAAAACGCCTTTCGTCGTACACTCAAAGAGAACGTTGAATAATCAAAACGCCTTTCGTCGTACACTCAAAGAGAACGTTGAACAATCAAAACGCCTTTCGTCGTACACTCAAAGAGAACGTTGAACAATCAAAACGCCTTTCGTCGTACACTCAAAGAGAACGTTGAATAATCAAAACGCCTTTCGTCGTACACTCAAAGAGAACGTTGAACAATCAAAACGCCTTTCGTCGTACACTCAAAGAGAACGTTGAATAATCAAAACGCCTTTCGTCGTACACTCAAAGAGAACGTTGAACAATCAAAACGCCTTTCGTCGTACACTCAAAGAGAACGTTGAACAATCAAAACGCCTTTCGTCGTACACTCAAAGAGAACGTTGAATAATCAAAACGCCTTTCGTCGTACACTCAAAGAGAACGTTGAATAATCAAAACGCCTTTCGTCGTACACTCAAAGAGAACGTTGAACAATCAAAACGCCTTTCGTCGTACACTCAAAGAGAACGTTGAATAATCAAAACACCTTTCGTCGTACACTCAAAGAGAACGTTGAACAATCAAAACGCCTTTCGTCGTACACTCAAAGAGAACGTTGAATAATCAAAACGCCTTTCGTCGTACACTCAAAGAGAACGTTGAATAATCAAAACGCCTTTCGTCGTACACTCAAAGAGAACGTTGAATAATCAAAACGCCTTTCGTCGTACACTCAAAGAGAACGTTGAACAATCAAAACGCCTTTCGTCGTACACTCAAAGAGAACGTTGAATAATCAAAACGCCTTTCGTCGTACACTCAAAGAGAACGTTGAATAATCAAAACGCCTTTCGTCGTACACTCAAAGAGAACGTTGAACAATCAAAACGCCTTTCGTCGTACACTCAAAGAGAACGTTGAATAATCAAAACGCCTTTCGTCGTACACTCAAAGAGAACGTTGAACAATCAAAACGCCTTTCGTCGTACACTCAAAGAGAACGTTGAATAATCAAAACGCCTTTCGTCGTACACTCAAAGAGAACGTTGAATAATCAAAACGCCTTTCGTCGTACACTCAAAGAGAACGTTGAATAATCAAAACGCCTTTCGTCGTACACTCAAAGAGAACGTTGAACAATCAAAACGCCTTTCGTCGTACACTCAAAGAGAACGTTGAATAATCAAAACGCCTTTCGTCGTACACTCAAAGAGAACGTTGAACAATCAAAACGCCTTTCGTCGTACACTCAAAGAGAACGTTGAATAATCAAAACGCCTTTCGTCGTACACTCAAAGAGAACGTTGAACAATCAAAACGCCTTTCGTCGTACACTCAAAGAGAACGTTGAATAATCAAAACGCCTTTCGTCGTACACTCAAAGAGAACGTTGAACAATCAAAACGCCTTTCGTCGTACACTCAAAGAGAACGTTGAATAATCAAAACGCCTTTCGTCGTACACTCAAAGAGAACGTTGAACAATCAAAACGCCTTTCGTCGTACACTCAAAGAGAACGTTGAACAATCAAAACGCCTTTCGTCGTACACTCAAAGAGAACGTTGAACAATCAAAACGCCTTTCGTCGTACACTCAAAGAGAACGTTGAATAATCAAAACGCCTTTCGTCGTACACTCAAAGAGAACGTTGAACAATCAAAACGCCTTTCGTCGTACACTCAAAGAGAACGTTGAATAATCAAAACGCCTTTCGTCGTACACTCAAAGAGAACGTTGAATAATCAAAACGCCTTTCGTCGTACACTCAAAGAGAACGTTGAACAATCAAAACGCCTTTCGTCGTACACTCAAAGAGAACGTTGAACAATCAAAACGCCTTTCGTCGTACACTCAAAGAGAACGTTGAATAATCAAAACGCCTTTCGTCGTACACTCAAAGAGAACGTTGAATAATCAAAACGCCTTTCGTCGTACACTCAAAGAGAACGTTGAACAATCAAAACGCCTTTCGTCGTACACTCAAAGAGAACGTTGAACAATCAAAACGCCTTTCGTCGTACACTCAAAGAGAACGTTGAACAATCAAAACGCCTTTCGTCGTACACTCAAAGAGAACGTTGAATAATCAAAACGCCTTTCGTCGTACACTCAAAGAGAACGTTGAATAATCAAAACGCCTTTCGTCGTACACTCAAAGAGAACGTTGAACAATCAAAACGCCTTTCGTCGTACACTCAAAGAGAACGTTGAATAATCAAAACGCCTTTCGTCGTACACTCAAAGAGAACGTTGAATAATCAAAACGCCTTTCGTCGTACACTCAAAGAGAACGTTGAACAATCAAAACGCCTTTCGTCGTACACTCAAAGAGAACGTTGAATAATCAAAACGCCTTTCGTCGTACACTCAAAGAGAACGTTGAACAATCAAAACGCCTTTCGTCGTACACTCAAAGAGAACGTTGAATAATCAAAACGCCTTTCGTCGTACACTCAAAGAGAACGTTGAACAATCAAAACGCCTTTCGTCGTACACTCAAAGAGAACGTTGAACAATCAAAACGCCTTTCGTCGTACACTCAAAGAGAACGTTGAATAATCAAAACGCCTTTCGTCGTACACTCAAAGAGAACGTTGAACAATCAAAACGCCTTTCGTCGTACACTCAAAGAGAACGTTGAATAATCAAAACGCCTTTCGTCGTACACTCAAAGAGAACGTTGAACAATCAAAACGCCTTTCGTCGTACACTCAAAGAGAACGTTGAACAATCAAAACGCCTTTCGTCGTACACTCAAAGAGAACGTTGAATAATCAAAACGCCTTTCGTCGTACACTCAAAGAGAACGTTGAATAATCAAAACGCCTTTCGTCGTACACTCAAAGAGAACGTTGAACAATCAAAACGCCTTTCGTCGTACACTCAAAGAGAACGTTGAATAATCAAAACGCCTTTCGTCGTACACTCAAAGAGAACGTTGAACAATCAAAACGCCTTTCGTCGTACACTCAAAGAGAATTTGAACAATCAAAACGCCTTTCGTCGTACACTCAAAGAGAACGTTGAATAATCAAAACGCCTTTCGTCGTACACTCAAAGAGAACGTTGAACAATCAAAACGCCTTTCGTCGTACACTCAAAGAGAACGTTGAATAATCAAAACGCCTTTCGTCGTACACTCAAAGAGAACGTTGAACAATCAAAACGCCTTTCGTCGTACACTCAAAGAGAACGTTGAATAATCAAAACGCCTTTCGTCGTACACTCAAAGAGAACGTTGAATAATCAAAACGCCTTTCGTCGTACACTCAAAGAGAACGTTGAACAATCAAAACGCCTTTCGTCGTACACTCAAAGAGAACGTTGAATAATCAAAACGCCTTTCGTCGTACACTCAAAGAGAACGTTGAATAATCAAAACGCCTTTCGTCGTACACTCAAAGAGAACGTTGAATAATCAAAACGCCTTTCGTCGTACACTCAAAGAGAACGTTGAACAATCAAAACGCCTTTCGTCGTACACTCAAAGAGAACGTTGAACAATCAAAACGCCTTTCGTCGTACACTCAAAGAGAACGTTGAACAATCAAAACGCCTTTCGTCGTACACTCAAAGAGAACGTTGAACAATCAAAACGCCTTTCGTCGTACACTCAAAGAGAACGTTGAACAATCAAAACGCCTTTCGTCGTACACTCAAAGAGAACGTTGAATAATCAAAACGCCTTTCGTCGTACACTCAAAGAGAACGTTGAACAATCAAAACGCCTTTCGTCGTACACTCAAAGAGAACGTTGAATAATCAAAACGCCTTTCGTCGTACACTCAAAGAGAACGTTGAATAATCAAAACGCCTTTCGTCGTACACTCAAAGAGAACGTTGAACAATCAAAACGCCTTTCGTCGTACACTCAAAGAGAACGTTGAACAATCAAAACGCCTTTCGTCGTACACTCAAAGAGAACGTTGAACAATCAAAACGCCTTTCGTCGTACACTCAAAGAGAACGTTGAACAATCAAAACGCCTTTCGTCGTACACTCAAAGAGAACGTTGAACAATCAAAACGCCTTTCGTCGTACACTCAAAGAGAACGTTGAATAATCAAAACGCCTTTCGTCGTACACTCAAAGAGAACGTTGAACAATCAAAACGCCTTTCGTCGTACACTCAAAGAGAACGTTGAACAATCAAAACGCCTTTCGTCGTACACTCAAAGAGAACGTTGAACAATCAAAACGCCTTTCGTCGTACACTCAAAGAGAACGTTGAACAATCAAAACGCCTTTCGTCGTACACTCAAAGAGAACGTTGAACAATCAAAACGCCTTTCGTCGTACACTCAAAGAGAACGTTGAATAATCAAAACGCCTTTCGTCGTACACTCAAAGAGAACGTTGAACAATCAAAACGCCTTTCGTCGTACACTCAAAGAGAACGTTGAATAATCAAAACGCCTTTCGTCGTACACTCAAAGAGAACGTTGAATAATCAAAACGCCTTTCGTCGTACACTCAAAGAGAACGTTGAACAATCAAAACGCCTTTCGTCGTACACTCAAAGAGAACGTTGAACAATCAAAACGCCTTTCGTCGTACACTCAAAGAGAACGTTGAACAATCAAAACGCCTTTCGTCGTACACTCAAAGAGAACGTTGAACAATCAAAACGCCTTTCGTCGTACACTCAAAGAGAACGTTGAACAATCAAAACGCCTTTCGTCGTACACTCAAAGAGAACGTTGAACAATCAAAACGCCTTTCGTCGTACACTCAAAGAGAACGTTGAATAATCAAAACGCCTTTCGTCGTACACTCAAAGAGAACGTTGAACAATCAAAACGCCTTTCGTCGTACACTCAAAGAGAACGTTGAATAATCAAAACGCCTTTCGTCGTACACTCAAAGAGAACGTTGAATAATCAAAACGCCTTTCGTCGTACACTCAAAGAGAACGTTGAATAATCAAAACGCCTTTCGTCGTACACTCAAAGAGAACGTTGAACAATCAAAACGCCTTTCGTCGTACACTCAAAGAGAACGTTGAATAATCAAAACGCCTTTCGTCGTACACTCAAAGAGAACGTTGAATAATCAAAACGCCTTTCGTCGTACACTCAAAGAGAACGTTGAATAATCAAAACGCCTTTCGTCGTACACTCAAAGAGAACGTTGAATAATCAAAACGCCTTTCGTCGTACACTCAAAGAGAACGTTGAATAATCAAAACGCCTTTCGTCGTACACTCAAAGAGAACGTTGAATAATCAAAACGCCTTTCGTCGTACACTCAAAGAGAACGTTGAACAATCAAAACGCCTTTCGTCGTACACTCAAAGAGAACGTTGAACAATCAAAACGCCTTTCGTCGTACACTCAAAGAGAACGTTGAACAATCAAAACGCCTTTCGTCGTACACTCAAAGAGAACGTTGAACAATCAAAACGCCTTTCGTCGTACACTCAAAGAGAACGTTGAACAATCAAAACGCCTTTCGTCGTACACTCAAAGAGAACGTTGAACAATCAAAACGCCTTTCGTCGTACACTCAAAGAGAACGTTGAACAATCAAAACGCCTTTCGTCGTACACTCAAAGAGAACGTTGAACAATCAAAACGCCTTTCGTCGTACACTCAAAGAGAACGTTGAATAATCAAAACGCCTTTCGTCGTACACTCAAAGAGAACGTTGAACAATCAAAACGCCTTTCGTCGTACACTCAAAGAGAACGTTGAATAATCAAAACGCCTTTCGTCGTACACTCAAAGAGAACGTTGAACAATCAAAACGCCTTTCGTCGTACACTCAAAGAGAACGTTGAATAATCAAAACGCCTTTCGTCGTACACTCAAAGAGAACGTTGAACAATCAAAACGCCTTTCGTCGTACACTCAAAGAGAACGTTGAATAATCAAAACGCCTTTCGTCGTACACTCAAAGAGAACGTTGAATAATCAAAACGCCTTTCGTCGTACACTCAAAGAGAACGTTGAATAATCAAAACGCCTTTCGTCGTACACTCGTCAGTTTGGTTTGCGCGAAGAACAAACTAAAGCCTGGTTTTCATTAAATCGTAATTCATCGCCGACCATTGTCTTAGAGCATCGGCGATCATCGGCGATGCTATAAGACAATGATCGGCGATGAATTACGATTTAATGAAAACCAGGCTTAAGGAGACAAACAAGCTGATTTGTCACCAAAACAACAAAAGAAAATCAAAAGCTACGTGACGGGACTTATTTCAGTTTTGCCAATCATTGCCTTGGTGTTATTGTTACGTGGCTTTCGATTTTCATTCATTTTGCTGGTATTAAATCGGCTTGCTTGTATCATTCTTGTTCTCTTCGCACGAACCAAATCGACAAGTCTGCAATAAAATGCATTGTTGGTTATGCAACATTGCTCTTTGTTGAAAAGATTTACTCGTATTCTGTCCTTTAAGGGGTTCCGGTTAATAGGTTATTGATAAAGTTACTACACGATGTGAAGCAACTCCTGAGCCATCAAATACTAAGGAGGACAAAGGCAAATGCTAACTTAGTAGCAGAGCCCCTCGGGCAAGGTTATCTCCTGGATATCATATCAATTTCACTTTCAGTGTCTACATTTTTTACCTTTTTCGTCAATATTCAAAATATTTATAGTATCATATTTGCAATTTGTATCGTTCGACATTGAATTCGCGTTCATAGGTTGGGGCTGGGGAAAAAGATTTTTAACCTGGAAATTGTTTGGTAGATGTTCTTCCTGTTACCATTTGAGTTGGGTAACAAGACTTTTTGGACTAGAAAACATTTCTCTTCAGTACTAACCCCTGTGCAAAAAATGAGCGGTCCTTTATCACTATCATCATCATCGTCATCACCATTATGCGCATTCTGCATCATCAAGTGCAGGAGCACTGTCTGCAAATAAAGTATTTTACCAAACTAAGGCCCTGTTTATATGGGGAAAAACACCTCACCTGCCAGACCCGGGGCTGACAAGCGAGGTAAATTTAAGTGACTGTTTACATGAGATTTCTCACTTCACCTGTCAGCCCCGGGGCTGAGAGGTGAGGTGGAGTAAAGTCTCTCTTCCGTGAAATCAGAATGAACTGACCAATGAGAATCAACGAAAAATTTCATTTAACCTCACCATACCGGTGGTGTTTCGTTTAACTGGAAAAATTTCACCTCACCCAGGTGAGATTCCACCTCTGGTGAGGTGGGATTTCACTATACCGATGGTGTTGCGTTCGTCTTGTAAACGCGAACTGAAAATACAAAGGATTCTTTTGGAAGGTGGAATCTCACCTCTCAGCCCCGGGTCTGGCAGGTGAGGTGTTTTTCCTCATATAAACAGGCCCTAAAGGTTCGAAAACGGAAACGGATTAAACAGAGCATTCCAGATCTATTTGCAGGCAAATCATTTTTGTCGGGAAGTTCTTTATATGCCATGAACAATTCACCGAATCAAGTTGAGGTGTCCGTCAGACAGTTGGGTTTGCAATTCATCAATAGATGTCATAATATTTACTGTAAGATCTGCTTCAAACGGCGGATAAATTTTTGATTCACTCAAGAAATAACACATGAGTACTTCTAAAGGCCAGTTTCCAGTCATTAGAATTTTCAGAGCGGGCGGAATTTAAAACCCAGCCGTGTTCTATTCAATTTCAGTGCGGTACCTTCTCTTGCAAACAATAGAGTCTCCGCCCGCTTGGAAAATTCCACTGACAGGAAATCGGTCTTAGGATCTGTTCATATGCAGGCGAGCCAGCCTGCTTACCTGGCTGGCCTAGTAGGCGAGACAGTTTTCATCCTGTGTTCATATTGAGAAATTCTAACCCGCTTGCCGAGGCAGAAATTTGTGACACGTGTCAAAAATGAGACCCGTGTCCATTGTTTAGATAAGCAGCGCACGAGCAATAGCGAAATTTTCGTCTCAGTAGCCGGGATGGATTGTTCATATGGGAAAATTTTCATCCCGCCGGTCATCTCTCGCCTTTTTGAAAAACTGGTTTATGATCAATTTTACGGCTTTCTAAATGTGAATAAACTTCTATTCTTACAACAATCTAGTTTCAGGTTACTACATTCCGTACTGACCTGTCTCTTAAAATGTACCAATGATTGGTACCTCAATTTAGAGAACAGTGAATATACAGCCGTTACTTTTATTGATTTAAAGACGGCTTTCGATGCGGTGAACCATGACATCCTTATACAGAAACTGGAGCATTATGGGGTTAAAAACAAAGAAATACGCTGGTTCCGCTCGTATTTAACTAATAGAAAGCAGTGCTGTAAGGTAAATGGGCAGCTTTCTGATCTTGAATCAATAACGACTGGAGTTCCTCAGGGTTCTTGCCTAGGACCTCTACTTTTCATAATATACGTAAATGATCTTCATTTCTCTTTGAGACACTCACATGTCAACATGTACGCGGATGATACAAGCCTTTCGTTCTCTTCAAAGTCCATTCCCTTGATAAATGAATGCGTCAACGAGGACCTCGGATATCTTAAATCTTGGCTTAATACAAACAAATTGTCCCTAAATGTGACCAAGACACAAAGTCTTGTGATAGGTGGTAGGACGCGTTTAAACGACATGGAAAAGGTAGAGGGAGTAAAGCCTCTCTTTAATGTAGGGGAAGAAACTGTTTCTATCATAAAGCAGGCAAAATATCTAGGAGTAATGGTTGATCAACACTTGAACTGGAAAGAACAAATTTCTACTATTAAGAAAAAAGTTTCCAGAGGAATAGGGATGTTGAAATACTCTAAAAAGTATCTCCCTCTTCTCACAATACAAAGTATGTATAAAAGTCTTGTAGAACCATATTTTAGATATTGCTGCCCTGTATGGGGAAGCTGTGGCACCACAGCAATAAACGAACTACAAAAACTTCAAAATCGGGCTGTAAGAATAGTTACTAACAGTAGATATGATGCTTCTGCAAAGCCTATCATCAAGAAACTTGGATGGCTCACTGTTAGTGAAATTATTCGAATGGAGACATTGAGTATGGTATACAAATCTATCAATGATCTGGCTCCCACTTACCTCACAGAAATGTTCTCAAGACTCTCGGATAGAAGTAAGAGAGAATTACGCAATACCAGATCTGATCTAGAAATTCCCTTGCGAAAATCTGCAAATGGCCAAAAATGCTTTTCATATAAAGGCGTGACAATGTGGAACTGTCTCAGCCTAGAATCAAAATTGTCCCCGACTTTGAAAACTTTCAAAAAAAGCATAGCAAACCTTGCATCTAGCTAATTTCTCTCTCACATCACATGCTACCATATCATGATCATATCTATAATTTTTTATACACTTGCTAATAGCTGTATAGATCTTATTGATTGTAGTTTTATTTTTGATTTATGTGTAAATTTAGATTCTTTTCTTTTGTAAGTATTTTTAACAGGGTACATTGTAAACCAGTTAGCTGAATGTTTTACCCTGTATAAATATTATAAAATGAAATGAAATGAAATGAAATGAAATGAAATGCCTGCCGAGATTTCATCACTACACCAGTGAGCTCTCGCATACGAACAGAAATCAAATTTTGTATTGGAATTTGGGATGAGGTGATATTTCCGCAAAGAGCTCCAGCCCGGTAAGTGGGCTGGCTCGCCTTCATATGAACAGGCCCTAAGTCTAGCCTCCCACTTCTCCGTCGATGATTGTACGAAAATGAGGCTGGATATCTCCTTCAGCGCGACCTGTTACCAGTGCGGCTTCTGTCGCTGGTTTTTGATCAGAGCTGAATACGCACCTGATTTCGAGACTAATAGGCATTGTTAAACAATCAGATCAGAAACAAAGGAGCCCTTGACCGGGTGATCAGTGAGTGCCAACACCTGTAACACTACGATCGATTCTGTGCGAACCATGTTATTTTGCGCGTGACCGATTTGCAATGCACATTCTATTCATAATTCATGCTTCACTGGTCACGGGCCTCTGATGAGCGAAATTCGCGAAACTTGAGGAGAAAACTTCGAAATTGTAATTAAAAAATCAATTTAATTTATGGCTCTGTTTTGAACACAGTTTTGTGTAGCAATGGACGCAATTTGAAGTCTCGAAAGAATCGTGAAATGAGGTCGCTCTGGCAGTTTTTGAGACTTTTTCTTGAATGTGTTGCGTTGAAATAACTAGACATAACAGATAAAGAGATTTTAACCATCGACATGGAATATGTACTCCTAAAATTGCTGTGGCTGCTGGCAGCCATGATAACACGTATGTATACTTGATATTTTCATGTTTGAAACTTAGCTGAATGATTCTCCTACTCTTAAGATAATCCATACACCACAGTATAATATCGAATGATCTTTGATAAAGAAACTTCACAAATCCAAAAACCACTGGAAATTGTAGTTTCAGCTGCATTTGTGAATGCACGGCAAACCTGAATTGCCAACTTGAGTAGCCTTTAGCTTGTTTTCTTCAAACAATGCAGGAACTGGCCTTAGGCCTCATTGTGCAGTCGAAGCATGTCGAGCGCAGTCACAGCCAATGAACCATAGCCTGGCAAGGGCTTAGGCCGTACCAGTGCAACGCAAAGCACGAACATGACCAGAGATAGAGGTACTGGACTTATTACTCTCTCCTTTAGAACCAAAATAATGTTGTGTATAGAAGATAGAATGAGGCAAGCAACGTCGACTACTTCACACTATATTTCACTGACATTCCATGTTGCAAAAAATACTTTTAGTTGACAAACCCAGTCAGATAAAATTAGTTGACGAACGTTGAAAAATGTTAGTTGACGCAAGGCCAAAACCAGTGGGGGGCTGAGGGCGGAGCACCCCTCCCCCTCCCCCTAGAAGGTCATTTGTTGGAAATTCTACTTACCCTGTCAGATTTTTTGTGATTTAAGGGCCACTGGTAGAAGATTTTATTTGCAACATGATGAACAGAAAATGAATGTTCTAACTTTCAAAGATAATTTATGCCTCTCGTGTAATCAGGCCTCAATGGTCTAGTAAATGCTAATATCTTCAAGATGCTGTCCAACTCGAACCGTACAGTTCATGAGGTCTGCCCACTCCCTTGTCTGTCCACTCCCTTGTCTGCCCACTCCCTTTCTCTTTCATGCTTCTGTTCATTTTCAGGTAAATTTTCTAGCACAGTTCGCATTGAATTTTATAGACATTGATTTAAGAGACATATGACGCAAAAGTACAGAGCCTAGCTACTAATGCTATCGAAAGTGTGCCAAGAAATACTGGATGTCCCAGAAAAAGTATACAGGTTTGACTGGGTCCAGTGATGTAAATCTAGCTTCAACCAATGGACTGTCAGTATCAAAATGTTCCTTGATAGTTAAATTGAACACAGTTACCTTGTTAATTGACATCGGTGCTTCGAGAGTAGAAATATTAGTGTTGAAAACTCAAATTTGCTCCCACCTCCAGACCAGAGCTTTGGCTTTCTCGCCTCAGCAAATTCTTGAATAAGATAGAAAACTGAAATTAAAACAACTCAAAGAATCTGCACAATGGATGACATCTGGCAAACAGAATATAATACGATCTTATTACCATTATCTGACTAAAGTTTCAAAAACGAGGCAATACAGAATCCCGCAATTCCTATTGGTCAATAACAGATTTCCCGCGGGTTTCCGGTAGCCTTGTATAATACGATACAAGGACGCGATTTTGTCGACACAGCGACTACTTAAAGCCCGTAAAATTTTAAAACAAGGTCAAACGATAGTAATAAAATGTGTCTGAAATTCATGAAACTCATACTGACCGGTTTTGTCGTTGTACTTGTTAATATAAAGCCCTCGGGTCTTAATGCACAGACCTTGCAAGCTCGGTCTGAACTTTTAAGATATCGGGCTTATATTATCCTGTACAACACAAAACTGGTTGGTATGCCCATACTATTGTTCTAATTTTATCAAGGCTATCGATAGTTTATTAGCAATGCTGAAAAAAATATTGTTTGAGGCCAAGACGCCAAAGACCTGGTATGGAAGTGGTCTTTAAAGTTAAGCTTTAAAGATTAACATCTATTACCAATACCAACAGATGAGGCATGTATGTTCAAGTTAACTACAAGGTATCTCAAAAAATTGTTCGAAGTTTGATTAAATGCTAAAAATAACAATATACTGAATGGGCACTTGGTCAAGTAACCGTTCTCCTGAGATTTTGAATTAATTTTTGACACAAGAATCTTACAAATTTGCCAAAACTCATTGAGTTACAAACCTTTGAAGTTCTACTTTGAGCGAAAGCTGAAACCAGAGGCCTCTAAAAGGCATTTTTGGTAAAGGTCCCATAGGCCATCATTTCTGTTATTTCTCAATAGTTTCAGGGCGAATCAAATGGGATTTGGACAGGTTTTCGATAACCTCACTTTCAAGCGTATGGATGCTTAGAGGGAAAAAATTCAGTCTCTCGTCGATTTTGTTTTGAACTAGCGTTTTTGGATACATGCAATCTTAGCAAATTCTGACAATGATCATAGTGATCAAATTACTTTGGAAGTCCTTTTTTGTTTGCTGTGATATCAATGAGAGGTATGACATTATATAGCCTTCTTTTACCTCCATCTTCGAGCTTTTTTGAATTACAAGTAATCTGGGGGTCTCTGGTCTCAGCTACCTGATATTTTTTATCTTTGAAAGCTCGCAACTCGATGAATTTTCAACCGATTTGCAAGATTCTAGTCTCTAACATTATTTCATAATCTTATAAGGGACAGGGTTATCTTCCCATGAGCCTCTTGATGTCATCGTTATTTTTCAATATTTAGTTAAACGTCGAACAATGTTTTGTGACACCCTGTATGAGGAACACTTAGAAAGAGAATATCCATTGACAAGAGCCTAATTCAAATAACTGGATGAAGACAAATCTGTATGTCTTTTGGGACACTTGTTATAAAGTTTCTTTCATTGCAGGTTCAAAAACACAGTCTACGTCGTCTTCACAGAGCGGTGATAATGCAGAGCAAGAGCAAGCAGCTACCATAAACAATTTCTACATGTTCCCAGACTTTTTAGACCTCCAAGATGTTCCTGTGCAGAGCGACGGTAGTGGATTAGAGGACAGCGAATTTCATAACTTTTTAGGAAAATTTGTCATTCTGCCTGAAGACGAAGAAGCTAATATTCTAGAAAGTTCTTTCGATGTACAGCACCATGTAGAAGACCCTCATTACCGGTCAAAAGTTTCTTATGCTGCGGACGGAACTAAAGTAATTGAACATGAACCTAATGCCACCTCACCTGGAATCAGCGAGGCAACTAGTAGTGATAAAGAAACGAACTCGGAACAGTCCGCATCAGATAAATCGGCACCCGGTCCTTCTAGCCAAGCAGGCAGCGGGTTTGATGTGCATGAACAAGGACTTCAAGTATCCTATGCAGCAGATGGGACGAAGATAATACAGCATGCTCCTACTCCCGTACTATCTAACAAATATAACGTCACGACCCCTATACCGGGTCCTAAACCAACCCTGAGTATTCATTATGGAATTAGATATCCGGAACCAAATACAACTCAACAAAAATACTACTTAAAAGATGGCACAAGAATTACTCAGTTTAATACTGGAATTAAAACGGATAACGGGACGATGAAACCGAAATGGCAGTTCTTACCGGACGAATATGTGCCTGGATTTAGCGATGATGGTGGGCCACCTAATGCCGCTGGATATAAATATCGGAACAGAGCCGGTGAAAAAGAAAAGGGGAAACTAATAAAACAACAAATCAAAGAAGCATCGAAAGAAAATAATCCAACTTATCAATTTACAGTGGAAAAGGATATGGCAAACTCCTTGACTAAGCAGGGCAGTAACGGGAGTGACAACGCAACGCCCGGATCTACCAAGCGATACGATCCAAGTAAATTTACTCACTCTTTACAAACAGCAGTGACAAACAACCCAGCAACAACAAACAATAATATCACATACGCAAGTAAAACAGTTGAATTTTCTCCAAAAGTTGTCCACACTGTTCTGTATGATGTGAAACCCTTGACACCACATCGCAAAAAGGATTATGAGACCAGGCAGAAGGGTTCAGCGACTGGGTCCAGACGGGCTGCAAAAGGGCATTCCAACAGTAAGAAAAAATATCACGAATTTGCTAAGCAATTTACAGATAAATCGAAATTGGGTAAAAAGAAAAAGAGAAAGAGCACTCGTAGGAAGAAGAATAAATTTACAAAGACAGCATCAAAATCGTCTCTTAGCATGATGCCACAACCAGCAGTACAAGAAAACTCTTCAGTAACAGGTAAGTCATAACAAGGGCACATTGTGTCAGCAATCGAATGAGGTTTCCATAGGCCTGTGGGAAGTAGGGGGCAGGTAGGGCTAAAGCCCCGTAATAATTTTGAAAAATGATGGTGCTATGTCACAAGCATTAATCAGACACATTGTTCTCTATTGTTTTTAAGAACAACTGCCCCCCCCCCCAATCAGCGGCTGCTACCTACAGCCCTGGGTGTGTGTAAATAAGACAAAACAAGTTACCTTTCTGAAGAATGAATTACACACCCCTAAATGCACTAAATCTGCTCTTCAAGACCTTAAATCTCTTTGATTCAAGAGAGACATTTACATTACTGCAAACCATAGGGTTATCCTTATTGAAAACTGTTTACGCCGTGAAAAAAGTGAATAAAACACAAAGGGCTGCGTGACCGATCCTTGTGGAACACCATGGTATGTTTCAGTAGTTAATTAATTTGCTTTACACGCTAATTTAATGAAGCTTGAAAACGCAAAACATCGAAAGTTAACTCAAAGGTTGATACTGATCAAATGGTATATTTCAATGTAAAGTTTGAAACATAATAACTAAACCTATAATCTATTTCCTTCAGTTAGCTACAATGAATCTGACCTGAGGCAAGCACTTCGTTCTCTCGTCTTCAAGAATGAACCAGGAATCGTGAAAAGGAAGCAAAATTTTGCGTATATTTCTCAATGTGGATTATACACAGAACCACAGAATGTTTCTCAGGTATGTGATTTTCATTAATGCAGACTAATTCACGGTAGCAACACAGTTGCGTAAGTCTTTAAAACACCCTTGTTCGGGATACTGTCAGCGAAAGTCTTTTGGATTTTCCCTTGAAGAGCCACACGCCAGTCGAAGCGCTTTGGAGTAGGCGCAGTATCGATATGAGGGTCATCGCCCTTCATCCTTCCTTTGTTAACTCGCGCATGCCCCAAAACGCTTCGCTCGTCCCATTGATCAGCGAGCCAATCAGAGTTAACGTTTTTTCCTTTGTCATTCACAAAATGGGGAATTCGCAGTATCCCGAACAAACCCTCAAAGTCAGAAACAGGACTTTCCTGTGCTACGTAGGCAATTGCGTCACCCACGGGTTGTCTCGGGTTTTCAATGGAGGTGACATCAATAGCTGTGAAGAACAAAAGACAACTTTATGCCTCTTGAAACTGTCTTGAAATTTTGCTGACAAAATGCTGACGGCTCTTCGTTATAGCACAGTAGTGGTAAAGTCATTAGCAGTGGAAACCAATGACTTCTTGATCCTTGCATTGTTCTCAGGAATTTCTTTGGTTTAATTTCTGTGGGGATCAAATGACAACTTTTGTTTTATGATTGAAAAGAAGTTTACATTGGTCACGAGAGCGGTATTTATAAGGACTCAATGCCTTTAAATGAAAGGCAGTCTGTCATGCATTTGATTGGGCGATAAGGACAATACAAAGAATAGGAAATTTGAATTGTTCTTAATCCTCTGACTTTCTACGACCATAGAAAGTCAAGAGGATTAGCCCTCCTTTGTTTCAAACACACAGATTCACATAGAAATCCGTTGCGTTGAGCTCTGACTGTTGCGGCCAATCAGACAAATGACAGACTGCCTTACGAAGATGAAACATGAGGCTGTCAAGAGCATTTGTATGACTAGTAACTTGTAAATTACAAACATGCGGCCGGGTAGCTGAATCATAGTATTGTTGGATATAAAATGATTTCGAATCAGGAAAGATTGTCCCCAAAGCGTAGACTTGCCAGAAGTCTTTCAGGTGACTTATTACAGATGACGAAATAAACTTGGGATAAGTCTACCAAAAGTGATGTTTAGCTACAAGGGGCTCTTTCAACTGGATCACCTCTGCGGAGGATTTGAAATGATGGAACCATTTCTATGGATAGAACGAGCATTTGAAAGAGACATAGGATTTGCCTTTGGTACTTTGACCTTGCAACCATGGAAATGAATTACACTGTTATTCAAATTTGTTTTCATTGACTTGTGTTGAAAGAAAGGAAGGAATCCGTAAGAGGAAGTTGATTTTTGGATGCATCTCGAAGTAAGTTTACCGAGTGTTTGTGACTTTGCAGTGCTTGGAAATTCGAAGGTGGACTTCTCGAGCTTGTTACGTTCTACAGAGAGAATGTTACAGTTGCTGTAACGTAACAAACTCTTTTGGTGGAGAGTTTGCTTCTTATATTGAACCAATGTGGAATTTAGCTTCGATCCCGAGGAACTGAAGCTTAAGAGTGTGTTTGTTTTGGTTTCTTGCGTTATCCACTGATGTCGAGCACAGCTTTGCATCTCTGTAAGTTTTGGATCTTTCTTGATGTTTAACAGGTCCCATAAAAGCTTCCACCTTCCACATCGGCAATTTCCAAGTATTTGTTCGTAACTTGAAATGAAATCTCAAACTCCAGTCCCTTTCCAACTTCACTGCAAAGTCACTGCAATCTTTCCTTCATCAGTTGCAGTCGCCGTGTCAACCTATTATTGTTATTCTTTTCTTCGAACCAGCCAATGAAAACCCTACTAATTGTTAGGCTGGCCAATGATAACCTATTCATTCTTCCTTTCCACCAATCAAATAAAGTCGTGGCATGTGACTGCCATTGTTTTAACAATTGCCTAATTAGCAAGGTATGCGCTCAAATCTCAAATTGACTCAGCTACACACAGATTAGTAAGCGACCTTCGGCCGCAATAATAGTGATAACTTCTTTATTCTAAGTTGGCTGGTCTAGCTAAAGCTAACTTACGCCAACCAAAAGCGATTGTAGCGATATCAGATTTGGGTAGTTGTGTTGTTTCTCGTTAACTGCACCGCTTATCAGATGGAATATGGAAAGGAACGTTAATAACCTAATTTTTGCCAAAAATTAAATCAAGATTGCAGATGCTTTGACGAAATCAACTGAGCAAAGTTTTGTACCTTATCAATCAAGTTTCCATCACACGTGTCTTCGCTAGTTGCATTCAGAAGGTAATTTTGGCAGAGGTAAAAAGAACTTGAATTAGAATATCAACGTGACTTGCTCTGATATCAACAAAAGGTATGGATATTAGCAAGACGTATGACACTGGATTACTTACTTTAGCCTCGATTTTGAGAGGTCTATGCAAATCAAGTCATTTAGGGGGTGTGGTTTTAGGTTTTACGAGAACGAGAACTTTGAAAGCTCGTAGCTCAGTCAATTTTCAGCGAATTTGTGATAATCTAGTGACTGCAATCAATGCAAGATCTCAGGAACAAAGTCTTTCTGCTACAGACATCGAACACGTTTTTTGGGCAACCCGGTGATCATCGTCTCCTATTTTCACAGGTTCAACACGCATGGGCAACGAAAACATATTCACCCTACTTCTATCTGTACGAGAAACCAAAGAACTATGAGCAATGTAAGCCATCTCCTTGGTTGAATGGGACAGATATGAGAGGAAATGTATTTATCAGTTTTGAAGTGAAGTCAATACATGGAAGTAACATGGAGAATAATGCAAAAATATGTCAGAAGTATTGTTGTAAGGAGCCGAGATGCGCTGCATGGGTTATGAGAAGACAGAATGCAGCCACTGTAAATTGTCCAAAAAGTAAGTTCGAATATAATATTGCTTGTATTTACTGTCCTTTATCTAACAATTACAAATCGAACGACTCGCTTAAAATAGAGCCATGCATACCATCAGTAACATTCCTATCGTAAACTTGCAGCAGATTCGATCAAAATTCAGGGCTTTCTATTCCAGCCTTTGTGATGCTAACCTCTATCTTCAAAAGCTAAGTAGTGCATGGCTAAGGTGGCATCGTTCTAAGACAATAGTTTCTTGATGTAGCCAGCATTAGCGGCCTTCGGTATACATTGACTACATGACTGTAGTTATCGTTATTGATGGGTTTGCCGGACGCTATAACAGTATGAGGGACCTCGGTTTAGTACAAGTCTCGTTTTGATTATTGGAACTCGGCGTAATTAGTCTACCATTGGTATACAAATCGTACAATATGCGCCTACGGGCCCCGGAGTTGAACTATTGAACTTGCATTTTCGTATCTGTTCCAATTCCTGTGTCAGTTCTTGTTTACCAGTTAGGTTGTTTATTAACACGTGTTCTTTGTTTCCTATTCATCTGTAACGTGGTTCGATCATCGGTAATTTTGGGGGTACTGAAGATGGAGCATTGCATGCTTTGAAACGTTAAAGCTTAAAATTCAAACATGGACTTGTCAGGTATGGGTTACATAAAAATTTCTTAAAAACTGGATTTGTCGAATATGGTGAAATAATCAATCTGAACTTTTGTCCGTCTTCCTACTGGTTCGAAAAAATGAGTATCATCGTTGCAGTTTTACTATCACAACTTTCTCTTCTGCCTTTTCCTTCTCCCTTCCCCGCAGCACCTTTTACCGTTTGCATTCTCCTTGCTTAGTTGACTGATAAAAGTAAGAGAGATATGGACAAGTCTAAAGTTTATGCACAAAGTGGGACCTATAGAGTGTAACGTGAAGCAGGGTGAATGAACTTCCACGCCAATCATTTGATTCAAGACGGTTTGCAAATAGCTATATGGTTGAATTAGAAAACATACCAAATCTTCGCTTGCTGTTCCTAAACTTGCAGGCAGGTGATGAATGCATCAGAAGGTCTTCCTTAATACCTAATAGCCTTTGAGGTGTGGGCTGATTCCTTTAACTCTGTCAGTATGGAAAAAGAATACGTTTCAGTCTATCGTGCATGCGGTATTTTGACATATATGCAGATCACATGCTGATTGAAAACTACATGTTTTCGAACCGAACAAAACTCACCAGCAATACAACGTTACAAGTCATGAATGAATATACTGAGTTATTAGCGTCTCTTTTGTGGTGTGCTCCCTCGCACTATCAGAACATAACATTGCAAAGTCTGGTAGCAGAGCTTGTGCTCCACAACTTTCAATTGAGATCGGCCTTGATACAATACGTACGTGATTCATGGAAGTTTGTTTGAAATTGAAATCGTACGAGGGAAACACTTGCCCTAACCGGTATGTTTTCGTACCGTGTGAGTAAACAAAACCGGTCACAGTTTGAAAGCCTACAACTCCCGGATACCAAGGCAATAATATTGAGAGGTAGATCATTCAATAGCGGGCATGTTTAGGTGAATTTTAAAATGTACCTGACTGAAATTAGGCATTTCGTGCTGAAATTGTGAAGGATTCTCTCAAGAACGCCCCTCCAAGAAAGTTCCAAAATTTGCCTAAAGTCATGATCAAATTTCTTTCCCTACAGCAATGACATTTACATACTTTAGCACGGGTCAGCCTTATGGGAAAATAACAACATTATCCCTGCAAAGCACTGATGTCATTGCTGTAAGGCAGAAACACCAAGAAAATTTGGTCATGGTTTTCGATCTGCTTATTCTTCAACTGAGGCCTGGACATAACTTTGTTGAAGCCTATTCGACACATCGTTCAAAATCGCAATGAATTATGCGAATCAGATGGGTAGCTCTTGGGTGCGGTTTTGTGGGTGGCTGGTACATCTTTCCTGATTCACTCAGTAGTTTTTTATTTCTTTCCTAATTGCCACGGGGAAGTCATAGTCTATTGCTCCATGTGGTATGATCGTCCTTGCAATGTTTCGTAGAGCAATTTGCAGGTAGGGCGATAGGTAATTTGCCTTGTAAATTTTTAATGGAATATGAAAAACGAAGAAACCTGCTTTGAAGCTATTTTTAAGGGGCTCTAGACAAAAAAGCCTCATAATTTCAGAACGGGGAGACTAATTTCAGTCAGGAAAATTTTAGAATAGATTTGACTATATCTACCATCAAATAAGATAGTTGCCAATATCAATATCTTGACATCCAGCGAGCTGTGGCATCTTAAACGGGGACTGTTTCTTCTTTACTCACCCGGTAGCATCAATTTTCTTTCTTTGAAATTTCTAATCTTACAATTTTCTCCCAGACAGCTACTGTTGCTGGCTAAAGTCCTCTGTTCCCAAGAGAGAACCTAATGAGGATGCTACATCAGGAATCATACATCGAGAGCGTTATCGGCACCCTCCTACTGGAATGAGGTCGGCTGTACCTCTTGGGGGTCTTGGTACTGGCTCATTTGAGCTTCGAGCTGATGGTAATTCATCTCTTACATTCTTCCTCAGCGACACATTCCTCTGATCGCTCATGACCACATTGCCTATCTCAAATTAGATGTCACATGAGAAGTCCAGCGAATAACAACGATTAAAGCGTTTTGGATGAATAATTTCGCGTTATCGCAAATTCATGCGACATCTAATTGAGACAGACTTCAATAAATAACACTGGTAGATCTGGCCTTGTGCAGGCACTTACCAAAAAAATTATTTCGTAACAATCAGATATGGAAAGAGATCTAATAAACAGCAATGACTTGTTTCAAAGTTTGATTTCATTGACTAGATTTGGACAAGTTACTCTGGAAGTTGTTAGCGATTGAGATGCCAGCTTTCAGTTTTGGAGAAGCATAATATACCAAGTGCGCCAAAGAAAGTCTAGACTTGTGAGAATTGTAGTACCTACAGGGGAGGCTGGACTGAAATGAAACGATTTCGCTTTAAAGCAGAAACCAGAAAGTCTTCTGGCAAACAACCTCATGTTCCCTGAAATCTATCAGGGGAGCCAGAGAAAAGTTCGCACTTTTGAAAACTCATAGCATCAACAGCACGTCACAGATTTACATGATTTGAATTCTAGTTAAAAGCCGAACGATTGAAGTATTTCTGTGAATTCCTTCGCTGTCTTGCTAAAACTAGAAATATAGGTAAATTCAACTTTACAAAAACTTCATGGTTGTAAAATGACTGCAAAATGGCCTAAAACATTGATCAAATCAAAAAGGACTCTTCGCACAGATCAACAAAGAAAATGCAGTTTTTCACTGGTGAGAAGTATCCACTGCCCATGTATTGCTCTGGGACTCAAAATCTATGGTATTTGTTTGAAAATTGATGTGTTGTTACTATCGAGAGAGGTGAAACGCCCAATGAGTATTATTCTTTGCAAGGAGAGTCCCTACACTTTGATCAATGTTTTAGTCCTTTTATCAGTCATTTTGGAGCCATGAAATTTTCATAATGTTAAATTTACCGATACTTCTAGTGCAGGTAAGATAGCAAGAAAAATCACATAAATCCTTCAGTCCATCGGGTCTTAATTGGAATTTGAATCATTCAAATCCATGAAGTGCTCTTGGTGCTATGAATTGTTTTAACGTGGGAACTCTTTGCTGGCTCACCTGGTAGTCAGTTGACAGAATCAGGCAACAACAATTTACACGTTCAACTTCAAAGTTTTGCAAAGATTCGAGTCCTGTTTTGATATTCATAACACCTAGATGGCAAATTCAATTTTGTGAGAATTCTTTTGTTGCGAAATGGCTGAAAAAGAGCCTACAACACACAATCAAATCGTTTGCAAACATAATTTCTCATTACTTGCATATGTAAATGGAGGTCTCTGCCTTCGAAACCAACACTAAAGGAGTGATTCCCGATGTGAAAAGGACTTGACTCGGCACAGTCTATTCCGTGGTTTTTGCTAGACGCGTACAAATTAAGTCATTTCATTTGGAATGTTTCATGAAAATAATTTCATTGAGATCTTTTGCAAATTGGGATAGATTAGTTACAAGTATCAATGCTAAAAAATTACATTTTAAGCATTGACTTTATCACTTGTCTCTAATTTAATATCATTTCTCGTTGATATAAGACAACATACTTGTGAGACCGCAATAGTGGCCCCTCAGGACAATGAGCTAGGGTTTGAAATTGAATTGTGGCAAAATTTTGGGTTTTTTTGTCGGAAAATTCAGTCTGCGTATTTTGCGGCTCTGTGTCCAAGTAATCAAATTTCGTAATTGACTCAGTCTGTTGTTTGCCGCCATTTCCAGTAAAGGAGGCCCCACACTAAGACTTAACTTGATACAAAGACTTAACTCGCATAGTACAATTTAGTTTTACGATCACTGGCCTCATCAAACATTTTCGAGATCGGTCGCTGTGGGTCTAGTAATGCGGCTTGTTGGCCCCTTTTATGGCCGCTAACCTTTCTGACAGCAAGGAGGCTCCGACTGGAGAAAAGGGGTTTTGTAGAAAGAGGGTTACTCACCAGTAAAAAATGAGGACAAATAGGTGGAAATTATACTCTAGTGGGGCCAAATTGATGGATTTGAATAACTTGAACAACAAACCGAAAAATGACAAAGGAAAATGGACTTCTTGTCCTTCTGCGGTAAGGCCCTCCCGAGACTTGGCAAGAAACTGAGAAACACGGTATATGGTCCTTTGCAAGAATTTCAAGAGATTATATCCCTTTGTCTGATGCAGTCTCTCCCCAAATTCAAAGAACGCATTAAGTTTACTTCTATCTTAGAAAATGCCTACTTTCATTGCAAAAATGACAAGCGTAGGTTGAGTCAGGCTTTTCGAAGCACTCGCTTTTGAAAAGAAATTTTTCACAATTTTTACAAAGCGTTACAAAAGTCCATTATTTTGAAATGGCCGAATCATTCCTTCGCAGGGTATCTTAGCACGCTGGTGGTACGGGGACGTGCCACTTTTAGGGTACCTTTCCTACACAGTTGCGGAATTATGGGCATCATTTTCAGAGGTTTTGCGGCATTATGGGTCATGTTCTAAGGAAAAATAACCAAAATAGGGTCTGCTTGGGTAAAATGAGTAAGCTTGAGGTAAAGGGATAAAATGAAGACAAATTTTGCTAAAATCTTCATCTACTCTCGAGTACCGAATAATCGTCCCTCCCCGCTTATTAATTTTTGAAAAATTTTCCAACCCCCCCCCCGCTCTTATTCCAACTCCCCTTTTATTAATTTTTGGAAAAATGAAATAATAGTAAACATAATTAATGAATAAACGCAAGAAAGAGTCGCAAGTAGTGCATTCAACAGAAACAGAACTCAAAAGTAAATGTATTAGTAACATCACTGTTCACATAAATATATATAAGAGACGTGTTTACCTTAGAAAACGACTATTTTCTATTTCTCCAACCCCCCCCCCCCCCGATAACTGTTATATTGAACCATTTCCAACCCCCCCCCCCCGATTATTCTCACCCCCCCCCGTTTATTCGGTACTCCAGAGTACGGGCTTTCTCTCACCTCAGCTGTTCGTACTACCCTCCTTGACACTGTGAATGTTGATTTACAAGTCCCCGGTTTACTGTTTTTTGCAAATAATACGACCCTCGATGATCTGCGGGATATGCTTCGTAAGAATCTCAAGATCACCTTCATTTTGGAAGGGCTTTCTCTCAAATTGCAGTGTAAGGTGTCAGATAAAGCCCTAAGGTGGTGAGCTTAATCCAATAAAGTTTGACTCTAGTGCTGCATGAAATTTTTGTGGCCCGATTGTGATCTGAGCTTGTAAAGTTTGGAAAATTGGAAAGAGCCTTTGCGGGAAACGCTATGACTTCTCTGCAGTTACACATAGCCATTCTGACGACCTCACTTTAACTTTGATAAACCTGGTTTTTTGATGAGCATTGTCTTCAGTTAGAAAAAATCTGGCTATTTCTAATGCCGTCTTGCTTTCTGGAGAAAAACCTTGTTGATCTGGAGAAAAACCAAGTTTGTCTGAGAAAAACTGGGATTATTTCAGATAAACCAGGTCTTTCTCCAGAAAAGTAAGGTTTCTTCAGAAAAACCAAGTTTATCAGAGAAAAATCTGGTTTATCCGATTGTGGTGATTTTCGCATTCCATACACGTTCCCGTCAGCTAAAAGGTCAAAATACACCCCATAGCCCCTGAGATCGACCATGACAAATAAAGCCGAAAGTCTCTCAATTCATAAATCTAATTGCAGGAACGTTTCACGAGTGGACTATCGAGAATCAATCACCCGGAGGTGCAGCAAAGCTAAGTAAAACAGCATTGGATCTGATGTTATTTGCAGTGCGACTGGAACAAGAAAATAATCACAAAACGGCCGCACTTAGGACGCACGCTCCACATGGATTTGAAGGAGTTGATAAAATGTCATATCATGGAACGTACCCAGTTTCAAAGCTTGAAGTAGGCAAGTGCTTATCTCTTTTCCGATTCAATAAGGGATCTGACTTCTCCTCTTTGGCGCTTTCCTGTGTTTCTGTTATCAAACACCTGCAAAAAACGATTCACTTCGTCAAATTTCTGCCATTATTTAAGGCAATAGTACAGAGGCAAGACCACGTGTCATCGTCTTGGGAAGAACAATGTTACGCACTAAAAGTTCAGCCAACTAGAGGGTCACATTTCTGTCAATTGACTTTACGTCGTCCCTCACAAAGGCAAAGTTTGTAAAACAAAAGATTTAGGTTTCCGAGAGGACAAAGTGATTTGCCTTTACAGGCTCGCATCTGCAGTCAGTGAAATTCCCGACCCGGCGTAAATTCTATTGTTTTCGAGCGAAAATGGCGCTCTGAAATTGAATGCATAGTTACGGCTCAGCAACCTTTTTTGTCCAAATTTCTGCCCGCTTGGAAAATCCTGTTGACTAGAAAATGGCCTTAAGGTTGATTTCCAATCAGGAGAATTTTCCGAGCGGACTGAATTGTACACAATGAAATATTAGTCATGCGCACATTCTTTTGAAAATACAGAGCGAGATTTTCTCACGTCAACTAAAGCTTTCCTGTCCAATCGGAGAATTCGACTGAGAGGAAGTCAGCCCTTAAGGTTGACAAACGGCGTCGTGTAAACACAAAACGCAAACACAAAAATTTGAACTTTGAAAAACTAAACAGCGTCGTGTAACAGATCAACGATCCGATATGAAATTAAAACGATATCGTGCAAACAGAAGAAATTCTATATCGGATTGCCATTCGGCTAAAAGGTTTGCATTTCGGTATTACGACGCTTTGGGCCTGAAGTATATATAATCTTGGGCCAGGGGGAGTTTCCAAATTCGCCTTTAATGCTTTTTGATTCTGCTTTGTGAAACGTTCGAAAATTAAGAACATGTTTAAGACAATTATTCATTAAAGTTCAACATCTTGTTGTCTTTCCTTCCAATCTCGCAACACGTGTCATGATAAGGATTTGGCAATTAATAACTTGGAATATCAAAAAACAAAATGAATGAATGCAAATGATTGTCCTTGGTTGCCCTGTCCTTCAATTTTCAAGAATTCCAACTCCTAGCTTTCTCATTGTCTTGTTTACAGAGCTCCAGCAATTCAAAGACATCAAAATGTCCTTGTATGCGCATTCAGCATTCAAACCACGTGATCCACGAGCCTCGTCTGTACCGGCAGTAACATTCAACCTCGATATCGACAACCCAACTAATGAAGACACAACAGTCTCATTTATGTTTAATCTCCCTCTGGGGTACAATGATGATACAATACGCAGAGGTGGAAATTTCGCAGAGGTAGCATTCACAAGGCTTGTAACCGCTGCGGATTGCATGAAAGCTTGTGCTAAACAGCCGAAGTGCATGTCATGGACGACTAACGGGCCTTTTTCGTGTCTCCTCAAAGACAATATGCCATTAAATTCATATGAGTTTGGGATTATATCTGGGTTGAAAGGGAGATGGTCTGCAGATGAGGATACACTGACGTTTTCAAGACCAGGGTTCTATCCGCAAAGTGGACAGATATCTTTACGAGTGCTTGGAGACCGCAATGATGAAGTCAGTTTTATTACGACAAATGAACCCGAAAAAATATGGAAGACTTTCAAAAAGCATGGTGAGTAAAGTTTGGTGTCAATTTGAACTATTTCTACACTTCATTGTTCGTCTTTGCTTCATTTTACGCGTTGAAACCAAACGAACAACATGATTACCAAAAAGGCCGATTTTGTAACATCATAGCATCGGTTGCTTTGGTTCACACCTCAATTCAAAGCGATTAACGGATACATACAAAGGAAATTCTCTCAACCAGTAATATAAAAACAAACATAGCTGCAAAGTTGCCCTGAAACCAGTATGGCTAACTCTCACTTGGTGCGGGCGATGGGAGCTTATTAAGAGAAGTTATGTTCTTATAACGACGGAAGAAGGGTAAAACTAAAGCTCTGTCTCACGGATTTTCGTTTATTGATTCAGGAGCTGAGGAGTAACTGTCTTCTTTTGAGCAACAAATATTTAACAATTGCAATGTCCTCTGCTCGGCTTCTGAATGACGTAAGCAAAATTAGCGAGATAGAACTTTAGATTTACCCTTTGTCTTTTGTCTTAAGTAAATAACTTCTCTTAAAAACCTCCAAGTAAGAGTTTGCCGCACTGGTTTCAGGGCAACTTTGCGGCTATGTTTGTTTTGGAATTACTGGTTGAGAGCAATTCCTTTGTCTGCATTCGCTAATTGCTTTGAACTGAGGTGTAAACCAAAGCAACTGATGCTATTGCATTACAAAATCTGCCCTTGTTATGATTACCGAATACAACGTACTCCTACAACCAAAACGAGCAAAAACGAAGTACAACAAGCAAGGCAGAGTGTTTTGAACAATGAAAATCAGTCAGCCGCAAAATCAGGGCGAGGGATAGAGACGAGCAACAAAGAGCAAAACACACAATAAACAGAAGAGGAAGCTGAAGCAGAAAAAAAATTATACTGCATTCACACTTACACAGTTAAACCAGCTTTATCTAAACCAGTTTAAATCTCGACCAATCAAATGAGTGGATTTGTTGGATTGACCAATCAGAAGGCCTTATTCGAAAACCTAGTTTAGTTTAAGCTGGTTTAACTTGATGGAATTGACATAGGGTGTCCCGAAAAACACGTGCTCTGCTCGAACGGCCATTGTGAAGGAGCCATGAATCCAATTGTCCTGCTTTTGAGATTTATGAACAGAAGAGACTTCAAGTTAGAGCTGGGCAACGAGTCTCAATAAATCTGACGATCATTTGCTGTTATAGAGCAACAACAAGGTCAAAATTAATGGTTGCCTCAAAACCAGAGAATTCGGTGTTCTTTATATGCTATTTTCAGGAAGTTTGCTGAGCTATGAAAGTGCAATTTACTCCTCACGAATCTAAAGGTCAATATGAATGAACAATCATAATCGTAACGAAACATGGATGCGGAAGATCCGTTAGTCTTAGAAGACACTACTTGACACCATTCATGTTCCTTCAGTCCTAAAACGTTGCGCTGTGCACTTATTAAGTGTGATTGCATCATCTCTTACCATTTTCTCTAACCACGGTGATGTTGTAGTTGATCACGAAATTTTAAGAATAGAAAGTTTAATCGTTGAGAAGATTCAAAACTTTCTTCAAATTACGCATGTGCTCAAAACTCAAAACTTTTTTAAAATTACGCATGTGCTCAAAACTCAAAACTTTTTTAAAATTACGCATGTGCTCAAAACTCAAAACTTTTTTAAAATTACGCATGTGCTTAAAACTCAAAACTTTCTTCAAATTACGCATGTGCTCAAAACTCAAAACTTTCTTCAAATTACGCATGTGCTCAAAACTCAAAACTTTCTTCAAATTACGCATGTGCTCAAAACTCAAAACTTTCTTCAAATTACGCATGTGCTCAAAACTCAAAACTTTCTTCAAATTACGCATGTGCTAAAAACTCAAAACTTATTTCAAATTACGCATGTGCTCAAAACTCAAAACTTTCTTCAAATTACGCATGTGCTCAAAACTCAAAACGTTCTTCAAATTACGCATGTGCTCAAAACTCAAAACTTTCTTCAAATTACGCATGTGCTCAAAACTCAAAACTTTCTTCAAATTACGCATGTGCTCAAAACTCAAAACTTTCTTCAAATTACGCATGTGCTCAAAACTCAAAACTTTCTTCAAATTACGCATGTGCTCAAAACTCAAAACTTTTTTCAAATTACGAATTAGGTAGGTTTTTAGGTTTTTAGGCAATGGCACAATGCAATAACCATCCGTCTTAGGCTGCCTCACAAATTTTGCTTGTTTAGGTGAATTACTCTGCGTATACAAATCTGATTAGAGCATGCGAGGTCTCAAAATCTGAGTTGAGATCTCAACTTTACCATTAACTGTAAATTAAACTTTTTAAGACAAAGGTTCCTTCGCAGGATCCGCTCAAATACTAATACTTTTTTGGGACACCAAGTAGTTGAAAGTCGAAAGATCAAAGTACTTTTGTAACTTTCCTCACTGTCTTGCGAGCATTAAAAATATACGTAAATTTAACTTTACAAAATTTCCTGACTGGAAAATGACTGAGAAACGGCCTAAAACATTGATCAGGTCACAATGGGCTTCTCGCACAGAACAATAAAGAGAATGGAATTTCTCATAGATGACCGATATCCTCTGCACATTTGGGATTTAAAATCTTTGTAGCTGTTTGAAAATTCATGTCTGATAACTCTTGAGAGAGATGAAACCCCCATTGCGTATTGTTCTTTGTAAGGAGAGTTCTTACAATCTGGTCAATGTGTTAGGCCCTTTTTAAGTCATTTTACAACTGCGAAATTTTCGTACAGTAGGATTCATCTACACTTCCATTGCTGGTAAGACGGCGAGAAAAATCACGAAATACTTTGAACTCTTGGGCTTTTAACTAGAATTTGAATCATTCAAATCTGTGAAGCACTCTTGGTGCTATGAAATTTCAAAAGTGGGAACTTCTTTCTGGCTCACCCGGGGAGCGAGCGGATATAACTAAATCCATTCTCCAAAATTCAAGTGTGCTTCCCTTTTTTCTAGGTGGATTTGGCAATGCTACAATAAACGAAACAGCACTTCATGGCACCGCTGCGATCAAAGCGCATGTTCCCGCGGGACAATCAAGAACAGTATCCATAATCATGTCATGGTATTTCCCAAATCGAGATGTAGCTGATGAACGCGTTGGAAATTATTACTCCAATCTTTTCAAATCAAGCCAGGATGTTGCAGCATACGTCGAATCGCATTTATTGGAACAAATATCAGATATTGTCAAATTACAAGAAGGTTTGGTGCCTCCAAAGTCAATATTTCCAAAGGTAAGAAATTTCTTTGGGAAGCAGCGCCTGTACAATAACGACGAAATGAAAAGAGCTGAGAGATTGGATATTTTCCAAAACTACTAGACCGAAGCCTGAGTTACACGACGCCGGATTGGGTTCAGTTCGGATCGCTTTTCACTTCGGATAGGGGTTTCAGTTACACGACACTGAAGCAATCCAAAGTGTTTCGCTGGGCGTAACCGGAGTGAAAGTCACTCCAATCTGGAGTTGAAATGAAAATCAATCCAGAGTACTTCGCTTCGCATTCCATCTCCTGTAATCACTGAATCCGAAGTGATTTTGACTCCGACGCCTCTGAAAATTGACTGCCCTTTTGGATAACACTCTAAAACATTGCTCTCACCTATCGTACTTCGATTTACATCCCTCTAAGTCTACGCCTTCACACAAACAACTGGCGGCAAATTTTTCACCACTTCCAAAGGCAGCTCGATTTCATTGTTAGTCCAGGTGAAGGTCTCTTCTCTGGGCATGTTTGCAGTTGCTAATTGACAGGACATTTTAGGCGACAAACACCTTATCAACAGAGAGAGCTCCTCTGCCAAAAAACGAAAAAGAGGTTTCTGTTTGCTCAGTACAAAGCAATCAGACATCGTGTAGCAGCGACGCAAAGCGGAGCAAAAGTCAATCTGAAGTCGTGTAATCACTTCGAAAAGCAAAGTGGAACTGCTTCGGATTGGGGTGGGCAATCCGAAGTAAAAACCAATCCGATGTCGTGTAACTGCATTTTCAAAGGCTCAACTTAGAATGCGTAAAGAAGAGCTTCTTTTATACCGGGGCACGAGCATGGAACAGTATTCCACGATCCATCAAAGATGCTAGGTCAGTAGTTGCATTCAAAAAAAAGACTGAAAACTCATTTTTTGAGCTGAAAAAGAAAAAAACTCTAACACACGAATTCATGGAAGAGCAGTATCTAGGGTTAGCTAAATTAGATTCCTATTGTCGTTTGGTAACCAATTCCTGTATGTAGGCCTATTACTTTTGTTATATTTTTTGTTTCCTGAATGAACCTTCCGTGTATAAATATGTTAAATGAATGAACTAACTCGGGCCCGAATCAGTTCAAGTTCTATTAAACCAAGCACAAGTCAGCATGATTAATCCGCTGATGAAAGTCTTCATGGATTTCTTTTACATATTTTTTATGTTATGAATACTTGTGTCATTAATGTAGAAAGTAGCGTAATACCATGGGCAGTTCGGACACTATTGTCGTGTTGTTACCATAATACCATAAAACAATAATGATTCAGTACTCACCACTCACCAAGCCAAGCAATGTTTGTATCCCGTTAAAACATCGCACTTTGGTTAGGCCATGGCTTCAAATTCTGAATCCCATCGGCAACAACGTATCGCTGTGAGGGCATTTCGTTAGGGTAAGTTTAGAGGCGGAATGCAGTTGCAATTGGGATTCAGAATTTGAAGCTAGGGCCTAACCAAAGTACGATGTTGTAACAGAATACTAACACTGATAGGCCTGGTGAGTCCTGAAGCATTATTGTTTCCTGGTTTCATGGTAAGTTTAAAACAGCACAACAATAGTGTTCGAACTGCCCATGGTAACACCAATAGTATGGTCACACCACATAAACAAGGGTAAAACAGAACTTTAACAATTAGATCTATTAAGACTGAGAATATTTTTGTACAAACAAAATGCATTAATAATTAAACCGTTGAAATTTGCTCGGCGTAGATGCTTGCCTCTGTGTGTCCTGCAGAAGATCTCACCCGACAAAAACAACGCACAATTTAGCCAACTTGTCTCAAGCTGGCCATTTGCTTCTACATCGAAATACCATGATTGTCTTTTTCAGAGTTCGAAACCAAACAAGACTTGCGACTCGAGCATTAATGGTGTCAACATGTTGCCAGAATGTCTGCAAGATATTTTATTGAACAGTTTGAGTTTCTGGAGATCTGGAATGTGGATGGAAAATGGCCGATGGAGGCAATGGGAAGCATTTGATTGTGTCAATTTGGACCCAGTTCACGTTGATTTCCATCGCTTTCTACCCTACCTCATATTCTATCCAGGTATGCCTATATCAAAAGCATTCTAATTGCAACAATACAAGTTCGAGACATGTTTCTTATATGTTTTGAAAGTATATAGACATGTTTCTTACATATTTTGAAAGTATATAGATAGTATAAGACCTTATTTATAACGAGCATCATACTCAGCTTCCTACCATTTTGAAAGCCCCTTGCCGTACAGTTCAGCAAAAAGGGTTTACCGTTGTTCGTTGGTAAAAGCTAAATTCCGAGAACTTTCAAAAGTTCGCAAACGTTAACTTTCTGAGTTGTCTCAGAAACCAATATCAGAAATCTAGCATGTATGCAAACTTGATAGGATGAAGTTCTTGATCAACTGCTAACTTAATTCATTTCGATTACAGAACTGGCGAAGAACGTGATGAGATCATGGGCAGAACATCAGCTTGTCAATGGTATGATACAAGAATCACTTTCACAGGGCTGCCTCGAAGAAGCGACAAGAGAGGGATCTGCAGGCGGACGAACAATGACTGATGTTAACGTTGCTTTTGTTGTGCAGACATATCTTGTTTATATGTGGACTAATGATACAAAGTTTTTTGACGATCTTTATCCAGCTGCAATGAGGGCATTGACATGGTTGGTCAAAGATGCAACAAGAGGTAAGAGTATTTGGTATTTACTGATACGGGGTGAGTGGCCGAGTGGCTTAAACAGTATTCGTGCGGTAACTGCAGTTACGCTCGATCGAGCAAAGTCAAACTGCGGATGGGTGACCTCGGAGGCCTGACCTCACAACTCACCTCGTCGTCCTTCGGAAGGGACGTTAAACTAGGAGTCCCATGTCTGGATGCGGCATGCAGCATTGGTGTTATGAATTTTCAAAAGTGGAAACTTTTTTTGGCTCAACCGATATATTTGTAATTAGAACTTTGTATTGGAGGGCCCATTAAAAATCAACTATTGTTGCAGGGCAACCCTCCCCTAAAAGAATAAATGAATAAATAAACATGAAATGAAATTTTTCTGACTCACCCGGTAACAGGTGGGACAAATGAGTTACCCAAAAATGGCGAGCTTTGAATTTATGATAGGAATAACGGGGGAACGGGAGGAACAAAATTTGAATACTCTTTGGGACATGAGAAGTCTTGGGGAAAAGTATATGTAAACACAGAACAAAGAATTCATAAGCTCTTTAGAATTTGTCACGTCTTGATATTTGAACTCCTTCCTTCAAGGAACTGATTTGCCTTACCGAAAGCCAGACACATACGACCTCTTCGAGCTGGACAAATATGACCATTGCGCATACAACAGCATCCTAACAAAACTAGCATTGAGAGCTGGAGAGGAGATGGCATACCTTCGTAACGATTTCGTAGCCTTGGAAGACATAGGCAAAGCATTCGATCGAGCACATGTTAGATTTGAAGTTGAGATGTGGGATGACAAAGATGGTTTCTATCATGCATGGTTTGATGCAGAATGGGGATCGCCCTCATGGATCATGTCTGATACATTTTATGGACAAGTTTGGGCGTACACTCTTGGTCTAGGAGATCTGGTTGACAAAAAGAAGCTGAAATCGCATTTGTTGAAAGAGAGAGAGCGAAATGATACTCCCTATGGTCTGAAGGTAAGCCCAGAGACGTAGGAATCATCTCAAACTGGGGGGGCACAACACTTCGAGGGCACTTTTTCCTTAACAAAAAGGGGGCATTTTCTTGGGGGCATGTGCAGCCAGTGCCCCCCTCGGTTCCTACATCTATGGGTAACCCCAGTGATTCCTTCGTTTGAAAAGGTGTAATCTCATAGACTGACAATCCATTAAAATCTATTTCGGTTCTGTTAAAAGATCGCTGTCATTCTTTGAAAAACGTAACTCCACTAGCAGATTTAAATGTTCATTACAGAGAGTTTACAAATATGCACTTGGGGGTGGTGCAAGAAAGTAAAAAAAAAGCCGCTCAAATTTTTTTATATTTACATAATTTGGAATACTTCTGCTCCTAGCAGTCAGCAAAGTGTCCGCAGCATGTAGCATGGAGCTCAAAAAGGGGGACATCGTACATTGTATAGATGGCATACCTGTGCTCCCAAAACAGCAAAAGATTCTACATTCATTATTACTCCTTCAGTAAATGCCAAGAACTAGCATGCAGAGCTTAACGTTCCCTGTTGCTATAAATATGATCATTGTCTCGCTTTTATCAGTTACTTTTAATCGCCACATGAGCCGGTCAAGAAAGCCCATTGTTTCCACAGCCAGATCTTTGTACATATTTGCATAAAAGGTTCGGATGAATGATATTGCAGCTTTCTATTGGTAAAATTCAAAGGGAACCGAACTAAGGCCCCGTCCACACGTATCCGGATATTTTTGAAAACGCATCTTTTTTTATCCGTTTTGGGTTAGCGTCCACACGGAGACGGCGTTTTCGGTCACCAAAAACGAAGCTTTTCGAAAACGCTCTCTAGAGTGGATCTTTTTGAAAACGCCGTTTTCATGTTGTCGTGTGGACGGGTGAAAACGGAGCTTTTCGAAAACGCTGACGTCACAGCATCGATTTACTACGTATCAGAGCATGCGCACGGACCTTTGGGGATCACGCGAGGGCATTTTGCTTGTCTGTTTTCTTTTATCGAAGCTCCAACATCGAAGTTTGCTTGCAGCAGCGTCTTCGTGTGGACGGGGATCTTTTCGAAAACGCTCCTCGTGTGGATGCGGATATTTTTTTATACCGATAAATAAAGATGCGTTTTCAAAAATATCCGGATACGTCTGGACGGGGCCTAATTCTGACGACCGTCCTCTGCATAAAGACAAACGAATGAATTATTGGCAGCCAATAATTCGTACTTTCTGTATATAACGAGAGTGGGACTTTCAGTTTCAAAATAAACCCAAAAACTTACCGTGCCACGTTTGAGTTTTCCCGTGCACCACACATTTCTGAACATATGTCACAACACAACAGCATTGACTTTCATTTCTTGCCATCCCATCGACGCAAGTTTTGTCTCTAACGATGACTCTTTGGTACTCGAAGATTCGTGTAAAATTCTGCATTCATTATTCACACGAACTTAAACACGGGTAGCTGCATTTTCCATTCCAGCCGCGTTTACATGATCTGCTTCTGCAACAAAATATGGGTCTATTTAATGTTGCAGTCAGCGAACATTTCAAATTATCTATTTTAGGCAATTTCAAAGAGCCAGTCTGAGAAGGCAATACAAGAAGACACCAGTGTAATTCTCGGGGAGGAACCTGGCTGCAAGTCATTAGAAAACATTACAAAGTACGAGTCGATATGGATGACTGCAAGTACTGACTGGTCTGTTTTGGAACTACATTTAGGTATATAGAGATTTTCCATCTAAAGCTTAATGCAGGTCCTTGGCACACAATATAAACTCGCATGTAAGGACCACCTTTTAAAGCATTTTAGTGAAAACACAAAGAAATTCGTAGAAAGTCAGTCGAAGCTATACCTTAATGTTATAAAAGGTAAGTGGCTCAAAGCAAAAATTATCAATGCAACTTGGGAGTAAGAAAAAATCCTTTCTTGCACTTTGCATGTGCACTTTGCGCGTGTAGACTTCAATATGAAGAACATAGAAGATCATGTTTCTAACGTGCGAGTCTATACTTCCAAATTTTACAAAAAAGATTCAATCTCCAGTTTACAGTTACACTTCCATTATATTTTTCCATATGGTATTGTTGAAACTTCTTCAAAAATCTTCCTCTTTTGATTTGTAAAATTCACACTGCTAATCACCTTAGTCGCTTAAACTGTCATCTTTCAAGAGAAAACAGAAACTAAAACCAAAGCATCCGTTCAATAGACTTATGCCTATTCGTCTCTTGTTTCCCTGTGTTCTTTGGTTTGCTGATATCACTTGGTCAAAAGGGACTCAATAATATTACCATGAAAAGTGGGTCCAAGTTTTCAAAATGGTCTAAACAAGCATGAGTTTTCGTATACTAAACAAAATCCCTTTCAAAGTCTGGTGTAAAGAGCTTGAACATTGAAAAGGAAACTTATACTACAAAGAATAATGTTGTCTTGACCCACAAAACGCAAAACGCATACCTTTCAGGCAGTAATCTTTCTCTGTAGAAACAAAAAAAGATCCATCCAAGCTGCGAGAACTCTAGACCTAATCAACGGCTTTTTTGTATGCAGCAACAACCATTGTCTGAGTAGCGCCTCCTGTTTGGTTGAAAGCTAAATCCTAGAAATTTGATTGATGAATACGGAATCACACTTCGCAGGCCTAATTGGGCCCATAAGAGCAATGTTATGAGTCCCTGTTGACCAAATGATATCAGCAAATCAAAGAACGCAGGGAAACAAGAGACGAAAAGGCATACATTTAGTCGTTCAGTACCATTAATGGCATAATGGAATACTGCACGGTTGCCTTACTGGCCCTTCCTCTTTGCTCGAAAAAGCGATGCTAAATGTCAGACCGTATCTAAAGAATACAGCCATCGTGGTCAACCTTCGTCTCGAATTCTCCGGTATTTGAGAGCTAATGAAAATCTAAATTCCAATGTCTGCATCCGAAGTGAGCTAATTTCATTCTCGCTATGAATAAAATATGAGTATACTGATCACTACGCATCACACAGGTATGGCTCCAAAGATCGCATTACATCAAGCAGAGAAATCGCTCGATCACTATCGATCAACATTAAAAGATCAATGGAACATCCATGGTTTAACATCATCAGAACATTACGGGCTTGATGGCTTACCTTGGGCAACAAGTCATTACACTTTTCATTTGATGTTATGGCATCTTCCCTTGGCATTATCTGGGCAGCAATATAACGCACCAAACGCATCACTGGTATTCCAGCCGAAGTTTGATGTCCCGTATTGGCTGCCGTTTTACACACCAGTGGCATTGGGTAACATTGAAGCCAGTTACTCTGCAAAAGATAAAGAAATCATGTATAAATTCACGGTATCGTCAGGTAAGAACTACGGATTGATTCGTCACTGCTATCACCCTTTGCAATTGGAACTAGAGCAGTAAAATTCCGAATTAAAGATAATGCTGATTACGAATCTCTGAGCGTATCTTTGGCCCATTCAACGACAAAGCACAAATGCGCGAAAAACCGTAACTTTATGTCCCCCTAGCTCCCTGCAACAGCTCCCGAAATCCGGCAACACTTGATATTTTGTTCCTTGGGCCTTAAACTCTTGATTTATCAATTCAATAGGCTTAGCTATCCAAATTCTTCCTTATCTCAGATTGCAGGATGACGTCATTTTACGCAGTTTCTGCTCTGTGTAATTCAACACCTTCCAGTAAGAGCAGCACAATCCCCTTGTTGCGTATGGTGCAATTGTTATAAAGATTAGCTAGATGCGTGAACATAACACAATTGCGAGCATAAACCGCCAGCAGGCAAATGCTAACAAAGCAAATGGCTTGATAATGGGCTGGCTATGCTCGAAACGTCATGTTTAACTCAGTTCATATCAAAGTGCTTATACTTTATATTAGCTGCTTACTTGTAGAAGAACCACTACATAAAATGTATCAGAGTCATTTTAGCCAGTTCTAGAAACCATAGACTCTTTTATGCGGGTCTTCTTGTAAAAATTGTACTGTTTCATCATTTGCACAAATTGCCGTTCTGCCAGAGATCAACCAGAACAGTCCATGAGATAAAGGGATGTGGCGTGACTCCTCTTTAAGCAATTTCGCAGGCACAAAATGATCCCACAGGTTATTTGAATACATTTTGAAAATTTAATTCCATTACTTTCAGAGGGCTGTCAGAGACAAAACGCTTTTGCAAGTCCGGTGGAATATGCCAAACAAACTTTGAAAGTTTACTGCTTACCATTCATTTCGGAATACTGTATCGCATTTAATCTTTAACTTCCTATTGAAGTTACATGTGTTTATCATAAAATTACGAAGACACGTCTGTCTAACCACAAACCTTACTAAACTGTATTGGTGCTAAAAGTAAATGTATTCAGTATGCTGCTTCAAGCAAAATAAAATTTGTATTTCTGAGATCAAAGCGAATTAATATTATCTTGCATTGTGGGGCAAAGCTGCATAAAAATCGTAAAAGGAAATGAAAAGATTACTTGATGTTACATTCGATGTTTCAACAAAATCTATTCTTCTTTCAGGTGAAATTCGTCTGCGGCACTTGTCAATATCAGGCTCCAAATATGGACAAGGCGAAATAAAGGTTGCTGAAGGACAATCTGTGATGTGGTCTGCACCAAGTAAAAGTAGCTTAGACGTTAAGGAGCTGCTATCCGAACTGAAAAGGTAGCGTTGGCCTAGAATGCTGAACAAGACGGCGAGCGTAAAGCCACATAAATAATCATTCTGTGACCTGCGTAGACTTTTGTACATAATTAGAAGGTCACATTCCCTCATTAGCCCAGAGGGAATAAATGGAATTCCAGGTTGAATGAAGCATGCCTGAGCGTCTCAACCTCCTTAGTGGAGGCCTTACTTGCAGCCCCCCCCCCGGGGGAGGGGGTACTTGATCTTCGAGCTTAGGAAGAGGTGCGGTTGGAAAATCTGAGAAGCTACCCTGTCCCGGAGTCAAATTTTTGACAACAATGCCCTATCCTTGAGTTCTTTCAAACAAAATTGTGCGCTGCATAGGAAATTCGTAGAAATCTATCAGGCTATGCGGAAATGTTGCCATTCACATGATGTAAATCACATTCGCGGAGTGCAAATTAATTACAATGATGTTCCGGAGTCAAAGAAGCAAAGTATGGACCCTGTCATGGAGCAGACTATATACAAAATGATGCCCCGTCCCGGAATCGGAATCTTGAAAATGATAACCTGTTCCGCGGCACGTCCTCGTAAGGAAAAGTATATGGGCACTCCCCCCCCCCCACAGGAACCGGTATACCGAAGGCATATTTTCCTTATGTTAAGGCACTGGCAAAATGGACCAATGCTTTGCTACTTTTTACCACAGCTAGTTATCTGACCATGACTGATAGGACACCCAGTGTGTAGCAGTTCACATTTATATCAGTAGCGAGCCACATTAATTTATTGTTTTTTTTTTGTGCCTTGAGCTTGTTTTTACTTCATATACAACCACCTTTCAATGTTTCGTAATTTTGAAACTTTCAGTAGTGAGCCAACTGAAAATTTCAAAATTACGAAACATTGAAAGGTGGTTGTGTACGAAGTAAAAACAAGTTCAAGACACAAAAAAACCAGGGAATTACGGTGGCTCGCTGCTGATATAAATGTAAACTGCTACACAGTGGGTGTCCTATCGCTCATGGTCTGACTGATGTTGTGCGTGAAATTTTCAATGACATTAACCTTTACCAATTAAAGTAGCCTCGTAAGAAGGGGAAGCATCACACCTAGTGTCTTAGAATTTTATACATGTAAATAAACTAATAATTGAAAAATATTTAATCGCCTAAAAATTGAGAATATACTTACATAGAAGGATTGACTTATTGTCTTATTCTCAAATTCCTCAAGATGAAACATCCTGTTAAACCCTGTCAAAAAGAATATCTTCAAACGTGAAGGTGAAGGTGAATTTGCGGTTTTTAACGCCAAGCCCTGGGATCGCAGAAGCAGCTAGGCGCTAATCGAGTCCGCGAATTCTCGTCAGAACATGCAAGTGGTGGGGCCCTACCAGGCATCGAGCCCACTCCGTCTGACTGTTCTGGCTGCAAAGTCAGAGGATTAAACCACTGCGCCACAACACAAACAAGGGCGTGTGGACGATGTGGACTAGATCAGGCATTGGCAAAAGTAGTGGTGCTTTAAAACTGATCGTCCTAATTCCTTTGGGTTGCAAACAAAGAAAGCTAACAGGGCTGATTACCTATATGGTCGTTGTGCGAGTGGATTATGTTTTCTTCTTCTCCGTTCTCCTCAATACAAAACAGTTTGCAGGCCAACTGTGAGTGAAGAAACTAGGAGCAGGCCGCTGTCGCAGCATAGGTTCCAAATCTTTAAATCGGTGTAAAAAGGCGGATGTAAATTCAATGACCCATTTCTTTAAACGGAATGACTTGAAAGAAAATTTAGTAACTTCTCTATGATTCTACCATCGGACTTTTCAGAAATCTTGAATATGTGTCAAAATGACAGCCTTTTTTATATTTCGCATCTTTTTATGATGTGACGTCATCAAATTTCTAAATCACAAACCAGAAGAGTGAAGGAACTTTGCTTAATACCATATTGTAGGCATCCATAAACTATGGTTTTCTTGAAATTATTTGATCAATCTTCGACAGGTTTAGAAATTACGATAGTTTTAAGTTTTTTTCGATGATTTTCTTGAATTCTTAAAAAAGAAGAACACTGTAATTCTGAAAGTATTGAAGATTTCCGAAAAGTCCAACGCCAGATTTACTGTAAAATGGTTCAAGTTTCTTGGAAGCCGTTCAGTTCAAAGAATTAGGTCATAGAATTTTACACCCAGCTTTTTAAAGGTTTGAAATCCATGCTTGCATGATGTCCATATCAGAGTAAGATCAGAAAGGCTGTATGCAACTGCAATACTCCAAGTTAGTCTGTAAAATGTTTCATATCGAGGAGAACAGAAGAAGAAGCGGAGAAAATAGAATACCATATTCAAAAACATTTTTAAAATCATGCGGTGAGGCTAAATGGCTATTCAATTTCGTCGGCACTTGGGAACGTGCTTTTTTAAGATATTGGACTGCATTACCATCACCATGAAGTCACAAAATCTATTCAGTTTTCTGAAAATGATACTGCAACAGCTAAGAATCGATCAGCAAATACCAACTCCATTGTCTGACTGGGGCTTTGATTAAATTGTGGGATTCTGCTCTCATAGATAGACTTCTGCCCCATTCACAATGCATGTTAAACAAGCTTCAATCAAACTCGATTTTCGAATAGGGCCTGCTGATTGGTCTATCCAACAAATCCAGTCATTTGATTGGTTGAAATTTAAACTGGTTTGAATAAAGCTGGTTTAATTGTGCCAGTGTGAATGCATTATTCGTAAGAACTCGTTTTCTCAATAAAAATCGACGAGGCTGGCCTATCTAACAGTCCGAATGGCGAAAGATTGTTTTCTGGCACTGAATATTGCTTTGTGTTGACAAGGAGCTGTTTTTGCCAATCAAAAGAAGGGGAGGGGATAACGCCTTGTGTTGAAATCTGCATCAGACTAAACAACCAATATTTCATTGTATTTGAATTATTTCAGGAAAGTGAAGTTTCGCTAATAAGTAACTCCAGAGACAAGTACACAGAATTCAAAATTCTGAGAAAAATATTGAAAATGAACCTAAAGCCCTAATGAGATTAAACTAACTCCTTACATCGGGATTTTTCAAGTGCATCTTTTAAACTTACCCGTTATGCAGAGGAGAGAAAATACATCAAGAATTCAACAAGTTCTTCGTTTTCCGGTTTCTACGGAAATTAGGTGTATTTGTCATAGTTCCACACAGTACAACTAATTTAACACACTTAACTACATCCAAAGCTTACACAAATGTCTTCAATGTCCTTGTTTTAAGCCATTGTCGTCTCTAAGTATGGTTTAGGATATCATACATCTAGCAGGTTGAATTCACATATATTAAGCTTCATAGTCAAATCATCGTGCTTCACAATGAAACTTACATTAATAAAATCTACACCCACTTTAAAACTTATAAATACTTGCATGAGTTTTTAGGGATAAATTTTGAAATTATACAATCAATTATACAGTCAACTTTATACAGTGAAATTGGGTAAGTCAGATTTTTCATGAGTCGGATGAAAAGTATCAGTTAAGGCCCATTGGCACAAATCCTTTAAAAATTCCTCGCGAACGTGGCATTTTTTTGAGTTAGATATTAGAGCAAGTTGGCTTTTTCGGGGACTACAAATAAGTGAAATTGTATCATGGAATTAGCCACAAAATACGGTGCTAGCTTTCTTGCTTTTAAATTAGCATGTTTAGTGGAGCACAATCGAGAACCATCAGGCTCTTTGCTTGGTACAAGTGCTCTCTTGGTCTATGTGTACTTCGATCTTGAAGATGGGAAAGGAGTCTCATACTTCAGTAGCCCTGATCCTTATTGGAGCCTTGATTTCAAAACCTTTAATAATTCTAAGGAAATTCTTGAGAATTCTTGTTCAAATGCGATCCTTCGAGTCGGAAAAAAGCTACCTAATCCGTACTTCAGGGTCGAAGTTTTATTAACGCGTAAGTCAGATCTGAGTAAGATCATTTTGTGGGCCCTACGAGACCCCAATCTGTACAAGCTTGATTAGACGCCTATTGACATCAAAACATGGCGCGGTTGCTAATCTAATGAATGATTTCTTGGAATCGCTATGATGGTTAACAAAGAAGAAAGGCTTGTGTGGAAATGTGTTACTGGTTGACAGCCATTCTATTTTTCCTTCTTGGAGACTTTTTCAAAAGCACAAGCATTCGACGTCGTATTTTCCTCACTCTGTATGTCCTCAGAATGTCATCAGATAATGTAATACCTAATCAATGGTACGTTTGCTTGCTTGTACTTTTTCCAACATTATTCCCACGAACAGTATGCTACTTGTGTTAGGCTACAAATCAAGATCTTTTACCCAAGTCTGCATAAACATTGCTCGCTGCTATTGGTCTTGCAATCATGAGTCCTCTTCCTTTGCCAGTACAAAACGGCAGATCTTGCAACAATAGTATCTGATACAATTGATTGATACCCCTATATCAAAGTGATAGGCAATCCCAGATAATGGAAATTCTATCAATAGACAAATCAAAACAACCGAAGTAGGAAAAGATTCCCCGAAACCTGTCTGTATGGCTGATTGTCTCATCGTGCACAAGAACGTGTATTACTAAGAGAAGTTATGAGCATATATATCAGGTGTTCCAGAAAAAAAGTAGACAGATCTGGTCTGATCCAACGATGTAAACCTAGCTTTAACTAGGGATCGTCTCCAAATCATCGTATAGCTTTTATACGAATGGATACGAATTCAATCGTAGACGTGCAAAGGTGTTATACGATTTAATTCGTATAGCCGCACAAGAGATAAGAATTGTGTACGAATTGTTTGATTTCTATACGAATTATGATACGAATTTGATACGAATTTGATACGAGTTTGATCGGATTTTGATACGAATTGTGTATGCGAATTGCTTAAACGATTGTGTTACGAATTATGTTTACGAATTGGTTGTATGAATCTGATACGAACTGCATACGAATCATATACGAATTGTATACGAATTTTAAAAGGTGACGATAATAATTAATTCGCATGCGGCTTATAGAATATCGTATCAATATCGTTTAATGCTACGAATTCCCTATACGAATTTGATACAAATAGTTGGAGACGATCCCTCCACGGTTAATCGAGCCCAAAATGGTCCTCGGTAGCTAATTTTGAACATACAGGGTGTCCCAAAGAACATATGCGCCGCTTGAGTTGCTAGTGAGAAGCAGCCATTAATCCAACTTTCCTGTTTTCAGAAGTAGTAGGTAGAAAAAACCTTCAAATGCAAACATTTCCACGTAGATTATGTGCCCTAATCAGAAGCTAAATAGTGCACATGACAATTCTTGTGTATATGGCTAGGGTGTAAAGAAAACACTTAAAAGACCATCCCTGGGTTTATAAAACTGATGTAAGGAAACCTTACCAATTACTGATTAACAGTTGAAACTGTTCCATAATTCGACATCTATAACGGTTGTCATTGTGTTAAATATTTTTCATAAGTAGGTCAATTATCATCTCTATTTTGTAAAATGCTCCCAATGAGCAGCCTCGTTCGCGTTCAAACAGAAGTCATAATGCTCTGACTACCGTTCTGACATTGTGCTTAATGACGTCACTACATAGTTGCCGCAGATTTCAATGTGGAATTTCTCAGAAAAAGGACAAGGAACGCCATTTACAACAGTATAATCTTTCATTTCATCAACAATCATATCGACTCCGAAATTGTCCTGCAATGTTCAGCATCTGATTTAATAAATAAAGTATATGCCAGTGCGGTGCTTTGGAGGACACTCTTTTTGTGATATATACTCATAGCCTCTATTTCATCGTGTGAGTGCGGCCTACTGTGCACTTAAATTGATAAAACCTACGAGAAAAACAACTCCCTACGACATTGTAATATCTACAAAGTTATAAAAAGCATCTATCTCACTTTGTGCTGAGTCTTTACTGCTTGAAACATGTAAATCGCATTCTGGTATACCCAAAGATGACCTCGTATCCATGCATTTGCTGATGACATTTGAGCCATTAACTTCTACTCCCACAGATGGGCCTAAAAAGCAGAAATACATTCCTAAACCTTCCAACAATCACAAGTAAACTATTTGAAGAGCCTTAGTCACGTAAATGTAAACAAATATCCAAGGATGGAAAAACATTTTATTTTCTGGGGCCAAACAAGTCTCGAAAAAATTTTCTGCGAGAGTCGCTTCAAAAAGTGTCCACTCTTGACAGCTAACGATGCGTAAAAAATAGGATAGAACTGAGCCCTGATTAGCAGCCTTATCACAATCCTAAATGATACCTGTTGAGCGAATGGTGTTGATTTTTCAGCTGAACACTTTGAGTCTTGTAAGCAACATCTTTTTTTTTAATTTCTAGCTCTGGTAACGATCTAAATCAATTTGATAACGGCCATCAATTAAGACAGCCTTTACGATCTTGACAAAAAACTGACTTTCCATTTGTTTGCTTCTCTAAATTTATCCCTTTTCCTTTCTCCTTTTCATTCTTTCTGGAGACCTGAAAAATTTCTGGGACCATTGGTGCCATGGTCCGCTATTTTTTCCACCCCTGTAATTATCTCCCAAAATGATAAGTTTATGTATGGTTTTAATAAGCCACATCACACAGAGTTCCAATATTTTCTTTAAATAAAGCATTATTTTGAAGATGGATTCTGGAACTTCACAGAAAAACAAGCAAACATTCATATCTTGTAAGACTAAACAAATGTCGGTGGGCATCTGAGGGTAACTTTATTGTGGATTGCCCCATCCATCAAATACATCAAGAAAACAATGGAAACGTGCCTGAAACAATACTGATCATTGAGTTGACAGGCCACGTAAAATCAAAACTGAAAACCATTGCCAAGACAAGCGTCGTTCTGCAAATCAGTGTTGGAATACGTTGTTACCATGTCTGCATAGGCCGTGTTCACATAAGAGATTCTAAACAATCGAATGACTATGTACAACCAATAAAACTGCAAGCATTGTTCTGATAATGTTTTAGTATTCATATCAAACAACGTTAGTCCTCTCAATTTTCATTCTTCAAAATAAGCTATGCTACAGATCACTTAAAAGGTTTTATCGCAACTTTTTATAGCAATCTTTTCAAAATGATAATCTTTCTCTGATGCTTTGATATCATCTTACAAGCCTTACCTTGGTTCACAGCAGTAGAATAATTGTCATTCCTGAAAATTCTATTGGCATCTTCGGCAGTCATCGTGACTTCCTTTGTTTGTACAATATCAAAATTCGTCTGAAAATAAACAGAATAATGACTTAACTCTAGCTTTTACTGCAAAAGGCGCAAAAAATCTTTAAAAGTTGGGTGTAAAATTGTGTCGCTGTTTTTAAGAACTGAATGATTTTAAAGGAACTCAGAGTAATTTGTTGTCAATCTGTCAAGGCAATTTTTTGATATCTTGATTATTTTCGAAATGCCAGCACTCTGCTTATTTTCGTAAAAATTCCTCAAAGATTTTGAAAACTTAAGGTCATCATAAATCTTGAACTACTTAAGAAAAATTGAAAACAATCTTCATGAAAACCACAGTTATGAAGATCTACTACTCTCTAATGCAGAGGTTCCTCAATCATCGCATTCCCAAAGGATAGTGCCTAGCGGAGCGGAACTAAGGGAACCTCTACGTAGGAGAGGAAAGATCTATAGTATGATAGGAAACATAAATCTTTAGCTCTCATGGTTAACGACTTAAAAATTATATGACGTCACAGCCTCAAAATTAATAGCTGCCGCCATTTTGAAACTAATCAAGGTGTCAAAGTATTCACACGGCAGATTTACAGCAAAGTGCCCACAGTTCCTTTCAAGCACTTTGATTAAAAGAAAATGTAATGGAAGTTTACACCCACCATTTCAAAGATTTGATCCCTACGCTCGAGTATTAAGGAACGTGGCATAACCCTTCAACACTGATACTCTTGAACAAAGTGTGGCGCTTGAATACCCAAATCACTCGGCACACCTTTGTTTCTAGGAAAATACCAGGGCTCTCAAGCCACTTCCAACAAAGTAAATCAGAGATTAAAATTTTACGAACAGAGTACTTCTGGGAAAACCTTCGAGCAACAAAGTTTTGGAACTGCCTGACGATTCAGGAACAGATTATTTTTACAACTTAATGACCAAATTTGGCAATTGGAGGGGTTACACTTGCAATGATTCATAACGTTGAAAAAGATCCCCACTATTTGCTTGAAGTAGCAGCACCACAAGCAAAACATTTAGCCAAAACCTCTCCGACTTGAAAATCCAGGAAACCCTTTATCATTGTAACTCAGCAACTCTTCACTGGTTTCTAATTAGATCGTCTCCTTTCTTCTCGCAAGAGCACCTCTTTTCTTTAAATGATGTATAATAATGCCTGATCAAGAATTCGGAATGAAAGGAAATTCAATCAGAATTCAAGCAGCTCCTGCTTTGCTGCTCTATTTTCTGGTTCTGCAAAAATAAATGAAGCTGTGGCATTCTTTATAGCTAGTCTTAGCTGAGACGGATCTTTGGTTCCTTTGTATTCCTTTGGTACCTACGGTAACCTGGCATAATGGTTACAACTGATGTATCTACCACATCAAAATAGAATGTAGAATTGAAATCATATTCTTCACAGAATGGATACCAAAGAGGACAAGGTGCAAGAGCATATTCATTTCATAAATTTTATGAATACACACCTTTTGCTTTAATTCCTTTAGAAATTCCAAGCATCTTAAAGTTGTCTTTCCAAAGAAAAGAATCAGGCAAGACTGAAAAGAAATTTATCGAAATCGTTATTTTCCTCACGAAACATTTTCCATATTTCTTTCGATAGCTGAACGATAACTGGTCTGCTTTGCAAAAGTATCGTCGGTCTGACTAGAAAGTTGGGGATCATGTCCATAGATACGCCGAAATGTGGTTACAATTTTCACCAGGGGGGCCTCCTTGAACTGCATATTTGAAGCCAAATACGTCAGTCAAATTTCAATTTAACAAAAAACCTTCAGAACCATTTTCCATGCTCAGGTATACTCCTGCAAGGTGATAAATACATCTAATCTACCAACGAATTTAAACAAGACAGACATGCTCCAGCACAAAATGGACAACTGTCATCACTTTCTTGCAAGCTACAATGACGAGTAATATGTTATGAGGTATCAACAATCATATATTAGATTAATTTCTCCTTCGTGATAAAGTTTTAGCCAACAGTTATTGCTTCACATTTCAGTTACTTCAAAGGAACTGTTTTTACAAATTTGAAGGTACGAGCTTTTAGTGGTCGAAAAGGTTACTGTCTAAAATATTGTTGCCACGAAGAGACATTACAGCAAAGAATGCCTCCAGTTTAAAACGGAAATCTCTGGTTTATTGATCCAAGAAACTGTCGATTGTTGAATTTCTACCGGGTGAGTCAAAAAAAAAATGTCCGGCGTTTGAAAGGCTAGTGCTCTCTGAGTATACAAGCAATGATATTTTGCAATACCTGATTAAATATCTAAATCGTTCAATTATTTTTAGTATTTTCCCTGACTAAAATCGGTCACTCCTTTCAAATTCTGTAAGCGATTTTCTAAAAAAATTCCCCTCGAGAAACCTTTAAAAATGTGCTAAATTTGCAAGCAAGTTTCCATAATGTGTTAACCTCAAAGCGATGACTCTCCACATGCTATAGCACGTGCTTTCTTCTTCTCGGGCTGAAAAGTCCCCCCAATATGAATAACTTATCCAGGGGGATTCCAATCTCCCAAGAGGACAAAACACATGAACACATTCAAGTGTCACCAGTGCTAGGAAGGAGAACGAAGGGAAATCTTGGTTGGCGTTTTCACTCGTTTTTGCAGATTTTTCGAAGGGGGTTTTCTGCAGAAAATCTACCATTTTGATGGGAAGGAATGGCCGATTCAAGCCGGATAAATTACTGAACCTAGTTTGACGTAACGAGAATAAAGCAAGACAGTTTTCACTATCATCACTATGATATTTGGCGAGCACAATTTTGTCAAACGCCTGGCGTTTTTTTTTTACTCACCCGGTATACGCATGATGGCTGTTGACAGCATAGGTTCCAAATCTTTAAATCTTCGAAAAAAGGTGGGTGTAAAATTCACTAACCTATTTATTTTATCTGAATGGCTTGAAGGAAACTTTAGCCACTTTTCTATGATTCTACCGTTGGACTTTTCAGTAATCTTGAATATTTGTCGAAATTACAGCCTGTTTATATTTCAGCTCATTTTATGATGTGACGTCATCAAATTTCTAAGTCACAAACCAGAATAGTGAAAGAGTTTTGCTTGATACCGTATTGTAGGCATTCATAAACTATGGTTTTCTTAACAATTACTTGACCTTTCGTCAGCAGGTTTAGAAATTACAACAGTTTTAAGCTTTTTTCGAAAATTTTCTTGAATTCTTATGAAAGAAGAAAAACACTGTAATTCTGAAAACATTGAAGATTTCAGAGAAGTCCAACGGCACATTTGTTGTAAGATAGTTCAAGTTTTTTTTGGGCCATTCAAAGGAATAGGTCATATAATTTTACACCAAGCTTTTTAAAGATTTGAAACCTATGTTGTTCTTGACCATATGCAGTAAATTGTCACTAAATAATCAAAAAATATGTCAATTACAACAATAAAATTCGATCAGTAGATGTGAATCATTTCTAACTACAGAACAAGTAAGCTAACTACGAAGAGATCTTTGTCCATCGACATCTAAAATTTGGTGAAAATGTCCAAAAAATTTTTTTCGAAACTTTCCTCGCTTGAAATATTTTCTGTTTTAAAAGTAGGCTTGTTCTCCTGAAAACACAACTTGACAACCATATGCTTTCGTTGCTCATCAGGTACCTAAAGTATTCCTAAAAATCTACTAATTTCCACTAAATTCAGTTACTATGAAATCATTTAATTTCCAAGGCAGTGAGCCGCCTTTAACTCACCAAGTTTCATAGCACTTACAAGATTCAAGTTCCACTAGCTAAGCTCTTTTGAATGACAAGGTGTTTGCAACATTTGCAATAAAATGACAGTTCTATGGAAAAACACATTTTTAAACGCCCATATATTTCACAAAAAAGCCAGATCACAAACCTCATCAAAATTCTTCTGTCTACTCCCCCTTGTAACAGGAACAACACTTGCTTCAGCCTCAGTGGATATTTTAATGGCAGAAAATTCTTCAGTAGTGGGAAAAGGAATGTAATTTTCAACAGAAGCATTTTCAGGAAGAAGTGACCAATTGTTCTCGCCAGCAACAGGAGTAAAATCATGAATATTGAACCAGTTGTTATTGAAGAGACTTAAACCAGATTTTCCAAATTGATCTGAAATCAGAGAACATACGCATGATTATCATTCATACAAGTTTATTTTTATTTATTATTTCATTATTATTTATTTTATTTTCACATATTTAAGGAGGGTAGCCCTTCAGCAATGCTGATTTTCAAGGGGCCCTCCATTACAAAACTTACAAAATTAAATACTATTATAACCTAAACTAATACAATTCAATTTCTAATACAATAATGAAAACCCTATGATCTAAAATAAATATTTACAATAAAAGAAAATCCATATGGCAAACACAGTTTTAAAAGCTAGCTTTCCCTATATACATTGTTTAAAACTCGGGTATATATTTAAATATCGGGTATAAAGCATGTTTTGTTTGTTTGTTTTCAATTTATTTTGAGGGGGCTTGTCAGGATTTCTAGCTACTGAAAGCTAATTTAGGCCCACTGTGCATGCCGCATCCCGGCATGGGATCCCTAGTTTCACGTCCCTTCCGAAGGACGACGAGGTGAGCTGTGAGGTCAGGCCTCCGAGGTCACCCATCCGGAGTTCGACCTCACTCGACCAAGCTTAACTTTAGTCACCTGACGAAGACTGTACAAGCCACTCGGTTACTCACCCCGCAAAGATGATAAAAGATGATAAAAGCATGCCCTTCTATCAGCTGAAATTTCACATAACCAGTCAATGTGAATTTAAGGAGCACACGGGAGACACTTTTCAATTAAAATAACATCACCACAAAATCGAGTACGAAATGGAGACATCAACTGCTCCATACTCATTCAATTACAAAAGTATGAAAAAACACCTGTATTTCAGGAGCTAAACCTTTCATCAGAGTTACAGTAAATCCGAGCATATAAGAACCAACTTTTCTGAGAGCCAGGCTGAAATACGTTCTTGCTTCAAAGACACTATTACTAATATCAAGGTATAGAGGTTCCTATTTGAAGGGTGACTCATACATGCCCTTCAGAGTCTTACAAAAGACTTTCAGCCCTGTTCTTTGTTTCATAAGGGTTCCTATGGAACTAAAAACTAAGTGGAGAGGAGAATCAACATTTAGCAGCCAACCAGGACCAAAATTAACCGAGTAGCAATAGTCAAAAATCAATTTTGCTACCCCTGCAATAAGAACCTGTGTTTCATCAAACTGAAGCAGGTTCTTAATTACAATGTGCATAATTTAGGAAAAACAGCCACTAGGTTCTTATTTTGGCAGGTTCTTATATGCGGGGATTTACTGAATTGCAGCGTTAGCTGCAGAACAATGCCATAAAGAATCAGCAAGCTCCGATATCGTTATCTCTTTCTTTCTGTCATTGTGTGGAAACATCGCATAACATACTTTATCTACACAATAACGAAAACACAAAAAGCAGTGTCATCAAGGACATCTTAATTGTCTCTTATTCCATAGAATGAGTGCGTGTTTGTTTGACTTTATTTTGGTCTTCAGATAGTGGGCGGAGAGACTCATTTCGTGATGCAATGCCAACCGAACTGAACTGATGCGAGAATGAGGGGTTGCGAAACAGGGGAGCGGGCAAACGCATCTCGTAACATCGATGGAATGAAAAAAGGCCCATTACTTTTCGAAACAGGGGAGCGGCCAAACGGATCTCGTAATATCAATGGAATGAAAAAAGGCCCATTACTTTTCGAAACAGGAGAGCGGGCAAACGGATCTCGTAATATCAATGGAATGAAAAAAGGCCCATTACTTTTCGAAACAGGGGAGCGGCCAAACGGATCTCGTAATATCAGTGGAATGAAAAGGGCCTATTACTTTTATTCCATTCCATATGACGGTGCAGCTTGTTTCCATTTCCCAAAAAGCTGCGCTCACTAACTAATGCTATTGCTAGTCATTAGTATCAATCTATCAAAAGTAGGCATACATATATGAAATAGCTAAAAGGTAAGGGCTCATTAAGCCAACTATCAAAGGTATCAAAATTCGTAAAAAGAAATATACGACAGAATAATTTGCTAGAAATACAGAAATATGATGATTTTCGTAATGTTTCCAATATCTACAATGTTTTTATTGTTCGGTATTTGCAGAGCAGCAAACTTGTATCAGCTCAAGAACCCAACCTGAACCACGAAAGGTCTGCATGGTCTAAAATTACATTCCTTTCCATGATGGAGATCAGTTGTGCATACCTTCAACAGGTCAAAGCAATACACATTCAAGCCTGTCATGTTTTTGCGGCAATGGTAAGCATCTTCGGTTTAAAGTAAATGAATGGAGATGTAGCGACAAAATCTAAAAATAGCACAAAAGAACCGCAAGCGCCACTTACCTTCTTTTTGTTTCGTGGATCAAAAACATAAAATACAGCAGGTCATATTTAGATTACCCAGTCCTCCTAGCTAAATTTGCTTTTAACCTTACTATAACTCACAAAGTATCAGGGGACTAAATCTCTTGTATATCTGTCACGTAACTGTCAGGTGCCCTTGCAGATGGGTTGATTTGTATTTGCATCATTCGACGTTCATCTCACTGATTTAAAAAATCGTGAACTTTGCCTTCTATCTCATTTCTGCAGAAGGAATACGAAAATGCAATAGTTCGCAAACCGACTTTCGTTTATGTTAGTCTTCATACTGTCTAGCAGCAATGATGAGCCCTGATATTGGGCGAAAACGGTCTGTAGCACGACTAGTAATTGCTTGACGATTTCTCTCTCAATGCTTAAACCTGTTTACTGTGGGAGAAGACAGTAATAAGGCTTCTAATAGCATTTGCAAGGCAGTGCGGCTCTGGGGGTAGGGCTAACTTTAGGTTAGTAAAGACTGCCACTTATCTTGCAAAGACGCATGCTTTAATCTTCAGGTCATCTTCCCAAGAGCTTTTCATCAAGTAACTTAACCCAGCATCTGATGCCGGGTGACATTTCTCAAACTGTCTGGCTGTAGCATAATATCTCTATCACTGTATTTCGTTGTGTCCAATTTAAGTACCGGGTGTCCCAGAAAAAATGCAACAGATTTGAATAATTCTAATGGAAGCCGTTTCATATTTGTCAGCAATTATTTTTTATAGAAATCTACAATTATTAGAATAAATTTTGATATACTTTCCAGCATTTTTGGTGACTTGGTTGTAAAGTTAAAAATCAGCAAAGTTCAAAATTGCTTCCAGGTCGAAACCAGAGCTGCTGCATTAGCAATAGTTGATTAAATTGTCAAGTTATAAAAAATGACAGTCTTACCAATTACCGAAGATTGCTGACAAGCGCTCAAACACAAAAGTTAATTGAACATTGAATAGATACGTGTATATAGACTTCAGTCATGGCGAAGTTGCTTTTTCGAAAATGACTAGGCCACTCTTACAGTTATGCTTTCAATTGGAAATGAACACTGAGAGCTCCCTCGATACTAGATAACTCGTAAAATCATTAAGGGATCTCTTCTGTCACAGTTTCTTGATCAAATTACATGCTTGTCTGTAATCCTGTAAAGTTGCAGATAATGCCACGCCTGAAATTTTGCATTGTGCTTTACACCAGTTGTGGGAGGTCTGGTTTTGCCATGACAGAAAATTTTGAGTTTGTTGATTTATAATTCTGCAACCAGGTCACCTAAAATTCTGAAAAATATCTCAAAATTTAATCTACTTGTTGTAAATTTTGAGAAAAATAATTATCAAATTTTTAGTTCATAACAGCTTGTATTAGAATATTTTAAATCTGTTGCGTTTTTTTGGGACACCCGGCAGTTAACAATCAAACGTTTACACGAGATCGGATCCAAAAGGATCCGTACCAAAACTGTAACGGATAGGCCTTGCGATTACACGGGACTCGACGGATCCGAACCAAATTGGATCTGCTATCCGTACCCAAACGGGATCACTTTTGAAAGTGATCCAGTTTGGATCCGATCCCAAAAGGTCTCGTGTAAACGGGTGGGATCGAATCCAAACTGGTACGGATAGGAGGTGACAAGATTAAACTGAAAATCCTTTGTTGACATTTAAAAGAGGGAAAGCGGAGATGAGACAGTCTATTGGAGTGCAAAATTTCAAAGGATCTGATTAAAATAAGAGAAAAGGTTTACTAGAGCGCTGCTAAGAGTTCATAAAATCCAAATGGATCCGATCCCGTGTAAACGCCAACTAATCTGGATCCAATCCCGTGTAAACGGGAGTGAAAATCCTCTGTTAGTACAAAACGTGAAGAAATAGTTTGAAATCGAAACCAGAGGGATGTATCACTCTTTTGGCAAGCGTATCAGATGTTTTGACGCAACAGAAATTTTCAGGCTTTAGATGGATTTTCGATGGATGTTGAAGGATATCTTTAAAAGACTACGAGATTTTCTGCCTGAACAATCATAAAGTACATTTAAAGTTTTGTTTTCCTGTGATACTCATCAGAATGTAAACGCCAGATATCAACCAATTTCATGTTCATATCAGATTTCCCCAACATGCCTCCCTTTTGATATAATCTTGTGGAACAACGAAGAAAGGAAGAACTGTAATAGTTCTATATCGCTCTTTCTTGGTACCTAACTTAGATTTTGACAACTGGCTTTTTACTGCATGTAAGGGAGTATTGGCATCGTCAGCTAGGAAAGTTGTTATTTTAGCAAGGTCTTAACAGCGAACCTAAATACGGCAACGGAACAAACAGGATTTCCCTGATTTTTATGTTTTGAACACGGCAACAGCTGGTTCTTATGTTTACGAGGACTGATGAAAGATGCAGTGCCTCCACAAAGGTGTAAATATCTAGGATGAGATTATTAAGTTTACAAACAAATAAATTCATGTCCCTATCTAATAAATCACCAAAGTCAATCGAATGGAGATTGGGCCATTTCTTGGGCCATTCAATAGATTTCCAAAGCACATAAACAAAACATAAAAATTTTAATTTAAATTTCAAAAAGATTGCGAAGAGTTGGTTGGCCAAAGTGAATGTACCAGACAATGAACTTTGTTTACAATTCCAAGTTTCTGAGACGTCTCAAGAGTATTTATTAATTACGGCACAATCTAACTTTTAGGCCAAAATTTCCCACACTTTATCATCAAACTTTGCTTCATGGATACATAGAAAGAATTTAAATTCTAGATGATGTGCGTTGAAAAAATTCCAGGCACAGTTCTGTGGAAATTTTTGCACTCGCAGGGGCAATAAAGTTTTGGTGAGGTCTGCCTATCCAAACCTTGATTGACAATTGTGAGAAGAATAATCCAAGACAATGACAGTATTGTACCAACCTTGAAGTTCGGGATATGAATATTGGTAACAACCGAATTTCATTCCAGTTGATGACTCTATAATTGGTTGACTTGCACAACATAGAAATATCTCCATTTTCCTGCAGTCTCTTGTTCTGATGAGAGAAATAGAGTATGACTGGTCAAGGCTTAGGAACAAGGATAGATTTTGTAACATAATAACATCAATTGCTTTCTGATTGATACTAGAATTCGAAGCAATTAGCGATAATGGAGAAGAGAAATTTTCTCCACCAGCAATCTAAAAAAAGCAAGTCAAAAAGTTGCCTGATACAAGTACGGCAAACAGCCGTCTTCTGCATGTAACAAAGAAGTCATTAGCTTTATAACGAAAGAAGAAGAATAAATCTTAAGATCTGCCTACGTCATTTCATTTGCTTACATCACAAGCTGAGCAGTAAGTAATATGATCACACCCAAAAAATACAAACATTAAATTGTCTCCTAATAGGCTTCTCATTTTAATTTCATCTTAACTTTTTATTCATGGTAATCCACTCAGTGCTACATATACTGTTTTACAGGGAGCCATACTAAAAAAAATCTAATGATAACTTAGACATAAAATATGACACTATTTACAATAATCGCTGACAAAAAAGGGAAGAAACACGGGATGAGCTATAGTTCAGCTTTATATTTTCTTCGAAAAGAGCAAAGCAATGAGGACATTTTGACAACAATTCCTAAGGGCCTGTTTATATGAGGAGAAACACCTCACCTGCCAGACCCGGGCTGAGAGGTGAGATCCCACCTTCCCATAGAATCCTTTGTATTTTCATTTTGCGTTTACATGACGAACGCAACACCACCGGTATAGTGAAGTCCCACCTCACCAGAGGTGGGATCTCACATGGGCGAGGTGAAATTTTTTCATATAAACGAAAGACTAACGGTGTGGTGAGGTGAATTGAAATTATTCGTTGATCCTCATTGGTCAGTTCGTTCTGATTCGACGGAAGAGAGACTTTAAACCACCTCGCCTCTCAGCCCCGGGGCTGACAGGTTATGTGAAAAGTCTCATATAAACAGTGACTGAAATTTACCTCGCCTCTCAGCCCTGGGTCTGGCAGGTGATGAATTTTTCCTCATATAAACAAGGCCTAAGTCACCTTAGCCCCTCTGCATGCAAAACAAGTTCTGACCAACTGATGTTCTCAGTAATGATAATCTAAGGTCAGTTTTAGAGTTCCTCAGCTGACATTTAGTAGCTTCGGATACCTTTTGAACATGTTTCACAAGTACTCTAGAGCAAGGGCAATCAGTGATTATCCAGCCGAGACTCTTCTGAACAAACAAACAAAATACTTGAAGCAAATATTCAATATATCCTTTCTTCTTTTGATAAGTTTTCATCTTTGCTCTTTAAAACCATTTTTGGAATGTACGAGCGAACTAGCTACTTTGTTTTCGGAGCAACCTTTGTGGCTTTGTTTGCTTTGAGTTTCCTTTGTGTGCAAAAAACTAATCACTTTGAATTCCAGTGTTTACCAAAAGCTACTGATGCCATTGTGCAACAAAATCTGTCCTTGCAGGGCTAAAGATATGATTAACTCTTCAGTGGTGGGGCTGTCTGACGCGTCCTATTCTGGTTGATCGGGAAAAGGCTCCTACCCAACTCTTGACAGGTAACAGATAGAACAACAAAATTTTATGTGCTAATAGCCCCATGCATGTACTATATGAAAAAATAAGAATTTGCCTAAAACTATCATTCACTTTCACCAAGATCTTTTACTCACGTTAGCATTTTCCTTTGTGTGGTCAAGAAAAGCAGCAAACTTGGCCAGAATCGGGGAAACCGAGATAGAATTAAATTCAGAGCCCAATTTCCATCAAACATGATGTTTATGATAAAATACATCAAATAACACTAATCTACAAAAGAAATTTGCAAAATACTACAATTTTCCTACTTTTTTCACGAAAATTGACATTTTAAAATGTGCAATTTTGCCATGGTCAGTCCAAGAATATTGTTTCCCTTCCCCTCGTTTGTTAAAATACTTTAATGAAACTTCATGAGAAATTGCACAATAAGTAGCAGCAAAAAGACAAAAAGTTTCATTGCCATAATCTTTCTCCTAGAAGAGCTATCATAAAACCTACTGGAGGGAGGGGGGGGGGCAAATTTCCCCCAAACCAAAAAAGGTTGAAGAATAGTCAAAAAAGGGATTTGTTTGATACCTTCGTCTGAAGCATGAGAAGATTACAAACTATCCAATTGGGCTACTATTGAAACTTCCCTAAGGAAGGCTAACACTTTTCTTTGCTCAGAAAGGGTTGGTTACTGTATTGCTCTTTTCAATGAAAATGTGAACAACTCTAAAACTCTACCGGGTGCGCCAAAATTAATCTACACATGCAGTTACTGTATGGGATTGCAGGCTACCTTCGCTTGTACCTTCAATTTTCGTTCGTATTTGATGACTACTGTTTTGTAACAGTTATGTGTGTAACTCATTTAGCTTTTAATTACATACTACCTTAGTCCCTTCAAATCTCACCTGCCTTTAATTTTCGCCCCGGAGGGGGGCGAAATTAAAGGGGGCGAATTGTGGAAATATTTGGCGAGGCGAAAATTGGGGGGGGGAGCAAAAATTAAAGGGAGATTAACAAGTCTATTTTCTATAAAAAGTTTTAGTTTTGATTCTAACACCAAATGCAAGACATTCGCTACTCTTCGATTATAATAATATTATCCTCCCTTGTGTCTGAGGGAAGATTTTGTTGTTCTAGTTCCACTGTGTTCTCTTCTTCAGGCCATATTCATCCAAATCACCATAAGCCATTCTCTCCTTTACTTCATATGGGTCAGAAGATACTGTCATCTCCTCTACCTCAATATAGCACTCGTCAACAAACCCTTTCATTCGACTCAAGAGGGAGATAATGGTGCCTTATTTTTCTTGACAGTTTGAGCAATTGGTAGTTCGTGTCCACCTTTAAAGAACTGGTGATCTTCCATACTTATTTTCTAGAACACGACCTTCTAAAAGCGCCTCAGTTGTTCAAGAACACGTTGCAAAAGTGACGTATTTCTCTTGGTATGTGACCGACAACATCTGAGGCTCTAATTCTACACCGTAACGGATTGGACCAATACTTTGAAGTTTGCAGTGTGGGGGCGAAAATTAAAGGGAGCGAAACTTCTGCACACGGGGGAGCGAAAATTAAAGGGGTGAAAATTAAAGGGAACCAAAATTGAAGGCAGGCGAAATTAGAAGGGACTAAGGTATGAGAATCGCCACAGTGTAGACATAAAATTTGGCTTCGTGTTGCATCCTTTCTGCAGTATCGTAGCGTAGCTTGTAGGTTTTTGCTGTTAGTAATATGTTTGCAAAATTTATAATGGAATATAGAAAAGATAAATAAAACATATAAACTACGCACTTTTGGCAGCCCACAATAAATCGTGTGCTACAACAATTTTGAAGATTTGACTCCATCCTTAGCTACTATTCTCAATTAGATGCTGGTATTTTCTACAAATGTTTTAGTCTTTTATCTATGGTGTTACAAGTAAGTTTCCCAAAATTTTCGATTTAGAAAATATTGAATAAAAAACAGTCAAAAAACATCAATGAAATTTTCTCAAGACTCAACATGAATGGACAAAGAGAGAACGTTTTGTGGTGGTTTGGGGACTTTAATATTTAACCTGCTCGCTGGACCTTTCAAATCGGCCAATCCTTTAGCCTACTTTTCTTCTCGTTTACATCTTATCTGGCAAACTCTATGTGAATGGGGTCTCACAAAAGCATAAAGCAAATGGTCTACCGGGTAAGGCAGAAAAAAGTTCCCACTTTTAAAAATTCGTAGCTCCAAGAATACTTCACAGAGGAAATGAAACATGGTCATTCTGTGAGTAGCACTTAAAATAAATACACAATAACAAGAATAGTTTATCAACAAAACATAACCATAAAAAAGTATGAGTAAAAAACAGGACTGACAAAAAGTTGGTGCAGCGATTTACTCACAAAATTCAAAGCAACTCTGCCCTCCAGCCCAACGAGCATGGAAAGCCACCCCCCCCCCCTATAGCATGATTATTATGAGGGCGAACAATAAGGTCCCTTCATCCAGCCATTCCACATCATTTTGTAAGCAGATCCCATTACCGTAGAGCAAATTATTCAAATTCAGATCCTGTTGTTCTTGTCTATCCGGTATCCCGCTAGCCAGGAACCGTACACCCCATATGGTCCTTGTCAAAAATGGCCAATCCCACAACTGGCCAAACCTAATTATGCACCCTCTCTTAGGTTGGTTTGCTAACTACTGACATAATTCTTACTATTCTCATGATAAAACTTTAGTACAGCTGGGAGTAAAGTGTTCTACTCTTGCATCAGCAAGTCAAGCAGTATCTACATACCTAAACTGCTGGCAAGCAACAACAGCTTGACAATCTTTGCAGTTTCTGAAGAATATACTGAAACAAAGAAAGTTCAAATTAAGATACATCTGACATAAATTAGAATACACATACCGGGTGACCCAAAAAAAGTGACGTTCACGCAATCTTTTATGGAAAAATAAGTGAGAAGCCGATGAGAATGCTTGAAACATTGTTCTGTGGCTAAAAGACTAGCCTACAATATGACTATTTCTTGAAATTTTCTTCAGCTCGGCCAATTTTGCAAATCAAGGATTTTGAGGAAATTTGCATGCCAGAAATCCTCAAAAAGGCGTCCGAAACAAGGGATCGCTTCACAGCCATTTCAGTTCTTCAAAACAATGAGCAGCTAGTTTTAATTCATGCTAGGAATAAGCAATTCAGTCAAAAGTTTCCAGAGCAAGTTTATAGTCCCTAGAAACCTCAAATATTCTAGTCTCAAGGGACAAGGATACTGCCACTTTTCTGTAAAGAATTCTTGATTTGCATGGAAAGTTGAATTTCCTTGAAATTCACTGAGTTTACAGGCAATTTATTCCCAACTTTTAGGTACCTGGGGACTATAAACTTGCTCTGGAAACTTTTGACAGAGTTGCCTATTCCCAGCCTGAAATAAAACATGCTCCTCATTGTTTTGAATATCTGAAATGGCTGCAAGTCAGTCCCCTGCTTTTGACAACTTTTTGAGGATTTCTGGCATGCCCTTTTCCTCAAAATCCTTAATTTGCAAAATTTACTGAGCTGAAAAATTACAAAAAATACTCATAATGTAGGCTAGTCTTTTGGCAACAGAACAACTTTTCAAGCATTCCTGTCAGCTTCTTACTTATTTTTCTATAACAAATCGTGTCGGGTCACTTTTTTGGGTCACCCTGTATACTGTTCAAGACAACAATTGGCCTTGCCTTTATTGCAGTTGATCATAATGGAGGAGAAAGACGAAAATGGGTTTGTTTTACAGCCAGTTGGTTACAAACATGAGACAACACCAGAGAAATTGAGAATAAAATGTGTTTCATGAGTTGTATCAATCTGTTCTTTCCAATTTTTCTACAGTCTTTGCATAGATAAAAGTAATATATCTTTCCATGTCCTGGCAAAATCTTTGAAATGTTTTCCCATCAGTTCAGGCTAATGTACTTCCACATCAATTATATTCTGTGTACTTTTTACGGGGTACCTGGAATGAATTACTCAAAGTTTTTTGGTTTCCACAAGTAGTGTAGTGCAAAACAGTTATATAACTTTCTTTGGAATATGAACATGAAACATGAACAAAATATGTATGTCATTAGTGTAAAATACTGATCTAAATTTATTGACTGTAGGAAGATTTTAACAACTAAAATAAAAAATTATACCTTCCTTTGATGGGCCCAAAGAAAAACTTGCACCCTTCACAGTCATCTACTGTTATGGTGGCTGAGTGGTCAAAGAGAAATATCTGACTGTCCTGAAATTTAAAAATTGACATTAACAAATGTCTGACCTTATCATGCGCCAGTGAAAGAATTATAGAACAGGCTCTTGGTACATCATAATAACACTTGCTGTCTTGCCTAAGAAATTTGCAAGAATTCTTGCCAAAAACTTTTCAGTCTTTTGAATCGATCAAAAGTTCTTGTCTGCACTTTTTGATGAAATTGATAGACAGCAGAACAGCAGGTCCACATAGATGGAAGCTACCACTATACTTCAAATTAAATGGTAACAACGGCAGCTGGAACCAAAAATGAAGAGGTATACAAATATCAGGAAGAGCCCTCCCAAGAGAGGGTGCGGAGCATGCTCCTCCAGAAAATTTTAGTTTTAGAACATCCTAAAATGTTGCAGTGAGTTCTTAATAATTTGTTCATGAGAAGAATTTCTCTTCAGCAATCACCATACAGCAGAACAAACTAGCTTGTCAAATGTCAAAAGTTGCTAAAATCTTCTCAGTAAGATTTCATCAGGACTTATAAGTTTGGAAAAAACTGTTAAAATAATGTATGTATGAAGCACAGTTAAAACAGTAATTTAAAATCTTCAAGTGAACAGGAGGAAGATAAAGGGCCTTGGGTTTTAAACCATGAGAGATACCGTTATCATCAAAGATCATATTGCAATCAAAACTCCTGGAGACTTGCCGCCACCAGAAAGCCACCAAAAGGGTAAGGTATTACCAAGGCCCCTATGATGGACCTCATCTCCTCATAAATTCATTCACATCTGCATTCTGAAGATCCCCATCATATTTCTTAGTACTGTTAAATGTTTTACAAAGTAAATCTGGTAGGATCTGGAAGTTTTTTCATTCAACATGTTACAACCTCGAATGATGAAGGACCCCTTTATTGAGGGGCACTCACTCCCAAAAAATCTTGTATATACATACTTTTGGCAAAGATCCTTTGCTTTCAAGAGAAATCCCTCAAGAATCAGTAAAAATCATTTTGCCCTACAAAAAGTCTCCAAAACTATTTTGGCATGTGTGAAATGCCCACTGTCCTTTATAATCCATAACAGCCATAGTACACTTGTAAAATGACTTCTATAAGGTTAAGTATCATTGGCCCTCTAACTTACCATGTGGCTCTACTCAGGAGTGACCCGGTATCTTTCTTCCAATTACAGCAAAAATTTATCGAAACACCCCAATGATACTCGTTTCCCAAAAAAATCCAACGTACACAAGGGCAGTTGAAAGGGAAGACACAAGAAACCTCACTATGGCAGTCAGAATGAGAGCTGAGTACATTCAGTTCAGAAACCCTTTGTTGCATTATGTTGAATGGCAATCAACGTCACAAAGGCTGATGGAAACAAAGATTTAGTATTGGATGTCCTCTGAATACCTCATGGCAGATCGGGCCATAATAATCCAGAATATCAATATTTGTCCCAGAAAAAACTATCTCAATGGTTTAGCATTCAATTATCCACTGTCTTTGAGACAAAAGGATTAGCGACTATAGTATGAGCGTCGTTTCTGGCATCAGAAAGAGTCTTTTCATCAAACTTGGCTTCTCCTGCCCAGAGGTTTAATATCTGGAAAATTATTTCAAAGGTTAAGGAGATATACTGTAAGGAAATTTTGCAAAAAACAGGTACTGTAAAAGCTCTATTAAGCCCCCAGGGGGGATTATTTAACTTTGGACCTTCCAGAGGGGGGTTAATGGAGAAGGTGGCTTATCAGAAAGGGGGGCTTTTCACAAAAACAAGTGAGAAGGATATAGTTGGTAGCTTTTCAGTTCTTTTATCCCATATTTTGCGGAATGATCATCAGCTCAAATACATAAATTCAGCACAGTTTTTATCCCAAACCATACAACAATTAACATGTGAGGTTGTGTAGCTAAACAAGTGGAAAATATTTGTAAATTCTAGAATTTTTTATAAGTAGGGGGACTTAAAATCGACTTGCATCAAATTTTGGCTCAGAAGGGAGGGGCTTAATAGAGCTTTACGGTATTCAGCGAATACTTTGAATACCCCTCGGTACCTCAGTGATAAAGTACAGTCAGGTCTTTAAACACAGTATCTCACCACACCGTTCTTTTTGCAGTCACAGACACCTAGACCTTGTCAGAGACACCTAGACATACAGCAAGAGCACTGGTTTTCATTTGATTAACATTGAAAAATACAATTTTTCAGGCTAACCTTGCAATTTCTTATCATGAATTGCTGGCCATCAATTTTTCCAGGAAGCCTTCCTTTAGTACTGCCTTCTTCATTTTCAATTGTAAAATCAGCGGGATCAGGTCGGTCTGGTCTGTCCCTGAAAACAGAAAATGCATATTGCATTAGCTTCAAGGGCAAAGTTTGGACGTATGGTTTTCAATGGGTCTCATCCAATAGCAAGCAAGCATACTAGCACAGCCCCTTGTCAGATCACACATTAAATATATATAATAAATCTTTGGTGAAGAGTGAAATTACCAGAAGAGATTAGATACCATCTTTGGGATTAACTACATTTTTAAAAACATCACATCTCTTTTAAGTGTCTGAATATTCTCTATGTTTACACGTAGCGTAAACATAAGAAACCAAGGTCCAGGCTGGCAGGCAGTTTCTTAAATTTTGGGGCCACTTTGCTACCAAAAGTTCCTGCCTGTGCTCATTAACTTTTTTCAGATATATACTGTGATAAGAGTTGTTAAGGGCTTCCAAGGTAATTATTAAGATTTAAAGCAATTTATTTGCATAGAATGACAAACTGTGTGTAACTCAGTTTCAATCTAAATAGAATTTAAGTAACCATGTGTCATAGAGGTCATGAGACAAGCTCCCTGTACTTCATTCATAGCCAGCAATGAATTCCCTGAAGAAGCTGAAATCAAAGGAAGTGAATGTAAACTTCTTGAGTGTGTGGTTTACTGATAATGATTGCAATCTGCTTGGAAGTGTAATGTGGCAGCATAAATTCAATGTCAAAACTTTTTGAGTGACTAGGAATAATCAAAACTGCGGACTACAAAAAGCTTTGCTTTTCAAATTGGGGTAGGGTTGTTTCTTAATTTCTATCAAATTGAGTCTACAGTAAATCCCCACATATAAGAACCTACCAAAATAAGAAACTAGAGGCTGTTTTTCTTCAATTATGCACCATGTAATTAAGAACCTATTTCAGTTTGATGAAACATAGGTTCTTGTGGAAGGGGGTTGCAAAGTTGATTTTGGTAGACCAAATAAAGATCATTCTTGTCCCAGTTGGCTGTTAAAGTTTATTTTCCTTCCCAATTATCCATTGGATCTATAAGACCATTGCCAAAACAAACAGTGCTGATCATCTTTTGTTAAGACTCTGAAAAGACCATACTGGAAAACATGTATGTTACGCCAGAGATCTCCGGCATAGAGAAACAGTGAAAACAATGGTAGAACAATAGGTCTGTTGTTTAGAAACAACTGGCATGGCGTAAACCTCTGGTGTGGCAAAAACAAACATTCCACCCCTGCTGAAAAGGTACCTTTCCAATAAGAACCTTCATACATTGAATAGCCGATTCAACAAAAGATGGCGGACCTTATTTCACACAATGCATGATAGGAATATGCCCCCTAGTAACGTATAGCCACAGGGGCCCCAGGAAGTAGGATAACCCACCCCCTGATAAAGAGGCCTTCCTCTGAGCCTCCTTTGCGTTTGTGAAGCTATGATGTAATGCTTTAAGAGAGAGATCGAAAGCGAGGCGTGCGAACGATTTTTACAGAGGCTACCGCTCGCCGTTTGTCCCCTTGTCTTTTCTTCTCTTCTCTCTTTCTTTGTCCTTGCCTCCTTTTGATTTGTTCACGCACCTCCCTTTCGATCTCTCTCTTGAAGCATTAGGTCATAGCCTTGCAATCACAAAGGAGGGTCAGAGGAAGGCCTCTTTATCATTGGGGTGGGGGGGGTGGTGGGGTTATACAACTTCCTGGGGCCCCTGTGGTATAGCTACCAAAACTTACAACTGCAGCATAAAATCTTGACCGCAGCTACGATAAATCTAGGCCGTAGGAAAACGGTCACGCAGTAAACTTTCGCAGCGAACAAATTGTGTAGTTAAAAATGCTAATATATGTGTAAACATGTGTAATTTTTAGCATAAAATCGCTTAATTCAACGAAAAAAGATTATACCACAAAGTTAATGTAAACTTTTCTAAGAAGCAAACTGTGTAGTTAAAGAGGCTACAGTAATATCCCTGTAAACAAGTGCTCTTTTGGGTATAAAACTGGTTAATTCAACAAATAAGGTTAATACAATGATAAATTAAACTTTTCTAGCAAACAAATTGTGTAGTTAAAGATGCTAATATCCGTGTAAAAATGTGCTATTTTGGGTATAAAACCAATAATTCACCAAAAAAACTTAATACAACAATGATAAAGTAAACTTTTGCAGCGAACAAATAATGTTGTTAAAGATACTAATATACGTCTAAACAAGTGTAATTTTTTGGTATCAAATCGCTTAGTGCAGGGAAAAAACAGGTCTGCATGATCATGTTTACGCGAGTGCTGACGTGATCGCAAGTGATCACTCACATAAAATGAAAAGGCCTGCCTTTGAATTGGCATATTTTTCACAACAATTTTTACCTTTTATTATACAGTTTGTCACAAATACAAATTCAAAATTTCATGTGCACACTTGAAGTGCACACTTATATCAAATTGCACACTTGCACACTCAATATTTTGCTCTTGATCACCCGAGATCTTGCTGCAGACTGCCATACTCTGCAGTCCGGTTACAGGGGAGAGAGCTTATCAAAAATTTGTTGAGCATGATGGAATAGAACCTAACAATGTTTTAGATTTTTTTATTAAATGTTTAATTTCATTCTCAATTAAAGTATAGGTTACATATCAAAAATGAAATATAAAAGAAACCAAACCCCTAAATACAATCTAACATTATCTACAAATTAAAATACAGTACAGTCCTTGACCCTCTGAGACATAAAAGCATTGATTTTAATAACTTAAAAGATATTTTTATGTTTTACATGTTTTAAGATAACAATATTTTAAATCATATTTTGCAAAATTTCAATGCAGGATAATGTCAGACAGAGAGAGAAACAGCCTAATAAGAGGTTTGCCTTTTTCACAGTTGAAGGTCTATATCGATTTATATGAAACAGTTAGTGAGAAAGGTAAACACATAATTGTGTATGTCTGTTACGATGAGGGTTGGGGGTATCAGAAGTTAGTGGCCAATTGGCTATCCATCATGAAATAATGGGTTTTTGGATGGCCCCTAACTCGCCTGCCTCAAAAACCATTTTCTTTTTGTTTTCTCATCAAAAATCTTATGATTCTGTGCTAATTTTTTTGTTTATAGATAGAAGTTCCAATTCAAAAGTATTCACTGTAAGACAAAATGATAATCCCACCTTTACTTACAGTACTTTATATCTTAGGATACATGATATAACATAATCATACATTATTATATAATAGTGCTATCGACTTAGGCCATTGGCCTGTATGAAAGTCTCTTCTACAGTATGTCACTTGGCCCAGGTCTATCTTAAGTTTGTTTCCCAAATAGACAATGCAGCAACTTTACAGCAGAGATTAAAGTTCAATTAAAGCAGAGATAGACTTGTACCAAGTTCACTTATTAACTTAACATGAATGACATAAACTCTAGGGGCTTCCACAAGTGTCACCTCCTATACCTGTCATGATATAGGAACATATAGGACCTGCTGAAAAGCACTGGAAAGACCACCCCAGCAACCACCCAACACACACAAATGCAATCCACAACCCTGGTGGAATCAGTGTACACCATCCACCAAAGAGTTATGCCATTTTCATTTGTTCTGTGATCATTTCTATTGTTTAGAGTGAGTCTGTCCATCAAAGATCTTTGGCGGAAAGGGGCCCAATTCCTTACTGGTCCACAAGACACCATGACTGACAAATCGCAAATGAAACTACAATACAACCTGCAGCCGCATTCACAATTCATCAGCCACAATACCCGTGGATCACATCCCGCACCCGCCAGACACCACAGAGACACCCCCCTCCAACACCCTGAACAACAGGTCCCATATCGTGACACATTTGTCACACGCTGGTGCTGCCAAAGAATAGATGATAAAATACAAATGACCTTCATCATAATGTTAACTTTGGCCTCCTCAAGGTGAATATTAATATTTGCTGTGAAGATCAAACAAAAAGATGGTATGGTGTTGGTGAATGTATTGTAAGTACTTACAGTAAGTATATACTTAACAAACTAGAGGGGTATCGCCCTGGTTGAGTGTAAACGCGTTTTGGCTGATTTAAACTCCCCTGTGTTTGTTGCTGATAAGAGGCATTTGGGCCTAGTTAAAACCAAACAGTTTGCAAAAATAGTTTGGTGACGCCATTTGCTAAATTTGTTCTTGTTTTTGCTTCTTAAAATTCCGTCCACAAACAGAGGGAGAAGTGCACAAAGAAGGTTGCCTGAGATGTATTGTACATGTCAGCCATTTTCCCTTTCATATTTGTTGCACGATTTTCTTGTTGTTTGGTTTCTGGATGTTGTCAAAACTTTCACAACAAACAAATGGCCTCTCGTGAAGCTTCACTTGTCCAGAATAAATACTTCACCTAACTTCAGAGACATGATATCTGTTTCCGCCACAAGGGGCTTCTTTTTGCACACCGTCTGATTGGCCTAAAGTCGCCCTGGTTGAGGGTACTGTGGTATCTTCCGGTTCTTGAATGAAATCTGCACTGTCAAAGCAAGGCAGGCGCCAGGCGACTACTATTTGCCGTAAAAAGACATATTACGGTGCAACAACAGGTTTTTTCTATCAATGGACTGTAAATATTTTTTAATCAAAATCATAAATTGATTTAAGCATCGCTCAGTTCACCGACGGAGGAAAACTGATGTCAGCTTGCTTGAAAAGTCTTTCAACGAAAACAGCAACAAAGGTCAGTGCTTAGGATAACAAAACACAGCAAATACAATCAGAAAACATTTTATAACAACAAAAACTCTTTAATCGTTGATATGCTGCTAATTTTTGCATCAAGTTATCTTAAATTTACTTGAAACCATGTGAAAGTTTGGATATCCTCAAACAGGGCGACGCGGGAAATTTAGGCCCTGCCCTCTTGGGTGAGCGTGTGGCCGAGTGGTTAAGGCGTCTGACTCGTAAGCCAAAGGTCAGAACGGCCGTAGGTTCAAATCCCACGCTGGACAGTTTGGTCGCTGTCCGTAACACTAGCCCGGGTCGACCAGAGCCATGTGAGGGAAATCTGGTAGCTGTGGCGGGTAGCTGCGGCGGACTGATGGTAAAACATCCGTGGCCCCTGCTGGAAATAAGTCTCTCAGACTTTCGCGGGCTAGCCACGTTAAATATAAATACCTACCTACCTACCTACCTACCTACCACTCTGTACTCGAGTAGCTCGCTCTTAAAGACAACATCACCATTGACAAATATATTTTATATCATCAACAGTGAAGATTTTACGAAGGTGTTCATGGTAAGTTTCCTTCGGAAAATTGTTTCGTTCAGCAGGAATATTCGACCAAGGCGATACCCCTCTAGCTGTCTAGTTTTGGCCTGTCTCGTTCATATGCAAATTTAAATAACTTTTTACCAGCTGTAAACATGCTCTTGCTCATTCGAACTTCGGCCAGCATCTTCACTCTTTGACTGCAAGCAACCCATTTCTTACCAAATAATGTTATTGATAACAGATCCACGTTTTGCTCAACTCAAATAGGCCGCGACATTTGGCGCCTACAACCATTTTAGGCCAGATTGAAGTTGTCTTCAGATGAATCTATAGATGTACTACAAAAATGCCACTTCATTCATAGCTATTGAATTGAGTATGTGTTGCTGTTGTTGCAGCTATTTCATTATTGATTTCAGTCCAGTAGTTACAGTGCATGAGAACTTAGAATGAGACACTGCCGTAATTGTAACAACTCTACTATATCCAGAGGACCAAAGGCGTCACTAAAACGAGGCAACAGTACAGGTGGCCCATAGAAACATTCAAAACATTGCATGCAACAATCATCAGTCGTCTGGCAGTCGTCATATCACAATAGACCACAATAACCTTTGGCCGAAGGGACTGGTACTCCCGCTCCTCATTTGCTATTGATGCAAAATAATATTGAAAATCTCGTGAAACTGTGAAAGCAAAAATGCCGTAACCTTTCGCGCTGCCTTATAATGTAAACATTAACTTTCAATTTTTCTAAACGGGGTTACCCAAGAATCGGCCCTAGGGCCCTATTCTTTTCAACTTCTATGATGACAGTTAAACATGATGAGATTTATCACTAGAACAGCTCCAGCTATGCTAACGAAATACTTTATCCAGTTGAAAGTTTAGACTAAACGTCGGTCCCTTTTCGGCAACGCAGGCCAAAAACGTCTTTCATACCATGGACCAAAAATATGGAACTGTCTACTCTTACACTCATATTTCGGCCCAACTAAATCATATTTCATCAAACACACTTCAGAGAGTTTTATATTTCGATTCAAGTATAACCTATTTTTCTTTCTACCCGAAAATCTTGTATTTTTCATTTCTTTTGAGCAACCACCTCCGACGGGGACATTAAGGAGATAAGGTCGACTTGACTTTTTAATGCTTTCCCTCTCACCACAGTTTGGGGTGTTTTGCCAGTATTCTTTTAACCTGTATTAAAATTGCAATGTATCCATTTTAGTTTTGAAGACATGCAAACTTTAGTTTCTATTTTAGTGGCAAATAGGTACATACACAAATAAATTTTCATGGCGATTACGCTGATGACAATTCTAACAAGCATCTATCTATTTATTTGCTGCACTTACGTGGCTCGATCAAAATAAAATAATCGCTAACCCAGTAAAACTCCACACCGTTCGCACAAAAGATCAAAAGGATACCACAGGACACAGCATTTCAGTTCTAGGGAAACCTTTCAATCATAAGCTTGACCAAAGTTGCCTGGTGTGATAAATCTCGACCAACTTTGACATTCACATGTGATCTTTAAAAGCAGCAACCAGATGAAGGTGCTGAAAAGACAACATTAAAATCCAAAACTTTCGGACAATCAAACTTTCGGACAAAATTTTGTCCGAAAGTTTATTTGTCCGAAATGTGGTGACGTCCGAAAGTTTTTTCGTCCGAAAGTTGTAAATTCATTGAAAATAGAAAGGCGCAAAGAAACGAAACATAAAACGTTAATAAATCAATGTTTTACCAGTAGTACTTAGGTTCCTTGAATTTTTTTATCTAAAACTTTGGCTCCTTGAGGCATTTCTTGAAAAAAGTTCACCTATGGTAGGACCTTTTAATTTGGTTTACAACTGGTTTTATCATTGCTCAATCTAACGAAAATTACAGTCAGATGTCCTTGTTGATGTGATGATCATCATGTACCTACTTTAAATTGATATTCATTCATGATAGAGTCACAGTTATTTTCAACATACATTTTGGTATAATGCTTGTATTTTGATGTCGTGTTTGCCGAAAGTTTTCGGTCCGATAGTTTTCGATTTTAATGTAAAACCTTTCATACTGTCCGTTCTTGAGAGGTTTCCGCTGCATGGACGTGCTGCTGGGACAAGAATATTTATCACTCGTTAGGAGGCGTCCGCTGGAAAGAGGTGTCCGTTAATCGAGGTTTCACTGTATCTGGACACTTTGATTATTGCTACTAGGAGAAAATCTTGCAAGAATGAAAAAATAGTTTATCATTTAATATTGACTCCAGACGAGTCAAAAAAGAGTTGGCATGATTGGTGGCCGGTGGAATAAAAAACACGTGGCCGATACTCAAAAACTGAAATACTAATCTATCAGTCAACGGCTACCTTTTATGTGAAAACTTGACCAGATAAAATCACTCATAATTAAAACACAAAAAATTAGGAAAATGCTGGCAAGTATAGGTAGGAGAATTCCATGCTCGGTCCTGGTCCACAATTTACTTTCCATTTATATTCTATTTTCTGTTTCTGATACTGACAATTGTATTGAATTCAAATTTCAATGGCAGGTAAATCATGGACTAGAATCGAAGATGCAACTCTCGTTCTCATCATCATAAAAACCTGTTACCAGTATGCTTCCTCATTTCTGGTTCTGAATGATGAGTGGGTTTACCTAACAAATTTTCACATCTGAGTTAGTCCTTGACTCAATGATTAACATTTTGAACTGTTTATTTTGTAGCCTGCGAACGCTTCAACTTTTTCTGACTCGCCCAGCCAGTGACTATATCCTCCTAACGTCAGAAATATTCTAAAAACTTACCCAAGGGGCTGGCTATAGAATCCAAGTCTCCTGAGAGTGAGGGATGGCCAACAACCACATTCTTCTGCAGTCATCAAGCCAAAGAAACCCATCAATCAATGACCTGTATGAATGTTATGAATAGCTGAAAAGGTCATTTAGCTGTAAGCGGGAGTGAAAGTAAAGTGTCTGGGTTTTACTGATACACGGTTTCACCCATATATTGACTCCCACTCGTAGCATTACGTCAGTTTCACCCAATTTTCTAGAGTTTTCAATATTTCCAAATATCGCGCGGTTTACAGTTTTGCAAGGGTTTGAATGGCTTTACAGTCTCTGGACTTCCCTCCTTCAAACACTCCCAACTGTAAAAATATCCATTAAATGTGCACTTGTGCAGTCATGAGCGATAGGACATCCAGTGTGTAGCAGTTTAAACTTGTATCAGTAGCGAGCCACCTTAACTTATTGGTTTTTTTGTGTCTTGTAATTGTTTTTGTTTCGTACACAACCACCTTTGAAAGTTCGGTAATTTTGAAATTTTCAGTAGTGAGCCACCTTAAGTGAAGATCCACCTTTAGGGCTTTACCAGTTAAGGTGGATCTTCACTTAAGGTGGCTCACTACTGAAAATTTCAAAATTACGAAACATGTGGTTGTGTACGAAGTAAAAACAAGTTCAAGCAGGGTCTGGTTCAAGACACAAAAAACAGTAAGTTAATTAAGGTGGCTCGCTACTGATATAAACTTAAATTGCTAGTACACTGGGTGTCCTTTCACTCATGGCACAGTCGAAGAAATCACGATTAAAAAAAGTTATTCTACATGAGTGCAAGATGAAATGAAATCAAACATGATTATACACGTGTTTTAATAATAATTTAATTGGAGCTTAATAATCTTTATCGTAGTATCCAACCACATCAATACTATTGCTGCTCCGTTTGGGGCTGCAAGGATATTACGAGAAATAAGCCCCTAAAAAGATTACAAAACAGGGCTGCTTGAATCGTTACGGGTAGTCCTTATGATGCACCTTTTGTGTCATTACGCATAGAACAAGGCTGGTGTCCGTCAAATAAATAATTATGAACAAGATATCTACTGAAATCATGAGCGATAGGACACCCAGTGAGTAGCAGTTTACATTATATCAGTAGCGAGCCACCTTAATTTATTGCTTTTTTTGTGTGTCTTGAACTTGTTTTTACTTCGTATACAACCAACTTTCAATGTTTCGTAATTTTGAAATTTTCAGTAGTGAGCCACCTTAAGTGAAGATCTACTGAAAATTTCAAAATTACGAAACATTGAAAGGTGGTTGTGTACGATGTAAAAACAAGTTCAAGACACAAAAAAACAATAAATTAAGGTAGCTCGCTACTGATATAATGTAAACTGCTACACACTGGGTGTCCTATCGCTCATGCTGAAATGTATAAATCCTTAAACGATCTTGCACCACAGGACCCCGGGGAAGGGGGGGAACATAACATGTTGAGGGTACGGGTATGTGCCATCCAAATGGGTGGATTTTGGGTCCAAAATTCTCTAAACAAGGGTACCTTTCTCGGCAGATTTTCCTTAAACCTGGGTGGCAATTCCGGAAATTGGCAAAAAACTTGACAAAAAAAATGGGCAGTTTTCGGCCAAAATTCATCACAAAAGGGTATTACGGCAACTATCGGTGATTAGAAGAGGGAAGCTTTCTGAAAACCGGGCGGCAGACCCCCGTCCATCAGCAAGTCATATACCCCCCCTCCCCGGGCACAGTACCTTAGTGACCCTTTGGTTCGACAATCAAATTTCCACAAATGCCAGCTATGAAACACTCAAAATGATCTTGCAAGCAGCAAGTGGCCATAAAACATTCTTTTACCGTTGTAAAAAAGTGTGGAACAAGTTTAACAACAATATCAAAGTAGACTTGCCCCAAGTCTATTTCGCCAATAAAAAAATTTGTGGAGGGGAAAATTAGGAAAGGGAAAAGCGAAATGTTTCGTCGTTCACTGTTTCAGGAAGACTTAATACAGATGACGAAATAGACTTGGGGTAAGTCTAATATCAAAGAGGCCCAGGCCTCCTCAGTATACTCTTTTAAGTCATGGCTGAGACAGATGGGGTACGAAAAACTTTACTTTTGTACAGACATCTTATTGCATTCAGGGCGTATCTACGGTATTCATATCAATTTATTTGTAAGAACTTTGTAAGGAACTTTAGTTTTAACGGGGCCACATTTTAAAATAATAAGCTTTCTTAAAGAAAAACGATTTGCATTGCTGATGTTCATGTTTGCAACTTCTTTCAAAAATTCCAGCGTTGAAGAATTTCTCTGACGTCCAGTGCCAAGACCGTTCAAAACTTTGGCGCCTCGGTATGCGATCCAGTTTGGCCCCTGCCGATCTTAATAATGGCAACCTGAAACATGGGCAGTTCGGACACTATTGTTGTTCTTTCTGAGCTAACCTATAATGAATGATTCAATACTCGCCCCAGCCAAGCAATGTTTGTATTCCGTCACATCATCGTACTTTGGTTAGGCCCTGACTTAAAATTCTGAGTCCTAACTGTAACTACATTCTGCCTCCCAAACTTACCCTAACGAAATGCCCTCGCAGCGACCTGGGGTGAGTATTGAATCATTATTGTTTCTTGGTTAGTTCAGAAAGCACAACAATAGTGTCCTAACTGCCGATATTCTGCAGTGATATTCTGGGAAAGCGAACAATAGAGTTACTGCGTTACTGACCCTCGTACACATGTCTTCATGCATGTGCCCGGTTAGGGATCAGAAAAGCAATTTGTGAGCTTCAAAATGATGTAGAATGTATGCATCAAGAATGAACTCGGAAAAAGCTTGCCCACAAGTTAAGCGCAACTTTGTAGAAAACCCTGAACCAAATATATGATTGACACGATATGTGATACAGCTGGGGTGTAATAGACTTGAGGCTGTCATAATTTTTTCTTGTTTTTTGGTTCTTTAATCTAATTTTGTCATGACCTCTTTTTACGTACAAACCAGGTGGCAAAAGCCCCTCAGTCCTCCTGCTTACCCCCCCAGGTACAGTGTTTTACAGTGTTTTGCCTCCCCCAATACATGGTCCCTTTTTTCTTTTTCTGTTTTAGGCCCCTTTTCAGGGAATTCGCGACGTAATTGTAAAGTCGAATTTGCTTATCTTTCCAGTGTAATGCTCATAACAACGGAAGAAACTTACAGAAATGCTTCAATTTCCCGGCTGTCAAGCAAAAATCATTCATCAAACACCATCAAACACTCTTGGTGCCTGATGAATGTTCAAATATGGGGAATCTTATTCAAGAAAAGCTCTTCTGGCCTATAAATATTTATATATACCGGGTGAGCCAGAAAAAGTTCCCACTTTTGAAAATTCATAACACCAAGACTACTACATGGATTTGAATAATTAAAATTCTAGTTAAAAGTCGAAAGATCAAAGTATTTTGCGATTTTTCTCGCTGTCCTACCAGCACTAGAAGTATTGGTAAATTCAACTTCATAAAAATTCTATGTTTGCAAAATGACGGCAAAAGGGCCTAAAACATTGATCAAATCGTAAGGACTCTATTCAAACCGAACAATAGGCCATGGGAGTTTCAACTCCGTCAAGAGTTATAAGACATCGATTTTCATACAAATACGAAAGATTTTCAATCCCATGGAAATTAATATACAGAAGATATCTTTCACCCATGAGAAGTTGTTTCACCTATTTTTGGTCATCTGGTTTTATGCTTACTTTTAAAAAAATTCTTTTTAGTTTTCTTTTATGGGGGGGGGGGGTCCTCTCTCGATTAGTCTATCTACTTTGAGGACTCCTCCTTAGATAATCTTCCTAAATACAAATTGTAGTGTTTATTATGTAATCTTTATTTTCATTGTTCTTCCTTTGTATGTAGATTTTGATTTTCATGTATTCAGAGTTATTTATTGTATTTTTAGTATTTGTATTGTATTTAGGTCTAATGTATTTAAGTCCACTCTCAATTCGCTGCTATGCGGTTTTCGGGAAAATTATAGCACACAGCATGCTTTACTTCGATTCCTAGAAAACTGCAGAAAGGCATTGGACAATGGAAACACTGCCGGAGCCGTATTTATGGACCTTTCCAAAGCCTTTGATTGCTTAAATCATAATCTTTTAATTGCAAAATTAGAAGCATATGGCTTTGGCAGAGGAGCTTTGCAGCTTATCCACAGCTATCTAGATAGAAGGAAACAGAGAGTTAAGGTCAATGGATCTTTTAGCACATGGAAAGAAACCAGCGCAGGCGTACCACAGGGATCTGTCCTTGGGCCTCTCTTGTTCAATATTTACCTGAATGACCTTTTCTTGTTTGTGCTGGACAGCAAAATATGCAACTATGCTGATGACACAACCATTTATGTCTGTGATCGCAATCATGAAAACATAATCAATAGACTAGAAAATGAAACCCTAATACTGTCAGAGTGGTTTCAAAATAACTACATGAGACTAAATGGCGAAAAGTGCCACTTAATGATTTTCGGTGAAAAAAGCAATAATCTCTCAATAAAAGTTGGAAACACAACAGTCAAAGAAAGCACAGAAGAAAAATTGCTTGGCGTCACTTTGGACAAACAATTTTCTTTTAAAACACACGTGCAATCGCTATGCAAGAAAGCAAGCCAAAAACTTCATGCTATATCGCATATTTCCTACTTTCTTGACACCGAAAAACTTAAGCAAGTAATGCAGGCTTTCATTCTATCCCAGTTTAGCTATTGCCCCTTAGTGTGGATGTTCTGCAACAGACATCTTAATAACAAAATCAACAATATTCATAAAAAGGCACTGAGCATCGCATACAAGGATAGTGTCTCAGACTTTGATGCACTGCTGACGAAAGATAATTCTGTGTCTATTCACAAGCGGAATCTGCAGTTGTTGATGACAGAGATCTTCAAAACAAAATCGAATATAGCCCCAAGCTTTATGACGGAGATTTTCATTGAGAAGAACCATGCCCATCTTCTTAGAAACAAGAGCCTCTTACAACTGCCCAAAGCCCGAACAGTTCAGTTCGGGATAGAAAGTATTGCTTTCTTGGGAGCTAAACTGTGGCATGGACTCTCAAATGACATTAAAGAGTCACTCAATGTTTCCGTCTTTAAAAAGCACATAAAAAAAATGGAAAGGCGACGACTGCGGATGCCGATTGTGCAAGACATACGTAGCACAGGTTGGGTTCTTGAACTAATTTAGTTTTATCTTCATTCAAAACTCACCTGTAAATATGTATTATATGTAGATATCATTTATTGTTAAATTAATTAGATTTTACTTTGCACTTTGTAATTATTTTATCTTAGTTTTTTTTTTTTTTTTTGTTTAGTAGGCATCAATTAGCTGTAATGTAGCTATCTTAAAAAGCCTACTATAAAGAAATTAATAATAATAATAATAATAATAATAATAGGATGATTGTCAAATGAAATGAAACTGAAACTGAAGCTGAAATGAAACTGAAAAGTTGCATTTCCTTCATTTTTCTGTGCGAGAAGTCATTGATGAATTGATCGATGTTTTGGGCCATTTTTCAGTCATTTTGCAACCATGCCATTTTTGTAACGTTGAATTTACCTATATTTGTAGTGCTGGTAGGAAAGTGGGAAAAATCACAAAGATACTTTGATCTTTCGGCTTTTAACTAGAATTTGAATGATTCAAATCCGTGAAGTAGTCCTAGTGTTATGAAATTCCAAAAGTGGGAACTTTTTTCTGGCTCACCCAGTATATGTGGCAAATGATACATAGTAATTACATTGTGATTTTTGTGCATAGCGACTGACCAGTTTGATGATATGATAAATGGTTTTAGAGGCAAAAAATGGATACCAGAGCGATTCTAGCACGGTGGGTGCAATTCAAAAGTAAAAGGTTCACCATCCTCGTCCATACCAGTACACTTTTCTCTGACTTTCTAGTCGGTGAGAGGACCCCCCCCCCTTTTAAAGGGGGATCACTGAACTCTGAAGAGATTTGTACAGTACAATTTAAAATTATAATACAATATTGGTTCTAAGAGAAAGATTTGGGACTGTTCCACTTAATTACTATTCAGTTAACTTATATTTCTTTATTAGAAAACAGTACAATCCAACGCAGGTGGTCAAATGGTTTTCAGGCCAGGTGAAATTCACTACTTATTCTAGGATCTCGAGTTCATCGGCATTTATATGATATTCAGCATATGTTCTAGAGAAAAATGCTATATTGAGATTCTTGGTCCTAAGATTTTGCTTCAAAATATACCCTTTTCTCAGCGAAATCATTAATGAGCGTGGGGTTATACTTTCATTAACATTGCACCCACTGGGGATTCTAGCAACAAGGATCTTAAAGATGTTCCCATGGTAGCATGCCCCAGCCCGAACATCCAAGATGGGTGTGCCCCTGCTGGCACACGTTCACTCAGCTTTGGTGTTCCATTCAAAACTCATCTTGCAAAGGGCCCATGAGTCTATGTTTCTTTCTGACCCAAGACCCACAAATCCTCTCCCTGTCCTTGCCACAAGGTAACCATGAGCAATGGGACACCCAGTGTGTACTGGGTGAGTCAAAAAAAAAACGCCCGGCGTTTGAAAGGCTACTGCTCCCTGAATATATAAGCAATGATATTTTGCAATATTTGATTGAATAGCTAACATGTTCAATTATTTTTAGAAATTGTCCTGGCTAAAATCGGTCACCCCGCACTGTGATCCAGAGCATCAAATTTAGCCAAAATTAGAAGTTCTAAATTCCTGCTTGATTTTGGGCTTGGCACATGCACCATAACCTAGGGGTTTAAGTGCTGCAAATATTTTCAAGATCAGTCAACCGAAAGCGAAGCTATTGATTTTTTAAGTTGGGCCTAAATCAGATCTTTGTTTACATGACTGGCAGAGGCATGGCACTATCTCAACAACAAATTACAATTCCTTGTATCTAGGCTCAAACTTCACCGATCTTTTTCATTTTAGTCTCATTCTGATCCTCTGAATGAGTGCTTTGAGGCAATGTAAAGCATCCCAAAATATTTTGCCTTTTTATGACCATTTTTAGACTATTTCACAATTGTACTTCTCTAAAAAATTTTTGTCTTCAAAAATCAATTGTAGAATTAAAAGCTAAAGACAAAAAAAGTATGTTTCGCTATGCTCTTCAAAATAATTTCAACAATTAGAAACACCTTTCTAACAAATTTCTACCAAATGGCTGGTGCCAATTCGAGCCCAAACATCTTTTATGACTATTTTCATTTCACAAGTCTTTAATTTGATTTCTAAGATTTTTGCATATAATAACCACTAAACAGTGGCGGATTTAGGGGGTGCAGTTGGGGGCAACTTTCCCCCTTCATGATAAAAACTTAGGTTGGCGCCCCATTTTCGGCAAGAAGGGTGCCCCTAATGCTGACCCAAATGCACTCTTTTTTTCGTGTTTCGTTCTGAATGTGGGTAAAAATATGAATTAAGGCGTTATGCAATTGAAAAACCAGAGAATTTTCCCTGAATAAGGGCCCAAAAATTTCTGCCAGCCTTCGGGGCGCTTATTTTTCCATGTATTTTTGGCGCCCACTCTGCAAATTGCCCCCCCCCTTCAACTTTGGGCTGGATCTGCCCCTGCCACTAAACTTTAACAGACATCCAGTGAAAGGACCAAAGGTGACCAGGACGTACTTGCATGTTAAAACAATGTAATGACTAACATTTGACACACTATGGAAGGCTTTATTCGTTAAAATCCTTGTAAAATTCAGAAATTGTGCATTCTCTTAGGAACGATTGGCAGCAAAATACTATTTTGGCCTTTAAAATGTTTGACTCGAGGCTTTAGCAGGCTTAAAGGACAAATAAATGGCATACCTTTGACTCTGCATTGATTTCAAACAATTGGAAAGCTTTCCGTTTGATTTCATCCAATTTTTCATGACGAAATATGCAAAAATGTTAAAATCATGTGCAAAGCTTCTAAAATTAAGGTTGTTGTTAAAATTTCTCGGAGGCGAATTGGCACCAGCCCTTTGGTAGAAAGTTGCTAGAAAGGTGTATCTAATTGTTAAAATTATTTTGAAGAGCACAGTGGAACATACTTTTTTGTCTTCAGCTTTTACTTTTACAATTGATTTTTGAAGACAAACAGTTTTTTGAAAAGTACCATTGTGAAGTAGTCTGAAAATGGTCATAAAAAGGCAAAATATTTTAGCATACTTTACATTGCCTCAAAGCACACTTTTAGAGGATCAGGGTTGGTATTACCATCTATGGTTGGTATTACCCTCTATGTTTTTATCAGTATAGTGTTTATTTCATATCATTTACACTATTTCACAATTATATATCATTTTATTGCCTGCCTTACAAAACAATATCATAACAAATTTCAAAAAACAAATAATACATACAGTACGGCACTTAGGCATGCCAGATTTAAACTAGGGTTGGTATTACCCTCTATGTTTTTATCAGTATAGTGTTTATTTCATATCATTTACACTATTTCACAATTATATATCTTATCGCCTGCCTTACAAAACAATTTTAGCATACTTTACATTGCCTCAAAGCACACTTTTAGAGGATCAGAATGAGACTGAAATGAAAACAATCAGTGAAGTCTGAGCCTAGATCCAAGGAATCGTAATTTGTTGTCAAAACAGTGCCATGCCCCTTCCAGTCATGTAAACAAAGATCTGATTTAGGCTCAACTGCAAAAATCAATATCTTTGCTTTTGGATGATTGATCTTGAAAATTTTTGCAGCCCATGAACCCCTAGGTTATGGTTCATGTCACAAGTGTAAAATATTATTAGGATTAGGAACTTTATTTATGATCCAATCGCAGAGGATAGGCTGGATTTTGAGTTCCAAGACCAGAAAATGGATGGAGTTTCCAACAAGTGTTTTGATTACAAATCAATCATCCCAACTGTCATCCCAAACCTGAGCATTCCAAGACACTGTGATCCAGATTTCACGTTTTGTGTAATTAATGTGAAAAAATGAACTTTTTAGAATCCAACCAAATTGTATTTTTTCCTTGTTCTCCACACTCTGAAACATATAAGATATTGCAAACGATTTTCAAATCAAGCAACAGGAGCCTGAGAATTCATTTTTTGAAGTTAGGCCTAAATTGGGTAATGTAAGCTTCTTGCCAGACCGGACAAAGTCACAAAGTAGCATGAATTTTCAAATTTCCATTTCATCGCTTGTATGTGCCCGATTTGAATGATCTTTTTTTTGTTTGGTAGATTGAACCTTGTAGAATACGACTTTAATCGGTCGATCAAAGATTATGGCCTTAGAATGTGGAAAGTTTTTGAATTCATAGTGACAACCAACTATTGAAAATCACGTTGCCTGAATTATCAAACCCGATTTCAACACTGAATACAAAAAATCTATGTTTCAGAAAACTTTGAAAACCTATTTTAAAATGGACTTCAGCCTATTGCTGACACTGTTGCCAAAGCGCTAAGTAGAGGCTCCACGTAAAAAATTTTCGCGATTTTTTACAGAGTCAAGTGAAGACGGATTTTTGACAAATTTTGTCGACAACTGTAATTTCACTGTAGGCAAGGATGGATGCTTGATGAGACAACATTTTCCATCATTTCAAGAACAAGAAGCAAAAAGGAAATAGTGGTCATTCCATGAATATAATTTTCGCGTTTTTCGCGTTTTCTAACCTCATTCACTTGTTGTTTATTTCATTCCTTCTTTCATTCATTCATATTAGTACACATTTTCGTAGCGCATTCACTAAGCGTTTCAGGAATGATCAGTGCTAGGATTAAAAAAAATGTTACGTAAAAAGTAATTTCATTAAACTTTGGTTCACAGCAGGACTTTGCTCGAACCCCCAGTGGGTGCAATTCAATAGCAAGGCGTACAACACGCTCATCCATGTTATTTTGTAGAATGCCTTTTTCTGTAACTATCTAGTTTGTGAAAGACCCTTTTTCATAGAAAATACAAAGGTAATCAACTTTCAGAGGAGTATCTGTGAATCCTAAAGAATACTGTACGGTAGAAATAATGGTTCTGAGAGAAAGTTCTGCGATGTTTGCATTGTATTGCCATTCATTTCATTGACATGTTTCATTGAAAAACAGCAGAAACCCATAAAACGTAAGGCATAAAATTGTTTCAAGGCCAGGTGAATTTCATTATTTTCCAGGGTCTCAACTCCATCAGCATTTAACCGTTTTTGGGATATTTTCTGGAGCAAAATGTCCCTTCTTTTGAGATCCTAGGTCCTAGGATTTTGGTTCAAATATACACCCCTTTCTCGGTGAAATAATGGATGAGCGTGGTGTCACATCTTTACCAATATTGCATCCACCACCGGGTTCAAACCACTGTGTTACAGTGTTGCACTGTCATGACATACCAGAGAAAATGTTTAGGTAAGCAGATTTTGATGCTTGATTATCAAAGTCTATCTCAAATGAGATGTTAGGTGAGATTTCTGAGGACGGAACAATTCCTCGTGGAAAACTGTCCAATTTTTCTATATTCATGGGCATTTTCAAGTGACATTGAATTTGAGACGGACTTTGGATGAAATAAACTTTTCTCATTGCTATTTTACACAAATATTTGAATTTAAAACTATTCGGCACTAAATCAAATAGGCACTCATCACATTATTCTGATGAATGAATGAAAAACAAGTGAATGATGTTAGAAAACGCGAAAAATGCAAAAATCATATTCGTGGAATGATCAATATTCCCTTTTCGCTTCTTGTTCTTGAAATGATGGAAAATGTTGTCTCATCAAGCATCCATCCTTGCCTACAGTGCAATTATAGTTGTCGACAAAATTTGTCAAAAAATCCGTCTTCACTTGACTCTGTGAAAAAATGGCGAAAATTTTTCAAGTGGAGCCTCTACTTAGCGCTTTGGCAACAGTGTCAGCAATAGGCTGAAATCCATTTTAAAATAGGTTTTCAAGTTTTCTGAAACATAGATTTTTTGTATTCAGTGTTGAAATCGGGTTTGATAATTCAGGCAACGTGATTTTCAATAGTTGGTTGTCATTATGAATTCAAAAAATTTCCACATTCTAAGGCCATAATCTTTGATCAACCGATTAAAGTCATATTCTACAAGGTTCAATCTACCAAACAAAAAAAAGATCATTCAAATCGGGCACATACAAGCGATGAAATGGAAATTTGAAAATTCATGCTACTTTGTGACTTTGTCTGGTCTTGCAAGAAGCTTACACTACCCATTTTAGGCCTAACTTCAAAAAATGATTTCTCGGGCTCCTGTAGCTTGATTCGAAAATTGTTTGCAATGTTACATGCTTCAGAGTGGGGAGAACAAGGAAAAAATACATTTGGTTGGATTCTAAAAAGTTCATTTTTTCACATTAATTACACAAAACGTGAAATCTGGATCACAGTGTCTTGGAATGCTCAGGTTTGGGATGACAGTTGGGATGATTGATTTGTAATCAAAACACTTGTTGGAAACTCCATCCATTTTCTGGTCTTGGAACTCAAAATCCAGCCTACCCTCTGCGATTGGATCATAACAGCGACTTTCATAGCAGACGCCTCCGTATCACCCAATAGTGAAGTGCAAAGTGCCCCCTCAAGACTACAATTCATAAATTACAGGTAGACTGGGATTAGGCCTCCTACAAACAACCTTTATCGTGAACATCTGCATTTATTGCCCACTCCCAGGTGCTCTGACTAATCTTCAGTTTTGGAATCCTTGACTTCAAGACTACAATTCATCAATTGCAGGTAGACTGGGATTACCGATTAGGCCTCCTAAACTAAAGTACAAACAACCTTTATCGTGACCATCTGCATTTATTGCCTGCTCCTAGGTGTTCTGACTAATCTTCAGTTTTGGAATCCTTGACGTCAAGAGAAGCTCAAGTCTTTGCAATACATTAAGATTTAAGCCTATTATGCGATAGGCCTAGGCATGCAAATTTATTCATATTTTAGCCTATAATTATCGACGAAGCCAATTATTAGGAGGTATGAATCCCGATGCGTTTCTCGTTTTTTGTGATTTCCTTTGGCCTTGAGAAATTTAAATTTTTCCAAAAAAACACGTTTATGTTCTAACAGTGCTAACCTTCAAGTCAATATTTCAATGACGAACGTAAATACCACAACTTTTCAGCCATCTTCGGGCAGCCATCTTGTTTTGTTGCTAACTTTTCACTTGTGATGTTTTGGTCTGGAGACGATCTTTAGCATATATCAAAACCCGTTTGAGTTTTCAAATGTTGCCCCAAGCGCGCCCTGGACTTGGCTGAGTCGACTTGGGCAAGTCCAAGCGCGCTCGTTCGCCTGGCACACATGAAAAAGGGATGCAGAAACAATATCGAAATGTTGTGATACGTTATTTCAAAATTTCTGAATTTAAAGATTGAAATATCTGGAGGAATAGAAATATATGCATTTGAGTTTTGATCATAGAACTGTATACCTTGGAAAACATGTGATCCTGCTGCGAACAGAGGGGAACATCGTCCTACACCTTTTTAATAAAAAAAACTTTAGATGATTTATCAATGTGAATGGTCTCTAAAAATGATGCAGGTACTTTTCTCATGTAGGAATAAGCAGTATTCTATGTTCAAGCGACTTTTGACTTCAAAAGTTTGTTAACACTTCTCAGACTTGAAACTCGTATCTTAGAGAAAAATCACTGCAAAAATCTCGTATACCTTTGTTAGAAAATCTTCAAAAGTCTTCAAAGATATCCTAATAAATTGAAAAATCTCGAAAATCTTCACAAGATGCAAGAGATCCCAAAGAAAATCCTGAAAATCTTGTACAATCTTAACAAATTGTAGATTTTCACGTCAAAAATGGTACAATTTATCAAAAAATCTTTCGAACATTTTTTGGCAATGCCACTAACCGGTTGAATCCTCAAAATCTTATACAATATTGCCAAATCTCCAAAATCTTGAAACATTTAAAAAATTTTGAAGATATCAAAAGTCTTAGAATTTGAAAGGTCTTAGAAATCTCAAAACTCTTTGAATGTCCCTGAAAAAATTTAGAGATTTCAAAGTCCTAGAATCTCGTACGGTATTTTTGGCGAGGGATAAATCACTTCTCAAAATAGCGTACGTGACTTTTGTGATTTTAAAATCTGATTGTCTTCAGTGATTTTTTATGATGATTTTAGCCATTTTAGAGTTTTTTCATGAGATCTTTTAGTAATTTTCAGTGATTGGTGATTTGTGTTTCTTGCATGCGAATTTTTTTGTGATTTTTGCAATACTATTGTGTGATTTCAAGGAAGGTGCACGTAAAAAATCAGTGATTTGCCCCTCGATTTTAAGAGTGCTTGCTTGGCCCGTCCTATATAAACAAGGCACGTCCTATATAAAATGCACGTCCTATGATATTGAATCACTCAAAAATTGGTCAAAAACATGGCAGCTTCCATTTAACAGCGATAAGTGCAGTGTACTTCACTTGGGTAGCTCCAATCAAAGAAATGAATATTACGTGCTAGATGACTTAACACAAACAGATACGATGATTAAATCAGTAGAATCAATTCGCGACCTTGGAATTATAGCTGACAACAAATTCAAATTTGACAAACACATCGCAGAAATCGCAAAAAAAGCTAGCGGTGTTTTAGCGTCTACTAAAAGAACCATGAAATTCGTCAACAAAGAGACCTTCAATGCCCTTTACAAAAGCCTAGTTAGGCCAATCCTTGAATACTGTGCGCCAGTTTGGAATCCATTTAAAGTAAAACAAATTAAGACATTAGAATCGGTGCAAAGACGAGCAACAAAGTTAGTGAAGGAACTCAAAAACAAATCGTACACGGAACGCTTACTTTTCCTCGATCTCCCAACGCTAAGCTATAGAAGAAGACGTGGAGATATGATTACAACTTTCAAAATGTTACACGGCATGATCGATACTGATAGTAATGTATTTTTTGAACGAAGTACTTCAGTTACGAGAGGACACAATCTGAAGCTTTTCAAGTTTGCTTCATCGTCGAGCCTGAGGAAGAACTATTTCTCAAACAGAGTAATAAACGAATGGAACAATTTGCCAGCAACCATAGTCAATGCGAAGTCAGTCATCGAATTCGAGAAATTATATGACAATTTTTGCGGCAACGAAAAGTACAACTATGAATGCGCTTAAAAACGAACACTAAAGGGTTTAATAGGCCAATGGCCTCCTTATCCCTCATCATATCATATTATTATTATTATCATATTATTATTATTATTATAAACCAGGTTTCAATAAAGAAACAAGTAACCCTTAATTGGTCGCAACAACAACTGCTCATCAACAAATCTGTATTAATGCTATATCTATAAGTGCAAAGGTTTGCAATCTTGAAAAAGGTTCGTGTGAAATTCTGTGACCTATTTCTCCAAAATGAGTGAATTTAAAGAAACTTTAGCTATTTCGCCATAATTCTACCGCTGGACTTTTTTACCTTGGGTAAGAGAGTCTCAAAATTTAAATGAAAAGGAAAATTGGTAAGAGGAAAAGAGAGAAGGAAGAGGAGGTAAGAAAAGAAATTTTCTTTCCTTCTTTATTTTTTCTTTTCATTAATTTTTGGCTTTGGTACCCCCAGGGTACCTAGACTTTTCTATCTTCAACAATTTCAGAATTCAAGTGTTTCCTTCCTTTGCAAGAATCGAACAAAAATTTAAATGCGATAGTCATTTCTAAACTGTTCATAGTTTATTGATTTCTACAATATGGTATCAAGCAGAACGCAGAAGTCTGCCACTTACTTTATGATTTAGAAAAGGAAAGTAGCAGTTGCTATAAAACCAACCAAATATGTTGTAGCCATCCTCTGAAATGAATGGATTCAGAAATGGAACTTGTACCACACAAAGTCAGTATGTTTTCCTTGTTTCCAGTCCTTTATTGTTTTTGCTTCAAATGTTCATTTTGAAGTGGTTACTATTCCCAGTGCATCCCAAAATCCGTAAAAGTTCTTTTCTTCTGAAATCTTGCGCTGTTTTTTTCCGAATGAGTGAAATATTATCCTCCCTCGCATAGTAATTTGTAAGTATTTTCTGTAAAGTTTTTATATAGAAAGAAAGAAACTAATATTTCGCAGATTGTGTTGAATGGAAATGGTAGGAAATGGCATAATAGGTCGGCCAAATAAAATTTGATGTGTTTCTGATCTTTCACACCTGTGACCCGCCGGCCATAGTGCTTTCTTTCACTGTACACTTCCATTCGATTCAGCGCTCTCAGAGGTGTGAAACGTATTCTTAAAAATCGCTTTGTGTTTCAGAAACCTAGCCCTTTTGTTTACAACGGCGCTCCCTGGTTTACAACATAACATTTGCCCTCGCTTCTGCGCTCGCTCGCTACGGCTACACACAAGGCACAGGGCAGCAAGTTGTTATTGTTATTGGGTAAAGCAGATTTTGATGCATAGTACGGAAGAACTGAATTCATTAGCCTACTCTCTCTTCAACAAATTGTTTTCTATTATCCAATCAGAGAATGCTTATTGTTCTAAATGCACCAATGGGAGCAGGCCATACACAAGATTTGTTCAACACTTCCAGCTCGAACTCACACAGTTGTGGACCGTGCAGGGAAAGCAATTTTAAGCTACACTCCAGATTTTTGTTGGTTTTTAGAAGTATTTTGAACACAAGTCAAAGAAACTTTTTACAGATAGCAGCTACAAATCAGCATGATGAATGAAGTCACCTTCAATGGTAAGTTTACCTATTCTCGTTGGAATTATCAGAAGTTTTGCTGATGGCGACCAGTTAGGCCATCATCGTTCAGTTCTGCACTGAACGCCGTCCTAACGTTCGCTATTTTTACCATCCCTAACTAAAGATGTCTTTGCTATGTTTCAGGTAAACCGAAGCCAAGAAAGCTAGATCAAAGTCTTGTGGTAAGTTTGTGCCCATTGTGTTGCTATTTTCATTTGAAAATTGTGATTTTAGTTTGGAAGTAAAACGGTTTGCTTGCACTGTGTCTGCTTCACTTCAGTCATTCAAAAACGTTTCACTTCATGTCAGTCGTCAGTTAGATCGAAACTTTTGAAGTATTTCGTCTGGACACAGTCTGAAAGTATCATTAGCAAAATAGAGACCTTATGGTGCAAAACCACAAGTAAATTGCCATGTTAGTTTGGCTAGCTTCTGCTTAAAGTTGTTTTGTATTTATAGAATCGTTGTGCTCATTTTGAGACGATGAATTGCTCGAAGCAAACGTTGGTCGACGTTTTCGTCGAAGGACTTCATTAAAATCTTGTTATCTGTCTGTTTCAGTCCCAAACGTTTGACAACGAGAAGAATAGGCGTTCACTCGAAGAGTTCAAGAAATTCTGCAATTTTATTTTGGACTATGAAGCTAATGAAGAAGTAAGAATTTGCTTTTCCAAAAGCCCCTCGATGGTTCGTTTGGTTTAGTCTTTTGCTACGTCAACATTGATTGATCAGCCTTGCCTTGTTTCGTCAACAATCTGACGCCAAATTTCTATCTTTATTGCCATGCTTCTAGACCCGTTCCATTCGTGTCCTGGGTTTGAAGTTAATTCGATAAACAAGCAAGGACATTTTCGTTGAGAGGGAAGACCTCACTTATTAAACGCAGGCATTGAGTTGTTTTTGTTGAGCACGCCATTACGTCGTTAACAAAATGGCGGACAAATTTTTGAGCACCCTGTGTTCGTGTTGTTAAATTCGATGAAACTGCAATCGGCAGAGCCAGAGAAAGCATTCAGGAAAACCCATAGCTTTATTTGAGTTTTATTTAATTTGTCGTTTTTCCTCAACTTAGGTCCAAGATGCCTCAGGCCTATCTAAAATGGAAAATAATAAACAAGGCCTAAAGCCAGCCCAGGAGCTACCCTGCTCAATTTTGCTTTGCAGACTGAAAGATTTTGAGATGCAGTTTCATCTTAGAAACAATCGTTGAGGAACACATCTTCTTAAAGAACAACTGAATATCAGGCTTAGACTTGAACAGGCTTAGACTTTCAGGCCACCCAAAAATTAAGAAACTCCAGCCTGTTTTTCTTTAGTCTAACTAATATTTTTTTCTTTATCATGCTACTAGGAAAATACTTGAGTGCCAGATTGGAAAGTTTGAAAACTGTGCTGGGGAATTTCTCCAAGCAGGGATGACAATGGTGCAGATAGTAGTATTATTGAAAAGCACATATGAGCATACTACTTTTACATACAGTACATACAGTACCAGCAATTTTTCAGTCCTGTTACTGTAGTACAAATTTTCAAAATGCGCAGATAGCTGCACGGATAACTTCAAAGTGCACAGGGGATTAATACCCCGTGCATCGTGCATGTCAAACCTTCCAATCTGGCTTGAGTGATGCTTAAACCATTGAAAATGCTTCAAAGAACCTTTGTTTTAAAATGCTCAGGAGGACAGAGGTCTGATGATTTAAAGAAGCTTCTAGTTCTGACCTAGATTCTTTGTTTCTTAAAAAAAACATGTCATGAGTGCTGAGCATGATTAATCAGTGGCATCAAAATGGGCTTAGTGGACACAAGTTCCAAAAAACCACCAATGCTGAATTTTTAAGGGGTCATCCAAAAGTCCATTTTACCTCAGAAAGTGCAATTTAGCCTTTAAGATGGGGTGGGAGCCTATCAGCAATCTGCGAAGCATGATATGATGTCTAAAGAAGGTCAAGGATAGGCCTGCAAAGCACAGTAGGGCACTTGTTCAGGGCATCATTTGTACAGGGATCATTTGCTATATATATTGAAGAAGAATTTGGTACTCATTTGTTGCAATTCGTGTTCAAAATCTTACTGCAGCCACGTAACAACATGTCTGAAACAAACTGGTTGGTTGGAGAAAGTACAAGTTAATTTCATTTATTTTCTATACTAAATGATAGTTGTGATGATTATATATTATTATTATGGGTATTTGGAGGCTTTGCATCGAAAGCAGGGATAATACTGTAACTGCCAAAACTTTCATATCTTCTGGCTTTACTAGGAGTATTTTGGAAGGTGTGTGGCAAATTGCACTCCTGGTGCATGTAAGGTGTGTGATGAAGTGCAATTGAAAATCAGCATAAATTTCATCACAGCATGTCGATTGGAATTTTATTTATCAGAATAATAGACAGTATTCATGTTACAGGTGTATGATAATGATCCTGGAGCATAGAGCACTTTCTCGTCAGTGTTAATTAAGAACAAATGTTTTGATCTTTTTTATTCTGTCTCTGAACCTTCTAGGTTCTAGGTTCCCAACAATATACTGAATAACATCTGTCTTTTTATGTTCTTAAAAACGGAGCATTCAGGAGCAAGAGATTTGATTCAACTTTAAAGGGGCCTGTGCAAGATAGAGCCTTTGCCGGCATGCATGCAATCAAAACAAACATTTGGCTATTTGGTATGGTGAACAGGAAGCATTTTTTGTTTCATTCAGCTGAGCAAAATAACACAGATTTTGATAATTGTTATGCTTATTGTCGTTATTGATTCAATCTGAGTAATATACACAATCAGTGATGGAAACATTGCTGAATATTTCAATGCAGATTAACCAACATTGTTTAGACTCTTTGTGTACAAATAGTGTTGTGTTGCATTCACGTAAAATCCCAATACAGCAAGGCAAACATGGCCTGATTTCTCTGTCATAATGGAAGCTTGGAAATTATACTTTATGATATGACCAACTTGTCTGCAGACCTAGAGATAGTGCCCCATCATTACCAACATTTGGGGTTCCTGAACAAAGGCAAGGCCCCTATCATTCGACTTTATATAAGCACCAAAAACATTTGAATTTGAACTTACTGTTTTGTTTTCATCCAGCTTATGTCATATCGGAAAAATACACAACAGGTCCATCTCCCTTTCAGGTTTTCCAAGCTTCTTGCAAGTGCCAGACATCTGTTTCCGATACACAAAACACTCAAAGTATGAAACTTGCTGCTGTGTGGCAGCCATATTACTTTCTGATAGTCAGTAAGTCAAATGTTGGCACGCAAAGGATCTATCTTGCACAGGCCCCTTTAATACAGTGAGGTAAAATACTCAAAGATTTCATAACGCAACTTGTTGATACCAGCAGTTACAGTACAACCATCTCTTGATATGTCAGAATTTGTCCATCTTTGGAGATTTTTTCAAAATTTGAAGTGTGATACTGTTATGAAGTTATTTATCCTCAAGAAAACCTCAGTATTGCAATTTAGTACTCTTTGTAAAGAATGGTAACTAATTTAATTTCCTACTCATTTTACTGTGTCATCATTGGGGCGGAAACAGACACTCAGAATTTTGATTACGTTAGAGGCTACTGTATATCACATCTCAAAAATCTACAAATTATTAGACCTTGTCAACAACATGGTCAAAGTTTGAAAATGTTCAAAATGACATCTAAAAATTAGCCCATGGTGATATTTGCCTATTTCTTATGAAGAGGCAAACCAGCAGGAAAGTCGCTATTCTCTCTAATTTTTTTGCTTGAATTTGCTGGAAAAGTAAATTCAATGAGCAAGATTAAAAATTCAGACATTTCAATCCAAAAATCTTCCTCTGTCAATGATAATAATGATAATTATTATTAATTAGTAATAATTATTAATGATTATAATGATAATTATAATAATAATTATAATCATAATTATTATATATAATTATTATAATTATAATAATTGATAATTATTTAGCAATTTACGAAAAGCAGATCCTGGAGGGTATTTTGGAGTCTCTATATGGCCAATGGGGATTTAGAAATTTACGAAAAGCAGGTCCTTTGGGGGTATTTTCGAGTCTCTATCAAGCCATCAGGGATTTAGCAATTTACGAAAAGCAGATCCTTTAAGGTATTTTGGAGTCTCCATCTCGCCATCAGGGATTTAGCAATTTTACAAAAAGCAGGTTCTTGGAGGGTGTATATTGTTAGGAGTCCCCATAGAATCCAGTGTCCTAGTTTCTAACAGCATGGATTCTAGTCCCTTGTCGATTTTAGAATCGCTTAAGCTAGATGAAAAACAATTGCATGTAAACATTTTTTCCTATAAATACTTGGCTGTTTTTATCGTAAAGCACTGATGAAGATTTGATAATCGAAACGTCTGGTTTTTAACAGTTGTGTTTTTTATTAATAATAATAATGATAATTATTATTATTATGAATTGGTACTTTCTTTTGATTTCGGCTGTATACAGTCTAGCTGCCGGGGATCATCCCGATACCTGGGGCAGCAAGAGGGTTTGTTACTTGCATGCTAACATTGATATGCACTTTAACGTCACAGTTATATGCTGTTCAGATCTTTATATTGACAGTGCTTTGCGAAGAAGGTGGGTAGTACTTGTAAGTACTATTTTTTGTATTTCTTGCAAGTTTGGTTCTCCAGGGATTGTATTGAGGTGATTTTGGATTCCCTTTTTCACCATCCCAAGTGCACCAACTACGACAGGTACAATAGTTGTTTTAAGGTGCCACATCCGTTCTATCTCAATTTGAAGGTCTTTGTACTTTGATAACTTGTCTAATTCTTTGACGGAAATATTTCGATCTGTAGGAATTGTCATATCTATAAGGAGGCATGTTTTGCTCTTGTGGTCTTTGATGACTATATCTGGTCGATTGGCTTGGATTGCTCTGTCCGTGTTTATTATTGTTATCATTATTATTATTATTATTATTATTATTATTATTATTATTATTATTATTATTATTATTATTATTATTATTATTATGCAGGTCTAATAATAATTAATAATAATAATAATAATGATAGTAATAATGATAATAATTTTAAAGTTATTGTTAACTTTAAGCAAACTTGTTGTGGACTTACTCTAGAGATGCACTGCTGAAAGATTTTGTGCCGGTCAGATCAACGTGAGTATCATTTATCATTGTCCATTGTTGTTAACTGATCTTTGATGACCTTAGTTCAACAAGGAACGCTAACGAAAAAGAGAAAAAGATAGTTTTTAGGCCATGAAGGAACTTTCTATCGCAAAATAAACACTTTATAAATCTTTTTAAAGAGAAGCTCATTGCGAGTTTCAAATGTCTCCTAATGAAAGGCTAGACTTGGAAGATGAGGTTAGGTCCAACAGCGACCATGGAGTTGTCCAATTGGAAGCTGTAGCTATGAAGCCCCAGACAAATAGTTGGCAATAAGCCGGCTTATGCCAAGAATGGCAGAACTTGGCAGTAGCAGGTCAGAAATTAAGGATTGAGATGGCATACCTATTTTGTTTTGGATACTATCAGTGGAAGTATTTCAGATTTTCTCCAGAAGTGCCAGACACCTGTGGAAGCGGTGTGGAGTCTGCGTAGTATCAATCTCAAGGTCATCACCTTTATCCTTCTTTTTGTAAAATTGCGCATGCCCCAAAGTGCTTCGCTCATCCTATTGATCAGTGAGCCAACAAGAGTTAACGTCTTCTCCTTTGTGATTTACAAAAGGGGGAATTCGCAGTATCCCAAACAACATTGCCACACTTGAGTTCAGATAAGAGACATGATATTTTTGTCTGCAGAGCATGAACTTCCCCTTTACACCTGCAATTTCAGTATTAAAATCTGTGAAGTCAGATCACACTGGGCTTTTGGAACCAACTAAAGGTCTGGTCAAAACATTTTACTCTCTTGATCCTACCCTAAACCAATTGCAATGGCTGACTGCGAAAATTAATGCACAAACCATGAATATGTATCATGAATATGTATTCATGCACAAACCTTCCATTCATGCCACTGATTTATTCTTATTAAACAAAACATTGCGGATCTCAAGTTCAGTCATTTGGAAATGTGTCAAAAAATTTTCACAATGCTTATGATTCTGCTGGTTCTATTTTTATTAAGTTGTAAAGTAGGGGTAATTTTGGTCTACTGGGCCTTTGTTCAATGAGTCAGGCTGTGTAAGAATTGACAGTTAAGGCTCCAGAGTCAAAACAAACATGAAGAAGATGTTGAACCTTGACAAGTAAATGGAAAACAATGTTAGCAGGTACACTTCCGTTCATGTTCAGCCCAATAAGTGTGAGGATTTACTTCTCTTAACTTTCATTGGAGATGAAAACTATGTTTACATGTTCATGTTTTCAAGAATTTGGCATTGCAATTTTGCTTGTGCGCTTTATTTAAAAATACCCTGGATCAGAGTATTTTTTTAGGATTTTTTGAAAAATCTATCTGAAATGAAAAAAATAAAAGAAAAAAAGAGAACAAAAGGAAGGAAAGAAAAAATTTTCCCTCCTCTCTTTCCTTATTTTTTTCAGTTTTAAAGTTTTTCAAAATGCTATAATTTTTTAGATTTTTTTTCAAAATTTTAAAAAATACTCTGATCCATGTTATATTTTTAATCTTTTGAGTGCAAATTCTCAGTCCTTGATTACAAACTCTGAAATTTCAATAACTGTTATCCATGAAAACATTCTAGAATTCTATCTTTGTGAATTTACAGTAAGGAGTACATGAGTCTCATGATTACATTGATACTGATTTTATCAACCAGACCCAAATTTCCCACCAACAGTTTGAAGTGAGGACAGTAAATCCCATAACATTATTCAAAGTTGAAGTCAGAGAGCAGGAATAAGTTCCCAAGAGCAACCATACCAGTGGTTCAATGTATGTAAAACAAAAAGAACTTCCACTTGTGCCACAAATCGGAAAGGCTATTAAGTCTTTTTAGATGGTTGATGGCAATGAACAAATGTAACCCACTTAACGGTGATCTGAAGCGAAAATTTTTATTGATGCGAATGGATAGCACTTTTGAATGATAAAGAATGTCATTTACCATTTTGTGATACCTTGTTTCATTTTCAAATTATACACTATTTTGTATGATTGGCTGATGACGTCATTTTGTTTGCAAAAAGTAATGAAAATGTACGAGGCTGGCTATGTTTCCTAAAGGAAATTGACTCCAAGAACATTTCTTAAGTTGACATACCTTTCTAAACATCATATCAGTCCATGAAACAATTTCTATTACATCTATTCAGCTCAACTTAAATTTTTCCGACAACTGTAACCTTTCAAAGCTTAAATACAGCTATATTCCAGTACATCATCCTCTAATTTGCAAACAAAATGATGTCATCAACTGAAACTTAATATCAATGGATAACTTGAAAACGAAAAGAGATATCAAAGAAATTTAAACAGAAGTCCGTATCATTCGACAGTGCCATTAATTTGAATCAATAAAAATTTTCGCTTCAGATCACCTTTAACATGAACATTGAATACTTTCATTTGGGAATCTGTTGATAGATACATCTTTGGTAAATTTTGTATTCTTGCAGTTTCCTCCATTTGTGGCCCAGCAACAAATGACCTTCTAAGTCAAGTACTTCCCATACTTTTGAAGTAGTTGTCATTGCTGCACAGTTTCTCCAATGTGTGCTGTTTCGTCCGTCATGGTTGTTATGTCATATTTGCCAGTTCAATGTCACATTGAAATTCCAAATCACTGAACTTTGACACCGAATTTTTTAACTTAAACTCATAATTTCCATTCAAACTTTCACAAAGTTCTTAAGAAACTTTAAGTTATCTAAAAAAATCAATTGGAACTTGTGGACCAAAATGTGGCTGCATAAGGCCTTTAAGCACTGAATATCTAATGTTGCAGCCTGTGCCACTTGAGCTAGTAATGTCTTGATATTTTGCCATGCTCAAGGCTAAATGTTGTATTTGTATACAAGGGGTGGTTAATACTTAGCTACTTTTGTGGTCCCAGCACTTGGAGCTAAAAATTGCAGCTTCACCTATGCTTTGCAAGATTTAAGATAACTGGTGCAAAAACAGAAGTAGGGTTGCTTTTTAACAATAATTTCATTAACCCCAGACTGTTCTATAAGTCTCAAATCTTGTTCTATGTACAAAGTTTTCATTTGGAAATTGTGATGATGTAAAGAATTAGACATCATAAGGGCTTACTGTAAAATCAAAGTTGCGACACAAAAATTTGTCCGAACTTTTATTCTATGGTCAAAGCCCTTCATAACTTTAGATTCTTAAAATGGCCTGATAATTTCATAACAGAATGACCTCATGAGACTTGGGGTTGCCTGCAAACAAACTTTAATTGTACTTTGTGTCAAATCCTTAGGCAAAAGAGAAAGAAATTTTTTGATGTGGAAAATAGCAAGGATATCAAATACTGTTACCTTTGTCCCTCTCAGATAAGTGTTTTAATCGTCCTTCATATCAAGGAGGCTAGGCAGCACAAAATGATAAAAACAAGAATCTCAGGAATGGCATCAGCATATAATTTTCACATCTTTCCCTGCAAAATCCAGGCCCAAACTGTATTCAAAATGAAGTTTTTGGCAGCATGATCTGATACAATAAAAGCTGTCAACTGACAATTTAGGATGCCAGTCCTCAAGCATCTCTTTGTTTTTAACTCGTTCATGGTGTAGTTGTATTTATTTTAATGTTGCATGTCTTCATGTTTCCATGAGGTAGGCATTGTCTCTCTCTCCTCATGGTATGGACTTGTAGTGTTTTATGATAGTTGGGAAAGTATAGCAGAATGTGCTGTAAGGTTTATTGTGATCATTTTAAAAGAAAACATCAATGTTGCTCACAATTGCTGAACATTGGATCAAAAGAAGCACTTAAGATCACACCAGGTGTAGTGTCTTGAAATTTGAAATGACTGACAGTATGTGAGAGAAAGTTATTTGGAAAGGGTGCTACTGTAGCTGCCCCGATCTGGGTTCCACTGGTACCCTTTTACTTGCACAGTATAGTTCAAAACAGAATTGGATCCTAAGCAAACATGTTCTTGCCCCCAAGTTAATTTTTTTGTTTCTGGTTTTATCAAGAATCCATTCTTCAATAGTCAGAACTCAAATCTGAGCGTGTCTTTTGAGTGTTCTCAATTCTTGGCTTACGTAAAGTTGTGTCTTTTACCATCTACAGAAAAGCGAGGGATATTTGTATTGTGAGGATTGTACGATAATTACAGTATAATTTTTTTAGGCTAAGCGTGGCATTCATATGAATGGTCATAGAACGCCAAACAGCCCAAACAGTACATCTGGATCAAGCACATCATCAACTTCAGACTCCTTGAATGAAGAAGTCAGAAAGCCAAGGAAGAGGAATAAACCAAGAAACAAGAGTACACAAAATGAAGAATATGAGTCAGGTAATTTAGTTCAAAATTCTTTGCTTGGTGCCAAAGCTTAAAGTCACGTTGATAAGTAAAATCATTTCCTAAAAGCCTTTTCACCCAATACTGCTGATAACGCCATTCTTTCTCCCTAAAGGAGGTTATTTCCTTGCTGTGCCTAAGTAAGTTCTCATTTGTTCCTCCTCTGAATTCATCCTCGTGTAGTTAGTGGATGGAAACATGCGTTCAGAAATACTGAGGTGGAATATGGGCATTGGCGCTTATATACCATCGTGGGACCATTGTTATTTTTTCCCTTTTAAATAGCGGTTGGATCATGTGATTGGAAGCGATCTCCTTTCAGAAAGTAATAAACTGTGCAAGCACAGTGATCTCGATGCTGCGAGGAGGCTCGAATAACTCCAATCGGAGTTCGCCAAGGCTCCTCCAATTTTTATATCTGCTTGATATATTTAGACTGAACAGTCATCCACATATTCTTGAATTATAAGTTTTCTGCTATCCACCCAACAAAAAATTTTTAGCCATTCTGCTTCAAAAGCAAACTTACCCTAGAAAAGTGTTCTTTTGAATAACAATGCAAATTTGTTGAAAGTTTCATTCCAAGTATCTTCACTCTCAAGTGAAACATTGGAGTTCTAACAAGAAGCTATATTCAAATATCTAATGGAGGATATGATTTTTATCAAAGCAATAACAGAGCAACAATCAATATTTTTGTTGAGACTAGATCAAAGGAATTGCTGTTTGATTTTGTTCAGAAATTATTGTAATTATCTCAAGATTGAGCAAGACCTGATACAAATCAAAATTTTCAATCTTTTCATTTCATTTCTTGTTCCTTTTTTATTTGCTTCTTTTTTCTTTTCACTTATTTACATTACGAAAGATCTCTAAAATACACATAAATGTCAGTGAAGTAATTTTGTTATTTTCATCCCTTTCCTATTGCAATTCCCGTTATATTTAACCAGCACTTAGGTCAATGTTTTCCTCCATTTGTGTAATTACATATTCAGCCTTTTCCATAGCATGAACACAGATACCATGCATCAGATGACATAGAATGCAATATTTACAGTAAGATCAAGCACTTTTGGATAGGAAAGTTTCAGGAAAAACAACTTTGGACAAGAGACTTTTGCATAATTTTTGAGAATTTAGAATGAAAAAAAGACTTTAGGACAAACGCAGTGCCAGAATAAAAGCTTGATGACAAAATTTTGTTAAAAACAAATTCTAGTTCCATATATCAGCTTACATGCATGATCGTCATCATGTCTACATAACATTTGATTGAACTTTTTGTCGGATTGAACATTGGTAAAAATAGCTGTAAACAAGTTAAAAAGGTGCTGCCATGCCTGAAATGTTCACAAGAAACTCTTTAAGGAACCAGCTTTCAGATTACGGATTCATGGAACGTGAGTGCTACTAGCAAACAATGATTTCTTGACTTTTTGTGTTATGTTTGCTTGTGCTGCTCCATTTCACTGAACATAAATTTTGAGATGGAAAAACTTTTTGGCGTTACCAGGTTATGGAAAATTAAACTTTCAGACAAAATTTTAACCAAAAGTTTTATTGTCTGAAAGTTTTTTTCTTCAGTGTATGCCATTGATGAGGCCTTTTTGGGTCATGATTTTCTGCTATATTCCCGCCCCCCATTTTACCAAGATTTCTTTTTGAATTTGCAAGTTTGAAACTTGTTCTGATAAGGTGTCATTTACCTCTTTCAGATGATGAATCTTGGGATCTTGTTACTTGTTTTTGTATGAAGCCATTTGCAGGTAAGAACAGAGATAATTAACTCCTTTAATTGCAATTCTATTACATGCTTTGAGGCGACTCTTCATATCCAGCATTTTGTGTGTGGAGGCATTGACCATGATTGCATGCATTCCCTACTATCTGGAATCAATTTCCATTGATTATAGTACACATGTTCTTCATTGGCTATGTTGAAAATGAGATCGTGCACAATGTCAGTTTCTTGCAGCATGATTGGTTCTTTTAGTAGCAGTTGCAACTGCCCACAATGGAGTTGAAGTTGTTCCTATTCCCAAAAGGCCGTAAGATTAGCTCTTGTGATCAGATTGATTGTTAAAGTTTCATCAACTTCACAAGCTCCTATTTGCTTGTAACACCCACATGCTCAAAGGGCTGGATATGAAGAGCAGCCGGCTAATTTAATTTAATTTAGTTTTTAATTTAATTTTAATTTAGGCTAATTTAGTTGGCCTAAATTAGCACCTTGTGCTATTTGTATATTGTTAGCCAACGTTAAATGAATTGAAGAAAAAAAAAGCCTTTAGTGCTACATGCAGAGGTAAATCTGTCCATCTTTAAATAGAGTTAAGAAATGTGCATGCTTCGTTGCTAATTTCAATGATTTTTTTACAGTGTGCAACACTTCTTTCTGAGGAGTTGCTTTGATGCTTCTCTGGTGTGGCTTAGGTTTTATCAGTCATTGTATGTTTCTAATTCTGTTTGGTTTACTTTTCTTGCCTTGGATGGAAGACTGGCTTTTTACTTAAATAGGGGAGCCCTCAGAGAGGCTGTGGGAGCACTGGATCAATTTTTTATTTCAAATGTACCCGGCCTGTCATTTGAAGAGAGGCATAGCTCTTACTCCCCACCAAACCCTCTGCAATTGCACGAAGAAAGAGGACTGTCCATTGCTCTTTTGGGTTGTTTAAAGATATTTGATTGATCTCCTAATGATTTGTTTTGTTTGTTTCTGTTCGTTTGTTTTCATATATATAGCCGTTGTGATAGCTTTATCAAAGTTGTTGTGGCACAGTGGTGTAATCCTCTGACTTTGTAGCGAGAACAGTCAGGTGGAGTGGGCTGAATATCCAATAGGGCCCCACCACTTGAGCGTTGTGACAAGAGGTCGTGGACCCAAGTAGCATTTAGTTACCTCTGCAATTCCAGCACTTGGTGCTAAAAACCATAACTTCACCTTCACCTAGCTTCCCTGAAAGTTGCAAAGAGAGCTGTTTATTGCCAAGACACATGGCTAGACCTGATGTATGTTCACTGGAAGTAAAACATTTTCTTGGCCACTGACAATGCTTTCTTAAGAAAGCAAGTCTTTACTAATTTAACTGTTGTCTGTAGCCAGTTGTTGAAACTTACAAAGCAGCTTTTGGACAAAGGTCAATACTAAATTGGCCAGTTCAAATGTTATATATTTGTTTTTCGAAAAGTTCAGACATTTTTTGGATAATTAATTTCAGAGCAATAATTATGCAAGTTTACATCGGCGTCGTCTGTCATCATCTACTGTATCTGCATCAACTCAACTCTGTATCTTCATCAACTCAGCTGGAAGATTTAAGATCTACAGTAGAGTTTCACAGATTGTTTGCAGGTTTTTAGCAGTATTAATTTACCCCACTATTTATCTTTAGTTTACTGTTTTGCATTTAGTTGATAACCCAAAATATTTTTCTTGATTTTGCACAAAGTTGAGATGATTTGGCTTAGCGTATGCCTTTTCCACAAGTTCGTATCAAAGCTGCATTTATGAATTAAATTAGGTGAGCTAGAAAAATTTCCTATTTTTGAAGATTCATGGCACTACGGGGCTGTCCCAAAAACGTTTGTGTTGTTTGGGTGGCTGCTACGGAGTTTCCATAAATCGAATTTTTCTGTTTAATGGTATGTTTGATTAGTACCAGTTCTGAAAACGGTAGACTTGGAAGACTCAGAAGTTGTGTTTGATTTTGTACCAAATTCCGAAGACGGCAGGTTTGGCAGTTTTAGAGGCCTGCTTAACCTTCTGCTTCAAAAGGCAGAAGGTTTGGCAACTTTGGAGAGATGCTGGTTTTCATTTGCGGAACTCTGAAAACGAGGCAAGTTTGCTCGTGATGCTATGGTGATTAGGTCGGTTTAGTATTTGTTGCCATGCACCAGACTCGTCTTCGTGTTTTTTCAACTGGGAACCTCGTTTTCGCTAGGACAAAATGAAATGAAAAGAGTGATAACAAATCAATTAAAGGACAAATCCGGGGTTGATAAAATTATTGTTAAAAGCAACCTTACCAAATGCTGAACACCAATCGTGAGTTCTTGCCAAGTTTTGATGCCTTCATCTTTCATAAATTGGTTACTGAATCTTTGATCTTCGTACGTTAGGCCAAATATGGTCGCCATTTTGTATTTGTACAAGTGCACGAAGGCGCAATAACAAGGCTAGCAATGTGATTGGTATAATATCTACACATTTGGTAGCCTCATTCAGGTCAGCGTGAAGTGGCGTCATAAATGACGTCATTTCGTACTTCTTAGCAGATTGAAATATGTAATTTGGCAGATTAAAAGAGAAAAAATGGGAAAAAGTACTACACACCATTCACAACAGTGTAATCTCTTGAATAATCAGCAATTGTAACAGCCCCGGACTTGTCCTTTTAAGCTAAATTTACATCTGTGGACCGCTGTTACATCTGTGGGCCGAACCAGTCTGTATACTTTTTAGGACACTCAGTGTTTATTTGAAAATCATTGTCCTAAGGATCCCAATTTTGAAAGAGATTTTCAACGACAATCAGCATGCATGCATGTCAGAGACACTCAACGAGGAGATCTTCTCGCTGGAGTTTCGGAACTAGTACGACCAGTTGCTCAAATCAATAGTCTCTCGAGACTATTTCTGCTGCAACTTTTACTGTATGGGGATAAAGATTTCCCAGATGACTTTAACAAAGTTATACTCCAACTGACTATAGATTTCATTCACAAAACTTGTTGGTTTGGGTAAAACCATTGCAATTTTGCCTCTCCCACGAAGTGTCTGAGTCCTTTTGTTCTCTTCTCTTGGTCATTTTTACTACGTTTGTTGCCCGTTTGATGCAAAGCATACACTAGGTTAATTTGAATATATGTGTAGGATATTTTATATCGATGTTCAAATATACATATTTCGATGAAGGTGCCTAATACTACATTATGAGCATAGTGCACCTAAAAGGCCTGGCATCTAACATGAAACAGGTGTCAGCATCTACCTGTAGTTTGTAGTCATTGTTTAAGCGTATTTATCTTTAAATGTATACTTAGTTGTAATTAGATCAGATATCTCTTTATGTTAAGACCACAGGGTAGTCATTGTTGATTACTCCTTGTGGCATCGTCCTTGTAGTGTGGTATAGTCGTATAGTAATTCGAAAGTATAATAGTATGTAACCTTGTACTGTAACATTTTAGATCGACATATAAGAAAGAGAGATTTTGAGACACTACCGGGTGAGTCAATAAAAATGCCCGGCGTTTGAAAGAACCCTGCTCCCTGAATATCAAAGCAATGATATTGAAAAATGTCCTGTTTTAGTCCTGATTTGTCAACTTAGGTTCAGTAATCTACCCGGATTTAATCGGTCATTCCTTCCCGTCGAAATGGGAGATTTTCTTCGGAAAGCCCCTTTCGAAAGCTTGCAAAAACGAGTGAAAACACCAAACAAGATTTCCCTTTGTTCCCCTTCTTAGCAATTATGACTCTTGGATGTGGCCTTGTATGTTGTTCTCATGGGAGAATGGAACCCCCCTGAATAAATTATTCACACAATGGGGGGGGGAAGACTTTTCAACCCATCAAAAAGAAAGCACGTTCCAAAGCGTGCTGAAAGTCATCGCTGTGAGTTTAACACATTAGGGATTTTTGCTTGTAATTTTAGCATGTTTCGTAAGGTTTCTCAAAGGGGTTCATTTTAGAAAATCTTTTACAGCATGTGAATGGAATGACCGATTTTAGCCAGGAAAATTTCTAAAAATAATTGAACATGTTAGCTATTCAATCAGGTATTGCAAAACATCACTGCTTATATATTCAGGGAGCAGTAGTCTTTCAAACGCTGGGCGGTTCTTTTCTTTTTACCCACCCAGTACTAAGAAATCAGTCAAGTGGTTCTCATTTTGTTAATTACAATCGTTGTACTTTTATAAGTGGTTTATTTCATTTATTCCATTTTAGGTCGACCGATGATAGAATGTTCCCTTTGCCAAATATGGATACACTTATCATGTGCTAAAATCAGACGCTCAAATATTCCAGAATTATTCATATGCCCAAAATGTCGAGAAGAAAAGCCAAATCAGATGAGAACACTCGTTAATAAATTCGAAGAAAAGAACTCTTTAAATCCAGTAAAAGCAACAAAAACAAAATCTAAGAAACGTTTATCTTTAAATGAGCATAGCGAACTGCCAAGAAGTCCGAAGGAAAGGAAAGTCTCAGAACTTTAGTTGAAGTAGATATGCTGAAATTGATTCGGATTTCCGATCGTCTGTACAGAGTTGTATTATAAATTATTGTTCTCTAGTTTGTATTGTATATGATTATTTTCATATTTGTGTAAAAACTACTTTATTGGGTTCATATTACCTGCTGGAGAACAAATTTTTGCGTTTACCCTTGATTGGAGTGTCAGCTTGAAGGTTTTGTGGCACAGCGTAGGTTCCAAATCTTTTTATTGTTGCAAAAGGCAGGGTGTGAATCAGGGGTGGAAAAAGTATTTTAATTTCTTGGACCAAACAAGTCTCGAAAAATATTTCTGTGAGAAGAATCACTTCAAAAAGTGCCTCTTTTGACAGGTCAAGATATGTGAGGAATACGACAGAACTGAGGACTGATTATCGGTCTTTTTACAATTATAAATGATAGTTGTTGTGCAAGTGTGGTTAATTTTTCTGCTGACCGCTTCAAGACTTTTGAACAAAATCTTTTTTATGAAATTCCTAGGTCTGGCAACAACCTAAATCTAGTTGACAACAGCTATCAATTAAGACAGCCTTTGCGATCTTGGCAAAAATTAACTTTCCATTTTTCTACTTCTCTGTATTTATCACTTTTACTTTCTCCTTTTCATTCTTTCTGAATCTTTTTTATGAAATTTCTTGGTCTGGCAACAACCTAAATCTTGTTGATAACAGCTATCAATTAAGACAGCCTTTGCGATCTTGACAAAAATTGACTTTCCATTTTTCTACTTCTCTGTATTTATCACTTTTACTTTCTCCTTTTCATTCTTTCTGAATCTTTTTTATGAAATTTCTTGGTCTGGCAACAACCTAAATCTTGTTGATAACAGCTATCAATTAAGACAGCCTTTGCGATCTTGACAAAAATTGACTTTCCATTTTTCTACTTCTCTGTATTTATCACTTTTACTTTCTCCTTTTCATTCTTTCTGAATCTTTTTTATGAAATTTCTAGGTCTGGCAACAACCTAAATCTAGTTGATAACAGCTATCAATTAAGACAGCCTTTGCGATCTTGGCAAAAATTGACTTTCCATTTTTCTACTTCTCTGTATTTATCACTTTTACTTTCTCCTTTTCATTCTTTCTGAATCTTTTTTATGAAATTTCTTGGTCTGGCAACAACCTAAATCTTGTTGATAACAGCTATCAATTAAGACAGCCTTTGCGATCTTGGCAAAAATTGACTTTCCATTTTTCTACTTCTCTGTATTTATCACTTTTACTTTCTCCTTTTCATTCTTTCTGAATCTTTTTTATCAAATTTCTAGGTCTGGCAACAACCTAAATCTTGTTGATAACAGCTATCAATTAAGACAGCCTTTGCGATCTTGGCAAAAATTGACTTTCCATTTTTCTACTTCTCTGTATTTATCACTTTTACTTTCTCCTTTTCATTCTTTCTGAATCTTTTTTATGAAATTTCTAGGTCTGGCAACAACCTAAATCTTGTTGATAACAGCTATCAATTAAGACAGCCTTTGCGATCTTGGCAAAAATTGACTTTCCATTTTTCTACTTCTCTGTATTTATCACTTTTACTTTCTCCTTTTCATTCTTTCTGAATCTTTTTTATGAAATTTCTAGGTCTGGCAACAACCTAAATCTAGTTGATAACAGCTATCAATTAAGACAGCCTTTGCGATCTTGGCAAAAATTGACTTTCCATTTTTCTACTTCTCTGTATTTATCACTTTTACTTTCTCCTTTTCATTCTTTCTGAATCTTTTTTATGAAATTCCTAGGTCTGGCAACAACCTAAATCTTGTTGATAACAGTTATCAATTAAGACAGCCTTTGCGATCTTGACAAAAATTGACTTTCCATTTTTCTACTTCTCTGTATTTATCACTTTTACTTTCTCCTTTTCATTCTTTCTGAATCTTTTTTATGAAATTTCCAGGTCTGGCAACAACCTAAATCTAGTTGATAACAGCTATCAATTAAGACAGCCTTTGCGATCTTGGCAAAAATTGACTTTCCATTTTTCTACTTCTCTGTATTTATCACTTTTACTTTCTCCTTTTCATTCTTTCTGAATCTTTTTTATGAAAATTCCTAGGTCTGGCAACAACCTAAATCTTGTTGATAACAGCTATCAATTAAGACAGCCTTTGCGATCTCGGCAAAAATAGACTTTCCATTTTTCTACTTCTCTGTATTTATCACTTTTACTTTCTCCTTTTCATTCTTTCTGAATCTTTTTTATGAAATTTCTAGGTCTGGCAACAACCTAAATCTAGTTGATAACAGCTATCAATTAAGACAGCCTTTGCGATCTTGGCAAAATTGACTTTCCATTTTTCTACTTCTCTGTATTTATCACTTTTACTTTCTCCTTTTCATTCTTTCTGAATCTTTTTTATGAAATTTCTAGGTCTGGCAACAACCTAAATCTAGTTGATAACAGCTATCAATTAAGACAGCCTTTGCGATCTTGGCAAAAATTGACTTTCCATTTTTCTACTTCTCTGTATTTATCACTTTTACTTTCTCCTTTTCATTCTTTCTGAATCTTTTTTATGAAATTTCTAGGTCTGGCAACAACCTAAATCTAGTTGATAACAGCTATCAATTAAGACAGCCTTTGCGATCTTGACAAAAATTGACTTTCCATTTTTCTACTTCTCTGTATTTATCACTTTTACTTTCTCCTTTTCATTCTTTCTGAATCTTTTTTATGAAATTTCTAGGTCTGGCAACAACCTAAATCTAGTTGATAACAGCTATCAATTAAGACAGCCTTTGCGATCTTGGCAAAGATTGACTTTCCATTTTTCTACTTCTCTGTATTTATCACTTTTGCTTTCTCCTTTTCATTCTTTCTGAATCTTTTTTATGAAATTCCTAGGTCTGGCAACAACCTAAATCTTGTTGATAACAGCTATCAATTAAGACAGCCTTTGCGATCTTGGCAAAAATTGACTTTCCATTTTTCTACTTCTCTGTATTTATCACTTTTACTTTCTCCTTTTCATTCTTTCTGGAGACCTGAAAAAACTTCTGGGACCATTGGTGCCATGGTCCGCTATTTTTTTCCACCCATGATGAGAATTAAATGATTTGTTTCATGCAACTGAATGGCTTGAAAGAAAGTCCAGCACAGCTACTTATTAATGATTTGAATATTTCTCGAAATTAATGCGTGTTTTATATCACAACTTTTTGATAGTGTGACGTCATCAAATTTCTATGCTCAAGTGCTGAATAAACATGGGGGTGAGAATAATCAGGGGGGTTGGAAATGGTTCGATATAGCAATAATCGTGGCGGGGGGGGGGGGTGCTTGGAGAAATAAAAACAGTCGTTTTCTCGGGTAAACACGTATCTTTTATATATTCTATATTTGATTGATTTGATTTATTTTAGGAGGGTTGCCCTTCGGTAAAAACCGTTTTTCAAGGGGCCCTCCCTTTTCTATATATTTATCATATTTATTTTATATAATTTATATATCTATTTTCATATTATATATCTTTTATGTTCTATATGATATATATTATATATTTTTATTTTATATTTTTACTGGGTGACCCAGAAAAAGGTAACAGATTTGATCACGACTAGCGTAAAGAATTGAGCTCGAATCAATGGGAAATCATCTTTGAGCCATTCCTTGATAGTTAACTTGAAGATAGATACCTTGTTTGTTCATATTAAAACATTGAGAGTAGACATTCCTATCTTTAAAGTCCAGATCTGCCTCCATCTCGAATCCAGAGCTTTTAGGTTTTGGCCTAAAATACAAACGTGCAGTTTTGGGGAATCTCCTCAAGGACAGACATGGCGTAGAAATTCTGAACAAGGACCAATGTGCTTAGGTACGCATTTGAATGGAAATGTAAAACTAAAAACTGACAGACTTATCAATAAATATAATCACCAAGAAATATTTTTCTTCAGTGAAGATGGATTTACAAGCTGGAAACAATTTAAGCACGAGTGAGCACTTTCAAGGATCTTATCCTTGTGGATTTTTTATCCTTTGGGTATAAGAGATTGTTTGTTTCGTAATGATTCCCATGATAACAAATCATGTATTGTATTCAAACGAGGAAGATTTTTTCACGCCCGAGGGAATTATTCCGCTGATGAATAACTCTAATTCGGCAGTTTTAATTCAAAGGTTTTGTTGAATGAAAGGAGATGTCTCTTTGGAAGAAATTCATGAATTTGATTTCAAGTTCGATTTGAATTTCCATGAAGAAATTTTCCAAAGTACGAGGCTTCTTGCTTGTACTTCGCTATGATTCAGGAGATTCCACAACGAGCGCCTCAAAAACTTGACCAAAACCCAAAAGCTCTGGTTTAGAGAAGGAGGCAAATCTAGACTTTCATGATAAAAATTTTTCTCTCAATGCTCCAATATCAGTAAACAAGGTATCTATCTTCAAGTTAACTATCGAGCAATAGTTCGAAGATTATTTCCAATTGATTCAAGCTAAATCCTTAGCGCTATCCATGTTCAAATCCGTTACCTTTTTTCTGGGACACCGGGTATACCGGGTGTCCCAAAAAAAGTATACGGATTTCGACGACCCCAGCGATAAGAATATAGCGCGAATCAACCCAAAATGATTTTCAAAACGTACCTCGACAGCTAACTTGAACCTAGATACCTCGTTTGTTGATATCGGTGCGTTCAGAGTGAAGATATTAGCCTTCAAAGGACAAATTTGCCTCCACCTCCAAACCAGAGCTTGATGTTTTGGCCTAAGCAAATTCTTGATGCCCAGTGAATAAAATCAACAAAAATTGAAGACGGCACAACAGATGCGTTTGAAAAATACAACCCACGTGAGACCTTTCGTTAAGGGAGCTCCGAAATCAGCTTCATACATCTCAATATCATATCGACAATTTAATTCAAACATACTATTCATCGGTGAAAGTACTCCCTTGAGGGTCAACGCACTTTGGACATCGTCGAATAGTTCCATGAAAAGAATCTTCATCAGATCTCTCGAGATCAAATTGATCATGACGTATCTTCAAATTCCCAATGGGTTGGTCATCAACAAGAGAGGAGACATCTTTTTGTCCCCAAAAGATCTCCAGACCTTCCTGTCTTGACTCCCGAGAGATCCCATTACAAATTCTTTTCAAGGAATGATTCGACGGTTCCAAGAGTGTATTGATACTCAAGGGAGTACTTTCACCGATGAACAGTATGTATAAACAGATTGTCGATATTGAGAGATGAATGGAGCTGATTTCGGAGCTCCCTTAACGATAGGTCTCACATAAGCTGTATTTTGTAAAACACATTTGTTATGCCGTCTTCAAAGTTTGTTGATTTTATTCACTGCGCGTCAAGAATTTGCTTAGGCCAAAACGTCAAAGCTCTGGTTTGGAGGTGGAGACAAATTTGTACTTTGAAGACTAATATCTTCACTCTCAACTCACCGATATCAACAAACGAGGTATCTATGTTCAAGTTAGCTATCAAGGTATGTTCTGAAAATCATTTTGGATTGATTCAGGCCATACTCTAGTCGCTAGGGTCGACCAAATCTGTATGCTTTATTTTGGGACACCCGGTATTTATATATTTTATATATCTTTTATTTATTTATGTGAACAATGATGTTACTGATACATCTACTTTTGAACTCTGGTTCTGTTGAGTGCACTTCTTGAGACTTTTTCTTGCGTTTATTCAGAAATTATGTTTACTATCACTTCATTTTTCCGAAAATTAATAAAGGGGGTTGGAATAAGAGCGTGGGTTGAAAATTTGTCAAAAATTAATAAGCGGATGGGAGGGACGATTATTCGGTACTCGAGAGTACATCGTAAACGAGTATTGTCAGAATTGTGCCTAAAAACATATTGCAGATATCTAATACTTCGCATTTTCTTGAAAATTGCTTCGGTTTTTGTAAAATAGCGTTTAGATTAACAATAGTTTCAAGGTTTTTCCAAATTTTTTCGACGTTTGATAAGGCCGGTATGTATGTATGTATATGTATTAATTTGCCACTTAAGGAGAGTATTTACAAGTTGTTATGATAAATATAAAAATAGATACCTTACAATACAATATAATTTTAAGGTTAAAAACGCAGAAGGAAAACACCCTTAATTACAGTGGCAGGGATAGCATTAAAGGGTCGAGCTGACCTTATTTCCATAATGGTGCCCTTAGGGGTGCTGGTATAACAGAAAAGATGAACAAACATGAAAATAGGAAAGTACTGTAGTTGTTACCAGTACAAACCACGGTTTGTACGACAAAATCATGGTTTACACGTTTATATTCAAGTAAAATTTGCTTCACATTTTTATGTGATCACAGAGTGTGCTCGTGTAAAGGGGCTTCACAACTTGCTTGAAGTTATATCAAGCAATTGAAATCAATACCTTGTACTTTACCATCACAGTTTTTTATTTGACCGCCTTCGAATGAAAAATCTGTCATGGCAAATTACAGGGGATTCATTTTCGTTGCTTCGAGTAACTTCAATCAACTTGTGAAGCCCGCTTACATGATCACATTATATCATCACATAAAAAGTGAGAAGCGGATTTTACGCGAATATGATCGTGTAAACCGGCCTTTAAAGGAGAAGATTCCTTTATGACAATGCTAGTTAATATCAACCAAAGGCGAGTAGCAATCGGGAGCTCCCGTTTACCACACCAACGATGGCATCGAAGATAAGGAGCACTTCTTGTTGCTCTGCCCTTCTTGCGAATTACCACGTAGAGATCTCGCCTGAGTTCTTGCCATGTTATGACCACTTGGACATACCAATCTTTCAAACGAGTTTCTAATGCAGATTCTATTGTATGGTGGCAAAGATTTTACTGATGACCTCAAAAGTTAAATTTCCACAAATTCAAGCATAATTTTAGAGATACAATAAACCCGATGTGCCCAACAAACGATGGCATAGAGGATACGGAGCACTTTTTGTTGTTCTGCCCTTCTTTTGATGTTCAAGGACATGATCTTCTCGCTGAAATTGTTGAATTATTACGACCATTTGTGCAAATCACCGATCTTTCAAATGATGCTTTGACACAGCTCTTATTAAATGGTGATCAAGACCTATCTTATGAATTGAACAGAAATATACTCCAATTGACTTTACGGTTCATTCACGAAACTGGTCGCTTTGACTAAGATCTTGCAAACTCCAGTTATGTACAAAGCAACCACCACGTCCGTTAGAGTAAATTTTTCGTTTGCCTTGTAAATTCCGTCTCACATTAGATGTCTGACATTTGATCTACATTAGACGTTCCCCCGGGGGGATACTTAGTATATTTGTCCAATGGGGATGTGCCGTTTTTCAGGGTATCGTTTTCGCCTATTTTTTCTAGAACAGGGTATCAAAAGAAGGCAAATTTCCTGGAGCAGGTTGTCAAAACATGTGAAAAGAGGAAATTTTGTTACAACGGGTTATTATTTAGTGAAATTTTTGTGTTTTTGAGTATACTTTTCACAGATTTTTTTCTAGAACAGGGTATCATTTGAAGGCAAAATTCTGGAGCAGGGTGAAAAAATTTTTTTCGTGGGCACATCCCCGTACAAATTTGGGTCAAGAACCCCCCCCCCCCCCCCCCCCCGGGGACATTCCATCAAATAAAACTCATTACACGTAATGAGTTGTCCTTGTTAGATTATCACAACCCTGACCTTACTTCTAATGTGGGACGGAATATAGTATAGTTTACTTTAGTATCCATTAGACATTAAATCGTTCATTGTATTGTTGTATTTTAGTTGCGTTGTATTTTAGTTAACATTGCATGTGCTTTTATATTGGCCATGGGGTAGTCATTGTATTTCGCTCCCCATGGTATCGTCCCTGTAGTGTTGTATAGTAATTAGAAACGTATAGTCTAACGTAAGATTTATTGTAAACTTTTATATGAATATAAAAAAGAGACCCACTTCTGTAACTCGCTGCTTTATCCATAAAACTTGTCAGTTTGATTGGGAATTGAAAACTTTATCATTCAACTACCAGCGTCCTCGTTTCAGTAAATGTTTTTTCTTTTGTTTTTGTTAGCAGTTACATGTACTTAATGTGCTATCTTTGTCTTTACAGTCGTTACGTGTAGTGCTATGTTCGTGTTTGCTGTTTTGTTTGCTGTTTTGGTAAACGTAGTTTTTCCCTCCAAATGGCATTGTTTTCGTAGCAGGTGCATATTATTTTCTAAGTAGTGTAATTAGGGAGCTATCATTTTTAAAGCTGGGTACAGGGGTGGAAGAATTTTTGGAGGGGTACCAAATTTTTTGCCCTCATTTTATTGGAGTAACGAATATTTCTGAAAAAAATTGTAAAACATGTGATAGGCTGTGAAATTTTTGGAAAATATTTCAGACTGAAGTAAAAATTATGTATTCTTTCACAACTAAAGTTTAATCTGTTTCTGCTATGTTCATTAGGCAAGAAAGGAGTTGTTTGAAATAATGACGATAATTCTATGTTTCGACGATTCTTCCAATTGTTCCAATTTGATTCATTTTATGTCTGTGTTTCTTAGTGAGTAAGTTTTTGTAATATATCCAAGTTAAATAACTCAATAGTGAGGCATAAAATTTTTTGTTATGCTGAAATAGGTCGTCAAATTTCATTCAACTTCGTGAATGGGGTAAGAAAATGTCGCCTTTTGTATAAAAATTTCTTCCATCCTTGTAGCCAGCGTTTAGAAGGGCAGATCCCCAATATGTATTGTAAGTTTTAGATGGCATGTATAAAAAATTCCAGGGGTAGGATTACATCAAAGAGCGAACATTTCTGTAGCCATTCAGTTCAGAGAGACAGGTCGTAGACTTTTATGTTAACCTTTGTAAAGATTTGGAGCCTTTGCTTTGAATAGTGCATGTAATTCTACGACTGTGATTTTAAGCAATTTGTTACGAGCTAGAATTGGATCCAAGCTAGGTTCTAATCTTCCTGGGAGTTCTGTTAAGTATTAGCTGGAGTTGCATAATAATGAAGGGATTCTAGCCATATCAAAATCATTGGCAGATGTAGTAAAAAGTTATTTTCCAGGCAAATTTATTGCTTTAAAGAGTAGACTACCATCAAAAAGCTATTCATATCATCAGAAAGTGCTGATCCTAAAAGTTTGTCTCAGATGTTTCAAATACTTTCATATTATTCATCTGCCCTTCGAACTGTTATAAAATCGGTTCATCTAAATTGAAATATTAGCTACACAATATTAGCTGCATGTTTATAGGCATCTGCTAACAAGCTTGAAAAATCCGGGTTTTAAACGTCTGGAACTTCGTACCCAATGACCATCCTCACACCTTAAGGCCCTCGACTTACACAAATCTAATTAAATTGGACTTAAGTTTTTTCAGTCGCTTCATTGACCATCAGTCCATCAGTAGCGATAACTAGGAATATGCAATAATCCTACTCAATGACAATGAGGGTTTCCCGTAAACAGCAACGCCGCGCTTGCCTTGACCCAGGGGCCTGTTAGGCTATTCTGCAGTTTGATTGGCTCTTTTCCAAACAAAAGAAATTTCTCACCGTCAAAAAATGGCCACGCAAAACATTCGAATGGCTTAGGTGAGTTCGAGCCATGGAATATGTATCTCAAAATGTCGAACCAAACTTTGGCCACCGGGGTGCCCGCTTTCTGCAATCTCGTTCCCAGGGTGTTCTTACGTCATACGCTGATCTCGACGCCGAACAAACACCCAGGTAAACTTCGATCAAATGCGCCCAGAATCTGGGTGAAAAAGCAGCCATTATGGATTTGACGGTTTCCTAGGAAACGCTACTTGAGGGGACATGACCGTTGCTCTAGAGCTAATTCTGCTGTGGATAAATCAAGAAGCTAAAAACAAACACTTGAGGACCTTAATTTAACCTTATTGAAGGTATTTGAACGATAATCTTGGGTTAGCACATGCGTTTAATATGAATATAAGCTCGGTTTGTTTGGAGCGAAAATGGGCCTTAGTTGCAAATTCGAGAGGCCTTAACCGCAGCTTCAAAGATGAAATGGCTCGTTGTTCTCCGAATTTGGGAGATAAGTAGCATATCATGGTTGAAATAAGAAAAGAATGTGGTTTCCCGTTGAATTTTGACATGCTGCGGCCGTGTACCTCGCGCAAAACGGAGTTACCGCGCAAAACGGAGTTAAAGCCAATTAAATCACCCAACGGCTTCTTGTATCCAAGCTCATAGTAGAGGTAGAGCAACGAACTCACTCTGGGGAAGAGATTGCGCTTTCCGTAGAGGTCTAGCCTCCTATTGACAACAACAGGTACCTTCTTTCGAAGCAAATTTAGCAACCGGTGGGGGGGGGCACTATCTGTAGAGGTCTTGACTCCTATTGACAACTATTGAATGAGCTCCTTGGGAACGAGCTTGAAACGTCTGAACATTTTGCCAACTCAACACCGAAATTGTGCTTAAGATTCCTGGACGAGCTTAGTCGACCGAGGTGACGTGCACGTTGCCACGTGAGCAACGCTGCTGTTATAAATTATTTAAGCAAAAAAACTTGATTTTGCGCAGGATTTTACCTTACTTAGTCCATTAGAAGTGCAAATAATGTTCAAGAACAACATAAAGTCGCTTCATCATCTCGGTTTTAGATAAATACGACTGATTTCTTCATCAGACAAGCAGCTATTTTCCCTAGCAGTTCGTGACAAGTGTCCTGTCTTTAGTTTAAAGGGAATCGACAAGGTTAAAAGATGGCCCAAACCAAGTTGAAAATATAATCTATTGTATTCAAAAGCTTTGACGTCTGCTGTTTCATTTTTTGGCGATAGAAGCAGTGGGCTTGTGGACACTTCTTCAGCGTATCTATAGCAACAAGGGCAGATTTTGTAATACAATAGCATCAGTTGCTTTGGTTCACACCTCAATTTAAAGCGATTAGCGAATGCAGACAAAAGAAATTCTCTCAAGCAGAAATTCAAAACAAACGAAGCCGCAAAGTTGCCCTGAACCGTTACGGCAAACTCTCGTTTGGTGCGGGCGAAGGGAGGTTTCTAAGAGAAGGTAGTTGCTTATAACGAAAGATGAAGCTTAAATCTAAAGTTCTGTCGCTCGGAGTTTGTTTATTTGATTCAGAAACCGAACAGAGTGCATTCCAATTTTTGCATATATATTGCTCAGATGTACGCAGTCACTCCTCAGCTCCTGAATCAAATAAACAACATCCGCGGGACAGAACCTTAGATTTACCTTTCTTCTTTTGTCATAAGCACATACCTTCTCTTAGAAACCTCCCTTCGCCCGCACCAAACGAGAGTTTGCCGTACTGGTTTCAAGGCAACTTTGTGGCTTCGTTTGTTCTGAAATTCTGCTTGAGAGAAGTTCTTTTGTCTGCATTCGCTAATCGCTTTGAATTGAGGTGTGAACCAAAGCGACTGATGCTATTTTATTACAAAATCTGCCCTTGTTATCTATAGCAGCTTGTCGATATAGCCATGTCTATTCCCTTTGCAGTTACTGTACCAACTGTACCCCTTCACACACGCAACTTCACACTTATGAACTATACATCGTATTCAATTAATTCTTTATAAAATAGAAAGTAGTTGTAGAAAGTAGTCAACTACTTTCACACCCGATGAAGAGTAATGCTCGAAACGTTGTGTAATATCATTTCTCAAGTACAAAATCGTATTTTATAAAGAAATAATTGATTACAAAAAAATAACGCGGTACTGCGCGTAAAACCAACTTAGTTATCCATAAACTATATATCATCCGGTTTGTCAGTAAATGGAGAGTATTAATGAGCAAAATAGAATACAATCATCCAAGAACTGTAAGCTATACACTCAAAAACGTGAAAGCTGGGCCTTCCCCATTCTATAACATCCCCTTACCCCCAGATAAGTCTCATTATTATTATTATCATTATTATTTATTGTTATTATTATTATTATTATTATTATTATTATTATTATTATTATTATTATTATTATTATTATTATTATTATTATTATCATTATCGTTATTATTATTATTATCATTATTATTATTATTGTCCTTTCTTCACGCCTTTTTGTTGTTTGGCGGCTTTTTCTGGGCAGCGGATTGAATCCCTCAATCTTAGGTGTCCAGAGTCCTTCTAATTATCTTCGCCGTGCCAAGTACACAAGTCTTTTGTAATAAAGATGTCATTTGTCCCATTTCAAGTTGCTCAACATATCTCTTAAAGTTTTTGCTCAGCGTACCAAGAGCTCCGATGATGATTGGTATTATCACCACTTTCCTGACATTCCATAGTTTTGCTACTTCCCTTCTAAGATCTTCATACTTTTCCCTCTTCTCCTCTTCTCTTTCGATCACTCTTCTATCAAACGGGCATGAAACGTCAATGATTTTGCATTCATTTTTCTCTTTATCGTGTATTACGATGTCAGGTCAGTTGTGATTCAACTGCTGATCTGTTTGAATTCTAAAATCCCATAAGATCTTTGCCTTTTCATTCTCTAAAACACCTTCTGGAATATGATCATACCATTTCTCTGTACAATCGAACCCATATTTTCTGCAAAGCTCTCAGTGAATTACTTTCCCAACTCTATCATGCCGCCAATTCTTGTACTGGTTCTGGGCCAACTTTTCACATTCAGCCACTACATGCGCAATAGATTCCTCTCGTTTTCCACACATTCTACAAACAGGTGAAACATCTTGTTTGTCTATGCGGCTCTTAATAGCATTGGTCCTCAACGCCTGATCCTGGGCTGCCATTAACATCCCCTCTGTCTCCTTCTTCAGCGTACCTTTCCTCAGCCATTCCCATGAATCAGAACTTCTTATGCCTGCAGTCAACTTCTCATACTGACCATGTAAAACCTTCTCTTTATAAGATTCCATTCTTTTTACCCTGATTGCCTCCTTTGGCATCCCAGAGCCCAACAAGTTTTCTTCCTTTACTGCTTTTAAAAATGGTTCTTTGCTCCGCGCTACATAGCTATACAAACTGTTTACCTCAATCTCAACGCAATCCTCAATACTGATTAAACCCCTGCCACAGTCTGCTCTTTTGTAATAGAGTCTGTCCACATCCGCCTGTGGGTGCAATGCTCTATAGATTGTTAGCAACTTTCTGGTTTTCCTATCGACGGCTTTCAGCTCATCTACCCTCCAGTTAATTATTCCTGCACCATATCTGATGACTGATACAGCCCTGGCATTTATTGCTTGGATGATGTTTCCACCATTCAGGTATATACCAGATAGATACCAGCACTCAGGTATATACCATAAAACTCCACTTCTATTTCTATTTCTATTTCTATTTCTATAAAATTACTTCGCAAAGCCTTACAGCATTAATGCAAAGGGGTCTAAGACCCAAAAAGAAATTAAAGTAAACATTACAAAGTCAAAAAATTATATTACAAAATTACAAGCTAATCAATAAAAACAAATTGTCCACTGTCAATGACTGACACTGATCTTACCACATATTCAACAAAGTATTGAGTATCAAACCTTACCCTGGGTACCAGAGCCTAATAAAAATTTTAAAGAATTTAGACGCTGGTACTCAGGTTAATCAAACTTGCAAAATCTATTCAATGGGAAATCAAGGGCACTTGAAAACCTCATAACCTTAGGGATGACAATATCGCTGCTTTTGTGAGAGGATTCGTTGCTAGGAAAGATGTCAAGGGTGAAGATCTTTTATGAGCTGTTTTTCAGATGAAGGTTCAAAAGCAGATGAGATTCTCTTCTCAACGAAAGTTAAAAGAGGCAAAAAGAGTAAATTCAATAACTAAGGTAGAGGAAAATCGGGCAAAAGAATCCATAAAAGAAACCAAGGGAAAAGAGGCAGGAGAAACAGAGTTACTTGGTGCTGTAGGAAAATTGCAGGCAGAAGTCTCTTCATTGAGAGAAGAGGTAGCAAAGCAGAGAATACAGCAACAACCAGCTGTTCAAAAGCAGCAGCTTTCTGCCCGAGCTCAGTTCTCTGCTGGCGAAAGATCAGCAAGAAGAGATTGTCAAGCATACAGAGCTGCTGGAAATGGTGTTTTTTGGCAACACTGTTTTCATTGTGGATCACTTGACCACTTTCAGTTTCAATACCTACAGAGAGCTAAGACACAGGGAAACTTGGTGGGGCAGCCCCAAGAGACAGGTTGTGACTGCCTCAGAATCAAAAAGTCCTGCCTTTCAGCATGATGTATTTTCATCTACCCAAAACCAGCCTTCGTATCCAGGTTTTGTTGAGCAAGTTTTACGATGAACCATGAAATCTGCATGAAATAATGCAGATGAAATAAAGCATGAAATCTTATAAACTTTACAATTCGGTTTTCGTGCCAGTAACTCCATTAGCCATGCTCTGGTTAGTTTAACTGAAGCCATCAAAAACTCATTAGACAATAGAAAATTTGGCTGTGGAACATTTATTGACTTGCAGAAGGCATTTGATACAGTGAATCATAGTATTCTTTTGATGAAGCTAGAACATTATGGAATTATCTCTCTGATCGGAAGCAATATGTCTCAGTGAATGGTTCTAATTCCAGTCATCTCAGTGTTACCTGTGGTGTTCCACAGGGTTCTGTCCTTGGTCCCCTTCTTTTCTTGATTTACATAAATGATTTACCTCTTTCATCCTAAAGACTACACTTCCACTTATTTGCTGATGATACCAACATCTATTTAGAAGCTGAAAGTCTTCATCATCTTCAAAATGTGGTTAAAAAGGAATTGAAAAAAGTCAAAATTTTGTTAGATCGTAATACGCTTTCACTCAACATTGATAAAACCAATTTCATAATTTTTTAAGTCTCCTCAACATTCTGCTCCGGAAACTATCAGTATAAAGATTGGTAACCTTCCTATTAAACAGACATCTTATATCAAATTTCTTGGTGTTCTTTTAGATGAAAATCTTTCATGGAAGTATCACCTAACAGAATTATCTAAAAAGATGGCTAGAAATTGTGGGATGTTTTTCAAAGTAAGACACTTCTTACCGATCAGTGTTTTGGTATGCTTCTGTAACTCTCTGTTTTCACCTTTCCTGCAATATGGAATTTTAGTTTGGGGCCTCACATATGAGGCATATATCAAGCCAGTATATCTCTTACAGAAACGGGTTTTAAGGGCAATCTCATTTCAACATTATACTTCTCCTGCTACACCAATCTTCTCTGACTTAAAGATTTTAAAGCTACGTGATATCTTTCAGTTAAAATTGCTTGGTTTTGTTTATGATTGTGTTAACAAGACTGCTCCTCCTTATTTTCATTCTTTCTTGCATTAGTTGAATCTGTTCATCAATATGGTACTCGGAAGCTTCCAAGACTGACATTTTTGTAACTCAGAAAAATACCCTTCAATATGGTCTCAGGTCTGTGCGTTACTTTGGAGCAAAGTGCTGGAACAGCATTCCTGTTGATCTTAAATGTTCAAAGTCTGCCCCTAGCTTTCGTCAAAAACTCAAAGCCTACTTTTTTGAAAATAACTACCAATCATAGCTGTCATACATTCGCAATGTGTATCTCATTTAATGATACTAAAAGTCAACCAACAATTAAAACTATTTTTAAATTTCATTAGTCATTTTTAAACCAGGGGGTTGCTCTTTCCTCGATTAGCCTAGCAACTGAAAGAGCTCCTCCTCAAGAAATTCCCTTTCATACAGGGTGCGGGGTGAGCGGCGGAGTGGCTTATACAGTCTTCGTCAGGTGACTGAAGTTAAGCTTGGTCGAGTAAGGTCAGATTTCGGATGGGTGACCTCTGAGGCCTAACCTCGCAACTCACCTCGTCGTCCTTCGGAAGGGATGTTAAACTAGGGGTCCCATGCCTGGATGCGGCATGCACAGTGGGCCTAAATTAGCTTTCAGTAGCTAGAAATCCTGACAAGCCCACTCAAAACAAATTGAAAACAAACAAACACACAAACAATACAATTCTCCTTATTTGCATTTAATTGATTAGTATTGTTGTTGTTAGTTAAGTTAAATTTAGTTGTAACAGTTCTTTTGTGTGTTCAATGTATTATTTAATCAATATTGTATGTATGTGGAATTTTGAAATGATGATGAAATTGAAACTGAAACTGAAACGATCAAGCACCCCCAGCTCTGAAGAAAGGATGTATAGTGACCATGCTACAACTTCAAGGGGATCAGAGTACAATTTGACAACGTTTTGAAGCATCTTTCCATGCAAACTCTGAAGTATTTGACACTGTCTCATGTTTTATTTTTGTATATCTCATAAGGAGCTATGACAAGTTTGTAACATCTATCATAACATTCAGTAAGAAGCATTACAGGAGATAGCACCAGAAATTGTTATTTATGTGAAGTTGCTGTATGTATGAGGCCACAGTCATGGACATGATGTAGCTGCCATGGAACTTCCCCATCGGGGCAATTGAAATAATCCTTAAAAGTATCTCTGGTAATGGCAGCATCACTTGAATACCCGTTTCCACTTATCCTACGGCATTGGACCATCCCATTTTGATCATTCTGGGTAATGCCTCGCCATGTTCCAGGGGTAAAATTTCTAGAAGAGTCTTCACTATCTATGAATCCGGCAGGAATGTAGCCCAATTATGCAGCTTTGGTTATTTTATCAACAAGGTCCTCCTTGGCTTTTATTGGTCTCCTGAAGATCCTCAATTTGGCTGAAAGGATACCAAAACCATTTTCTATGGTTCGTCTTGCTCTTGATAATCGATAACCATAAACTCTCTGATGTTCCTGTATTTTTTCCAGGGTAAGGCTAGACTGATGACGATGAGTCTCTTGTTGCCCTGTGCTCTTTGACATGATAATAGCCCTTCAGGCAATAGAGACTCATAGTATTACTCTGAAGAACTTGGCCCTATTTAGGCCCAAAAATCGCAATTCCTAACGTACCAATCAGATTGCGAGATCTGTGAATTACTATTGTTAAGGTGTAAATGTGATAGAATGTTCGATTCGATTGAAGAATTGCAAACACTCCCACGGGATGGAGATTCGAAGCCGTGATTCTTTCATAATTCCATTGATGATTGAAGAAAATAGGGCCAAGTTTTTCACTGTTTCATTATGAGTCCCCCTTGAGCAAAGTTTACCGCAGGGATATAAGGGACTCATCGTCATAAGTCTAGGGTATGGCTTCAAATGCCAGGGCTTGAGTGGAAAAATATCATCTCCTAGCAGCACAAATGGGAACCTTTTTTCACCTTAGTTTGTGGCACATGGAATTCCAAGAATTGTTGGAAGATTATCAAATGACCTAGAAAAAATCTGTGCAAATTATATCCGGTTCCAAAAGTTTGTCCAGTGATCAAAATACACACGCCCAGCTTTTCTCTTTTTTTCTCAATTCTTTTCTCAGTGAGTAGTCTTTCTCAAGAAATTAATGCAGCTGTTTGCCTTAGTTATTTGAAAAATAACCTGCTCTAGAGAAAATATGCATTTTTGACAACCAGCTCTAGAAAAACGTCCTTACTTTGATACCTACCCTTTTGAGGCTCTGGTACCCAGGGTATTTGATACCCTGCTCCAGAAAAATTTGTGAAAACGATACCCTGAAAAACGGAACATTCCCGTCGACCAAATATACTAAGTACCCCCCCCCCCCCGCGAAATATTGATGTGCAAGACAATTGCTGCAGGTCTCGACATGCATCCGTTAGATATGTTGCTTCCCAAAGTCATGGCATCCTTTCAAAGCAACAACATTGCTGTCGATAGGATTCCAGGTAAATAAATATTTGTGAACTACCGGGTAAGTCAAAAAAGTGTAAGCGTTTGGGGGGCTGTGAAATAAGAAGTATGACACCGAAATCCAAAACTGAAGTTTTCATTTCTCAATAAAAGGTTACCTTAGGGAGCGGTCATTTTTAATCCTGGGTACCAGGAACACCAGGGCGGCGTATTTCTGGCAGGGGTATGAAAGTTTTTTCCATTATTTTGTGGAGGTCTGAAAATTTTAAGAGCAATTTTTATGGGCTACAAACTATTTTTTGCTTGAAATATTTGGATGGAGTTATCGATCAAAGATTGAAAGAAAAGTTAAGAGACCATAGACGTAGGAACCGGGGGCGCTGAGAGCACATGCCCCCCCAAGATCTTGCAAAAACTTAAAAAATGCTGGTAAGGTGCATGTTTGGAAACGAGGATCCCACTTTCCATTCTGCTCCATGATTCATGTCCTCTTGAAATCAAAATTCTATTTCTGAAAATGACAATGACAACTTAAATGCGACATAAATCATAGACCAGAATAGAACGTTGAATTCTCGATCCCCATACAAACCCCTTACAGGCATTTTTCCCCCTTATTTGATCTTAAAGATATGCGATATTTTACTAATCAAATTTTCTGATCAAAGTTTGGCTTTGACTGATACATTCATATTTTAGTTTTGAATATCGTTCACATACTTCTTATTCCATTCCCCACCAAAGGCGTAAACTTTTCTTAATTCACCCTGTATTTGGTATATCATTTCTCCGAAATGTGTTCCCTGTTACAAATGTAAAATTGAAGTCAATTTGTTGCTGAAATTCAAGTTCAAAGGGAAGTATAAAGATAAAATCATCTTGTTTTGAAACGAACAGTAATTTTGACTTTCCTTCTTCATGAATCAGCAACAGCAAAGCTCAGCGATCTTTTCATAAGATTTTCTGAGATACATCCAAGAGAAATAAAAAACTCCAGTACAGACCTTGCAATACCCCTTCTGGGAGGAGGGAATGGCCAAAAATCCTTTTCGTGCCATGGAGCAAGTCTCTGGAATAGCCTTGATCTGGATAAAAAGATTCTCCTTCAGTCAATGCCTTTAAATCCAAATTTAAGACAAAATAAACTCTTCAGATATATGTGTAGCACATCGCTGTAAAGAAATATGTAAATTCACATATGAATCTTTTGTATAGTTCCCTTGCTTTTATTGTAAATTTTTTATAGATACTGTTAATTTTGTAAGTAGCTTTTTGAGGGCCAATTGTAAAACAAGTATGTATACTGAATTTGTACCCTAGTACCCCATACGTAGTACAAGTATTTATACTAAATTTGCATCCTAGTGCCACATACGTAAAACAAGTATGTATACTGAATTTGTGCACTAGGGTAAATAGTTTAAAATGAAATGAAATTAGACTTCTTCTACTCAAACTTGGTGCCAAACTTTAAGTTGAAATCTCGTCCGTCTATTCAAAAATTCGAAGGCAAGAAACGCTGATCAATTACTAATGCATAGCAGCCATTCAAAAGGTGCACATGCTATAGATAGAAGCCCTATCCTGTCAGTGGTGTCTTGGGCGATATTGGGACCCTTGGTAGAGAGCAGCGAAGGAAACGGCTGTTGTGTTGTTCAGTAGGGTTTTTAACTGGGCACCATTTTCACATATGCTGCACTGACGTCCAGTGTGAACCGGCTCAAGTACTTATTAGCAAACAATGATTAGCTTTTTAGTTTTATTTTTAACACTTACAATGATAGAATTTCTTGTATTTTATGTGCGTGTTTGATGCCAGTAGTTACGATATATATGGCTCGTCCTGGTACTGTTTTTGTAGTGTGGTATAGAAATTCGTAGGTAGGATCTTGGATAATTCGTTTTTTGCAAACTTTTACATTGAAAATATGAAAGATTGTCTACAAAATAAACAACTACACGTTTTTTTATAAGAAACTGGTTCATAAGAAACTAGTACTAAGATGGCCAAAATTTTAAGAAACTCTAGTACTATGTCTGAGAAGTACTAAGAAACTTTTCAAAGTTAAAAGTATGGATATTATAGCAAATAGATCGTTAAACCTTTATTCTTGAGCAATATTATCTAACCATTTGTGTTTTCAACATAACAGAACACTGTTTATTCCTTAATCATGTTTTAAATGTCAAGAAGCATATCTGGCGCAGTGTTAGCGACCACATTGATAATTCTGCATTCAAAAAATAAGAAACCAATTAAGAAACTTTAATACTAAAATGGACAAAATTTCATGTGAAATTAAGAAACTTTTAGTACTATGGCCTGATCCAAGTTCCTTATATAAAAAAACGTGTAAACAACAATTTATCAATCTATTAGAGTGTATTGAATCTCTTAAGCTGATATGATGCAAACCAATGATTCTTAATGGAGAGTCTGCCTTTATACGGAAAACGCCAAAGCTTCAATGAACACTGCACATTGCAACACAAATGCTGTACACTACTGCACATTGCTGTCAACGGCTGAAAAGGGAATGATCCTCCACAGCAACAATGAAATCAGGTTGATTCCTTATCAGAAGGACGATCTTAAATTGGAATTTCATTGCAATGTACATGGGATGTGTGGACAGTAAACGACCATATATCTTGTTATCATTATGTATTTGAATCTCAAAAGTCTATCCCGTGGATCCCATCAAGTCTGCATTCTCTTTAGCCACAGGCCAGGTACAGGTGCTACTCCGCTATTGTCTGTTGAATTTACAAGAACGTCATTGTTAGCAGGTGTTTGTTAAGATCATGGGAAAATGATAACCAAACAGCTGCCTTGATTGTGCAAGTTGCATTGTCTTCTTCTGATTTACAGCATATGTTTAGACCTAATTAAGTTTCGAGGTGAAAGATATGGCCTAATGCTTGCTACAAGAACATTTTCAAATTTCATATTTTCATATCTAAATTCTTTTAAGGAGGACTGCCATTCAGCAGAAGCTGTTTTTAAAGGGTCCTCCGATCCTGGGGGTACGAGGGTGTGCGGAAAATCTTTCTACACCCTGTATTCTGTCGCATAGAAAACGCTCTGTAAGTATGCCCTGTCGCATAAAGTTTTGGAAAAAATTCACATAATCTGTTGCTTCGAGAGAGCTCTAAAGAATTTCGTTCAACATGATACCCTGTTGTATCATTTTCATATCGATTGTAATACAAGGACACCCTGTCGCATAATTTTACCGTAAAAGGATACCCTGTTTAACGGCACGTCCAATCAAGCCAATTATGGGAGTACCCCCCCCCCTGGGCCTCAAATACTTCAATGCAAACTTAACTACAATATGCAGTTACAAATAAGAAATTATAGACGGGTAATTTCAGGTAATTTTATCTACTTAGCATCCTGCCTAACCGTTGATTTTATGTTTGGTTTGTACTAAATCGACCACGGGGATTCAACCTAGACTTGAATACATTCTTTCTGGCCGGAATTGCAATTTTGATTACTTCAATAACTGTCATTTTTAGAATTAATTTCGCTAAAACTCTTTGAATGTAAATCTGACGTTATTGAAAATAGTTTCGTTAGACAGCATTTGATTATACCTTTCGACTGATATGCAAATCTTTTATTTTGAAGAATCTTGAAAATTTGTTATGACGTCATAATTGAGCTAATTTTAGAATTAGTTTGTGTTAACCCTATTTCTGTACATATCAATTGTTCATCGACTGCAAATTCGGAATCTACATTGTCGATTTAGTAATGATTATCATTGACATAATCAAAATTGCACTTCCGGTCAAAATTCAAAATGTATCCAGTTTAATTTGAATCCCCATGTTTGATTAAGTACAAATCAAGCATAAATCAACGGGTAGGCAGGTTGCTAAGTAGTTAGAGGAAATTCCTTATCTATTACTAGAATATAAGAGCCATGATGTTAAAATCCTATTTCCAAATGTTCAACATACATAATAGAGAGAAACATGAATGCAACCCTCCATTGATTTTTAAAACAATTCAGGAAGGATGCCTTCTTACACTCGGTGAGAGGCTATTCCATCGTTCAGCTCCTCGAAAAGAAAAGCATTTTTGCCCATTTGCTAGCCATTTCTTTGGGAACCTTAAATACGTTTCTCAGTATTCCGGAAGCTGCGGAATAAAAAAGTATCATTCAGACATCATTGCAGTTATCAGATGCCTCTTTGCAGTCAAAGCAGAAAAAGCGTACCACTTATGTTCGCAGTTTTCCACATAGATTCGTTTTGTCATTAAATTTTGTTTTTTTCTGTACGCAAAATCATTGAGAGATTTTATTCATTGTGGTCTCCAAGGAAAAGAACTACTCCAATCCTTAATACGCTCCGCGCAACGGAAGCAACATTCCATTAGAACTGAATCAAATAACAAAGCGACATTCGGATTGTCATCCAATCAGCATAGGGCTCAAATCTTTCAAATCCTTAAAATGACGGGCATAAAATCTTATCACATATTTCTTTGAACTAAAGTGCTTGAAAGAAACTTTGGGTAATTTGCTGTAGATATGCCGTGGCAATTTTCTGACATCTTGAATATTTTCAAAATAGCGACCTTTTGATCATTTTTGCAAAAATCATCAAAAATTTTGAAAAAATTAAAATCATCGTAAATCTTGAACTACACAAGAGAAATGGATACAATCTTCAAGAAAACCGTTGTTTATGAAGGTCTAGGATATGGCTGCAAGCAGAAATCTGCAGCTCTTCTGGTTAAGGATTCAGAAATTTGATGACGTGACAGTAGCCTCACGACATAGTCCCAGGTATCGCAAAAATAGTAACAACGACAACAACAACAATACAACAACAACAACATCTCTTATTTTTGCTCAATCTGGGCCTTATGGACTTTGATGTGAAACTTTGAGACGGAGATGAACGCGTTTACTTGTACCTTCTGGAACGAGGCTGCAGTGTAGTCTCAGAAGCGAGGCAAGCAACCCTCGACAGTTAGTGCTGCTGTGAAGTTCATGGAAGCTAATTGGCCTTAAAAACGAGGAGACCCTGATTCACAGTGAAAAGTTTGTTGATTCTCGGATTGAGGAAACATTTGTATGGATTCTTGTGGCTTTCGTTCATGGCTATTATGACTGTAAACCTGAACTCTGAGCTGTTTTAACGTTGGAGGTTCGAGTCGGCAGCTTAGGCCGATCCACCATTGCCTGGTGTTCGTACAGTGTTGCTATGGTGTCCATATCTATTTATGAAATCGATAGGGGAAAACTTTATCCCAAATTTCAGTATCAAAGCCCATAATTCATAGTTTGAGTGTCCATCAGTCTATCAATAGCGATAACTACGAATATGCAATCAGTCTAACGTGACAGCTTCAAAATTAATAAATGCCGCTATTTTGAAAGCAAGCAAGGTATAAAAAATTGCTACGGCAAATTTAGAGCAAACCATCCACCAAAGTTCCTGTCAAACAAAGAAAATCTAATATAATTTTACACCCACCCGATAAAAGATTTGAGCTCTATGCTCTTCCAATCATGAAAATCTATTTTCAAACGATGGTGATGATGAAGATGCGTTTTTCAGCGCCAAGCGCTGGATCGCAGAAATAGAGCAGACCTAATCGAGTCCGTGATCCCTTGTCATGGCGCTCAATGGGTGGGGCCCTACCGGGACTCGAACCCACTCAGTCTGATTGTTCTGGCTGCAATGTCAGAGGATTACACTACGGCACCATAAAATCTTCAAATAGTCTTGGATTTACATGGTAAGCCTCTTCCGCTTTGACTGTAATGCCAAAATGTAACTTTTCAATCCTGGAATCAGTATAGCCTGTCGTCTTCCGGGTGTTCCCAAACACGTAAGTACTCCTCTTTGAAAAATCGCCAAAAACTTGATTACAAGGCGGATTTCTAAATATCTTTTCTTGGCAAGTAGATAAAAGAACAAATTATTCCCGCAGTTATTGAGGTAGTGCCAAAGCCTCTTAAAAGTGCAATAAACAATGGTACTTCCTTGGTATGCGCATAAATTCTGCATCCGTTAACTTAGTGATCCAGTCCATGGAAGAAATCTGAAAGAAAGAAGTTTTGATGTCAATTTCTTTTCAACCGTCCTTATTGAGCACAACCTGGGGGTCAGTCCATAAAAGATATTTCAAATCGGTCAACAACTTGGCAGAAAGTGTCCTTTAGTTCAACAAATTTATAGACACGATTTGAGTGGTAAAGGAAGTACTTGCCATATAAAACCCAAGTTCCATCATATTAATGAAAGATTAAATATTCAATGCTTTTTTTCCTGATTCCAGAAGCAGTTTCTGATCGTAATCTATGTCGCTTTGAAGTTAGGAGCCCCGAAGGATGGACATATTCCATTAGTGGTATGATTGAAATATTCCATATGATATAACCATCCATCCTTTGGTGCTCTTTGAAAGGAGTTTTCCACACTTGTGACGGAAGCGATTGCCTACATCTTGATGCAAAATAATTTTGGATTGGAGCACATAAGGAAGACTTATTCCACTTAACGCGATATATTTAACCGTACATAAACCACTTTGCCCATGAGATTCATCTGTATTGGAAGTCACAGGAGTGAGACATTTGTTTTAGTAAGACGTATCAGAGCAGAAAAATATTGATTTATTCCCTTTAGAGCCATCAAGGATGCCGTAATTCCAGTCAAAAATAACAGTAAGCTGGACTTTTGCTTGAGGAAAATAAAAAAGCGGCCTTTGGAATATTTCATTCAAAATCGCTCGCAAACATATTCTTAAGCCTCAAGTCACTTAAATTCAGTTTAAAAGCATTTTTATCATCTTATATTTACAACATGGTTCTGTAAAAAAGTTCTTTAACTATTTATGATAAAATCAACAAAAATTCTGCAGAAATGGGCTCTTTACTTTATGGAATTTGCATCCTTACATGCTCCAATAGTTTTCAAAATATGCTTTTTGAACTCTTCACGGTATTACAGCAATATAATTATCTTTTTAAATAATTCAAGGTTATATTCTAATGAAAACCGACTGACTAAAATCTCTTTGCCTTCCATTGTGATTTCCAACGGAATCGTTCATTCTTTGGTGCTCCTCGGACCAGATTTTGAAAATTCAGGTATCTTAGATAGTATTTCAAAGATATAATTATCAAAGCAATTTTGAGGAGTCCAAAATTGAAATTTTGACAACTAAGGTATTTTGGAATATAGAATCCAAATACGCTCCTCCCAATGACATAATATTCTAAAGTGTCACTAAACCCGTCTTTGTCCAGAGGTATAGTCCGTTAAAGTCAAAATTGATCTTTTTAGGACAAAAAAACTGATTTTCAGATTTTTCGAATGGACACTTTTTGCAAAGTTGAAAAGAATACTGACTTATAAAGTAAACTTAGCACTGTCCCTAAGATTCACTTTTACAAAGTCCTGTTAATGTTAATGGCCTCCTCTTCAGTTGGTTTGAAAAGCCGCAAACAGCCTCACGGGTCTTTGTTAAGCATTTTAAGACAGCTGTACACTCAGAAGAAGTGAAATAAATTGCTTTGCTTGAGAAAAGAACAACAAGAAGCCAGTTGATATAAACAATAATTTGTTTTATTATCATGCTTGCTTGAGAATGGTTGTAAACACATTTTTATATGATAGTATGAAACTAAGTATTGCAAACGATAGTTTACTCTCATTGGCGACAGTATTATTTTAGCTGGCAAATCCGCTTGCTTACCAAAGATAAGAAATCTAGACGAGTATTCACAGAAATCAAAAACAAAGCAGGGATATAGCAAATCAATTCTTGCTTACAAAGATGAATTACTTGGCCTATTCCTTCGGGATTTAACAAGACAATAGCTTCAAATTGAAGAATTACATCACTGCGAGCTGAGATAAAATCTTGAGGACAGTTTTTAAGATACGATACGCAAAACTTCAAAGAATATCCTGGAAAGTGATTTTGCAGGCGGCAGGTACGTTTAGGATTTTGAAGTTGTAAATATCATAATTGCTAGCTATTTGAAACATTTCTGCTAAATTGGCTTGACATTTTGTTTACAATTTTAGGAATTCTTGGCTTTTTCGAATTAAACTTGGTTGCTTTTTGCTATTTTACAAGGTTGTGGTTGTCGGAGATATATTTACGGGATGATTATGGTCGTGTTGGTTTCAACTTTTGAGGTTTGAGATTTGGTTACAAGCAGTTTGGATAATTACCGCCTATTTTAGAGCTTTATAAGTCTTTCAATACAAGTATCCACGATTAAAATTTGCAAATCAAAGTTCAGCTGCAAATTCAAAGCTGTAAAAACCTTTTCAGCCCTTTTCGCTTGTTCTGAACAAAGTCTGGGAATGTAAGGGAAAATTTATGCAGTTATGGTCGACTTTGAAATTTCATGAATCTAATGCATGTATCGAAGATTACAACCTAAAAGCCAAAATTCAATTGAAAATTTATTGTTCTGTAATTGCTCCTAAGCAAAGTTTTAGGATTTATGGAAGAATTTATGTAATTACTGCCGACCTTGGACTCTCATAACTCTTTCAACACATAGTGAATCAAAGTTAAAGCGATGATTAAAAATTGTAAATCAAAGTTTGGTTGCAAATTCTTTGCGCTAAGGAAATATTCAGAAATGTTATTTGTTTCTGAACAAGGATTGGGGATTTGCGGAAGAGTTTAAGCAAATACTGCTTAAACTACAGCTTCATGAATCTGTCAACATAGGAATCGAAGAATAACAATGTGAAATCAAAGTTTGGTTGCAAATCTGTGGTTTAAAAATATATCCAGTCATAGCATTTGTTTCTAAACAAGGCCTGGGAATTTACAAAGATGCATGCAATAACCTCCGGCCTCAGTTGAAACTCACTGCATTGATGACTCAATTATCCATTTTAACTAATTCGAGGCAATGGCATACTCTGTCTGAAAATATTGTGAGGAGCATCATGCTCACCTATTTCAAACATTTTTCAAGTTCGTGACACTGACTTGTTCTGGAACTTTTTCCTTGGATTTAAGAAATTTCCCGAAAAGATTTAACGATTGAAAAATCGAAGCATATTTTTAACTGATTTGACATACAACACTATATTCTGTATTCAATTTTTATTTCCATATTTCTTTTAAGCGCGGTTGCCCTTTAACAAGTTAGTTTTCAAGGGGCTATCCGCTAAACCCATCCTAGACACCTTCTTCAAGGTCTTGAAGCTTACTGAGGAATGGACGCATTTGTGGAAATTTATGTGGCATTATAATATGTGGCATTTGTGGACGCATCTATAAGCCTTGCTGTTAGAAATTGCTAGGTCAAAGTAGCTTTACTCAGTTATACTTTTAGTAAGCCCTTTGGAGCTCTGGAAGCAACGTAACATTGCTTGTTGCAAAACATAGGTGAAAAACTAGAAAATCCACGCTGCACACGAGTTTGCAATTCCTAGCCCCTGCAGAGGGCTAAGTGGTAGCCTTCCCATAAAATGTCTTTGAACGTATGGCGTTAGAACTTAGTTAGTCTTTGTTTGAACTCTGATAGTATACCAACTCATTAACAGAAGCTTATACCTTGATCTCTAATGAAGATAACTTCTATAAATATTTCGAATTTTTTGACATGATATATAAGCCAAATGCATTACTTTAGAAAACAATAATCGATAAATGATTTTAAATCTAGCATTTTCGAGCACTTTCATTTTTTTAATTTCAACATATTTATACAGGTTAATGAGTTTCATATAATTCTTTTTCCAAACAGACTTGTTCAAACAAAGATTGAATGAAAGCACTAAACTAAGAGGAAAACAAATTAACATGTCAATTTCACAACATAATGCAATACGATGTGTTGTTGTGGCGCCGTTTTGTAATCCACTGACTTTGCAGCCAGAACATTCAGGCGGACGGGGTTCAAATCCCACCAGCACTTCTTGAGCGTCATGACAAGGGGTCGCGGACTCAATTAGCGCTTAGCTATTTCTGCGATCCCAGTGCTTGGCGCTGAAAACCGCAGCCCCACCTTCACCTTCCCCATGTCGGTGCAGAGACCTTAAAAATCAAGGCCCGGGGGGGGGGGGGGGTAAACCCCCCCGGAATTCAAGGACTGAGATGCAGGGGGGCCTAGGGGGCCATAGCCCCTTAGAAAATTCTCATTAGTTGCTGCAGTAAATCCTTATTCCATTGTTAATATATTAGATAGGTACTCCATTTTCTTATGTATATCTCTTTGAATTTCTACCTTTCATTAATCTAGGAAGCCCTTTGGCGGTATATACTAGTAATCAAACTTGTCCTACACCAGAGCCATGCGTACATCCAAAAATAGATTTACTTGTAAAGTCAATCTGTATCGAGGGACAAAAATTAGCGTCGTTTTAAGGCCAATTTGAGGAGCCTGGTATCAAATTTTTTCAAGGGAATTCCCAGACCTCCTTTAAGGTTTTAGCTCGCTTCGCTCATCGTTCAGTTTTCCCATGCCCCCTCAAGTAAAAAATTCTATCTCGGTCCTTGCCTTAAAATGAAATTAAAGTTCACCACCTCCATCTATTGTAGTTCTTTGAAAATTCTCAGGTTGGGTGCTAATTTTGTCTCTTTCTGGCTGTTCTAGAGTTTTGCACCACGATATGAAAAAGCCTATTAGCCATTGATCGTTTTGGTGACAGTATCCTAAGATCAGCTTCTGATGATCGCATCGACTTTTCTCTATCATGCAAGCATTTTATGAATAATTTTTTTAAGTTGTCAGTGGCAAGCGAATTCGAAGATGTGTAGATTAGCGTTGCTGTCTCATTTTTGCAAGTTACTGATAACTGGACACCCAAGATTCTAAATTGGTGGGGCAGCAATAGCATCGTATGGGCTGTTTGCTACAATTCTTGCTGCTTATTTTGAATTTTTAAAAGACACAGCAGCCCTAAAGAGAGCCACAGTAACTCAAATGGGGCTGAACGATTCCTTTCTCCTTTTTGTTTGAGTACTTTAGATGAAATATATTCATAATAATATTGAATAAGTCTAAGTGCTCTACCGGGTAAGTCAAAGAAAAATGCCCGGCGTTTGAAAGGGTACTGTTCCCTGAGTATATAAACGATGACATTTTGCTGCACCCAATTGAATAGTTAAGATGTACAATTATTTTTAGAAATTTTCTTGACTGATATCAGTCATTGCGTTCAGATTCTATAAGCGATTTTTTAACATGAACCCCTAAGAGAAACCTTATAAAACGTACTAAAATTACAAGCAAATAAACCGAACATGTTTACATCACATCGATGACTTTCAGCACGCTTTACCACGTGCTTTCCTTTTTACGGGTTGAAAAGTCTTCCCCTTAGCGTGAATAACTTATTCAGGGGGAATCCATTCTCCCATGAGGAGAAGATACATGAACACATCCAACAGTCATTATTGCTAGGATGGAGAACAAAGGGAAATCTTGCTTGCTGTTTTCATTCATTTTGTAGGTTTTCGACAGGGTCTTTCTGCAGAAAATCTCCTTTTTCGACGGGAAGGAATGGCCGATTAAAGCCGGATAAGTTACTGAAGCTAATTTGACACATCGGGGATAACTTAAGACAGTTTTCAATACCATTGCCTTGATATTCAGGGCGCAGGATTTATTCAAACGCTGGGCATTTTTATTGACTCACCCAGTAGATGTCGAAAATTGCCAAAGCTTGAAGCAGGGGCGGCGCCACGGAGCCCCACGTTTGTGAAGATCGACTTGGTATTTAGTTTAACATTGCTTGTCTCTTCATATTGGCCATAGGGTCGTCCTTGGCCTTTTTCTCCATGTTATCGTCTCTGTAGTGTTGTATAATAATTAGAAACGTACAGTAGAATGTAAGGTACATTGTAATAACTTCATATGTATAAGAAGGCTGTCTCTATCCAGAAGCCATTACATAGAATTACAAGCTTTCATGAGCTTTATGGACTTTTTCAAGGCTGAACCTTTCTTCCTATCGATTTAGAATTTATGATGACTTCTCTTTTTTCGAAACATTTGATGAAACTGTCAATGAGAAGAAAACTGCTGCAGTTTTGAAAGTAATCAAGATATCAAAAGTTGCCAAGTTAAATAAGGACAGATCTTATGATGGAACAATTACAGTAGCTTTAATTGATACCTCAATTCACAGTGATTGGTGACTACAGACAAACGAAATTCCCTCGGCCAGTAAATCAAAACAAACAGGGCCACAAAGGTTGCCCCAAGCTGGTCGGGTGAACTCGCTTTTTGGAAGCGAAAAGTGGTCTTTTAATGTATCTATAATGAAAGGAAAAGGGTAAATTTAACGTTCTGCCACGTAGATTTTATTCATTTGATTGAGATGCCGAGCAGAAGGTATCATAATTCTCAGGTATTTACTGCTGAAACGAGACATTTACAACAAAGTTCCTGAATCAAATAAACAAAATACACCAAACGACGTTAGATCTAGCCTTTTCTTTCGCTATAAGCACACGACTTTTTATATAACCACCTGTCGCTTGGGCAAGGTGAGAGTTTGTCCTACTGGCTTGGAGGTAACTTTCCAGCCGTGTTGGTTTTGATTTACTGGAAGAGAGAAATTCCTTATTGTCTGCAATCACTAATCGCTTTGAATTGAGGTGTCAATTAAAGCAACTGTTGCTATTGTATTACAAAATCTGTCGTTGTTGCTAATATAGAGTTGTATCAAAGTATCTGAAGTTCCTTCCCTTCCATCTATGAGAGCACAAACTGCTAGTGCTGCTGCTTGCTCTGTAAAATGTTGGAGCTCCCCGGTAGCTACCTGGAACAGATCTCGAATTCAGGTAGCACTTGATTTATCTTCTATAGGATATAAGCTCTTGATGTATTGTTTCAAAATGCTTACGTGACCGAGCAATTCTGTAGTAAGTCAGAATGCATGACGACATCATTTTTACGTAGTTTATGCAAGATAATTCAATGGTGCGAAAGATTTTGACACCTAAGCCTTCAACGTGCAGATAAAAGTAGAACTCTTATCGTCTAAATTGGAAAATATGATTGTTCAAAAATTCTCACCTACAAATATATAGCAATTTGACTACAGGTGATATTGAACTGCCAATTATCAAGCCTAAAGCGAGTTATATCTGCTCATCAAGAATTGAAAAATTACTCACGCTTTCAGAAACACTTTCAACATCATCATCATCATCATCCTAATCATCATCATCATAATCACCATCATCATCATCATCACCATCATCATCATCACCATCATCATCATCATCATCATCATCATCATCATCATCATCATCATCATCATCATCATCATCACCATCATCATCATCATCATCATCATCAGCATCATCATCATCATCATCATCATCATCATCATCATCATCATCATCATCATCATCATCATCATCATCATCATCATCATCATCATCATCATCATCATCTTCATCACCAACATCATCATCATCATCATCCTGGAGCACTGTCCTTTATTTGGGAGCATCTAATCCCAGGGGGGGGGGTTACATGACTTGTGGATGGACGGGGTTCTGCCGCCCGGTTTTCAGAAAGGTACCCTCTTCTAATTACCGAAACTTGCTTTCATACCCACTTTTATGATGAATTTTGGTAGAAAATGGCCCATTTTTGGCTATTTTTCGCCAATATCTGGATAACCCATTCATGTTTATGGAAAATCTGCCGAAAAAGGGACCCTTGTGTAGAGAATTTTGGACCCAAAAACCCACCCATATGGGCCGCACATACCCGTACCCTCAACATATCATGTTACCCCCCGGGCATCTAATTCGGGCTTTTCATTTGTTTGGTTCAGAAGCTGAACACTAAATGCTTTAATTACACTTCAAAACCACGAGAGCTGAGTCACCTTCTAAGCAAATGAAATGCTGCAGCAAGATGTTTCAACATATCCTTCCTTTCTCTGACTCACGCTCATGTTTGTTGTTATAACCATTCTGGATTGTGCTAGGAGTGAGCTAGCTACCTGAATTTTTGGTAGAGAGAATTTTCTTTTTCTGCAATCTCTAATTGTTTTGAATTCTGGTGTCAGTCAAAAGCAACTGCTGCTGTTGTGTTACGAAGTCTTTGTTGCTAGGAGTGAGCTAGCTACCTGAAGTTTTGGTAGAGAGAATTTTCTTTTTCTGCAATCTCTAATTGTTTTGAATTCTGGTGTCAGTCAAAAGCAACTGCTGCTGTTGTGTTACGAAGTCTTTGTTGCTAGGAAGTACAGTATCTTTAGGAATATTGCTTGGTAAGTTAAATCATGAATACAGGCCAAAATTACATCAAAATTATCTTTATTCTTTCATTTTTCATTTTTCAGTAAAAATTTGTCCAGCATCAGCGTTTCCAATCAATGTTTGGGAGCATTTAACGAAAAGTTGGTAACTGACTTGTTTGGGAAAGGGGATTTTGAAAAGAAGCAGAGATCAGTTTTTTGCAAATTATTGATTTCTCAAGACGATTTAAGTGCTACTTCTAACTTAAAGCTAATAAGGGCAAAGTTTGCAAAACAAAGAATGAAGATGAGATAAATGGGTTTGTGTAGCTTTGAAAGCTTGCATTTTCAAAGAGGAAACAACCCAAGGATGGACTGATTGCATGTTCGTAGTGATCGCTATTGATAAACTGATGCACGCTCAAACCACGACTCGTGGACCTTCACATTGAAATTTGGGACGAAGATGACAACCTCGTTTCAAAAGGGTGTTCTTACGTCATACGCTGATGACGAAGCCGAATGAACAATGAACTCACTCTGGGAACCAGATTGTCCACATGAATCTTTCCTTCATTCATGAATCAACAAATCTTTCGCTATGAATCACGACGTCCACTTTTTTCAGCCAATTAGCTTCCCTCAACTTCACCGCAGCAATGAGTGCTTCCAACAAAGGTCGAAGGTTGCTTGCCAACCTTCAGAGACTACACTCTAGCCTCGTTCCAGAACGCACAGCTAAACTTGCTCATTTCCGTCTGAAATGTTTATATAAAAGTCCATAAGTCCCAGTTTGAGCAATAATAAGATATGTTGTTGTTGTCATTGTTGTTGTTATTGTTGCAATAATTGGGACAATTTTGTAAGTCTAACCTAAAAACATCCCATTCAAATCAATGTCGCACACGCCGTGGACCATGGATATCTAAATTATGCTGTTTCAAAGTTTTTTCTTTGCTTTATTTTTAAAGAAACCCATCACAATTGCGCTCTTCCTACACGATAGAGCGATCTATTAAACTCAAGAATAAATTTCAAAAGTTTTGCCAAGATGACTGTGATTATTTTTGCTCTCTGTGTTTACCTTGATTTGATTGAACCCACTCATCAGATTTATCAGATGAAGAGAAATGTGGCCAATAATGGCCATGTCGTCGCGAGAGTTATGATAGACCCTCAAAGATCTATGACAAAGCAAAAAAGCCGGATTCTATCACCAACTAATGAATAAAACATCAAAGACTGTCCGGTGTTTACAGAAACCCTGCATACTGATTTTAGAATATTTTGAAGATTAGGGTAAAAGCGGCATTTTCTTCAGGCATCGCCCATTGTGGCCGACTCGATGGGCAAGCAAGCTACGCTACTTAGCAGTAAAAAATTTTAATACAAACAACAGTTTTATTGTTGTTATTTATTTATCACTGAGTACAATAAAGGCAAAAACTTCATTGATACTAAATCTAGACCTCGAGATGAATCAGCCATATTTTTGGTTTTGGCAATTGAAATGCATGCTTCGATTCGTTGTAAACCCTTATCCTGCATGTAGAGAGTAAATCAGAGATGCACACAAGATATGCCATTGGGTTTCAATAAGGAAATGGAGCGTTGGTGATGTTAAAACTGCGAGAAATTGATGTCAGTGAAACAAGGACAGATTTTGTAACACAATAGCATCAATTGCTTTGGTTCACACCTCAATTCAAAGCGATTAGCGAATACAGACAAATGAAATTCTCTCAACCAGTAATTCAGTACGAACACAGCCGCAAAGCTGCCCTGAAGCCAGTACGGCTAACTCTCGCTTGGTGCGGCCGAAGGGAGGTTTTTAAGAGAAGTTATGTCCTTATAATGAAAGAAGAAGGGTAAATCTGAAGCTCTTTGTCGCGGATTTTGTCTATTTGATTCAGGAGCTGAGGAGTAACTGTCTACTTTTGAGCAAAAGATATACAACAATTGCAATGCCCTCTGCTCGTCTTCTGAATAGTGTAAGCAAAATCCGCCAGACAGAACTTTAGATTTACCCTTCTTCTTTCGTAGTAAGCAAATAACTTCCCTTTAAAACCTTACTTCGTTTGCACCAAGTGAGAGTTTGCCGCACTGGTTTCAGGGCAACTTTCCGGCTATGATTGCTTTTGAATTACTGGTTGAGAGATTTCCTTTTGTCTGTATTCGCTAATCGCTTTGACTTGAGGTGTGAACCAAAGCAACTGATCCTATTGCATTACAAAATCTGCTCTTGTTTGTCAGTGAAGATTTCTCGCGCAATTGATTGCAGTTTGATTTTTTGTTTTCAGTAGCTTGAAATCAAATTTCTTTTCTTAGTCGGCCTTAATGAGTGACACCACTCTATTCTTGAGATGAACAAATCACGTTGCTTTTTCGGAAACGTGAATTTAAACTTTCCTAAATTTGCCTCCGTTGAACTATGTGGCCTTTCACCAAAATCATTTCCGAAAAAATTGCACAAACTTTTTGAAATCATCTTTACCAGTGTGATGTAATGCCATGCTTACCCTGTGTCATCTACTGTCAATCAAATGCTTGGAATTTTTAACCAAATAACCTCCTTGTCGGATTCTGGTTTAAACGACATGTATTTGGTTTTATTGCAGCGTTTGTGGTTCCAACCAAAGATTTAAGTTTCTTTCCAAGCTCCCACAAAACCCATCAAATCCGATTAGAATACAAAAATGATGATTCTTGATAGTGTTGTGGCGCCGTGGTGTAATCCTCTGACATTGCAGCCAGAATAGTCAGACGGAGTGGATTCGAGTCCCGGCAGAGCCCCACCACTTAAGCGTTATGACAAGGGGTCGCCGAATCGATTAGGTCTGCTCTACTTCTGCGATCCCAGCACTTGGCGCTGAAAAAACGCAACTTCACCTTCACCTTCTTTGTACTGCACACAATTGTTAAAGAGCCTTAAACAGTGTAAAGTTTGACATTTTAAAATTGAGAGTTTCATCTGGCGTCGCATTTTCTTTAGAATCATGACTGGTTCTACCAACTTACCACACCATTTTCTGATTCAATGTGTTTATCTAAGTCATAAGCAGAGCATTAAGCGCTTCATTTACGCCTCAAATGCATCTTAATTATATCATAGCCCATGTAAACAGCAAGATAGACTATGATTGATATCAACACAGCTGCAGAGAGGTAGATGTTAGATCCATCCTCCTACTTCCGTTTATGCTCATAACATCTCTTGAAGCTTTATTATTGCTGTATACAGCGTGCTCGATTGATTGGCAGTCAATAATTCATTTTCATCCTCGCAAGTATCGTTCGGTCATGAGTATCACTGCGGTTGCCCTTTGAAGCAAGCAAGGTGTAATTTCGCATGGGAAGGAAAAAATCTGAAGCATTTTACAACCGTCTCTCATGGTGTTTAGAGTCAACAAATAAAGCAAGGCTAGGAATGTAATTTGCAACGATAGTATTATTATTATTATTATTATTATTATTATTATTATTATTATTATTATTATTATTATTATTATTATTATTATTATTATTATTATTATTATTATTATTATTATTATTATTATTATTATTATTATTATTATTATTATTATTATTATTATTATTATTATTATTATTATTATTATTATTATTATTATTATTATTATTATTATTATTAACAATTTGTTTTATGTTGGCAAGAAAAAAAAATGAGTACATAGCTAATAAGCTAATTAACGCCAACAAGATAGTTTAAAACCTATTTTACAATTTTCCAAATAAATCTACAAAAACCCTAGATCTTTAATAAAAACTTTGCACAATCTGCAGATGCAAGTATTTCCTTTCCATGATTTTATTTTTCGTTTGAATTCAGCGAGTGTGTTGGAATCTTTAATTTCGCTTGGTAATGAGGACCACAAATGGCAACCTCTGTACTGAATATTCTCTATTCCGTATGTTGTTGTCTTTACTTTTGGCAACCGCAAATGATTTTCACTTCGCAAACTGTATTGAATGTTTCTTTCTGTAAAAATGTTTTTCATAAATGTTGGATTTAGATTGTTTTTCGTTTTGAATATTTCAATCATTAGCAGTTGCAGATTGTGCTGATGAATGGTTCCATATTTTTTCTTCAATTTTTCTAGCTCAGATTCACTATCTTTGCATACCAACCGCAATGCTCTTTCGTGAATGCGATTTAACTTCGAATTTGTTGTTCTGTCATGAAACATCCATACAAGTGGACAATAATTAAACTGCGACCGGATGAAAGAATTCATTAAAATTTCTGATTTGATAGGATCAATGTAATTCGACAAACGAGCAAGCGCATGAAGCTTTTGGTTCGCCTTTTTAGACAAATCTTCAACATGTTTTTTGAAGCTTAATTTCTTATCAAAAGTCACACCTAACAGTTTTTCGTAATCACTTTCATTAATCATTGAATTTCCAATCGAGACTGTTGCTTCAGTACTTTTCTCGCCGAATATCATCAGGTGGCATTTGTCATCATTTAATTTTAAAAAGTTGTCAGAAAACCATTTTACTATCACAGAGCTATCTTCTTCTAATTGTTTGATAATAGTATCAAGATCCGGATGGCATGCAAAGATTGTGGTATCATCAGCATAGTTACAGATCTTTGTGCGATGTACAAACCAGAATATGTCATTTATAAAGACATTAAATAGTAAAGGCCCTAGGACCGACCCTTGGGGTACTCCAATCTTGATTTCTTTCCAATCACTAAAAGAGTTGTTGATCTTAACTCTCTGTACTCTATTTGATAGATAGCTTCTTATGAGCTGAAGGGCATCCTTATTAAGTCCATAGGCACTCAGTTTTGCTATCAAAAGACCATGGTTTACACAATCAAAAGCCTTTGAAAGATCCATGAACACTGCTCCTGCAAGTCAGTGTTCATGGATCTTTCAAAGGCTTTTGATTGTGTAAACCATGGTCTTTTGATAGCAAAACTGAGTGCCTATGGACTTAATAAGGATGCCCTTCAGCTCATAAGAAGCTATCTATCAAATAGAGTACAGAGAGTTAAGATCAACAACTCTTTTAGTGATTGGAAAGAAATTGGAAAGATAGTAAAGGTTAAGGTTTAACAAATCATTTTCCCGTGCACAGCGCGATAGTTATGGCGTCTTTGCAGCTTTGTTTGTTTGATTTGCTGCTTGAGGCAGTTTCCTTTGTCAGTAATTGCTGATTGCTTTGGATCAGTGTGTAAGGCCTGGCCCAGTAATAAGGCGCTCACACTAGGTCGTTTGGATAGTGAAGATCGTGCAGAAAGACCTAAGTAAGACAAAGGACCCAAACTCCTAGTCTTTGTCTTCTGGGTCTTTTTGCATGACCCTAACGACCCAAACATCTAGTGTGAATCAGGGTTAAATGAAACTGACTGATACTTCGTTGCAGAATCTGTCCTTGCTCAATGTCCAAGCGTCAACAAGGACAGACTTTGTAACACAACAGCCTCAGCTGCTTTTGGCTGATACCGAAATTAAAAACTAAATCGACAAGCGATAGCAGACATAGAAGTATCTCAACCAGTAATTCAAGATGAACAAAGCTGCAAAAGTTGCCCTGAAACAAGTATGTCAAAAGGTCGCCTTTTGCACGCTATCGTGGTTTTAAAGAGAAGTCATGAGCTTAGAGCAAGAGAAGTAGGGTAAATCTAACCATGTTTATTTGATTCAGGAGGTTAATAGTAACAGTTCTATGTATCCCCTAAGTATGCGAGCATTGCAAGCCCTCTCGCCTGACTCTTGAATGAAACAAACAAAGTCTCTGCGGTAGATCTTTACATTATGCCTTCCTCTTTCGTTCAAGACTCCTACCTTTACAAAAATCATATTTGTGCGCTCGAAGTGATAGTAGGCTTTGTTTATGTTGAATTACTGGAGAGAACGTCCTTCTCCTGCGATTGCTGATCGCTTTGAATTGGCATGTCCAGACTCTTTTGAAGTTCTAATCGCTTTGAATTGGCATATCAAAGCTTTTGTCAGTAAATCTATCCTTGTTGGGAGTTCATGGTGCAATCAACTGTGGATTTTTTAAAGCGAAAGATTTGGTCTCTGACATCACAAACAATTTGCCTTTCTAAAGATTGTATTTTACACCTTCAGAGAAGCTGATGATAATATTCTTCACTCTCTGCATATTTTGATTTGGTTGAGTGCACTCGAAGATGCGAAATCTATTCTTCAAAAAAAAACATTAAGGAAATTCTTTCAAGCAACGAATAAAAACAAACGAAGCTGCGTAAGATGCCCCGAAATCAAGGTAGCATACTGTCGTGTTGTACATGTGAAAGTTGGTGACTAGCAGCCTGATTATATGAGAAAAACACCTCACCTGCCAGAGCCAGGGCTGGAAGGCGAGGTAAGCTTCAGCCCCTGTTTATATGAGATTTCTTACCCTACCTGTCAGCCCCGCGTTGAGAGGCGAAGTTGAGTAAAGTCTCTCTTTCTTGAAATCTAAATGAATCGAGGAATACGCGTATTTTCTATAAGAAGCTGCGTATAAGAAATCAACTCTCGCCAAAAATTAAGAATCTCCATCACTGGGAAATATAGTTAAGAAACTATTCATTTCCATAAAGGAAATCCCTTGAATGTTTTACTTTATTTTGACTTCTTTCACAGCAAAACATACCAAAACTTCATGAGAATGTTCTTAGTGGAAACTTAAAGGAAAGGCACCATTTCCAATAATTTCAATAATTTCTGATGTAAGAAACGGAAACTTCCCATAGCTGCTCATATACCTAGCCTGCGTAAACAAATAGAATTGCTTGCTTGCTTGCTCGTAAGAAACTCTGAGTACTGCTAATCAGATAATCTCAAGAAACTTTCAGTACTGGCCCGATTTCTTTGTTTCTTAAGAAATACTTGTAATTCAACTCACCTCATAAAGCGGGTGGTTTTTCGTTTCTATGGAAAAAGTTCACCTCGCCGAGATGAAATTCCACCTCTATTGAGGTGGGATCTCACTATAATATTGGTGTTGCGTTTGTCATGCAAACGCGAAGGAAAAATACAATGGATTCTGTGAGAAAGTGAAATTTCGCCTGTCAGCTTTGGGTCTGGCAGGTAAGATATTTTCTCCAATGTTAACATGCCTTAAAAGTGATTTTCTACTTGCAAATTTTGCCATCAACGAGAATCGACATACAACAAAATTTTGATATTTGCTGGTTTTGAGATCTTTAAACCTCGCACTTTCGGTATTAATAACATGAGAAATATGCAAGAACTTATTGCAAGCAATTTGGCCCGAAACTTTCAGAAGCTTCCTTCAAGCCTCATGCTTTTGTTTCCTTCACAAAATTACGTATATACCTCTTAATTTTTCATTTCACAACCCTTTCCTTGATAGGATATGACCGGAAATTCACATGAAATTAAATGTGAAATTGAAATTTAAAGAAGAAAGTTATTGAAAAACTTAATAACTTTTTTTCGTGAAAGGCAAACCAATCAATTCCCTATCTTTGCTTACCAAAATATCTTAGACTTTGGAAACAGTATTGAGTGAACCTCAAATATTTCTATTCAACTAATAAGAACAGGAACGAGGATACTGAAACTTGAAGTCCTCACCTAAATTATCATTTCTTTGCAACTTGTGAGAGATTTATATCACACGGAGCTTTTTATCTTCAGATGAATTAGATACCAGGCGAGAAATAAGATAAATCGAAAGATCAAGCATTGAATTAATTAATACCAGGAATCAAAACTGCTTATCGAAGAAATGTGTTTTTGAAATGTAGCTGCCCAGTTTGTAGGGGATATAGAAAATATTACTAAATGCAATAATGTATCAGATCATTAAAGAACTTATTCATTCATTCATTCATTCATTCATTCATTCATTCATTCATTCATTCATTCATTCAGACTGCCATTCACTCATTCACACACACAATAAGAATTGAATCTGTATGAAGATTAGTGCGTTGATTATTTTGCATCAACGAAAATTCTACTGAAAATTAAAACCAAGAACCCAAGTACCTCTATTATTTGGAAGAAACAATAAATCGGTCCAGCACCTTTTCCAATTTCTTGGAAGATTGGACAAATCTTCGTTGATTGTGAGCATTGAGTTTCTCATAAGGAGCTTCTTAATAATAGAAATAAGTGTTCTCATACAGTAGGACCCAGTAAAAGGAATACACTTAAAAATAGACCGACTATGCTCCTATGGACGTGGCATTCTTCCTGCATGCAAGGTTATGAGCACAAAGCTTTAATACATCATACATTCAATAACTAGGGGAAGCATAGTTGCATTCTAAATGTAGGAGGAGTTAGCAATTTGCTTTATAAATAAATATCATCAGTAATTTACAAGATAGTCGTCCCGATTCACAATGGTACTTGCTTTTCATGAAATGAATGTCAAGCAAGACGATTGCGTTAAAGATGGCGGCGAGGAACGGCTTACTAGGATGAAATGGCTCATCAATTCGAATTCCTATAGAATTGTTACAGATTCGAATGCAGGCATCTTGGTAAAAAGTTCCTCGCATCCATCTTTAGGATAATTTTCTTTTGCTTTGTCATCATAATGAAAATATATGATTGGTAAATATTTTAACCCTATTAATACCGCGCTTTTTGGACCCTTGTAGTACCGGGGGGGGGGGCACAAAGTGTCCCCCTCCGTAAAGTTGCCAATATTGCAGATATGAGACCGAAACTTGGTACAATGGTGTACAGTAACAAAATCTACACGATAGGCTACTTTTTTATTTTTCATTACATCCATGACGTCACAATGATGTCATAATTGAAGAAAATTCCAGTATTTGCTGGCTGTTTGCAAAGTTAACAATATTTTACTTGTTATTTGACCATTCCTTTTGAAAATGGACTAAAATGTATCACAAAGCATTAATAAGTAAATCCATAGTATAATATCTATTTACGTTCATTATATATATTATATATTCATTATTTATGTACACCAGTTTTTCATTGTTTAATTTAAACCCCTAATTGTCGATATAAATACTCTGAAATGCCTCCAGACGATGTAAAATAATTGAGGGAATCTTTTTAGTTCACAAACATTTTTCTAATACATTTGTTATTATTTATATGACGTCATAAGTATTGATGACGTCATTGAACTTAAAATTGCTGACGTCATCAAAAATGAATAAAACTATATATCATCTGAAGGCTCTCCTCAAGATCTATTTAATGGTAGTGTTGTCAATGATCCGTGATCATTCTGGAAAAAATAAGAGTCCCTTCTTTTCTATTACTGCTGACCATGCGTTGAAAAGATGTTGGTCACGTGATCAGTGTCTACCATTTTGAAAAAATTTTAGATTTTTAATTAGTATATTAGATTTGAGGAAAAGTTACCAAGTTTCAGCTCTGTATATTTCGAACTGACAGCACTGCATCAAATAATCTGCGCCGCGAGCACTTTGTGCCCCCCCCCGGTAGTAATAGGGTTAAGTTTCATTCTTGGTAGCTGTATCATCTGATAAGAACAAAACAAGAAATCATATCGCTTTTGGTCCTATCTTCAAATGTCTTTTCTCAAAGCCATTCTTTGTCCTTGTTTGTAAGGCTTCACCATAGTCACAGGATCTTGTGGCTATGGTTTCACTGCATTTACCCCTTCCGCGCCTGGATTCAATGCACAGTTACAGTTTCTCTCTTTGACTTGACTTATACAGCTGCAACTGATGCAGCTGCAGGGAAACAAGGTCGTCTTTGAAGTGAGAAAAACAACAGCATAAATTCAATGAGATATGATGAGTGAAATTTGAGGGCCTTAGTGGAGTAAGGCTGCTCGAAGGATTGACAAGACTTAAATTGACTTGATTTGAAAATCAAAACTTCTCCCCTCAGTACACTCTACTACTGGGAGAGAATTCAACTAAATCCATTCAACTCAAGTCGGTTTTTTGGGAACCAGTCGTGTCTGCACGCATACTAGGGGTCTGGAGCACAGGCTGCACCAGGGAGCGCCTGGCTGCAGGCAGGCTTTGCTCCCTTCTTCGGTTGCATCGTTAGTGGTAGAAACAGTGTTGTCAGGAGGGATGGATAAAAATCTATCATTTCGCGTAATTTTCAGTGGATATGTGCCATTTATCCCTCTAATGGAGAATCTGCGAAGACCTTTTCGCTGAATTAGCCCTCTTTGCCGTTTTCGCGCCTATGTGCTATCTCTCGTGCCCAGTACTCTCCACTTTGCACCCTCAAATTTGTCTTGTGTGAAGGAGCTGTGATTTTCGCGCCAATCTGACATTCGCTTCGCCATTTTGCAAGGACAGAGCAACCAGCTTGATGTGTGATTTTGTCTTGCCATAATTAGAGCGGAGAAGGCTGTCAATGACGATGGGAAAAATATCTGAAAAGTTCATCCAACTTCTGCAGGATATGGAGGTCTCTAAGAACTGCGTAACAGGTACGCAAAAGCCTGAATTTTGTCTCGCGTTTGTTAGGGTTTTTAGGCCCTCTTCGAGTCAGATGGTAAACATACCCAGCCGAGCGCAGTGGATCCGAAAAAGAAATGTTATCCTGAGACTCGGAAGACGTAGGCCTATTGTTCAGTTTCTTCCACTCTTTGGCCTACATTTTATGGTCTGAAAGGAAAGAAATAAGTTTAATAGTTACTCACCAGTAATGAAGTAAAGAGCAATTTTGAATAACCAAAAGAAAGCAGCGTGTTTTGTCGCACACTCATTAGTTTGGTTAATTTGAAGAACAAATTAATGATACAAGCAGACTGCTTTATTATTACCAGGTAAACAAAAGATTAGAACCTTGAAATCTTCTAGGTTAGTAGGCCTACATGCAAATTGATGAATAAATGGGAGTATAGATGTATCAAGTATTGAAGATGTATCAAGTATTGAAAATGATGATTTATTGTTTCTGTCTACACAAAAAGACTAAAAAGTTATCATAGGAAAGTTATTAGCACGATGCTTATCCCTTATGGTAGATGAAATTGTGCAGTGGATGGCAGATAAACAGATTGGCATAGATGCAACAATTAACCAGACCCAGCCATTTGGCTCCATAACCACTGGGTGGAATTTTGTGAGTTTCTCATCTGAAAGTATCCTAGCATTCACCTATTCCCAGTGGACACATTTCTCATGGTCCCATTTTCAGAAGTTTTACATCCCAAGAGAGCTTTGACAAAAGAGAACTGTTAGAACTTTCCTGAAATTTGCAAAGATGCAAAAAGATCTTGCAGTAGCACTTTTCAAGCTATTTTATTTACTCATTTGTCAGACCATCATTAGGAGCTGAGTTTATTATGATAGCATTCATATAAATAAGATTAAGTATGACGAGAAGCTTCATGTTGATTTTCAATATCCAATGATTAATTCTTCACAGCATTTCACCACAAGTCCATACAGCACCATCTGAAGAAATGGAAAATGGAAAATTTAAATGAAATATAGATTCATGCATATAGAAGCATAAACAACAACAGATACAATTATATTCTGTGCTGTTCATAGCAAGAATAGACGTCAGGTCAACTTAAGCTCCTGCTAACCATGAATGCCACTTAGAGTCTGCAGGGGTCTGATGAGCATACTAGGAGTGACATGAGTAATGTTGATTGCAGAAAGATGGTAGATTATGTTTTTTCAATCAAAATCCAATGCTTCAATGATGATAATTCTAGCAGGTCCAGCGGGAAAAATCTGTTCATGACATTTTTCTGAAAGTTGTTGGGTCTGCAGGAGTATGATGAGCATACCAGGAGAGACATGACTAATGTTGATTGTAGAAAGATGGTAGATTATGTTTTGTTCAATCAAAATCCAATGCTTCAATCAGTGGTGGCACCAGCCATCCAGAAATGGGGGGAGGAAGGAGGATTGGGGGTCCGGGGGTGGAGCCCCAGAAAAAATTTTTGGGACCATGCCCTTTTTTATGCTAGGAAACGCCCTTTTTACTGACAGGGAACGCTGTTCATATGCAACTCAACATTAAGGAGCAGCGAGACTGTCAATATCTTGGGATTTCTGATGACAAATGTTGAAAAAAAAGCTATATGTCTGCTAGGTACGGTAGTAATGAAACACTAGTCTCTACTTCTCATGCAGATCTGAGTCATTAAGCCTGTTCTAGAGATAGTTTTGATAAGGAACAATACAAAAAGTTCCTACACAACATACAGTTGCAGTTTTTAAGGCAGGCAATTTCATAAAATATTACAGTATACCTCTGTGAAATCTCACCCCTCCCCCGACAATTTCTCATTGGATTTGAACAAATTAAAAAATCGATTCTGGTGATGAATGGGGGGAAACGCGTCCCCCCCGTAGCGCCGCCACTGGCTTCAATGAGGGTAGTTCTGGCAGGTCCAGCAGGAAAAAATCTTTTCATGAAATGTTTTGTGAAAGTTATCAACATTCATTGCCATCTTGCCCCAAGTTGCCCCATTTTAACCCACCATGGCACAATCCTGTAATGATTGACTCATTTAGCAATGTCACCAGATCCCCAAGGAAAGTCAGCACAATGACTCCAAAGACAACCGTACATGCCACCCTTTCTGTAGGAAGCATTGTCCTGCTGAGTCATGGGGATACTAGCATGCGCCAGTTAAACTACCTTCCTAGCCTGGTTTGTTCATGCCACTCCTGCATACCCATGTTACTCTATTAGCTTTGTTGTAACTTTAAAACTTCTAGATAATTTTTTTCTTTTTCCCATTGTTATTTAACATACAAACAAATGCTGTACATGACACCAATAACTTGGTTTTGTACAATATTGATAGATAGAGAGGTAAAGATAGATGGGTTGGTTTTGCATGACACACCAATACAAAGTGATAGCTGTTGCAAGCAAGGTCATTCTACAGCAAATTATGTCAAACTATACAGTGGATGTTGCACAGTGGGGCTCCAATATGACTTTTGTAAAAACAGTTTTTTCTCTAACCTTTTTTTTAATGCAGGCTACTTTTAATCTGTGTTTAATGCAGGACAAAGTGCTTTTTAGATGGAAGAGCTACCATGTACACAGCAGACGTTATGACCATTTAAAGTTAGGCATCTGCGGTGCTATTATTTTGACATCAAGATTTTAAAAAATGACAGTAAAAAGTGGGGAAAAGGCAAAGTCTTTGTTGTCAAAAGGGTTGCAAATAACCATTAAAATCGATTTGTGTATCTTACTATGTTATCCTAGAATATTATCAGGCCAAGTTGATAGCATAATTTAAAATTTTGAAATTTTTATCAATTTTTTGATGTGCTGAGTGTTAATACTCAAGTTTTTGAGGAAAAAATATGAGAACCCATTATTGGGAGAAGGAAAAGTTTATAAGGCCATCATAGGCCACGGGTCCCACTATGTTTTCTGTTGGTTCAACATGTTTTCTAACAGCCTGAAATTAGTTTTCGTTCAGGACTGTTCAGGAACTCTGACAAAAAATTTTTTCATTTGGAGCTTTAGTCCAAATTTCCATTGTTTTCATGTCCAGTTGATGCGGATTAAAGCCTTTTCAAATAAACGATAAATCTGACATGGTTCTTTATTTATTCAAATGATTGCAATATGATTGAGATGCATAAGATACACTATTTTAAGGTGATATTACTCTATTGTTTGGATTAGTTGGTGATTTTTGCATATTTTCTGCAAAGAGCATGCAGCACAGAGTGATTGGTGATATCAAGAAAATAGTGATGCAAGATTTTTGAAACTCATAAGTCATTACATCAATATGATACAAAAAGCTATTTCAGCAAAAGATCTCTTATGTAATAATCTGCCTTGGAAATCAGTGGTCCTTGAAAATCATGATTGATGTTGCTTTTTATTGTGTCTACCCTCTTTATCGATTTTTTTGGTGGAACTGCATCACGTACATGAATATCCAATCTCATCCACAAGCGATTTTAACAATCAGTTTGATTTTCCATCTGGTTGGGTTTTCTGCTCAAAGTCTCATTGTTTTATTGTGTTCAGAAGAAGCAAAGAAACAAATGATTTCTTGAGACAGCGATTACAACTTGTAAACAAGTTTACTATATTCTTCATTGTGTGTTGGATAAGACACAGTTTTGATCTATTGTTGGGATCCACTGATACACAAAATGGTCCATTATATTCTTCTATTAAGTAAAATTTGTAGTCAAACCTTTCAACTGTGCTAAAAGTACTAGGTTAACACCATAAACAATCAAGTATGTAATACATCAAAATGATATCTAGTTGCTAAAAGGTACTCTATTTGCAGGTGCTTGAAGCAAACATGGTGGCCTAAAGATGATCCAAAATTTGAAATTTTCACTTGATGTGATTGCTTTAGAGGTCTGAAACCCCCATAAATGTCATTTTTGAGCCATTTTAGCCCTAAGGAACATGTCTTTTGTGCTTTGTTTGAAACGCTGTACAAAAGTCATATTGCCCTGTACAAGAGCCCCACTGTGTGTTGATATGGCATTGACGTACCAAAAAGAAAGTGGCTAGCTAACTCACTTGTGTTGCGGACAGAAAGGTGTTGTCAGGAGAAGGCATGACTAGCATAGGGGTCAAATCTTTGCAAAAATTTAAACACGTAAAGTGTTATTCAAAATAGATTGCCAAAAGACGATTGTCCATTGCACCAGAGAGGGCAGTTTTGATATTGTCATATTCTAGAGTTACAGCATTTTAAAAGTTTCTGTTAGTTCTGATGTTGTGTTGTCATCAAATTACCACATTGTGACCAAGAAAGGACATAGACTTTCACTTGATAATACCATCTTACAGACCTTTGAAAACTAAGTATTTTTTATTGGTAATATTATTTTCCTCATTCTACTTAGAATCAGTTGCATTTTTGATGTTTGTCAAAGCTTTGGGAGCTTCCTCTTGTACATCCTTTCATGGAACATAAAGATGCTCGCTGTTAGTCCAAAAGATGATATGAAATAAATGCACTTTCTGGAATCATCACAAATTACATGAACTTCCCTTTGAGCAATTCAGTTGAAATTATGGGGCAATGACATTTTACATACTTAAGTTTCTAAGGTATTGCAAGGACATGATGCCTGTGCTTGCATGACATCCCTTTGTAGCAAATACAATTCTTGTGCAAGCTTTGCAATCATTTTGCATTGAGTAGGCTCCATTGTTTTTTTGGATTTTGCAAGTTCTGTAGAATTGCAGTTGCAAACTAGTTTGGTGTCAAATTCACACAATTTGCAAGTAATTTACAAACTCCTACCATGGGGCTCAAAACAGGCTGACAAACTTTGTGCAAATTATCTTGATGCAAACCTCCTTTATACAAAGGGTTTATTTTTCCGAGGAACAATGGAAACTACAGATAAGTGATAGTCAGGAAGTAACAAGGCAACAGTTGGGCACAAACATTAGCAATGCATGTCAAGTGGCCAAATGTAATTAATCATGTGTCCCAAAACCTATAACAAGCTAAAGAATTCGAATGCCAAGATTTTTGACTCAATTATCTCAATACATACTATTTTATTAACCATGCTACAGTTTGTCAAACTGTGGATACTACTTGGTCATACACACTCATTTATTTGCATCATTTCTTTTGTAGATGTTTCAAAGTACTGGATCAATTCTGTCAAAGGTGTGTTGGCATATATCTTCTTATGAAAGTTATAGGAATCACATCCCAAGACCCAAGCTGTCACTTCTCTGTATTTGTGATTAAAGTCTGCCTCAAATTATATGTCATGTAAAATGCCAGTGAGTAATATAGTAACAACCAGCATATAAGAACTTACTTTTTTCCCTAACCTAAGTCAGCCTGATTAGGTATGTTGAATTTGCCACAAATTAAAATATTTACAATGGTTAGAAATATAATATACAAAATAGATACAATTACAATTTACATTACAAATCCAATAAAAACGATTTAAAAACACCCCTAATTATAGTGGCAGGGATAGCATTAAAAGATCGAGTGATCTTATTTCCATAATGGTCTCCTTAGAGGTGGTTGTAAATAATAAGAAACAAATAAAATTTTCTGTCTTTTATATTTGGCATAATTTATTAAGGATATGGCATAATTTATTAAGGGACCTCATATATTTTGAGTATTTAGTGGGTAATGAGGCTGTTCAGTTCTTAAATTATTTCTTGCCTTGTTCAGGGCTTTTGGAAATTTCTTTTGCTCAATTCAAACTTAACCCTATTATTTACTGTCAGTTCACAGCACTTGAGTTTATGAGGTCTCATTCACAGCAGAAGTTTGTGGAAGAATCTGAAATTTGTATAATGCAATGAAAAGCTTTCACAGAGCTACTTGAAACAGAAGGACTGAGTAGTGCCGTTTGTAAAGTTTTTTCACAATTTGCACACATGGTATTATCAGTTTGTATCGGTTTGATGACTTAGCAACAGAAGTTTTGATTAAATTTGATGATCTCTACAAATAAGAACCCATTTCAAATTTCATGGTGAATGAGTTCCTATATGATTGGGGTCTAATTTCAAAATTTCAGCCCATAGGCTTTTGATTACTAGGTTCTTATATGGTGATTTTTACTGTAACAATTAAAATGATTTGTATCTGCAATTTTACATAATTGCAAGTCACAAATGGCATCTAATTTGAACAAGACTTCAATGTTATTCATTCTGCAATGGCTCGGGGAAGCTGACTACCAGCTGTTCCAAGGAAGGAATAAGATTTGGTCAGGCCCAGGCGTGCATATAGTTCAAACCTGCCTGAGAATGGTAGAATTCTCTGAAAACCTACCTGCATAGCAACTGTTTACAACTAGTGTAGAGAAGCCTGTTACCAGAACCAGTAAGCAAGCAGGCATAAAACAGTAAGTTTTAACTCATTGAGCAACAAAATGATTAATCATACTATATTGAAAAACAGAACATGCTAAATAGCAAATGGACAGCAACAATGTCACAACAGATTCCATAAACAATTTACAGAAACTATATCAAAAAAATACACAGTAATACAGTAAACAGTATGTAGACTGAGTGAGTTAGAAAAAACGTTGGGCGCTTGGCGGACTGTGATATCGCATTTAGCTGCCTGATTGTCGTGAACTAAAGTTTTGCACCCAGCCAAGAGTCTAACTTAGATCATAAACCTTTCCCCATCGAAATCGGTCATTTGATGCATTTGTCAAAAAGGATTTTCTTCATAAGACCTTGTATTGGAGTCTTGCCAACTGGTGAAATCGTTTGCCAAGCCCCTTCTGCATTTCATTTTGGAAAAAGCAATGTGTCAAAATTTTTGTGCTATTATTCATCAACTTACTGCAGTTACATTTGATAAAGAGCTATTGAAAAACTGCCTGCAAAGTATTGCCTTGGAAAAAAGCTGCCTGGGAATTTTGTTCCCATGTTCCCATATTTATGCACCTTGAGAATTTAGCACCTTATGCACCTGACCTTGAGAATTTAGCTTTCCTGGAGGATAATTTTATCATGAATACCTTGTTTGAGGATACTGGAGCTGCTTTGAGGGTTGATGTTGTTGGGCCCTGGCAGACTCTTGAAGCATAGCAATTAAGTCAAATCAAGTCTGAAGTAACATTTGAAAAATTAGGGACTGTGCTGTGAACGAATTCTAGCAAATATGATGAATGTTACACTAATTGTCAACAGAGCTCAGTTGTAAACACTTAGTAGAAAATACAGTTGCACAAACATTGCAATCAGACTCCATTGAGTATGCTCCATTGTTCTTTTGGAGTTTGCAAGTTTTTTTGTGGAGTTTGCACTTGCATGCTTCTAGGAAGTTTCAAAGAAACTGTTACAATCTAATTTGGTGCAAAATTCAGACTCTTTACAAACTCTTAAATCTGAAACACACGTGAAACAAACTTTTCAAATCTGTGCAGCAAACTAAATGCAAGCTAACTGCTCGTTAGTGCAATAAGTGGTTGCTTTAAGAATTAATCAAATTTCATGCAGATTTTTGTGAATGGTTAGGGTTGCTCTATAGCCGAATGGGTTTGGATAGGAAATCTGGGAAATATTTTCTCCTATGCAGGCAACCTTTTGCAATGGGAGACATGACAACTAGAAGGCCTAAAGATGTAGCCTGCGTGCAGCCTCTACTGTCTCTGCAGAGGAAGACGGAGAGGAGGAGGAAAGAACGAAAACAGTATAGGCTGCACGTAGGCTACAAAAAGTGCTTCAGGTTCATATGTAGCTGCTTTAGCTTGTGATATGCAAAGTTAATTTGATGGATTTGAAATTCATCAGTTGCAAAATTCTAGCATAGCTGTAATGATGCAACGTGACAAGCTGTTCCTAGCATGACAATTCAGCAAGACTTTTATATTTGCTAGGCCTGAGGAGCTCCATTGTTTCTCTTGTTAGCCCCATTGACATAGGAACACTTTAACTGTACCAAAATATAAATTCAATGAAATTACAAAAGGAAAGATATATTGTATTTGTTTGAAAACTGATGTCTTATAACTCTCGAGAGAGGTGGAAGGCCCATTGCGTATTGTTCTGTGCAAGGAGAGTCCTTAAAATTTGGTCAATGTTTCAGTCCTCTTTTCAGTCATTTTGCAACCGTTAAATATCTTAAAATTTGAATTCGCCTATATTTCTAGTGTTCGCAAGACAGCGAGAATAATCACTAAATAACCTTCGATCTTTCGGCTCTTAACTGGAACTTAAATCATTCAAATCTGTGAAGTACTCATGGTGCTATGCACACTTTAACTGCACCAAAATATAAATTCAATGAAATTGCAAAAGGAAAGATATCTCTTTATATCATGAAAGGTATATATGTATGTTTCTTTTTGCCACCATAAAAAATCTAAAATTTATTATAATACATATGAAAATAGATACAATACAATATATAAACATTGAAGCTAAAAAGAAAATAGGAAGGCACTGCAGTTGTTTTCAGTACAAAACACGATTTATGACCAAACCGGTTGGGAGAGATGATGAAGGGTCTTAGTAGAAGGCGTATACGTCACCTTCCTATTTTGTATATTTTAGGAAAAACTTTCTTTGATTTAATATTTGAATGTGTCAGGATTGTTTGCTGATCTTAAATCAGATGGAAGACTATTCTATATTTTCGGTCCTAGATAAGATATGCATTTTTGTCCTGAGGTACTTTTGCAAAATAGAGATTTCAATTTAAACGTGGACCTTCGCGTAATGCTACAAAGGTAATGTTACAAAGCTTCCAATGCTGCGCAAATGCACGTAAGATGAGGTAACCCGAGAAAGGCAGTCGAGGCGTTTTCATAATGGCACATTTCGGTGATCCTGGCAACAAATGGTGCCAAATCTTCACGCATGCTCAAATCAGTTGAAGTATTTTGACTACCAGTGTTAAGGTGCCTGGATGGATCCCGCGTAAACGCAATATAAATTTGGAATCGATCCCATAAACTGCAAATTTTGAGATTGGTCCCAAACTGGATCTGTCCCGTCCTGGATCGATGCAGTTTTTTCCCTTGGAAACTGGACCTAAAACACTGCTGATCTGGAAAATTACAACTACAGTGTCTGACTGCGAGTTGACTTAATTTGGAGAATTTATTTATAAATTGCAATGCATAGACGTAGTTTCCGTAAGGTATCTAGAACTATGAGTGATTAGTAAATTCATGCTCTTTGGGTTAGGCCCTTTCTTTCTATTGATGCAGAATTTTTCGAAATTTAATTATACTTTCCGTCTGATGCTCAACATTATAATTTCAAAATCTATATGGCAGTGAGCAGGCCTTTTTAGCTGTTTTGGACCTGGGGTGGTAACTTCCATATATGATGGAGCAACGGATACTTGTCACCCATGAGGATGGGATTAGAACCTCGCAAATCCTTAAAGGACAAGTCCTTGGTTGGTATAATTGTTGATTATTCAAGAGATTACACTGTTGTGAATGGTGTGCAGTACTTTTTTCAATTTTTTCCTCTTTTAATCTACGAAACTACACATTTCAATCTGCTAAGAAGTGCGAAATGACGTCATTTTGTGTGACGTCACTTCACGTTGACTTGAACGAGGCTGCCAAATGTGTTGATATTATACCACACACACTGCTTGCCTCCTTATCGCGCCTTCGCACACTCGTACAAAATACAAAATGGCGACGATATTTGGCCTAAATTTACGAAGATTAATCGTCGAATTTGTGAAATTTCAAGGCTTGAAACTTGGATAGAACTCACGACTGGTGTTCAGTAGTTGGTAAGGTTGCTTCTTAAGAAGAAGTTTATCAACCCCAAACTTTTCCTAAATATGGGTCTCAGAATTTAAATTTTCCAATAGAAATGAGCATCTTTTTGACTTTTAACGAAAAAAGTTGTCGAGTTTAGTATTTGCAACGTTGGGTTTTTTATCATTTTAGCTCAGAAACGTTGTTGGTTGCAACTTTACCTTCATATTGCGCCTTTATTGTCAAAGGAAGAGTAGTGTGACCAGTATAATCCCAAAATATTTGATTTTTCCAAATCATGAATGAATTATTATTCGAATAATAGTTCGAATAATGATGTGACATGTGGTGTCGAGGGGCAGATCACTTCTCAAAACAGCGTACGTGATTTTTGTGATTTTGAAATTACATGATTTTCTTCTGTGATTTTTTTGTGATTTTAGTGATTTTTGGTGACTTTTTCCTGTGATTTTTCAGTAATTTTTCAGTGATTTGTGATGTTTGGTGCTTTGTGTATGTGCTCTTTTTGTGATTTTGTGATTTTTGTATGTGATTTTTTTGTCATTTCAAGGGAGGTGTACGACAAAAAATCAGTGATTTGCCCCTCGTGTGGTGTAAGGCCCTCGTACTGCTAAATACATGGAATGCCCTGTTTTGTCTTCCTCAAGCACACACATCCGCTGAACTATTGTCCAACTTAAAAAGAGTATGGGCGGTCAGTTGAATGAAAACATCATTATTATTTGATTCTTGAAAATCAAGAATTAATTATTATACGATTAATATTCGCATAATCTATTTCAATCGGTCACACTACTCTTGCCTTGACTGTAAAATGAAAGTGAAATGAAAACTTGATTTGTGGGGAGTTAAAGAGGCTTTGTCTCCCAAAAATTCATAAAAATGGGTATGAAAATCGACCATAAAGTCCTTAAATATAGGTCTTCCCCAAATATGTTTGGCCAGCTGTTCCCTTCATTCCTAGAGTCGATTTACCTCCCTCCGGGGTTTTGAAGAATTTCGAGAAGTAAGAGTTTTGCTGTATTCCAGATTTCAAAAGATTGAATCAAAGTCTCGGAAAGATGTTCGAATTTAGATTTTGAAAATCGGATGCTAAGGGATCGGTCATTAAGTATCTGCCAGGGTGGGTCGAAGGGAAATCGAAATTACATCAAAGAATTTGGTGGCACAACCTGAAAGAGACAAGGAAATTTCTTTGGCCCACTAGCCATATTAAAAAATCATATGGCCCATCTTTATGTTGTTGGTCGTATCAAGAGGTATCGCTAGAAAATGAATTGACAATCAACCATTTTTAGTGCATAAGAAGCTTCGTTCCCTACGGAATTATATAAAGTTCTCTTTGAAACTTTTTGTTATTAACAGTGTCACAGTTCAGTATTCCTATTATGAAGAACTATTAAACAGTTGGCCAAAATCAAGAACGTCCATCAGAATCATCACAAAGAAGAAATAATGGTTACCTGAATAACTTTTTCACCAACAAATCAATATATTTGCTTAATGGCTCAAACAAAACTGCAGCCTACCCATTTATTGGAATATACTTCGTGGCCCATCCATGTTCCTTCAAGCCCACCCTAGGAGACAGTTACTAACTGGCCCAGTTTCTTTCAAACCATACACCTTTCCAACTAAGCAGCCTCGATTTGGAACCTCGCAAAATGTCTTCAAATTACTTTGTGTGAATTTTCTGACCACAGGCTCAGTTCAGCACCCAAATTTGAACTTGGTCGCACAATTTCATGATCCTACTGTTCGGGATCTTGATTTCACGATGGTGATAAATTGAAGATTGAAAAAGGATTTAACCGTAGATAATGTCCAAGGGAGTAAAGTTATGCCTTGAACCATTTGCACCGTAAAATCCCTTATAAATTTCATATCAATTAGCGTCATGAATTTAAAATCGCAAAAACTAGGATTAGTGAAAATTCGAATCTGGACTAAACCTTCCGTGCTGAATCCATTGGTTAGAAGTGTCCTACGAAGAATTCTCAACAATTTCTAAAACAAGGCCTTCAGAAGGTTCATTACAGTCAAAGCGGAAGAAGCGTACCATCTAAATTTGAAGATTATTTGAAAACAGATTTTCACGATTGGATGTTTTTTCGAACATTGCCTTATTTTTTGCTTCCGTTTCATTCAAATATTACTTCCGTTGGGCCGTACATAGTGAAGTACAACAGGAATTCTTTCCCCTGGAAACCGCAATGAAGAAGATTGTTCAAGGATTTTGTCATGCAAAGGAAACAAAGTTCAATGAAGATGCGCTTCTATTCTGAATATCGAAAAAATAGGTGGTACATTTCTTCCTCTTTGACTGTAACTCAAGCGAAACGGAAGATTCATGAACCATTTGTGAATTTTGTTTAAGAAATTTGATGCTTATGATCAGCTCTCCACAGTTGAAACTTGCGATGAATACATTCCCATCAAAATTCCTTGACCTGCTATCTAAGAGCTGCGGACAAATAAATCTGCAGTTAATGGCTATTTCAGGCTGTTTTCCCCTCTATTTATCATGAGTGAGTTTATTTTCAGAACAAATATTTGCTATCTGATTTTGAGTCATGGGTTTTTCGCTTCTTCCCGAAGATTTGACTTCAAACAACTTGGCGTGCTCACACCACTTTATCACATCTGCAATAAGATAACCGACTTTTCTTTGGCAAAGAAAGTCGGTTATGTTGCGCCGTTGTTTTATGAGTATTCGAAAAGTTATTGTCTAGAACTAAAGTAGATCTAAAATCAATCACCGGGCGAGTAAGAAAATTTATACAGTGTGTCATGTAAAGCCTTTAAGTTTAATTCAAATATCTCTCGACCTGCTCATCCCTGCAAAAAATAAAACATTTTCTATAAGCGTTGTAATGCAGTTACTAAGTGGGCCCTAGCTTGAAATATTTGAGTTCTTCAAAAACATTCTTTCTTTTGGATGTCCTTCGAGGGGGAAACCTCCGCCTGCAAGAACTTTTGCGAGTTTAAAATGCGAAAGTTTTGGAATTAACTTCCGCGAATCAGCAAAATAAGAGATTTCGCGGGAACATACAGGGCCTCTCATAAAAAGCTTCGCAGTTTCATACTAAAATAGCTCTTGACCCGCTCATCCTACCCTGCGTGCATCCCCTACTGTTTCCGCAGAGTTGAAATTTCCCGTTGAATTGAATTCATTTTCTGACGCCAGTAGGGTCTGCGAACCAGCAAATGAAAGCCTGTTCTTAGTCACGTGCAGGTTCCGCAAAAGCATGGAACTATTTTCATTGATTAATAAACAATCTATTGTCTTGCGAGGCCATTTTGCTCTTCGACAAGGCCATTTTGCGTGACTCAGAACAGGCTTTCATTCGCTGGTTCGCAGACCCTACTGGCGTCAGAAAATAAATTCAATTCAAGGGGAAGTTTCAACTCTAAAGGAACAGTAGGGGATGCAAGCAGGCTAGCTCATCCCAGCAAACCAGGTAAACACTCTCTAAAAGCGCAGTAATGAAGTTACTAAATGAGAACTAGTTTGAAAAATTTAGCAATGGAAACAAAAGCAGGAGATCCTCAAGTCTGATTCAACTTCCCAGCATTTAAAAGTAACGTCTTACCACATCGAGATTGCAAATGGCCACGCCGTAAGAATAAGCTTATTTTTTAGTTTATCTCAACATCATCAACACTCCTGCAAATGAATTATATCCCCAGTGTCTCAAACCCCATTTACGTAGGAAGAACGAGGGTCATTATAGCAATGGTTGGTTAGCGCTTCAATTTGCATGTTGATATTGTAAAACGCTACTTGCAAATGCGGAAAAAGTGATTCATCTTGGACGACCCCCGTTTTTGTTTCCGTTTGTCAATTCTACCGAAGCAGTTCACAATTAGAAATTGTTGTACTATGCTTTAAGAACATGTTTTATTTGTGTTGCTACTGCAACCTGGTGAGTCAATAAAAAACGCCCGGCGTTGGAAAAAATCCTGCTCCTTGAATAACAGAGCAATGATATTGAAAACTGTTTTTTTTATCCCTGATATGTTAAATTAGGCTTAGTAATTTACCTGTGCCATTCTTTCCCGTCGAAATAGGAGCTTTTCTGCAGAAAGCCCCTTTCGAAAACCTGCAAAAACGAGTGAAAACAGGAAGCAAGATTTCCCTTTGTTCACCTTCCTAGCAATAATGACTCTTGGATGTGTTCGTGTATTTCGTCTTCATGGAAAATGGAGTCCCTTTGAATAACTTATTCACACTACGGGGAAGACTTTTCAATCGGTCAAAAAGAAAGAACGTGCTAAAGTGTGCTGAAAGTCATCTCTCTGAGGTTAACATTCGGGATTTTTTGTTTAAAAATAATTGAACATGTTAGCTATTCAATCAGGTATTGCAAAATATCGTTTCTTATATACTCAGGGAGCAGTAGCCTTTCAAACGCTGGGCGTTTTTTTTTTGACTCACCCGGTTGTACAAACATGTTAAGGGATACTCAAATCTAAAACTTGGAAGCTTTTGTATGAGACACCCGTTACTTTCACGAATTAAGTTTCCTACCAAATTCAGCAATGTGTCAAATGTTCGTCGAATCTGCATTGACTCCTCCTAATCTCTCCTATCTACAGGGTGTCCCAGAAAAATTGTGCCCCGTTTGCCTGAAGATTGCGAGAAAACGGCAAAAGATTATCACTAACCTTTCCATGACGTTGCTCTTCAGATGTTCAATTAAAGTTTGCCACCGTTCCCGTGAAAATCCGTCGAAAAATGATGGAGCTATGACTTTCAGAAGACCAAATCTGCCTGTTGACTGAAACCAGTGGTCGGCCATTTTATCTTACTATTTTGCAAAGATAAACAGCTTCATGGATGAACTGAAATAGCAGCCTTTAATGTCATAGCTCTCATCAAAGTTCCAATAATCATCAGAGAGTTAGACTATTTTTTACCCCACGATCTTTGATAGAATGCAAAAGTGAAGATCAAAATTCCCAAAGTAATAAAAATCAAAAGCTTCGACAAAAATATATTTCACATTTAATTTGTCACCATCCCTAGCGTATCCCTACTCAGATTTCTCCCTTCATTCATTACAAGCAATTGTTGATTTACTACCGAAGACAATGAACTAAAAGAAACGAGAAGGGCAAAAGATTTTTGGAGCTGTATTGTCTCATTTTGAACTGATAGATAAACTAAATAATTGCTGCACTCATCACACCTACGAAGAAAATGTGACTATATTTTTGTCATTGCCTTTCGATTGTTTATTTTATCATGGGATCCTCGTCTTCGTTTTGACATTCAATAAAGGATCGTGGGGTAAGAAATAGCTGAAGTCTCTGATGATTATTGAAACTTTCGCGAGAGCTATGAGATTAGAGGCTACTGTTTCAGCTCATCCATGAAGCTGATTATCGTTGCAAAAATAGTAATACAAAATGGCCGACCGCTGGTTTCAGTCATCAGAGAAATTTGGTCTTCTGAACGTCATAGCTCCATCATTTCTTAACGGATTTTTACGGGGATGGAAGCAAACTTTAATTTAACATCTTGCGAGCAACATCATGCCAAAATATGGTGACGACCTTTTGCTGCTTTGTCGTGGTCTTCAGGCAAACGGGGCACAAATTTTCTGGGACACCCTGTATGCTTGTTATTAGCTTTGCTCGAGAGGGATGTTGGTAAACAAATTACCAGGCTTTGCAGAAAAAACGCAGCCCAATTTCATTTGAGATTCTTCAGGAAGTAACATGATTTGAATCAATTTGAGGCATACCATCTGAAAGTAAAATCTATTTACTTTCCAATGATATCCAGGTTGGGCGGATTAATTTTATTTTTCATGGCTTCATTGATGTTTTCGTCAGTATGGCCTATTTTAGATGCCGGAATGTGATGTAGCATTTACAAAGACTATAATCCACTTTTATGACAGCATATTTTATTATTATCTACAAACAAATCTCACAAGGATGAAATTGTCTTTTTCCCCTTTCAAGGCATCACATCAAGTGCTTCTAGGCCTGAAATACTTTGAAAAACTTTTTCATAATTTTGGCCGGAAAAAGAGGCTGATTTTGCTTTGCAGCATGCTGGATTTGAAAATGGCCATACTTCAGATAATATCAATTTGATGATATATAATTCCATTAATGTATCAAAACCGCATACTGACAGTGATTCTGTGTGGGTTTGTAGTCTGCCGCGGGAAAGTAAGCCTGTTTGAAAGTTCAGTACGAAAATGCGTCAGCAAAAATTTCCACCACTTTGTATTATGACGTAAAACAACTCAGGTCTTTGTTCTATTGTTTTCATGATATCCGGAGCTCAATGACAATCAATTTCATGACAATTGATATTGTACTGGTCGACGAGCAAGCTTTTGTCTGGGTCTTCACAAAACTTCCGTTTTCTTGAATTGCCTCACAGGCTTAAGGATTTCGTTGTGTGGAAATTATTGATGTGTAAGTGGCTTTGACATTTGATTGGGGATTTGCTTACCATCCAGGCTTCAATGAGAGAGCCTGGAAGGAAGTCCGCCTGTGTTCTCGCTGTAAATTGAGTGGGTTAGTTAGTTAGGCCAAACCAAAATTCTAGGTATTAGTATTTCCCTGTTGAATCAAACGAGGAGCTTGGTCTTCCACCGTGCGAGAGTATTTTTCACTGTCTGTGGTCTCGTGAACATTTCAAAACAAAGTTTTTAGCAGCCGTTCCAACGTTTTCCTAATGTGATTCAGGCCTCCACTGAAGCAATGAAGCGTGGGCATTAGTTAGCGATAGCTATTTCTAGTTAGATAGAAGAAAGATTGTACTTTCAGATGGTATACATCACATCTGCTAAAATTTTGTCAATTTTTTAAGATTTTAAATTATTGTTGGATTGTTGGATAGCGTTTTTTCTGAGACACCCTGTGTATTGAATTTCCTCGCATTTTAGTAAGATATACAATGAAATGGTGAGAACAGGATTATCAGTATTTGATCCTGTAAATGTTTGACTCTATATCTTAGGAAATTTAACAAGAAAAACATTCGCCATTTTCTCATTTATGAATTTTGCGAAACAAAGTTTCACAAAGTTTGGCCAAAGAAGCACGAAATAGGCAAAACTATTTTCCCGCGAAAGCTTCTTCCCTTTCAGAGACGTTCCTTTCAAGCCGTTCAGTATAAAGAAGGACGCGATGAGAATCGTGTTCATAGCCAGGCTTGTCTTACTCACGATCCAAGACCTTCGGCAAGATTATGGTTGGGGTCATCAGGGTTTGCGGAACAGCAGAATTTGAAGGAAATTCGTCACGGAATACGGAATTTTAGCAATTTCTCGGCGGAACGACGGAATTCTCCGTCCCCACCGGACGCGGATATTCTCGAGAATGATAAGCGGAATGCAGAATTTTTATGAAATTTTACGGATTTGCGGATCTTTCATCTGTTGTCTTGTAGAAAAAGGTCGTGGTCACATCTCTGTTTTTCTAGTCAGCTTTATGAGAATAATTTCCAAGCTTTGTACAAGAATTTTAACTGCCACTCTCCTCCTCTTTCCATCTGGATGGATGAAAGTGTCTGACGATACTACTTTATGCCATCATTCCTAACGAAGTGGCGGGACGCGGAATTTTGGCTAAAAATTACCCTGGGTACCAGAGCCTGAAAAAAATAAATGAAAGAAGAAAGAAATTCTTTTATTTTATTTTCATTTTTATTTTTTTAGGCTCTGGTACTCAGGGTTGCTAAAAATGACCGGAACGGCGGGTTTTAACTGAAAATCGCGCGGAACGGCGGATTTCTACCCCACTTGATGAACCCCACATTATGGACTCCAAATGTTTTGATGAAGGATGGGATCGATTTGAAACACGACAAGCGTATCATCGAAAGATGACTTAAGCATGCTTCAAGAGCTTTTTTGTATCATGTGGGGAAAACCCACTTTATAGAGCTTTTCGGAGTTTTTGTAGCATGAGATCAGTTTTCCAATTGGATGCCTCAGAAGCCTCAGATATATTTTCCTTAACGTAATTATGCAATATGCAATGATGAATTCCTTCTATGAATACCGTAAAAGCTCTATTAAGCCCCGGGGGGGGGGGCTTATTTGATTTTGGACCTCCAAGAAGGGGGCTTAATAGAGAGGGGGCCTATTAGAGAGAGGGGGTTTTTTTTTATAAAGTCAAGTGACAAGGATATATTTGTAGCTTCTCAGTTCTTTTATCACACATTTTGCGGAATCAACATACAATTTTACGACTCAAATACATCAATTCAACGTAGTTTTTATTACAAACCAAACTAGAAGTAACGTGCAAGGTTGTGTAGCTAAATAGATGAAAAATATTTGGTAAATTCTAGAATTTTATATTGGGGGGGCTTAATAGAGAGGGGGGCTTATTTCAAATTTTGATTCATAGGGAAGGGGCTTATTAGAGAGGGGGACTCATTTTCATTTTTCATTTTATAATATTTAAACACGTAAAAAGTTTCAATATCAGCTAAATACTGTTTTTAGATATATTTATATATACCTATATATATATTTTTTCATTCGGCATTAGCTGACACAATAATTAATATTATCCTGAGTGGGCTACCACAATTGGAGAATTAAAAATATTTTCCTGCCCGAAATCGAACCCGCGACCTTCATGTCAACAGACTCTCCGATAATTCCACTGAGCCATTCAAGCTCAATGAAATTACGGAGAAATCCGAAGTCATTCAGATCTAAGGTCTTACACCGTCGACAGGAGAAATATTTTGTTTTTTTTTCGGGTTTCGGCTTAAAGCCTTCATTAAAGCCATGCATACGTTTATTTTTTCATTCGGCGTTAGCTGACACGGTAATTAATATTATCCTGAGTGGGCTACCACAATTAGGATAAATATATATATATATACATACATACATACATATATATATATATATAAAGTGTACGGTGAAAGAAGAGGGTATATATATATATAAATACTCAGAAAAAACACATTCTCCAAAAGAATGCAAAACAATAGCCTAAGCGGGTCCTAGCTATTATAATGCGTAATTAAAATGTGTAAAAGCAGCCGGTAATACAAAGGTAGCGGGAGAAAGATCAAAGAAAGTGCAGAGTTAAGAACTGCTGAAGTCGGTGGCTGTGTCTGTCTCGCCGAAGCTG